>OU342509.1:627500-1252500 GCA_910589525.2 Ennomos quercinarius
CAGACTATATGTACCTACTCCGTGGAAGTATAATAATCCTCATTGCATCATTTTTGCTCTAACCTGTGGTTCTTCCAAAGAGAATATCACCACTTAGTTTGTTCATTGAAAAGCCCACAGACCTTAAATATTTTACCTTAAAAAACTCATTTACATGAAAGAAGAAGAAATCCAAAACGCGGCCATGTTGTTAATTCGAGTATCTTACCATAGTGTATATACTTACCTATTTCTAAGTACCCTTTTAAATTATTTTTCATAAAATATTTCGTATCATTCATCATCAGCAACCGGAAACGTCCACTGCTGAACACAGGCCTCCCTGTAAAACGACAGTTTAGACGTTTATCATAGGGGGGAATTTTCCATAACCACCACGCTTGGCGGGCAGCTTGGTGATCGCAGAATGTTCTAATGTACCAAGGAGAATGCTGCTGCCCATTCTCTGAATATTCCTTCAGCCGCACCCACGGGAGGAGATGGGGTGGTCCTACTCGCAAACCGATACCATACGGTGAATCATCAATGGTTCTTATCATTGGCTAAATACAAATGTCGTCTAATGCTATAATAAAAAACATCTACTTGTTGCTTTTATTTTGTTTTATTTTTTTTATCTAGATAGATAGATAGATAGATAGAAAATCTATTTGTTGCTTTTTGTCTAACTTCTAAAATGCTAAACAACCTGTAAAACATAAATAGGAAACCAAGAAATTGTTTTGATTCTCTTATTGCTGATTTTTCAATGGCTGGATAACGGTTATTCGGGACTAATAAATTATAAACCAGCTAAAACAAAAACATTTCAATTTTCAGTATTCCGCTTAAAAAATTCGCTTTTTATTTTTACATTGTTTTGTTTTACCTAATGAACAACTTTTATCTGATGATTGAAAAATCACCTAAGAGTACCGGTATCTACTAATAATACTCTTTGGTCGTATACATTCTTCACAGAGACTTTTTTCTTTAATCTGTGCCTCCAGATAAACATGTGGCACAGAGTGTAAGTTATCCAAAACATTAGTAATCTCCCCCCTTTTTATGAGTGACTATACCTTCATGGTTAGTGGCAAAGTTGTGCCGCATTTGGCGGAAACAGTAGCCAAAATAAAAAAAAAGTAGTCGATTGTTTTTTTTCTAGTCTGTGACATGTCGTAACTTATATACCGTAAGCAGCCAAAAATAACACCAATCGGCCATGTTGTTTAAAACTCCGATTCGTTTCGTAATGAAATCTCAATAATTGTCATCAATTTTTTTTAACGATATATCAATTTTAATATATCCTATGTTAAGCGCCGGTTATTTCTAAGCATATCAGTGAAAACCGCATGAAAATCCATTCAGTATTTTAGGAGTTCAGTCATAACAAACAAACAAACAAACAAACAAACAAACAGACAAAGTGTTCAAAAAGTGGCTTAAAGTGATCAGCGGCTAATTTTAAGCCAACCTGTGTCATTTTTTTCTTGATATCTTGCAATTACAGACTTTTTTATCTCTACAGTTTTATTATATGTATAGATAGATATAGATGTATAGATTAAAAAACAAGAGGTTAAGTTAATTTTTGCATTCCAGTACTATAAATATCATAATACAATAATAATGAGAAGCATAAATAATTGCACATTCGATATTACATGGGTAACTATAAATAGATAGGACCTGGTTTATTACCTATAAATATAAATTTAAGAATAACTGAAAACGAATTTCTATTCTAACAAACAACGTTCCGCTAAAATCCTAGTAGTTTTTTATGTTTGTTACTTCAGAACTCTGTCATTTATAAGCTGTTTTTTAATTGAAACGATGAACATTCAGATTAGCACCATAGTAATGTTATGAAATGCAGTTTTGTAGCTTGGTTTTAAAGTCGTAAGAGCTGGAAAACATCTCATCCAATACATCTGAGTATAAAGTAAAGCCGGTTGGAGTCGGTTCAAGCTCTTAGTTTAAATGGATACTGTTAAAAGTAAGTGTTTTTGATCTAAAATGACTTTCATCATCATCAACAGCCTGAAGACGTCCACTGCTGAACATAGGTCTCCTGACTTTACAATGCTGTTAATATTTTTTTCGAAAAATAGTTCTGCTGCTAATAAATAAGATTCCCTGAGCCATACACCAACACCGCTTGTTTTTTTCTTTTTCAGTGCATCGGATTTTTGTGGAATTATTGTAAAGAAATCCTCATGAATCTCATCATTTACTAGGTGGTAGGACTTTTGTGCAAAGTTCGTCTAGGTAGGTACCACCGCTTTGCCAGTTATTCTGCGGCCAAGCAGTAGTGTGTAAGCACTACTGTGTTTCGGTTTGAAGGGCATTGTAGCTAGTGAAATTACTGGGCAAGTGAGACTTTATGACCTAATGTCTTAGGATGACGTGCGCAGTGCAGTGTCACGCAAAACATTATTATTTTAAAGTTCCGAGTGACACTGCAACTATTATGGGTAGCCATGTCGCTTAACGTCAGGTGAACGACTAGATCGTCACGGCATTTATTCTCATAAAAAAATAAGCTACTTTACTTTAAGTACCTACTTGTACAACCCCTGCGGGTTGATATTCATAACTCTGAAGAAAATATCAACTTCAGAGCAACAGAGACAGGTGTATTTATAATTAAAGAAAAAAAACCCCTGCTTGCATGCGTGTAAGCAGGTGGACCTTATTACCTAAAATAGTAGCCAAGGATAAAGCAATTAACCGTGTAAATAAGGATCAAAGGTCATAGATTAAATAACAGGTAACGCGGTTTGGTCGATTAGGCTTCGTAGCGGTTCACTACGACGTAGCTCGGCGTAGCAAGGGCAGGCGGCGTAGCGAAGTTTATTACGGGACCGGAAGTGCGTGCAAGGTCACGGTGGCGCCCAATTTAGGGACTTTAGGGTGTGGTATAAGGTATGATGATATATGAAATGGGTTTACAAGACGTTGAAAAAAAAAATTTAGAGGATACATTTTATAACTCTAAGTGATGCTGACCACTTACCATCAGACAGGACATAAATCTACTCCCAAATGTTACCGACGTATGTTCTGTAACTTAGAAATTCATAGCCTTTCATTAAAGAAATGATGTCATTTATACGTAAGCAACTTGTTCAGGCGCTTGCGAAGCTGCCTTAGCATCATAGCTAACGTAGTCAAATTTTATCCTTAACCAATGTTGATTAGAAGAGAATAAGTGCCACGCACAATCCAAGGTTTATAGATTAGTAATGGATTTATTTTATTGTACTAAACAAATACTTTATTTCCAAGGTTAAAAGAATCTGTGTAGGTACAACCATGGCTCCCCAATCATCTCCTTTCGGGATAACACACGAATTCAAAGTCAGGTTGAAATAAAAACGCTAGAGCTTTTAACTTGCTACCCACATAAACATAAGCTTAGACGACACTATCTGAGTAGTTGACAAGAGGTGTATTTACAATTATCACCTTCTCTCTCAAACACATTAAATGAGAAAATGATAAGTGGACGCTAAATGTGAATCTCGGCTTTTTGGCTATCCTCAAAATGAATAGATCTCTATAAATTTCAACAATAAATACAAAAGCTCACGTGTTCTTTTTAATCATTAGTTTGATATTCATTTTAGTAAAAAAAAATAACAAACTTCCATGTGAATCAATTTTCTTAAAGAATTGTCCATTGCAGAACATAGACCTCCCCCGTAAAACACCACTTTAGACGCCTATCAGAAGGGGGCTGCATAACATAACTTACGGTACCCACGGGAAGTAATGAGGTGGTTCTATTATTAAACCGGGACCACATAGTGGACTAAGTAACTCAATACTTATGTAATTTTTATTTGTAAAAACATACTATAGTTATAGTACAATATAACACCCGAATGGCCAACACCAAACAAACATCGATGCGATGGTACAAATGTTTATCCTGTGTGGGATTCGAGCCCACAACCTATAATTCAGAAACAGAGCTGCTTCCATCTGAGTGATGAGACTATGATTGCTGGACTTTAATAAAAGTGAGAACGTAAAGCTCAAACGAATGCGAAAGGCGTTAGCTTCCTATAATCGAGTTGTAAACTGCACAGTGCAGAGGACCGAACCGGGTGTAGTTAGTGAGAGTTAGCGCTTACTTTTTGGTGCCTAGATCTAGTTAGTGCTTCCCGAGGAGACGCGCACCGTTGACATTTTTGTTCGTATTGTGTTGTATTATTTGAAACAATAGCATCATGTGCAAGTCTCATAATGTGCAGGCTACGCAAAAAGTACAAATGTTGATTAGTGGAGAGTTCAATTTTTTTTCAAGTCTCAAATTTTGTTTTAATCGATGATATTGACCACGGTCTCACCTGATGGTAAGTTACGACGCGGTCGACAATGGAGCATGCTTGCCTAGAAGATACCGATTCGCTCTAGCCTTAAAAACTCCCTGATTATATTTTTCAAGAAACAATGACGCTGGTAAGGTCTTCCATTCCTTTGCTGTTCGAACTATAAACGAGGAATCAAAACGCTTTTTACGTATTTGAGGAATTTCTACCATAAACGGATGCCGTGTTCCCGTGCGTCTAGATGTACGATGGTAAAAAGGGGGAAGTTGTGCAATTCCGTCGCACACTCTCCGAAATGCAGCTTGTAAAAAACCGATAGGCTGGCAACCTTACGCTGGTGTTCAAGGCTTTGGAGTTTAGCCTTTCTAATTTATCGTCGCCAATGAGCTTTATAGCCCGTTTTTGTATTGAGTCAAGGACTTCAAGCTGATACTTAGAACCATCCCAGAGATGGCTAGACTTGTGCCTAATAAAGATCTACTTGTGATGGGTTTGCGTTTGACTACATAATGTTATGTAGAAGAAAGAATTATCTTTAATTATTGTCAATTAAGTATTATTTGATGAGAGAGCCGATGGATGCAGGAGGCGAGCAGCCGCTCAAGGTGGCGCGCTCTGGGGGAGACCTATGTTCAGCAGTGGACGTCTTCAGGCTGATGATGATGATGATTATGAATTATTATTTTAATAGCAAACTTACAACAAATATTATTCTGAAATAAAACTTTCAGTTTGAAAAAGAAAGCAGAAAAATACTTAGCTGGTAATAAATAGTAATGAACCTAAAATAAATAGTTACTAGTAAAACATTCATACTAGTATAAGAACACAAAAGCATACTGTATAAACACAAACAATTTGTGTAAAACACTAACAAAATAAACTACACCAGACAACAAGTTGTTTACGAGCTTTATTTATAGAGATCGTCTGTAGCTGTGCTGCGCATACCTATATGTTTACAGAAACAACATCAGTTTGTTTGTTTGTACAGCTCTCAACGGAGGCTCGCCATTTACTATGATATTATAATAACTGGATTATGATTTAAACATTGCAATGTAACGGGGCAATGCTGCCGAACATGCTGACAGCATTGCCCCGTTACATTTTACGAGTAGGTAGTCAATGTTTGCTACTGGTATAGTGTGATTCAGACTCAATGGCGGCTCTGAAATCAGCGCAAAACGCTGTGCAGAAGCAAAAATGAGATGTGCGCGGGCAGAGTAAGTGGTGAGCGCAGCGTGCCGGGGGCTTGCAGCGCGATTCACAGCTGCCATTCAGTTTGAATCACACTCTAGAGAGCCTCTTGGAATGCCTTTAGGTCAGAGTGTTCGGTAAATATATGTAGTTTTCAATTTTAGGGGCATAGTTTGACAAGAATTTCGTTCCATGTCAGCTCTAGCCTATATCTATGTATTTAGTGCTAGTGAGACAGATAATCATATACATAATAATGTAAATAGTGTAATCTTTCGCACAGCAGTAAAGTGGGAAGCAGTAGTAGACTAACATAGAATTAAAAAAAGCTAGTCTAACTACTAAATAAACATTTTACAAGTCTCATTAAAATCTACAAGTCTTATTTGGGTCATCATCATCAACAGCCTGAAGACGTCCACTGCTGAGCATAGGCCTCCCCCACGGAGCACCACTTTGAGCGGCTGCTCGTCTCGGCTCCCGGTGGTTTTCACCAGATCGTCGATACACCTAATGGGGGGCCGGCCCAATACGCGTCTTCCGGTTCGTGGTCGTAGTCGCCACTCGAGAACCTTTTTTCTCCATCGGTTGTCAGTTCTACGAGCGATGTGGCCTGCCCACTGCTTTCAACTTGCTCATTCTAAGAGCTATATCGGTTACTTTAGTTCTCCTGCGGATCTCTTCATTACGGATCTTGTCTTTCTCTTATCGCGTTGTTTGGATAGTTATGTCGAATTATTCCGTTTCAAGTCTTAATATTCTGACTTCAGCCAGGTCGATTGTCCGGTAGTTCCCAAATATCGATTGCTGTAATTTTATGGGAAACAGCTTATGGCTGCAAAGTACCTATACTGCTAAATTATTCATGATGCTTGCCATGGGCTTGGACCTTCATTTCGATTGGAAAATTCCTAATGAACAACAAAACAACAACAATGAAACTTTGACTGCTTATTTGTTTCTGTCGCCGCAACGGTTAAATTGTTTTTTCAACCAGATGCAGTGCAGACAGATGCAGTGTCACTGAGAAAACTGAGTTAAAGTTTCGCGTGACATTGCACTGCGCACCTCATCTTGAAACATCACACACTCTAGTATTAAGATTTCTATAAGACTGCGAGATTAGATCATAAAGTCTCATTTGCCCAGTAATTTCACTAGTTACTATGCCTTTGAAATCGGAAAACAGTCGTCATCATCATCATCAGCCTGAAGACGTCCACTAAACATAGGCCTCTCTCAGAGAGCACCACTTTGAGCGGCTGCTTGCCTCCTGCATCCATCGGCTCTCCACGGTTTTCAGCAGATCGTTGATCTATCAAGTGGGGGGCCGGCCACTACTATTATGGTACTTAACACAGTAGTGCTTACACACTACTGATTTGGGTTTTTTTTAAATTACCAGTTACATAAGATGATAGTAGCTCCATCTTATCTGTAGGTTGTGGGATTAATTCCCACCCATTAATATTTGACATTAAGCACTTTGTATTGCCTTTAAGTATGCTTAGTATATGTACGACAACTTATTATTTAAGTTTTTAAATACCTAATTTAATGTTGACTTGTAAAAGTGCTAAAAATAGCTTATTTGCCAGTAACGTGTAAAAATTTATCAAAGCTAATTGAATTAAGTACATTTATAATTTTTTTTTTTCATTAAGGGTGCAAACAAGCATACGGTCCACCTGATAGTAAGTGTGATAAACATCCATGTTTGTTCCATGTCTGGGTGCTATATTGTATTAGAAGTGTGTATTTACAAACAAAAAGTATATAATCCCGTCCCGTCCCATCCCGTCCCGTCCCGTCCCGTCCCGGTCCCGTTAAAGAGGCGTGGTGACAGAGGACAGCATAAACTTTTCTCAGTTGATAGCGGTCGTACAAGGGCAAGAGCGATGTCTCCGCTGGTTCGCCCTCTGCGCCACCTCAATGCACTCCGTGACGCCAACACTGATTTTGACTTTTCTTTTGACAAGTGGTCTGACATTGTTGCTGCAGTATTGACATATTGTGAAAGCATGAGTGACCAATGGAGCAATACGGGTAATCCCGATAGTAGTGACAGTGAATAACATTTCTTATTTTTTATTTTATTTTTTTTTATTTTATTTTTTTTTGTTTAATTCTGACTTTATTTTATTTGACATTGTAATAATCCATTGTACCTATTTTTTATTATTTAATACTTTGACATGTTTATTCTGTATTAAATGTTTTGTGGTAATTGTAATTGATTTTGTCGTTTTTATCACAATAAATAAATAAATATAATAAATAAATAATTATTATGTCAGTTACCTGGTCCCCATAGTATAAACTTTGCTTAGTAAAGTTTAAACTATAGGCTAAATGGCGCTGTGCGAAATGTCCACTGATATTTTATTTAGTTTACATCAAAAACTATGTGATATATCGCTTTGTGTAACTAATGCATTGGCTATTTCTATCTATCGAGGACTCAACATGACGCCTGAAACAGCTCAGGGCTGCAACTCGATGATAACCGCCAAGTTTTCTCATTTGTACCGTGCAGGCATCCGGTTGTGTTGTCGCACAGGGTTGTCAAACTATACGTGCTAACAGTTGCCAACTTGATTAATGTGTTCTTTGTTTGTTCATAAACTGTAGAAAATCTTTGTTTCCAAAGTTCGTTTTAATGTATACTTCTGTGAAACCCAAAATTAAATATATTATAAGGTGGTTGATAAAGTAGATATTGATAGTTTAGATTACTCACACAGGTACAATAAATATCAATCATGAGCCTACCCGTAAGCATGGTGCGTGTCACT
This sequence comes from Ennomos quercinarius, assembly GCA_910589525.2. NCBI lineage: Eukaryota > Metazoa > Arthropoda > Insecta > Lepidoptera > Geometridae > Ennomos > Ennomos quercinarius. Next base: position 635,821 of record OU342509.1, read on the forward strand.
GTGCCGAAATATCGGGAACTCAGTAATGATCCCAATCACGGTAAAGGTTTCGTATTAAGTATAATTCAAAACAATCATGAGTAAAGTGAACCACCGTGGTCCCGGTGTGAGAAAAAGACCACCCCATCTCTTCCCGTGGGTACCTTAAGAGCTGGCTAAGGGAATATCCAGGGAATGTCAGCAGCATTCTCCTCAGCCTGCATTACAATCTTCTGCGATCACCAAGCCGCCTGCCAACCGTGGTGATAATGGAAAACCTCCCTAATGGGAGAAGCTTGTGTTCAAGGGCAAAGGGAGGAAAGATAATGAGAACAACCGTGAAAGTTTCCATAGGTATCGTGTGTTTGTATGTGCCTTTATCGTCAAAACCGCTGGACCAAATTAAACGAAATTTTGCAAGCCGAATGATAACAGAACCGAAATTAATATGAAAACCTTTTTATATTAGTATTCTACAGGGAAATAGGTAAATTGCTGGTGTGACCGCGATCCGCCTAGTTCGTAAATCGATTGAATTCACTTATTCTGATTTGTGCTTGTAGCAGAGACATGTGAGGGTGGGTGTCTTGATAGAGTAAATCGCAAACAAGGGAGGCGTGAACGGACACAGAGTAGGAACAGCGGTAGGCAAACTTGAGTATTTCCCACTTTTCTTGTTGCCGGAATAGCTTTGTAACAAAATAAAATAGCAATCATCCGTTATTTTAACAGAGTTTGAGAAAAGACAAATAATATTATATTGATTTTTAAGTAAGTCCAATTTTAAATTAACAAGTACAAACAAATATAGGAGGATATAGGAGGAGGCTCTTTTTATTAAAGTTGCTCTAAAAGCCTCAAAAATAAGGTTTACATATGGGAAAGGGAAAAGGTAGGGGAGAAAAGATAAGGGGAAAGGGTGAATGGATAAAACGGCGAATGCACCTTCATCCATTCATCCTTTTCACTCATTTTTTTACTTCTTCCTTCTTTCTTTCTTTAGACTGAGATAAGGCGTAAAACTAATTACCCGTGCGTTGCCGGGGCGCGTCCGTTAGAGTGTACTTATAAATATTCTATGTATGCGATAGTTGAGTGTTATTCATTCATTTATTCTATTCGATTGACATATTAAGGATAATAACCGTTCTTTTTACAAACTTATAAAGCTATTTAAGCTTTGAAAGACGTTTGTCTAACAATTAATATAAAGTAATTGCACAAATCGGTTTACATACCTCAAAGAAATAGATGAAAATAACATGAAAAATTCTAACCTTCTATTTGAAAGGTGGTTAAAATATTCCTACTGCCTCTCCACTGTGGTTTGACCTCGGCAACACGCGATGTCTTGCTACAGTGCTACGGTGCTACGAGGCTACGCCGTAGCGGTTTTATTTTATTTACACGCCTACGATTACCTCTGATTGGATTAGTTTCTCAGGAACAAAATCTTTAACCCCCAGTGAAGTAAGAGGGGTGGCATCAGTTTGTTAAAAATGTTAAAATGGTACTATATTACAATAATAACATAATAATATAATAATAACGCCCAACATGCATAGACCCTGGACCGTAACTAGGATTCCCTGTATCTAAGGACGCAAGAACTATGGGGACCATGGTTTTTGTGCAGAAATACTTGCACTGTCGCTGGAATCGAACCCGCCACCTTCAGGTTATCAGTCGCCCTGCTCAACCACTACACCACAGAGTCCGAGGCTGTCAAAACATTAAGGTTTAGGTTACTAAATTAGCGTATTTCATAAACTATTTGATTGTTTTCATTATTATTATTAATTAATTATTTAATTTAACTATAACGTGTGTACTTGTACCTGCATGTGACGTCATAGTTCCCAAAATCCTAAAATATTTTTTTTTGTTTGAAATGTAGCCCTTATTAATATTTAAAAAGCATTTATCATAAAGCTTTTGTGAATATTATACTTGGAAAGGTTCACGATGCGGTGCTGGAGGCGTATGGGAAGAATAAACTGGAATGAAAAAAAAAAACAAAAGTTTTAGACTTGGTGACTGGCCTTATAGCTCAGTTAGTAGTAAACCTGCCTTCCGATCTGTAGGTTGTGGGTTCGATTCCCACTTGGGACAAACAATTGTGTGATGAACATCGATGTTTGTTCTGTGTCTGGGTGTTATATTGTATTCTGTGTATGTATTTACAAACAAAAAGTATCTAAGTATTGTATCAGTTATCTGGTTCCCATAGTACAAGCTATGCTTAGTTTGGGGCTAGATGCCGCTGTTTGAAATGTCCACACGTAGTTATTTATGATAGGAGAAGAAAGAACGTTACTCAGTACCATAGAAGTCAGAAGAGGAAAGATGTTTGGCCACTATTGATACGTCAAGACGAATTCATTAATATCACCATGGAAGGAAAAGCAGAAGGAAAGAGAGGAAAAGGGCGACCAACAAGAACATTCGTGGATCAACTGAAAATAAAACTGGCCAAGTGCGAGCCGGACTCACGCACTAAGGGTTCCGTACATCCCTGTCTATCCCTGCCATCTAGTGTTGAGTAGCAGTACTATTTAAAGCAGCGCCATCTATGACTCATCTGGTAAACGAGCAAAAACATCACGTTTGTTCTACGGGAGCCCTCTTAAATAATTATTTTATTCTGTTTTTTAGTATTTATTGTTACAGCTGCAGCAGAAATACATCATCTGTGAAAATTCCAACTGTCTTACTATCACGAATCATGAGATACAGCCTGGTGACAGACGGACAGACAGACAGACAGACAGACAGACGGACAGCGGAGCTTTAGTAATAGGGTCCACTTTACTTTACTTTTTTAGGGTCCCTTTGTAGTTTGTGTGGTAGGGAACCCTAAAAAGGCTAATGTCATGTCGTACTAAAAGCTGAAAATGCTCGCAGAACATCGTGAATATGGAAAAAAATCCAAAGACAAGAGTTTAGCTCTTAAATTAAAAAAAAAGATACGCGCAAACCAGTAACTAAATTCTCTTAAGATGTGCATCACATCCGCAGTTGAATACAAATATTTGTTTCAAACTTGAACTACCCTTTACACACTACACTTATCTTCAGCGCCGGTAATTATGTGCGGGTCAAGGGCGCGTCTCGGACACGTGCATCGGGTTAGCTTTGATTAACATACGTATTAGATAATAGGGGTTAGTTTATGGAAGGTAAATATTACCACCATCAATTCATGTGTGACTGGCTATAAAGCGCAGTTGGTAGTAGCCCTGCCTTCTGAACCGTAGGTGGTGGTTTCGATTCCTACCCAGGATACAAATTTGCGTGATGAACATAGGTGTTTGTTCTGTGTCTGGGTGTTTATATTGTATTCTATTCTATGTATGTATTCTATCAGTTATCTGGTTCCCATAGTACAAGCTCTGCTTAGTTTGGGGCTAGATGGCGCTGTGTGAAATGTCCTAACATATATATTTATTTATTTATATGTGGTCCTGGCATAACAAAACAACCACCCCATCTCTTCCCGCAAGTGCCATATGATTTAGTAAATAGAAAAGAAAAAGGGAATACCCAGGGAATGGGCAGCAGCATTCTTCTCGGTCTTCATCACCAAGACGCCTACCAAGCGTGGTGACAATGGCAAACCCCATCCCTTGTTAATGGGGAGGCCTACGTTCAGCAGTGGACGCTTAAGGCTGATGATGTGGAAAAATAGTAAGCAGGTGGTCGGGCGGATTTTTGGGAAGGAAAGTTAATTTTATGTAAAACGATAATATATTATCCTCTTTAGAGGGTTTAATTTTCACACTGAGAAGTACTTGGATGATATATTTCCTCTGTAGTGTGGTGGTTGAGCAGGTCGGCTCATAACCCGGAAGCGGTGGGTTCGATTCCCGCGACAGGACAAGTATTTGTGCACATGAAAAAAAGCGCAAATACTTGTTCTATGTCTGGGCGTTGTGGGAGCCTCGTAGTTCCTGGGTCCCTAGATACAGGGAATCCTAGTGAGGGTCAAGAATCTATGTATGTGGTCGTTGGGCGTTATTTATTTATTTATTTTTCTAGTTGTTTATTTAAAGCTAAACTACTAAAAAATAAAAATAATTCAAAAATTACAGTAAGTGCAATACAACAGGTAAAATAGGTCTTAAGAAATATTATAGAAATCTTACATTGATAGCTGCCTGCACTGGGATATACCTGTATCACAGGCGGCATGAGTGCTAACAAATTATTGTAATGACTGTGGTAAAAACAGAATTATTAACAATTTTTAAGATAAAAATAAAAACCTTACAGTTAAGTTACAAAAAGGATATTACGTATTATAACTTTACATTATATAGCACCTACCACCTATATTTAATTTATTTCATAACTTATTTACCTAATTAATGTACTTACTTATTTGTCAATATTTAATAATAGTTCAGTCTCAATCACTATAGGATAAATAAAATTTGAATGTATAATTATGTCCTTTCAAATAAAGAAAGTATTTTCTAAATCGGCTTAAAACTTACGGTGTTCTGAGGTAACTAACATAATATATACAACCGCACAGAGAATCTCCTTTTTTTATAGTCGATTGAAAAGCATCAAAACCACAGACCTAGAATATTTTTGCTACTCTCAACCTAAGTCTATGACTAAGCACATCCTTTCCTCAGTAAAAAAGCGCCAAACAGAATTACGAAACAAAGACTTTAGAGCATCCGATTCAATTTGAATAAAAGCAGACCCTTCCTGGGCAATTTGTTTTGGGGCGCTGGGCTCCTGGGACCTCAAGGGGCCTTGAGGAAAGGTCAACAGGAATTAGTGGTTGATGTACCTTTAGCGACAGTTTTAGGAGATAATAGATGTACAAGTTTGAGGAAAATTGCGCTGGTTCCAGAATAAACACAGTATATTCGAGCTTCACTTGAGTTTACGCCAAAAATATCATACTTAATGAGCCGTTTTATTAAAAAAAAGAAATTGTATTTTATGCATGACCCAATAGATGGCGCCAGTTGCGGTTTTACTAAAAGCTGTCACTGTCACTGTTCCAAGCATAGACCACAGTTTATAGGACATGTGTCTGACAACTTTAAACTATTTCGTTTTTATTTAGTTTCGTTGCGAGATACCTCGGGTTTATTTTGGATCATAATATTAACGTTTATCTATCTCGCAAATCTACTGTACTTCAATTTACTTAATAAGAATGCACCACAGACTACTTAGGAGATACTACAGGCAATGTACTCGTGGTCCACTCAACTGAATTTGACATTTATTTGTAGGTAGTCTAAGCATTTTCTTATGTTTAAACTACTCTGTGGTTTGAAAGGTTTAAACTACGTACTTACAGCGCCATCTACAAAAGAAGCAGAACTAGTGTTTTTTTTAAATAAATCTCCTCATTCTAGTAATAATCATGACTTTTTTAATGCTTGTAAGGGCTCACGTTTGTGACAACATCTCACCTAATGGAAAATGATGATGCGGCCTATGTTGGAGCACGTTTGCCCAAGAGGTGCCTATTCACTCTTGATTTGAAGAAAGGCGCAGGTTGTAACTTGTAGGAAACAAAGAAGTAGGAAGTACATTCCACTCCTCAGCCATTCAAATAATGAAAGAACTAGCCAAACGCTTTGTACAGTTTCGAGGCACTTTCAAGACAAAGGGATGCAATGACTCGCCACGCACTCTAGGCTGATGCTTAAAAGGGGATGATGGGATTAGCTGATGGAGATCCTGCACACACTCCCAAAAATGCATCCGATAGAAAATGGAAAACCTCAGCCACTTTACGCCTACGCTCGAGGTTTTGTGTCCTCTTTCCAACAAGCGCATTGTCAGGAACATAAATAAGCCTTAAGGCACAAGTATAAAACTAACGGATTCCAGTTGAAGCACCAAAATGGTGGTGGTGTTTATATGTATGAGTGAACATCAAGCCGATCGTCCACCGCCAGCTAAACTAAGTTTAGATAGTTGAGCCAGTTTTTCATACATGTGCGTCCACCGCAAACTATGCAAGATGTATGAAAAACTGGCTCAACTATCTAAGCTAACTTAGATTAGCTAGCAATGGACGATCGGTTTTACACTCGTTGAATGCCGCTTGGTCTTGCATCATGAATTTTCAAGTTATGTACGGAATTTGCACTCGTTCTAATGGTAGCTTCGACCTATCTTTTTGTCCAAAACACCGCAGAGCCTGAAAACCTGAAAACGAAGGTTTTCAATCAATGTGTGTTGCCTGTGATGATTTATGGAATGGGTAGGCCACATCGCTCGTAGAACTGACAACCGATGGGGAAGAAAGGTTCTCGAGTAGCGACTACGAACCGGAAGACGCAGCGTGGGCCGGCCCTCCACTTGGTGGACCGACGATCTGGAGAAAGCCGCGGGGAGCCGATAGATGCAGGCGGCGAGCATGCGCTCAAAGTGGTGCTCTCTGGGACAGGTCTGTGTTCAGCAGTGGACGTCTTCAGGCTGTTGATGATTATGTTGAACAAAGGTGAAGCAAAACGTCGTCGTTCAAGCACACAATTTAAGGAAATAAGTGTCGTTCCTTAGTGTGACGGACTATGATCTATACCCTCTTCCTGTGAGACAAAACTCGTGTCCCAACAGTCAGAACGTATTGGGGATGTCGTGACGTGACGTATAACAATTGTTACATTACTTGTAAAGCTTGTGAAAAAGCCACACTGCTCTATATCTGCCAAATTCGATCTAAAAAAAAACAATGCTGTCGGCACTTTTACATATTGACACGACAAATGGTGGGGTCGGCTCGGGTTACGTTAAATTTGTTCAGCTTTTGTAAAGGGATGGGTGCGCGACAAGCTACCCACTTGATACCATTGCAAAGCATTAGATAAACTGATAACTTTTATTGTTACAAAAATCAATAAACATACTTAGTCCTATTTTTACAAGCGTTTTGCTTCAACATTTTTTGTGTACGCGGCAAAGGAATGGAACAATTTGATTTTATGTCTCGAATAAATATATTTTATTTAATTTCATTTCAATTTACCTGCGTCTCTGTTTCCTGAAAAATGTATAATCTGGAAGTTTTCAAGGCAAGAGTGAGCCGGTATCTTTTAGGCAAGCATGCTCCATAGTCGACTGCGACGTCACGGTGAGACAGTGGTCAAATGCAGGCCTAACAAAGGTAAAGCGCCGCGGGGAAGGCTGGTGGAAGTAGCTCATTCCACGTACACTTGTACGTGGACTGAGCTTCACCAGCCTTTCCCAGAGTTACAATATGCAGCAATTAAAAAGGAGGGTCAATACAGTATTATGACAGGGTAAGCAATGCATCAGTGGCATGTTCAGTGTTACAGATGTCCGTAGGCTACGGTCACCTCTTCCCATCAGGAGGGCTGTCATCATCATCATCATGAACAGCCTGATGACGTCCACTGCTGAACATAGGCCTCCCCCAGAGATGCGTTTTTGCATCTGTCGGTTCCCAAGTGCGCATAAATCGAGTCGTATATGACTTCCACGACTCAATGTGTGGGTAAGCTTTTTACGGTGGCGAGAGGTGCAATGGTAGAAATGCGATGCCATTATTTGATCGAATAGTTCTTCAGAGCATTCCCTTTTGTAGATACAGTATATAATACAAAACGATCAAATATTTCTGCTTATTGTGAGAGGCTTTAATTCGGTAAGGTAAATTGAAAAATCATGAAAACCTAACCAGCTGGGTTAGCATGGACGGTAGGCAAAATTGTCTTTCCCTGGTTTACGTCACTTTCTTCATACTTACTTGCAGTAAAACAGGGGAAAGACAGTTTTATCTACCGGCCGTGCTAACCCTAGGGATAGGTAAAATCAGAGTCAAAATTTTGAATTTCCCGTTGTTAAGTGAATGTTTAAATCCATACATTTAGAAATCTGTAGAGTTAGTTCACTTAAGGATCTGTAAATTTAAGAATATGTAGAAAGAGGAATCTGTAAAACTGAGAAACTGTACAATTGGGAACAACTCACATAAAGTAGTTTCATCCATAATCAAGTTGTTTTTCAAGTTGACACACGAAGGTCGCGTCTGGTGAAGGTTAGCGCTTGACCTATAGATACTAGATAAGGGTGATTATATCATCACCCCTGTAAAAGGGCTATTTCACGACCAGGGGATGGGAAAGTGGACTTTAAGAGGAGGGGATGGAGTTTTTTTCTGAGTTTATCCGTCGTAAGGGCGCTCGTTTATTTTTTAGGCTGGTTTATTGTTAAAGCTGCAATAGTTTACAAGGATCAAATTATTATATAAAAAATGTCTATTTCTTTCTCAAAGCTTCCAGAAGAACAGTGTTCTCTTTTAATGCGAAATTGTTCCAAAGAAAGTACCGACCCAATATGCTTCTGATCGTAGCTCAAAAATAAGAGGGATATGGTAGTAGGTAGCGGGAAATAGTTTTTTTTTAATTTCGTTGAATTACGAGTAAAGTGAATATTTATATTGCCAGATAGATTACGTGTTTTGAAATTTATTTTAAGTATTTTAATATTCTAATTTTGATTTGTTGTAGGTAAATATACTAAAATATCTGATTTGTAATAAGTTGTTCGTAGCATAACTCAGTTTCTTACGGTAGGTAATAGTATTTTTTGTGAGCGCGCGTCGGGGGAGAATAATGTAACTGAGGCTTATGTAATAAGTTACATACTTTACGAAGTGGTTTGTGGGAGGAAAAGTTCTGTAAGAAAGTTTCGTTGGTTTGCGTTAAAAATTTAGTGATTTGACATAGTTTGTTTTAAGTTCTTTTGCGTTCTAGTGACTAATTTTAACATAGGTATTGATAGTGGTATTTAGTAATACCATATGTGTAATAAATACTAATAGTGAGTCAACTCGGCGGCTAGACGGAGCAACGATGGGGTGCGGTATGAAGGAGAGCGGAGGTCCCCCCCTGCCCGCGACGTCTGCGGTAGTACCGACCAGCTTCGCTTGCGTGTCGGTACGCCCGTTCAGGCATGTCGCTTACACAGAACAAGTTGCATGGATTGTGTTCAAGCTACTCTTGCGATCCGTTAGTATAGAATATACTATGGAACTACATTGTTTGCATATAATTTGATAAAATTAAATGTTTACTAAGAAGTGCCTGCCTCTTACCTACCTAGATCCTACTTCAAGAAAATGTGTATGTACTTATGTAGGTATCTATTTTACCCGCATAAAAACTCTTTGTTAGTATAATACTGAATCAGTGAATTAAGAATTCTTCTATTATACGTATATTGAACTTACTACGTGAATAGAAAAAGAATAATTCGACCTATCTTTTCGTCCAAAATACGAATAACTATATACGAAGGTTTTCAATCAGTGTGTGTTGCCAGTGATGACTTATGGAACTGAGACATGGTCTCTTACTATTGGCCTCATTAATACCTAAGCTCAAAGATGCGCAGCGAGCATATATGCTCAGTGTTTCCCTGCGAGATGAGATCGTGACGTAAGGAGGAGATATACAGGAGAACTAAAGTGACCGCTATATCTCTTAAAATTAGCAAGTTGAAATGGAAATGACAACCCACATCGCTCGTAGAATCTGGTGAAAACTGCGGGAAGCCGATAGATACAGGCGAGTACCCGCTCAAAGTTGCGCTCTGTGGGGGAGTCTTATGTTCAGCAGTGGGCGTCTTCAGGCTGACCATGATGATACAACGTAGTCTACGTATAACTTGCAGTAAAATACTGAGAACTTAACTGAATCGAGATATCATCATAAAACAGTAGTGCGGTAATGTAAAGTAAAAAGCACGCGTCCGTAATATCTTGAATTATGAACCTAAAAGCGATGTGATAAGAGCCACTGTACGTACAACTGTGACAAGAATAAATTATTACGAAACACAAAATTATTATCTAAGAAAATGTTTTTCTGACAACCCTTGCTTATTTTTAGGGACTAGACGTGGAGACGGTCTTGTAGGTATTTTGCGGTATAACAAAGGAGTTGACCCACTATTAGTATTTATTACACATATGGTAATACTCGATTCGAGGGAGTAACTATCATTTAATCAAGACCCTAAGATAGATTGACTCAGGCGTGACTTCGCGGAAGTTCATCTTACATACAAAACGAAAAAGTATATCTAGTGTTATTCCGCAAATAAAACACGCGCGTTTTTAGCGGAATCACACTAGATAATAATATACTTTTTCATTTATTTATTTATTTATACTTCAGCACAAAAATAAATGTACAAGGCGGACTTAATGCTATGAAGCATTATCTACCAGTCAACCTGGATGTACAAGAAAAAAAAAATGGCAGCGGTGCGGTAAGATTAATGTTAAAATAAAATCGTGTTTATATAAGAATAAAAATAAAAATACTACAAAATAATATATACTTAATTATACAAATAATATGATATACCTACTTACATAAATATAATTAATATACATAAATACTTACATAAAAACAAAGGGTATAAACAGTAATTATTAGGGGAGTTTTATTCAGCATAATAATTTTTAATGTAATAGATGCGAACTTGCTTTTTAAAGACTTCTTTAGAAGTAACCTTTTTTAATTCCTTAGGCAAGGAATTCCACAATCTGACTGCCACAACGGAAAAAGAATTGTCTCGGAAGGAGGTATGGTGAATGGGAGGAGCCAGGAGAAGGTTAGAAGTAGATCGAAGTTCTCGCTCATGAGTGTCACCGAGATATTTAAATAATTCCTTCAGGTACTCGGGTGTTTTTGAATCCTTTAGAATGGAGTAGAGCAGGCAGAGAATCCTGACACTTCTACGCTCACGTATTGGCAGCCACCTGAGTTTCGCCCGAAAGGCCGAGATATGGTCATTCATTTTGTATTCAAGACTCTAAGACAATGAGTGGAGAAGTTTAAACCGGGAAATAATAGCGTGGGACAAAATAAATAGTGTGGGTCCACTTCTTGGAGGGTGCGTACCTTTTTATCGAAATATTTTCAGCATAATGTCACTGCAATACAACTCATTGATCAAAAGCGTACGATAAACGCGGAGGTAAGGTCTTTGGCTTGCTAGTAAAAATTACAATGTAAGTTTATTCAATAGTGAAAAGTAAACGGTGGCTATTACATTTTGGCAAGCTCAGTACCGCGCGCGCTGTACCAAGCTCGCAGCGTCCGTCGATTTGACCAAATATAGTTTCATTTATTGATACATAAATAAGAGCATTATTTAAAATTTTGAAATAATTTGTAGTAGTTCGGAAAAATGATGAACTTTATTTTGGTAACAATATTTTGTCGATGTACCTAATATAAAATTCCGGAGATATTTGACCTTTAGTTGAAGCCTTTTTTAATAAAAATCTAATTTAATTTAATATTTTTTTAATTACTTGAAAGGCAAATATCTAAAATCTGTTCTGTCATTGAGGAAGTACGGGATGTATTTAGTGGAGTATAATTTAGTTTGGAGACTTACGGTACACATTAAAACTATGCATCAAATATTGACGACGAAAACCTTGCAATTACGCATAATTTTGTAACAGCCACCTTAAGAGGTTGTTCCTGGTTTTATTCACACAAGTGGAGTAGTAGGTACCTACAGTGTAATACTATTGTGCTCGTAGTGAACCCCTCGAACACCCTGAGTTGTTGAGCTGCCAATAACAATATCCTCGTTCAGATCCTCTCACCCCTCTACGGGGAAGGTCGCGCCCTCAACCATCATTTCAACAGCATTCGAGTGTTGGCTGCCAGCCAGAGGGTATTAATAAGCTGTATTAACATGATTTGGGCTTGTCAAGTATTATAAGTACTATGTTATTGTAAGCCATAAAATAGATTCGCAACTCTACAGGTTATTTTAACTCTCCAGAGATGAATTTTTAATAATATTTAATAAAAATTAATAAATATTATATTATAATTTTTTATGTTTTTTTTTACTAGGTGGTAGGACTTTTCTGCAAAGTTCGTCTAGGTAGGTACCACCGCTTTGCCAATTATTCTGCCGCCAAGCAGTAGTGTGCAAGCACTACTGTGTTCCGGTTTGAAGGGCATTGTAGCTAGTGAAATTACTGGGCAAATGAGACTTAAGAACTGATCTCACAGTCTAGAAATCTTTTTAGACTGTGTGATGTCTCAGGATGACGTGCGCAGTACATGGTGTCAAGCGAAACTTTAATTTAGATTACCGAGTGACACTGCAATCTGTAATGGGTGGCTGTGATGCTTAACACCAGACAAACGACTAGCTCGTCACGTCATTTGTTCACATAAAAAAATTGGTTACAACCTACATGGTTGTAGGTTTTAACGTGTATGAACGTTTACAAAATATCACACGTATCAAGAACGTGATATCACTTGTCACTGTTCAAAGAGGAGTGATACCTATACCTAAGATACTAAAGTTCATTTTATTTTGCAAGCGAGTCACGTATAAAGCATCAAAGTGTAGTACAGATGATGGAAGATATTTAATAAATGTGTCAAACGTGTAAAATATGGAGTTTGCGATTTATGTCGAAACTTTGGAGCGGAGCCAAGAGGCTGCTCACTTTGAGAATTCATTTGTATGCAGCATGCGAGTAAATGATTGTACATAAATCTATTTAAACTTTTAGAAGAGTTTTGGAATATCATTTTTGTAGTGTTTATTTTCTAGACAATAGAGAGTGGCTAAATAAATAGCCATAAGTGTCAGAATTATTATGTTAAGCCGCTATGAAGGCTTCTGACTTGGCTTAACGACTGTTGTCTTATGACTACAACTGGGACTGACAGCTTATCTAATTTTTAGCCCCATCACGTTAGTCTGAAACTGGCGTGGGCTACTTGACAATTTTATTTATGACGGTCATCATTAGGAAGCTACCGTGCTGGTTTGTTCTACCTTTACAAATAAAAAGTACACAATCATTATACTTATAATTGGACTGGTCGTTTTAGGGTTCCGTACGCAAAGGGTAAAACGGACCCTATTACTAAGGCTCCGCTGTCCATCCGTCTGTCTGTCTGTCTGTCCGTCTGTCACCAGGCTGTATCTCATGAACCGTGATAGTTAGACAGTTGAAATTTTCACAGATGATGTATTTCTATTGCCGCTATAACAAAAAATACTAATAAACAGAATAAAATAAATATTTAAGGGGGCTCCCATACAACAAACGAGATTAGATTTTTTTATAGATTATGGTACGGAACCCTTCGTGCGTGAGTCTGACTCGCACTTGGCCGCATTTTTTTTTTGTTTTATAGGTACACTCATGAAGTATACATAAATTCACCAATGTTCATTTAAATCCCCGCATTACTTATAACATTTAGGTACAAAAGTAGTCCAGCCAGCACTATGCTGAGTTGGGACTGACTAGCTACCACATTGTATTTACTTTTTATCATGTTATTAAAATATTCGTTAAAATACCTTTTGCCATGAATAAACAATATCTTTCTTTCTTTATTTCTTTTTGTAACACCTTGTCCCACTTTCCTTAGGTAAACCTCAGAAATATTATTTTAAAAGTAAACGGACTCAAGGCTCTCATTAAAATGAGAGAGATTATGATGTTTCTTTAATTTCCCTGCCGGCTCTCAGTCCGGGTTTTAAATTCTTTAGTGGTGTCGGAATTACGAACTCGGAGGTTTTCCTTTAGCTCGAAATTTTGTCTCGAGTGTGTAGGTATTTGAATTTCTTTTGTTGCTGTAAGGGTCAAGTGGAAAATTGACGGGCAGGTAGTTAAAACGTAAGTAGCGGCGTTTCTTTCCATCGTAATTGATACTTCTTTTATGAAGGGTTTTTTTGTTAGGTAAGGTATTTATAAATATGCGTATTAGAATAACATGGTCATGTTTCATGTTTGATTTCATTTGATTTATTTTATTGTCTTTTTTAACTAGCAGCGCCCCGCGTTTTCACCCGAGTTCCTACAGGAACCATTCCCAATTTCAAGATAAAAAGTAGCCTGCGTTTTAATCCAGGGTATAAGCTACCTCTATACCAAATTTCATCCAAATCCGGCCAGCTTTTAGAGCGTGAAAGAGTAACCAACATACACACATTCAAATTGACACACACAAACTTTCACATTTATAATATTAGTGTGATGTGATGTGATGTACGACGTGACGAGCTAGTCGTTTTCCTGATTTCAAGCGCCACCCATAACGTTGCAGTGTCAATCCGCTGGACATACAAAATATTTTTTGCGCAAGCTGAAATGGAGAACTGTTTTAATGAGATGAGTGGCAAACAAGCAGGCGGCCTACCTGATGGTAAGTGGTCACCGCCGCCTATGCACATCTGCAACACCGAAGGCATTGCCGGTACGTTGCCTACCCTTAGAGAGGACTCTTTTAACACTTTTCTTGAAGCTCCCCATACTGTTTATGCGGAAAAACCTCAGGGACGGTCCCGACTTCAAGCCCGGTCAGTCAATAATTTCATTAATTTTGAAACTAACCCAACTCTAATATACACGGCAAATATCAAAAAAGGTTCAGCTATTCCAGCGTTTAGTAGTTACATACATACAAACTTACGCATTTATAATACGCACAATCGATTCTATGTTACCGCTTCAACAATACTTATGTAGAATATTCACGATAAATTAAATTTCCACAGAATAAATGGAATATGTAGGAGCTCTCGATATCGGCATCTGTTGGATCTACTTGAGGGTTATTACATTTCACCGGCGACGGAGTTTATCAATAAAACATCTCTATTTCTGAGTAATATGTTATATTACAATTTGCCTTTATTATAAGTACATTACTTGGGAGCTTGTTGTCTTGAACTAATGCTATAATAATTAGATTATGTCAAAGTTGAGGTACCTCGCGGTTTCACTCGATATTCACTCGTTTTCCCGTATAGATAAGTCTTAATTTTATCTGATAAAAGTTACCCTAATTAATATAGGTAGTGTCAGCAATCTATTTGCAAAGTTACGGCCGATACAAAGTTTCACTTATACATATTAGTGGGGATTGGTAGGGTTTCGTAGGGGTTAGTAGGGTTTGATTGGGATCATAGTAGGATTAGTCAATAGTCGAAGGGATTCGTCGGAATTGGTAGGGGTAAGTAGGGATTAGTAGGGATTAGTAGGGATTAGTAGGGATTACTAGGGATTACTAGGGATTAGTAGGGATTAGTAGGGATTAGTAGGGATTAGTAGGGATTAGTAGAGATTAGTAGGGATTAGTAGAGATTAGTAGGGATGAGTAGAGATTAACAGTGGTTATTAGGGATTGCATAGAAATTGAAAGCAAATAATTGTAGGCACTTTTTAGCAGTCACCCGTCCAAGTGGAGACCACAATGAACGTTGCTTAACTTTACTGATCAGTTAAGAACAGCTACTCGAGTTTCGCCATGAGCGCTATATTATGTAATTAAATAAATAAATATATATATGTGTGGACATTTCACACAGCGCCATCTAGCCTCAAACTAAGCATAGCTTGTACTATGGGAACCAGACAACTGATAGAATACTTAGATACTTTTTGTTTGTTAATACATACATAGGATACATATAACACCCAGACACAGAACAAACATCAATGTTCATCACACAAACGTTTGTCCTGAGTGGGAATCGAACCCACAGCCTATAGTTCAGAAGGCAGAGCTACTACCAACTTAGCTAACAGACCAGTCGATAATACCATTATTTTTATAAAAGTGTCTTCTTATATACCTACAGGGTTACAGGAAAAATCGTGCTAGACCCGTTAAGGGCGTGGAGCACCCATCATTTCTGACTTATTTCACTATGAAACACCCTAGCCTAAACTTAATATTTATTTAGATATCTCTTAGAGAAAAATACAGTATCTAATATTTCTTTTTATTTCTTAACTTTCACTTGTCTACTACGGTCTATTCAATTAACTTATGTACAATTTAATGATTGACGTCCTAAAGCATCTTATTACACATGTAAAAATGCAATAATAATAATAAGACACACAAAATAAACAAAATGAAATTTTGTAGCCTAAAAATTCAATAAAAAAATGAAAAGTCGAATATCTCGAAAAGGGTTAAGTTTAGGCTAGGGTGTTTCATAGTGAAATAAGTCAGAAATGTTGGCTACTCCACGCCCTTAACGGATCTAGCACGATTTTTCCTGTAACCCTGTGTATTATCTACTTATAAAGTTAGTTTGTCCCCGTGACCCGCCAGTCTGGAGTAATAATAGAATTGTCTGAATTATTCACCGGGCGGCGGCAACGTTCAGACAATTTAGTGTTCGGTGGGGTGGCAACCCTGAACTATGAATAAAGGGAATTGTATATTTTTTCCTCACTTGTCACAGACGATAATCTTTTTCTGTTTTTGTGGTTTCTGTTACTTATATTTGAGCGTATTGTGAATTATACACGAATCGTATGGCTAACTAGTGGCTCAATGAGCTGTATGATGGCTGTATGTAATTGTATAATACCTCGCGGGGCTGTCTTTCTAAAGAGAAACTGAAAAAATATTTTTACATTTTTTTCCGTCATTTTATAAAATTTCCAATAACGTATCCGACAAAACTACAGTATTTCAACAAGGGGGCAAGGGGGGGGGGGGGAGGTGGATGGCACAAATAAAAGAAAAAAACGGAAAGGGGGCAAGTGGCGACCAGACCGATACCATGTTCTAAAGTTGGTGATTCTCGAACATGCCGGTTTCAACACGATATCTTCCTTCAACGTTATAAGAGTGAATGCAATTTTGTATGCAAATGAATGACGTGACGAACTAGTCGTTCGACTGATGTTAAGCGTCACGGCTGCCTATAACAGACTACAGTACCTATCACTCGGAACTCTAAATTAATATAGTTTCGCGTGACACTGCACTGCGCACGTTATCCTGACACTTCACACAGTATAGTAATAAGATTACTAATCAGATCAGATCATAAAGTCGCATTTGCCCAGTAATTTAACTAGCTGCCCTTCAAACCGAAACACAGTAGTGCTTGCACACTACTGCTTGGTAGGTACCACCGCTTTGCCGAATAACTGGCAAAGCGGTGGTACCTACCTAGACGAACTTTGCAGAAAAATCCTACCACCTAGTAAAATTCCACCCATAATTTGAAAAGTCATTGGTGCAAGCCGGCCGGTCAAGCCGGGATTTGAACCTGGGTGCCTCAGTTTGGAAATTGCATGGGGTACGACTTAGCCACTTTCAACTCACCTCACTGCACTTTTTTGCAGTAAACTAATCTAATGTTAAAAAATATCGCTGTTCTTATTACAAAGTTCAAGAATAGATAAATTCCGAAGCGCGTTTACACTGCGTAGGTTGGCGGTGATTCAATAGCAATTTCTTTGCGTGGACGAACAAATCACTTCTCGTAGGCGTTCAATTTTGCTTTACGATTATTTACTAAGATCTTCATTCTAGAAATTAAGTAAATAGGTATATCAATAGTTTTAGACATACAAATCCTCATATAAGTTTACTACATGCACGCATTATAAAATGTATGCAACGTCAAAATACACTTAGCTAACACTAATCAAAAAATTATGAGCACTGCACTGCGGTCAAATGCGAGCCTATTTAGTTGTAAAAAAAACACTTGCAGCATTCCCTCGCTGGATGGCCAAGTTTATTTGCTGGACCAGAAACAAGCCCGCCCGGGGGTCCCGCCCTTTACAGTTTTAGATGTAAAACCATAATATTACATGAATATTATAAAAAAATAAATATGTGTGGGCATTTCACACAGCGCCATCTAGCCCCAAACTAAGCATAGCTTGTACTATGGGAACCAGATAACTGATACAATACTTAGATGTTTTTTGTTTGTAAATACATACATAGAATACTATATACTCTTAACACCCAGACACAGAATAAACACCTTTGTTCATCACACAATGAGTGGGAATCAAACCAACTACCCCAGATAAGAAGGCGGAGCTGCCCAACTGAGCTAACAGGCCAGTCAAAAAGTTACATAGAATGCGTAACTATTTTAGAAAGAATATGAAAGTAGCCAAGTAGGTATACCTAGATACGCGCTAACTATTATTACAGTTTCTTGTCATCAGGCATCAGTAATAGAGCTAAAACTATATATCAATTAATAAAAATCTCGGAACGTTCCACTGCCTTTAATTTATTACATTCTCAGCACCAACACATGACACCGCCTATCATTTCTCCATCCATTCGTGTGATATTGAACTTTGGCCCGAGCAAAGCTACACCTATATTAACCTACATTGCCTTCTTACTAAAAAACCTATAACACAGGACATTATTTATTTACCTCGACATTTCGACCAAGTTCTCAACTTAGGTATTCTTATATTTATGTTTTTTATAGCAGTATCGCCTGCTTAGCATAATCTACAGATTAATTTGTAAAGGAAAAATTTGAATCACGAACGGGACTTGAACCCGCATCCATCTGTCTCTAAAGCCGGGACGTGCTTTACTTAAGCTACCGTTACACGTGGTCTCGTGTCCGGATTTATCCTTCACCATTTACAACCAGCTTACGGGGCATCTCCAGTGTACTTGTGGCCACGGCCAATGCAACTTGGTCGAAACGTCGAGGTAAATACATAATATTTTTAACGCGATTAAGTCATATGTTAAACATAATTCAAGAAATACAGAGCAGCTTTAAAATAAAATACATAGGTAGGTATCAAATAAAATTACCTACATATCTAAGTAAGGACCTATTATAGTTCATTCCCTAAAATGTCATCCAATAATCTAGAATTACCTGTCTAATCCCTGATCACAAGCGTTTTCTAGCACCGTTTGAACTTAAACCACAATGAGCGTTTACCTTAAGTTCATCGAAATTATGTAAATACGGTAAATCCTAGCTTCTGTTGATTGCGTGTTTCACTGATGTATTATACTAATGAGCTGTTAATTAACGGATTTGAGGTGAAATTGCGGTACACGGGTTCTATTACTAAATACGAAATAAAGCGTGTTTTGCCTCCACACGAGGCATCGTCAGGAACGTGGTGACTTAATGATGAGGACGCCTCATTGCACGTGGAGAGAAAATGTTAGTGACCTGCTATTTACATACGTGTAGTGTAGTTATTATTGATATTCTTGTATCATTCGCTTACGCTTGACTTCTAAAATAACCGGCCAAGTGCGAGTCGGACTCGCGCACGAAGGGTTCCGTGCCATTATCTAGAAAAACGAGCAAAAAATCACGTTTGTTTTATAGGAGCCCCCTTAAATATCTATTTTATTCTGTTTTTTAGTATTTGTTGTTGTAGCAGCAACAGAAATACTTACATCATCTGTGAAAATTTCAACTGTCTAACTATCACGGTTCATGAGATACAGCCTGGGGGCAGAGAGACAGACAGACAGACAGCGGAGTCTTAATAATAGGGTCCATTTTACCCTTTGGGTACGGAACTCTAAAAAGTATCTTTATACTTAAATAATCAATTACTTATTTCGTGTTTTTTTTTAAAATAAATTAATTTATAGGTTCTAATGAGCTCTAATAATTATAAGGGTATTTCGTTTTCATTATACTGATATTTTTTATGAGAGTAATTAAGTAGGTATAGAAGCATAGACAAAGCTATTACTATCGATTACATACGAACCTGAGTCGTCCCTGAACTGAACCGCTACCACTGTTAAAGTTTCCTGGCTTCGCTCGCACCATAAATACACGCTTCTATACTTCTATTATACAATGTGCCTGGTTACTGGTGTAGGAGCCTTGAGGGGGGTAAAATATGGTTAATTTTATCGACAAATCACCCCCCATAAGTACTTTTTTGCCTACCATAGAAAAATGGTAGCCATTTTGATTTTATTGGCAAAGAAGGATGAGTTCTTGTACTAATTTAGCCATAGCTTCTAATCTAAATGTGCTATAAACACAAAAAAAGTCTCATTTGAACATGTAGACAATGAATCAATAGCCAAGATTTTTCAAGTTTTGTTTCACAAAAGGTCAAAAAAAATAGCTATTTAAAAATAAATCCAACTTTTTCTTGTATATTTCAACATAATTAGCTTTTTCAAAAAGTTTATGTCGTTAATGTACATTTTCATAATTTTTAAACGATAGTACAAAATGTTTTCTTAATAAAAGATAGTAACATAATAGAGCTAAGATACATGTTTTAGAAGCTATGATACTTGAAATATGACTCCTTATCAATACGTGCCTATTCAGGCAGTAGAGTAAAAATAAGAAAAAAATCTATGATGGGCAAAAAAGTACTTATGGGGGGTGGGTGATTTGTCGATAAAACTAACCATATTTTACCCTCTCAAGGCTCCGACACCAATACGACGCTTCCATGGAATATTATATCTGCCT
Organism: Ennomos quercinarius; assembly: GCA_910589525.2. Taxonomy (NCBI): domain Eukaryota; kingdom Metazoa; phylum Arthropoda; class Insecta; order Lepidoptera; family Geometridae; genus Ennomos; species Ennomos quercinarius. The sequence goes on from OU342509.1 coordinate 656,083, forward strand.
TTTTGTGTCTTTATACTCTAAACTAACCATTACAATCATACTACAGCTTTTAATGCAACTAGCTACACTAAATACCTATCTACAAAATATTTGGGCTGTAATAGGTACTTCATCATCAACAGCCGGAAGACGTCCACTGCTGAACATAGGCCTCCCCCACAGTGCACCACTTTGAGCGGCTGCTCGACTCCTGCATCCATCGGTTCCCCACATTTTTGACCAGATCGTCGGTCCACTGGGAGCGGGCCTACGTTGCATCTTCCGGTTCGTGGTCACCACTCGAGAACCTTTCTTCCCCATCGGTAGTCAGTTCTGCGAGGCTTCAAATATTAACCGACAGACACACAATACACACTTTTCTTTAAATATAAATGAAAAGATAAACTTTACCAATAGATAATGTGTCACTGTATCTCGCGATAAGTTTTATCGAAATCAATTCAGGAGTTTTTTGTGCTGCGATAATCGTGATAGGCGATGTTGAATGTTTATATATATTAAATGCTTCTATGCAGTTTTATTTTGTTTGTTTGTAGGCCATTTTAAAGTTAAAGTCAACAACTTTTATTGCAAATAAGCTATTTATAGCACTTTTACAAGTCAAGATGATACGCTTTTTTAACAAGTTGCCTGACGGTGTTGAACATTTGTCAATGCGTAAATTTAAATCGTTTGTCAAGTCAAATCTGATGAAAAAGCCTATTACACCATAAATGATTATTTGTCAGACTAAAAAGCTTGGCCTGATTGCCCCAAGATCAATGTTATGTAATCTTAGGTACCGTGTCTATCGCTTGGCTATACCTATACATTTTTTTATGTCAAGATCATTCTAATATTCCTCTTACACCGGTGTGAAATAGGTACCTACCTACTTTGTAGTATGTTTCATTATGTTGTCTCAATTGTAACAAATTATAAATGTTATTAACAAATTTAAAAAAATTGAACAAAAAATGACACTAAAGTTTCTTGTAGCTTCTTCTTTACAGATGTAATCGAAGCTGCGGTTTGGAGTTTTCTATTCTACATTGTGCCGGATTGCTTGCACCTGTAGTCAGAAAGAGAACTTTTTTTTCTTCAAACTCGTAATGTAATAGGCTTGTTATAATTTTAACATTTTTTTTTGACATTTTTGACATTAAGCACTGTGATTTTGTTTAATTATGCTTGCTTAATATGTACAATAATTTAATTTTTATTGTTTATAAATACATTATCTAGTTTTGACTTGTAAAAGTGCTAAAAATAGCCTATTTGCAATAAAGAATTTGAGTTTGAGTTTTGAGTTATTAGGTACCTACATAAAATATTAAAATTAAATTATTGTACATACTAAGCATAATAATAAGTAGATAACATTAAAAGTACTTAATTGTCAAATACTAAATAGCAAGTCTATTATAATATGTGAGTTTGAGAAAAAGGAAGTTCTCTTGTCCTCTTCTGCTGGGTTAGCATGGACGGTAGACAAAATTGTCTTTCCCCGTGTTACGTCACTTTCTTCATACTTGCTTGGAGTAAAACAGGGGAAAGACAGTTTTGTCTACCAGCCGTGCTAGCCCTACTGGTGTACGTAATACCTAATATTAATAGAGTCCTATATTCGTAAACAACGCACCTCCAGTGTCACAGATGTCCACAAAAGCAATTTGATTTCAAATTCATAGTACATAATACCAACATACGTTTGCCCCGACAATTTCCGAAACTTTCTCTCTATTATTTCATTCTTATTCCATTCTAATCTCATTGACACACCGTTGTCAAACCCTGGTCAGCGTTCCCGGAATTGGAAGTTCCGCGAATTGAGTACAATCAGCACGAATCGGGTTCGATCCCTGCTGCACTCCAGCAGTTCATGAATATTTACTACCACTGTGTACCACAAGCTTCTGACTACGGGGTGGATTGAGGGTGAAAATGATAAACAATAAGTCACTCCATTTATCATTTTTCATTTTTTTTTTTTTTTTTTTTTTCATTTTTTTTTTTTTTTTCACTCTTGGTACAACGAATTAGTATTGCAATTCAACAGGGCATACGTATGAGATGTCAGGTATGCTACCGTGGGCTGGAACATTTGAACTGTCTATAGGTCAGCGTGGGCACAGTCCAAATGTGTTTTGTATTACCTAGGTATTATATTATAGGTTGTTGCGTTTAGACTAGACAGTAAGTAAGATATACCTTGTCCATTTTATGAATGGTTTTATGACAGCTCACGCCCATGGAGTTTCGTATTGTTTACATTAAAATTTCATACAAATAATATTGTACTTCATGGAATTCATCAAAACTAAATCAAAATGTACATTATCGTATTGATTGTTATGTATACGTACCTAATTCGATTAATGATAATAGTACAATCGGAATGGTATCACATTTGAGAATCTTTAGAACATCCCTAACTCGTCAGTCGTCGAGCTGTCAAAAACCATTCGTAGAATGGACAAGGTGTATCTAGATAGTTCAGAAAGGCACTCGTTAAAAAAAGATTTGGATTTCACAATGAAATACATTTTATGTACTTACCTATATAACATTTTCATGGCATATTAATTATAAAGCATGTAAAAGACTAAAATCTGCGTTTAACTTTCAAACTTTTCCAGTAAATCACTTGGAGATGATTTTCTCAATGTTAAGTTATGAAACCCGAAAGATGTTCAGAGCCGTTCCAACTTATAATGGGGATTCATTTATATGAGTTTGAGTAATATTATGCGGTAAACGCCGAAAGAAGGATCGTGACTTTCCATGTTATTTTGAGACCCAGCCTTTTCGACGACGGACCTACGACGTAAAAATATTTTTGCTACAATTAAATACATCCATTTAGAATCAAAAAAGCTAATTAAATCGAGGCAAACGATGGCTTGTTAAATTTAGGAAATAGTGAAATGTCTATGTTCTTGGCCGAAAATCCTATTGACGGAAAAGTGTTTTCGTATGTTCTACGTATGAATTTGAAATTGAATTTATTTGGTTGTAGCTGTGTTTGTGCGTGACTGGTTTTAATAATATTAGAAGAAGACAATTAAATTAAATATTAAAAAATATATTTTATGTTTACTGTGTGCTATATGTAATTCTTCAGAGACTTCAAGAGTAGTACATTATTTTTGATTTTCCTTATTGCCAGCTCATATCTTGACACAAACAAAACGTATCTTACTGGAAATGAACATAAACCTTGTTATTTTCCATTTCGTCACTTAAACCAACAAAAGAAACGCAGAAACCTGTTAGGACTGCCCCATATACTCTGGCATTGTAAGGACACATCCTGAAACGGCAACGGGAAGCTTTTCCCTCATCCTTTGTGAAACACGACCCCCGATTTTCAACCCTACATCTTGAACTCAACGTTGGATTTACGTTGTGGTTATTTGATAGAGTAAATTCATACGTGTCGGTACTTATTTCTTTGTTGAGTCGTCTTTATACTTTTTTGCTAGTTTTTCTGAGGAATTTACAACCATGTTTGGTTGTACAGTGTATTTTCTGTCTCGTTTGAGATAATTTAGTCATGTCTTTACTCAGAAAGGGTGAAAACATGTTTATGTCGTGTTCTTGTAGGAAAACGAGGCCCCGTTAAACAAGCATCAGTAAAATAGAACTTGTCCCTAAATGGAACAACGCGAGTTGCTAAAAGTGTAATAATAGCAGAGGGCGATTCACACCGCGGTCCGAAAGAGCCTATTCAATATTCATTTAGAGCACTTGGGCGATTCACACCGCGGTGTGAGCCAAGCGCGGTGTGAAACGCCCCATTACCCGTAAACAAAAGTGTATTTAGAAATGGCACTTTGGAAAATAGTACCATAACTTCTCTCTTATTTCAGTTACATAAGTGCAACGCCGAAACTTGCTGTGAGACATCTAGATGACATCTTTACGTCTTGACCAACGGAAAGGAAAAGTGCGACACAGTGTCATTTCTTATGAACCGACAGGACGTGCCTCCACTTTCCCCTTTTTAATGGTTACCAGCAGATCCCATAAAACCAATCCGATTATTCAAAAATAGTCAACCGATCGTAAAGATCAATTAATCAGACCCTCATTGGTTCCAACTTCAAATTCATTGATTGTACCATCGTCAACATCAGCTGTCTGAACTTATATTAAAAAGAAAATATAAATAAAATATCATCATCATCTTCATCAACAGCCTGAAGACGTCCACTGCTGAACATAGGCCTCCCCCATAGACCGCCACTTTGAACGGCTATTTGCCATCTGCGCCCAATCGGCTCCCCGCGGTTTTACCCTCAGATACCCAGTCGATCCACCTATTAGAGGGCCGGCCTACACATTGCGTCTTCCAGTTCGTGGTTTCCACTCGAGAACCTTTCTTTCCCGTTACGCAAGTACTTCCGTTGTGGTATCTTTTGCGTCATTAACAGTTGCTGCTATTACCGATGTCAACCGAATAAACTTTCGTCATTTACCCCGCATAAATAAACAAAGGTTGGGTACAGAAAAACTATATGTAGCTATCTAATCGATCTTAAATTCCATCGAGTCACCGTGACGTCATCATTACCTCCGTGTTTAATACGTCACTAAACCATCAGATGAGTCACGTGGGCGGGAGTCATTTGGGCATTTTTATATTACTGTATATTTTAGTAATGACTAGGTATAGCCGACCTGCCCAGGCTTCGGTTAATTGATTTCGTCTTAATCACTTAGCCACATATTTCTACCATCCCACTCATGTTATCCTCCTCTACACTGTACCCCATGTCTTCCTTCTCCCCTCCCTTTCTCCTTAATTCTTCCCTTTATTTAAATATAAATTATTTGTCGTTCAAATCTTATCTAAAAAGTATTTACAGGAAATAATGACTTATGTACAACCTAATTATGGTAATATTACCAGTACAGTACCAGCAAAATACGCTGCCAGGTATGGTGTTATGGCACCCCCTTCCCTCTTCTCACCTAATGAGGGGGTGATGGTAAAAATAGACAGCAATGATACTAAAAATAAATCAAAATTAAGTTATTTACTAGGTGGACTAACGATGTAGTTAAAACCGCGGGAGCCGATGGATGCACGAGGCAACAGGGAGTGTGAATAAAAATCTTAGGGAGACAAGCAGCTACTCAAAGTGGCGGTCTGTGGGTCTATGCGCAGCAGACGTTTTCAGGCTGTTGATGATGATGATGATGATGATGAAGTACTTTACCTGCTGTGCTGTTACCGATGCAGATGGAACGGGGTGACCTTTAACCTTAATAATTATTTTACTTCATCACTTACCGATATTGTAGTGATACAACAAAACCTTAATTATAGCTTACCAATTACTTGTTCTTTGTTAGTACACTCCCACCCCAAACAAAAATAGGGAGGCGATAAGTCTTCCCGTTGTATCAGCGTAGCCTATAAATAGATCTAATGCCAATCGGTATCGGAAACAATATTGATATATGGGCCTAAGGCTGACCTAAATTTTGGTAGAACGTAGGCTGTTTTTAGCAATGACAGTATATGTTTAGCTAGTTGACCCGCCCCGGCTTCGCGCGGGTTAATTAGTAGTAGTTACGCCTTCACCCTGTTTATGAGTAAGAGGGAAGCGAAAGGGGAAAAGGATGAATGGAAAGCACGGCAATAGAAGGGAGGCAGGTGAAGCCTGCCTTTGTTTCCTTTACCGGCCCATCCCTTCCATCTTCCCTTTGAAAAGGTGAGTATAAATAAAAAATAATACAAACAAAGAAATAAAAATTACATACATGTTTCTTCGTGCAACCCGAACTTGGCCGTTTTAGAAAACAAAAAGTATTTATTCCAGAGCTTAACTATTGTGATATGAGATATCCTCACTGGAGGATACACTTAAAATATTACACAACCCTTAGAACAGATCTGCTGGAGGTGCACACACCGGTTGTAGATGAAGACCATGGAAAAAAGTTCAAACTACATGCAAGTTGTAGCTTGGAGCATAGAATCCGTAGTAGATGTAAAAGTTGCTAAGTGGTTGCTCTAAGGCTTACAACTTTATTTCGACTCGTTCTAACACTTGAACTTGGGAATCGCACTTGAGGAAAGTAGAGAAAGTTTATACTTTTTAACGCGACTTCAACAAAAGAAGCCGTATTCAATACACAATTTGATCATTGTTTTTATTTATGAACGTGAACGTTCCCCTAAGCTTTTTTTATGAAATGAGTGGCGAACAAGTAGGGGGCTTCCCTCTTCCCTGAACAGGGTTAGGGTTAAGGCGTAAAACCGTTTAACCTGTGCGAAGCCAGGGTGGGTCAGCTAGTTCATAATATTAGTAGGATTAGTAAAGATTGATGGAATTACTTAGTAGGACTAGGAGGATTATTAGGATTAGAAGGATTAGGAGAATCAGAAGGATTAGATGGATTAGAAGGATTAAAAGGATTAGAAGGATCAAAAAGAATTGTAGGGTGAGTAGGCTTAGGAGTATTATTAGGATCTAAAGGATTGGTAGGATAGGCAGTATAAGTAGAATTAGGAATATAATTAGAATAAAAAGGATGAGTACCATTAGAAGGATTACTAGAATAAGTAGGATCAGAAGTACCTATTATTAGGGTTAGAAGGATTAGTAGGATAAGTAGATATAGTGGGATTTGAAGGATTACTAGCAATAGTACGCTTACTAAGAATAGTAGGATTAGTAAAATTCCGAAGATTAGTAGTATTAGTAGGACTGGTACGATTTGTAGTGAGTGGGAGGTAAGCAGGGTTACTAGAATTGGTAGGATTAGTAGTGTTAGGAAGATAAGTACAATTAGTATGTAGCAAGATTAGTAGTGCCAATGAAAGAGTAGTAGTAGTAGTGTGTGTGTTAGTAGTTTTGTTGTTGTCGTTGTGTTGGATGTATTAGTAGGTTAAGCAGGATTAGTAGGACTAGTAGTGTTGGTAGGATTATTAGGCACTCGACTGTTATTCGCACAACATTCGTGCGCTTTTAATTGTTGATCCATTAGTAGCATCCAAATGCTTAGGATTATTAAGTAGAATTGATAAAACTACTAGTTTTTTTTGTCCGTTCTTATTTTTCTTTAACATAATCCCGCAACTAAAAAAAATGTCTATAATTTTGGGGTCGGGTTTAACAGGCTGACAAAAAAACAAATGTGAAAATGTAGAGACAATAGAGAAACCTCCGTAATGTTTACATTCGACGCCGCCTAAAGAAGCTTCAAAAGATGTTCACAAGACACAAACAGCTTTACTCACCGTCCCCCCGCATTTGACATCTTCCGCCATACCTGTGCATCCGTCATTAAAAAGCTAAGCTCACTGGCCGAACAGAAAAAACATAACACATGTCAAATCGAATGTTTTTGAAGTTCGAATGCGTTTGAGTATTGTTTTCGACGCGACCGGCAGCGGCGGCGGTTTAGGAGGGACTGGGTGCGCGCGCTGCGCGGTTGTTATGGCAACCAGGGGGTGCGTTTACAGTTGGAAATTGATAGCGAATTTGGGAGAGGTGTCTGGTAATTTGAGTTAGGTGTTTGAGTGATAGGCTGATAGCCGTTTGTTGAGTCAGTAGAGTGTTTTTTAATGTAAGACCACTTTATAAGCAGGCTTATACAAGAAGCCTTTTATGGACACTTTTACACATCATCATCATCAACAGACTGAAGACGCGTACTGCTGAACATAGGCCTCCCCTAGAAAGCGCCACCTTGAGCGGCTGCTCGGCTCCTCCATCCATCGGCTTCCCGCGGTTTTCACGATATCGTCGGTCCACCTACTGGGGCGCCGGCCTACGCTGCGTCTTCCGGTTTATGGTTGCCACTCGAGAACCTTTCTTTACCATCGGTTGTCAGTTCTGCGAGCGATGTGGCCTGCCCATTGCCATTTCAAGCTCCTAATGTAACTGTTGGTGTGTATCCGCTCCGTGGTTTCACCAAGAGGTCGCAACGGAAGACCAGCGCTGGTTCAACTGAGCATAATGCTGAGTTGGGGCCTATTTGTGACATTTATCTTTTATTCCTGTTAAAATATTATGTATCTTTTATTAAATAATTGTTGTTTACAAATAAACAGATTTTCTTTCTTTCTTTTTCTCTTTCTAATTCTAAGAGCTATATCGGTAGGCCTCCTGTGGTCTACTCATTCCGGATCTTATCTCGCAGGGAAACACCGACACACACTTCTTCACACTTCTTCTGAAACCGTTTATTAACTTAAGAGTACTAGACTTTTTTTAGGCGCTATTGTTTTATTTTTATTTAGGTTTTCAGCAATGTGTTTATTTTTTGGGGTAGATGTATTCTTGAGTGGAGACCGCGGCTTGGTAAACGTAGTGTAGGACGCCTTCCACTAAATGGAGCATTGCTTGCACCGAGTGTGTTGGAAGAGAAGAGCCGAAGACCGGGCTCAGTGGCGTACCTTGGAGTGGCCCATGTCCAGCAGTGGACTAACACAGGCCAAGCATGATGAGTTACTACATGTTTTAAGCCACAGGAATATAAGTTATAGTCAATTTTGCTTCTCAGACGAGTCCCAAATTAGGCTTCCTAATGAGGATGATTTTTGAACTGGCTATGCCTATCTAAAACTAAAACATTAAATAGGCGTATTGAAATTCATGCCTGCAAGGTTTTTAATGAGTAGATGGCTTGGTCCCATCCTCTCCGGCAGCCTCGACAACGGCTCACCGGGGCCGTTGGGAATTAAAGTCTCATCGACCCCGGTAGGGCTAGTGATGGTGCTAACGGGTAGGATGACATGAGTTAGTTTCATCCAGCCTAGCTTATGGGAGGTAGGGGTACCGTGCCTACTATAATTATGTATAAGGAATTTGATTATAAGAGCGTACAGCACAGGCGAGCAATCAACAATCTTTATCATGATTACAAATTACAAAACACTTTTGTATAAGCTACCGCTAGCTCCCCGCAACAGTCATGGCTTAGAAAAGGCATGATAAGAGTCCCGTTCGTTCAGAACGAAAGAGGTGTGGGTCCGACCGATAACGGTTCATTTCAGAGAGGTTCACTTCGGGCGGCGAACAATGTGATCAGGCGCTATTTGTTCCGATTTGTCGGCGCGATTTTATTGGAAACGATCGGCTGTCTTCTAGATTTGGGTTATATTTGACCGGTAGACTTTAATTACGTTCTTTGTGATTGAAATTAAATAAAAACGCGCAGCGCCCCTCGGCTTTAGAGCATTTTATCTTTTTTGTCAATTATAATTGAATGGCGTGACGAGCAAGTCGTTCTGATGTTAACGTCACGGCTGCCTATAACAGATTGCAGTGTCACTCAAAACTCTAAATTATAAAGTTTCAAGTGATATTGCACTGCACACGTAATCCTGACATCAGCACGGTTTTAAGATAACCAGACTGTAAGGTCGTAAAGTCTCAATCGCTCAGTAATTCTACCGAAAGTCTTTGGCCGCTGTCGCTTCATTTTCGTGGTTACTTTTTTAGAGACAAAAAGAAACAAAAGGTGATAAGTAAAACCTAAGATAAAACACGCGCGTTGAGTGAATGCTTGTAGGTAAACATATTGAAACATCGTTAGATCGCAGATGACTTAGGACTATACCGTAAACAGTTAGTACCTAAGTATTAGGTTTTACTGGAAGATCTTTTATTCCACATTTGCATTTTAATAACATATATCTTTTTAGTCGGTGCAAATCCAGCATTCTATTTAATTCGTTTCTATGATTTGTCCAAGTTTCTAGTCCGTGCCACTACGTAGGTACTAACTTATCAACGGTTCTGTACCTAATACGAAGTGATGTGCGCTAACGTGCTACAATGTGAAATTTAAATATCTCTATTGGAATATTCCACATGGTACCCGTCTCGCTTGTGAGCGCCTGACGTTATTTTCATATCAAGAAGCTGAACTGATAAATATAATTTTAGGAGTGCTCTTTAATTTTATGAGGTGCTATATTATGGGCATAGTCTGATGATGATGAAAATAAGACCAAAAAACAATTAAGCCAAGAATATTATATTATTATTATTTTATTCTTACGGTGTACCTTTTAAGTATTGTCAAATAAAGAGTTGATCAAAATTAAAATCATTATTGCAAACACTTGCGTAATTTTAGCACTTTTACAAGTCAAAATCAGAACAGATATCTACTTAAAATATTATATATATCTATCTATATAATCACATTTAATCTCGTTTCCAATAGTCTCTACTTTTCGTGTTTTTGTTTTTCAAGATAATTATCATTTTCATCATTTTTACATCATATTTTTGAAACAAGAAGCAAGAATGAGCCTACTCTAAAACTTATAAAGATGTATAAACTTTAGACATCTTTAACAATCTTCAATAATCTTTTTTAACTTAGAAAAGATGTTAAAACTTCTAACTTCTTTAAAGGTAGCTAGCTATATTCTTGCTGTACACCCTCGTCATGACTGAAACCCCATAAGGGCAAAGTTGCCACACTCCACGCCAAATGTTAACTAACGCTCGGATCGAACTTTGCTCACGCCAGATGGATAGAAATAGCGTCAGAACATAAAATAATAGCGCTCACACAGTTATAGTAGCTTAGGAATTAGCTTAGGAGAGTGATGGTAGCCGAGCGGTAGCATGTGCGCTTCGCAATCTTACGGCACCGGGTTCGATCCTCGGTCCTGCACCAATTGACTTATCTATTAAGTTATGTGCAGTTTTCGATACCATCGCTCCGTGCCTCGGAGACCACGTTAACCCGTCTGTCCCGGTTGTCATAAGAACATCTATGGCAAACCTTACCTATCGAAACCTATACCCCATTTGGTAATTAGACGGAGTAAAATGACATTACGATCACGAGTGTTGTTACTTTTGCAGGTTTAGTGCTACGGTAAAAAATATAGAGTACACTGATTCATTTCAGTTTAATGATTTTGTTTCATTGTATTTTTCTAAACATCTTAAAATCAGAATTCCTGGTTTATTTGTGATTTACATAGAATCTTTAAAACGAGTCAGATTTTCATTTAGATTTTTACATATATGCAGGTTTTTTTTTTTTTTTAATAATGTGTGGACATTTTACACAGCGCCATCTAGCCCCAAACTAAGCAAAGCTTGTACTATGGAACCAAATAACTGAATGTATATTAAATGTATAATTCAACTCAATTGCACTATAAGAGCTGGATTCACAGAACTTTCAGCTGGATTAGATTCTTCACTACAATTTTGAAGTTGGCAGAATTATTTTGACAAGTGACATTTCGATCTGTCATTTTACCCCGTCTAACTAACAAATGGGGTATAGATAATAATCGCATTTCATGAAGTACATATACAAACAATAAATTCTGTTTTGTTATCGCTGAAACAAATAATAATGATCGTTGTACGGTTCTGTTTGAAATTAGAATTAATTACGAGTAAATTAATGATAACAGTAATTGAGTTCAGTAAGTGAGATCTTTGTATTTGTAACGTTTTGTACTTACCTATAGAATAAATAAAAAAAATATTTATTTTCACAAAGTTAATTGCTAATAATTAACAGACTTGCAAAGTCACTGACACAGTCTAAATCAAAGTAACTTGCTCATTAATTTCACAAGATAAAGTTAGTCATCCATTTTGTACAATCGACGAAAAAATAAACCACAACAATTGTAAATTTAAACTAAACGAAATGTATCTCCAAGATGAAACAAACACAAAGGGCAGCCTCGTAAATTGATTAGGTTTACTTAGCTGCTGGCTCCGACAATTTATTCCATTTGTCACTTACACTCAACCATTCTCAACTTTATTTTACTTGTAGCAAAGTAGAAAATACGGTGTCAAAAGTTTTAGAAATAGAATTTGAACACAATTTTCGTGATTGTGTTAATCTATTTGTTATGCTGACCGTACTTAGGGTGGTCGGCTCCAAGAGGAATAAACTTCTTTCTCTATAACTCTTTGTGGAATTGCAGCTCTACTTGATTTATTTACTACAATAATAATACTATTATTTATAAAAACCAACTCCAAAAAGAAAAAAAAAACAGAAATTCAGTTGTATTTTTAACCGACTTCAACTAAAGGTATAATAACTGATTTGGGTTTGATTGGATTGATCCTACATCAAAAACAGTTCAATTGTTTGGTTTTTGCCTCACAAAAACAAAGCTTGTTTGTGTGACTTTCACGTCAAAATTTCTGAAAACAAAATATGTTTTTTTTTTAATTCACTACTTATGTTCACTACTTATGTTCACTACTTATGTTCACTACTTATGTATTATTGGATGAAATTCTACATTTTCTTACCTTCAATAGGTACAGTACAGTGAATTCTATGAGGTATAAGTGTACCTGCAAGAAATTGAGTAAATAGCAGGTGGAACCACGGGACATTTCTAGTTTGTTATAAATCACACATTGAATCGAATGCAAAAAAGAAATAAAAGGGTCTGTCCCTTTTGCACGATCATCCTGCATCCTCAAGTCTGCTGCGTTGCGGTAGGCCATCAATTCAAATTTCCTCGGACGAACATGTTAGTGAATTTTTATAGCCACACTCAACTCGGGACAAAGTTTAAATAGCGTTTCGCTGACTCTAAACTGAACTGTTAGAAATAGAACCCACTCCCGGCTTCCTTGTTTCCTGACAAATATAATTTGGATCTCCTTAAAGCTAGAGTGAATAGGTTCCTCATAGGCCAACGGGCTGCACCTTCAATGTAGTCGAAGTTGTTTTTTTGTAATGTGAATAAATGACGTGATGAGTTAGTCGTTCACCTGATGTTAAGCATCACGGCTGCCCATAACAGATTGCAGTATCACTCGGAACTCTAAGTTACTATACAACTTTGCGTGACACTGCACTGCGCACGTCATCCTGAGACTTCACACAGTATAGTAATAAAATTACTAGACTGTGCAATCAGATCAAAGTCTCATTTACCCAGTAGCTACAATGCCCTTCAAACCAGAATAAATTACTGCGTGCACGCTGCTGCTTGGTGGCAGAATAACTAGCAATGAAGTGACTAGCATGATACCTATACCTAGACGTGCAGAAAAGTCCTACCACCTAGTAAAGTCGCACATCAGGTGAGTTGTAGCCAAACGTTGGCCTATTCGTACATAAAAAATAACCTAATAAAATTTATGCTTCATTGCTGAAACAAAGAACACCAATGGCACTTCTTATGCTGCAACAGCACCAGCAGTACTTCCATGCCTAATAAAATTAGGAGATAATTGTAGTTTTGTTTTTATTCATATCATCATCAGCCTGAAGAAATTCACTTCTGAACATAGGAGTCCTTCCCCATAGAGCGGTACTTGAAACGGCTACTGGCCTCTTGCATCCATTTGCTCCCCGTGGTGTGACGGTCGTTGGTCTACCTAGTGAGGGGACGCTGGCCGACGCTGCATCATCCGGTTTGTTAAGACAAAAACTCTACTGTCCCATTTATCTTGTCTTAAGAAAAACTAAAACACGGTAACCCTACTTGCGGTTCTTAGGTATATTCCAGCAATTTAGTGCTCTCTGCATTTTATGTGAAATGCTGACGTCAGTGCACAGGTTGCTTTATTTCTTCGGTCTTTGATCGGAATGTGGAAATATTTCGATCAAGGGCTGTTTTGAATTAAGTTTATAAGTTGATTATAACTTATTATGAGTTTACGAAGTTAGTGATTTGTCGCCAAGCAGCTCATTCTTTTTTTCTCGTTTAGACTAGCCCTGGTTAGCCCTGGGTTGCCCCAGCAGCTTGGTTAGCACGGACGGTAGACATAGTTGCCTTTCCCCGTTTTATGTCACTTTCTTCATAAGTATGAAGAAAGTGACATAAAACGGGGGGGGGGGGCTTACTTGTGAAGTGGAGTGAAACAGGGGAAAACAATTTTGTCTACCGTCTGGTTCCCATAGTAAAAGCTTTGCTTAGTTTGAGGTTAGGTGGCGCTGTGTGCGAAATATCCACAAATATTTAACTATTTTTTGGGCCACTTCAAGACTTCTTTCAAAACCACGGGGCACCGATCGATGCAGGAGGCAAGCAGCCGCTCAAAGTGACGCTCTGTAGCGGGCGCTTATGTTCAGCAGTCGACGTCTTCAGGCTGTTGATGATGATGAAAAGCTTCCAATTTGGCTAAACGATTGTTCTATTCATTGAGAAGCGTGTCCTGGCACGGTAGAGCTCAGTTGTAAAATAACACTTTTTGGTCACCCATCCAAACGATGACCACCGCAAACGTTGCTTCTATTTGACAACATCTTTATCGTGACAACCCAACTTCCTTATTCCTCGCATATTTCTCTCTATCCGGTTAACAAGTGCTTAGGCACTATGAATCAGCCTGTCCCGAACTATTTCTACCTCACAAAGTCTCCGTTCTGAATCATTGATCGCCTATAAATACGGAGCACTGTTCTTTGATCCTGGTATTTCCTCTATAAGTGAGACTAAAAACTGTGTTTAATATTTCTTTATATTTATTCTTGTACGGAAAGTTGACGGACGTGAATTAAAATGAAGTAAATTAGAAAATCGTTCAAGTTATGATTTTTGTGTGACGTTTATTTGAAACTTATACAGGATGTAATTTACTTCATTAGCATAAAGTGAGTGCACGATAGTACATAATTTATTGATGATTATTAAACGTAAAGAGTGCAAATGAAAATGCAATTAGACTTAATAAGGCCTATCACCTTATTGTTTTTTTTTTTAAATTACGAGGATTGCCGCGGCGCCTAACGTAGTTGACACGAATGATTTTGATACTGTTAAAAGTTTTTTGTCTTGTATGCAATATTCAAAAACAGTTTTTAATTATTTTCATTTAATTTTGTACGTAGCAGTTGATTAAGTAAATTATCCCATTTTTTCGGAGTTATCAATACCAAATTGATGAGTTATATTTTAAAAAATTCTGGTCCACACGTGACCGGTGTCAGGAGTAGGTACCTAGTTTCAAAGGATGCTAATGAATTCAATTACTTACATCCAGTATACAAATTTGGAAGAAGGATGGTCTATACTATAACATGCCTTGATAAAAGACATTGAAGAAAAAAAAACAATTGCCAATCAAAAAGTTCTATTTGTTACCCATTAGGTCAATCTTGTTACCTATCTAATAACTCCTCTATTTTGGGTAAACAATTTTGCAGGACCCAATATTCTAGACAATCAAAAAAGATCCACAAGAGTGAAAATTTAAGAAAATAATATATTGATCAGCATGAACATAAACACCATTTTTGCAGCCTTTGCATCCTTGTCTCAACGAATTCTGGAATTCAATTTTAAAAAAATAGATACTACGAAATAAAGAAGTTAAGTAATACCTAACAATCTTAAGGCCACGGCTTTACATTTTCCTCAAATCAAAAAACAAATTGGTTATAAATATTTTCAAACAAAAAGAAAGAAAAAGGTCTAAAACTAAAATGAATCGCAGTGGTTTATTTCAACCAACGTCTGTCATATTTCCGTACAAGTGAAGTATAAATAAAAAGTGAAACGAATCAATTAATGTTGTTTTGTTGATTGTAGCCCGTATAGTTTTTGTTGTGTATTTAATTGTTGTCGCAACAACACCAGTTTAAATGAAGACTTCGAGGTAATTGAGCGTTTAGTGATTAAATTATTTTTGGAGATGGCAGGAAAAATCGAGACTCTTTGTTTGGTGAGTGACTTGTTTATTAGATTTAATTTTGGAACTAAACTGGCCCTGCTGGGGGTATAGCAGTTATAATATTGATAAGTTTAATCCACAGAGTACTTTTTTATATACGGAAAGTTCAAACCCTATCAATTGGGGCTAGTGAATTCAACTCGTAACTTCTAAGTTAAAGTAATTATGTTGTAAACATAAATGAGAAGAAAATTTTCTAGTCTATGATTGCTAAAAACTGGTCCTATATTAGTTATTTTATTATTCTCTCTACATTATTATTATGTAGGCACAGATAGTGAATTCCAGTAGTAATCATAGTAGTGGTTATGATAAAGTTATATATAACTAGAGGTGCCAATTTAAACTACTAATAAAAAGGTCATAATTTCATCCAGATTCCTTCAACCAAGCCATACAAATAAACAAAAAATAAAGTTTCACTTCCGACGAGCATTTGTTTCCGCGGAAGTCCCGTGTGTTTTGGAGGCCCCCGGTCTGTCCCGTTCAGACGGCAAACGGCCGGATGGATTGACGCTGGTTCCCTGGCGGAGAGGGCGGTGTCTCATATGGGATGCTACGTGTGTAAGCACATTTGCATCTTGCTACCTCCCCACTACCCAGCAGTGCGCCGGTTCCGGTGCTGAGGCTGCTGCTCAAGGCAAACACACTAAGTACGCTTGCCTGGAATCGGCGTACGATTTCGTGCCGTTTGTCGTCGAGACCGCGGGGCCGTGGGGTTCCGAAGCCAGGAAATTTGTTCAGGAGCTGGGTAGGCGTCTTCGAGAGAAGGGGTGCGATCCCCGGTCTGGTTGGTACCTGGTTCAGCAAATTTCCTTGGCAATCCAGCGGGGCAATGCCGCTAGTGTCTTGGGTACTTTTGGCCCAGGTTGGTACGCGAATGAACCTTTAGTTTTTAATTTTAAAATTTTTAATTTGTGTTATTAATTTTAATTTTAATTTTGACGTAATTATGCTATGATCTGACTTGTGACTGCGTTTGACATTGTTAATTGTTTAAACTGTTTTATAAGTACTGAAATAAATAAAAAGTTTCAATTTAAATATATTTATCAGCAACTATTATCTCAGTAGTATCTTTAATTACGTAATATTTGTAAAATTGAAATAACTTCCAGCAGCGTAACTCATTTTTTCATTCATAGCAGCTCATAATAGTTTTAAACAACACTCTTTTCAGGTGCTGTCCATGTATTCAGCTTCTGCAGCCGTAATTGCTACTTCTAAACCCACCAGTGCCATTTCAAGTTCCACACCAAGTACAACTTCAAGCACGAGTCAAGAAGTTATACCTCTTCGGACATCCAACACCTATCAAGTCACAGAAAACGTTATAGATATCCCAGATGACAGGCCTCTGAGACCTGTTGTACCTACCTACAGTATAGTTAAACCTATAAACATAGCTAATACTAACGTCAGTGTAAATAAAATCATCAAAAACGGTACAGGCGATGAAAACAATCAACCTAAACGTACATCGTTTACATACGTGCATATTACAAAGGAGTCGGATAAAAACCAAGATGGTGGAATTAAAAAGATATTTAGAGGTATAAAAGATTATGTTTATACTCTAAAGAAAGGTGTTGTTGATGGCCTATATAGTTATTTTCATAACGATGATAAGGATAGTAAAAAGAAAGAAAAAGAAGATGAATGGCATAGACAGTTTCATAAAAGCAATGTAGACGTTAAAAAGAAGAATGAAGTACATGACTTTCATGATTTTAATAGAAGTTATGACAATAAAGAGGAGTTTGATTATTATGATCATGATCTATTCAAACATGAGTTTGAAGACTAACTAAGTATTATTGTGAATTGTAATTATTGTTAATGGTAATAGTAATGTTCGATACCTCACTAAGATAATCAATAATGTTATTTTGTAAATATCTTTCTTGTCAAATCTTGATTACCTAAGTTAAATAGATTCTACTTCTAATTTAATATTTTTCTTTGAATGATCATTTTCTCATTTCAATAAAAAAAAACGAATTAATCGTTCTTAAAAGTTGACGGTTTTTATCGTAATCAATTGTTCCTTTTTTTTATCAAACTAATCAATGGAACGCCTTTATTTACTTACAGAAGGTACCACTAATACTTATACGGACTATTGTAATAAGTAAGTAGGCTGTAAGTATTGAGGTATTTCCAAAGAAAACAACTATACTGGAGACCCGATGAAAGCAGAAGAGCATCTAAAATATTTCTAAAAGCGAAATAGTAGAATGAAAATGAATATTCATGTTGATTCCAAAAGAGCACATACGATTTCATACCTTTTGTATTCTGGTAGGAGAAATCAAATCAAATCAAATTAGATCAAAGTATTTTATTGCAAATTAGGCTATTTATAACACTTTTACATCTCATAGGTACTTAAAATAATGAAATTAAATTATTGTAAATACTGAGTATATAAAATAACAAAGTGCGTAATGTCAAAAATTGTATATAGCAAGCATATTACAATAATGAGTTTGAAAAAAAAAGAAGTTCTCTTTTGCACTACACTAAAGTACTAGGGTAGCATCAATTTAAGAAGAGGTCCTTGATAGTTTGCGATATTTGCTTGCAGTTGCGATATTTACTAGGTGGTAGGACGTTTCTGCAAAGTTCGTCTAGGTAGGTACCACCGCTTTGCCAGTTATTCTGCCGCCAAGCAGTAGTGTGCAAGCACTACTGTGTTCCGGTTTGAAGGGCATTGTAGCTAGTGAAATTACTGGAAGACTTTACGAACTGATCTCACAGTCTAGAAAACTCTTTTGGACTGTGAGATGTCTCAGGATGACGTGCGCAGTGTGCAGTGTCACGCGAAACTTTAATTTAGAGTTCCGAGTGACACTGCGATCTATTATGGGCGGCCGTGGCGCTTAACACCAGGCGAACGACTAGCTCGTAATGTCTTTGGTTAGATTAAAAAAAAGTTACTATATATCGAGTAATTACAAATTTCAACGTTGGTTTAGGTTCCAATGGCTATGTATATTGAAGGTTAGTGATTCATAGTCCATTCTAAAACATTAACTATACAAACTATACATATAAAGTATAAACACTTGTCACGATTTCATTTCATATTATAGGTACTTACACTATTTATTTTATACCGGTTTATTAGGGTTCCGTACCCAAAACGTAAAACGGACCCTATTACTAAGGCTCTCCGCTGTCTGTCCGTCAATCTGTCCGCCTGTCACCAGGCTGTACCTCATGAGCCGTGATAGACAGTTGAAATTTTCACAAATGATTTAGGTATTTTTGTTGCCGCTATAACAAAAAATGTATAAAAACAGAATAAAATAAATATTTAACAGGGCTCCCATACAACAAACGTGATTTTTGCCGTTTTTATTGATAATGGTACGGAACCCTTCGTGCGCGAGTCCGACTTGCACTTGGCTGAATATTTTATTCTATGTCAAAAATCAGTGACAAAAAACTAACGTGTTAAGTGATTCAATAACAACGAAGAAAGTGTACGCGCATTTTTTGCCTAAACACGTATTGAATACAAAACACTGTTTTGTGTGTTATGTATGTGTGTATGTGAGCTCCTAAAATACAGAGACGAGTAAATTTTACCTGAATACTAATATATAAGCTGGGTGATGTCGATGAACCAACGCTACACTGTTTGTCCTGATTGGGAAGTTTATAGAGCTGCTAATGCAACTCGAAGTTTAGTACTTTTTTATGTTAATGATGAATGACGTGACGAGTTAGTCGTTACGTGATGTTAAGCGACACGGCCACCCATAACAGTTGCAGTGTTACTCGGAACTTTGAAATATAAAATTTCGTGACACTGCACTGCTCACGTCATCCTGAGACATCAGCACAGTCTAGTAATCTGATCAGAGTGTGAGATTAGGTGAAAAAGTCTCATTTGCCCTGTAATCTCACTAGCTTACTTAGGAAGCTAATAACAGTTTATGTAATAAGTAAGAATAACTAAATATTAATTTATATAGTACCTATAAGGATTAGTATCGAAAGGAAAACTATGTATTTTTCAGTTTAGAGCAGCCATTCGTGTTTTTAGGCTTTATGAATGAAATATATAACTGTTGTTCTAAAAGACTTTATTTAATACATTTTGCATCTTTTGATTTGTTCTCGTAATTTTCCTATCATATAAAAACAAAAACAGACGTCCTGCCCGGCTAGCATGCGCACCACGACAAAATTTTCTGACTTTTTCTCGTGAGAGACCGTGACATAACTATGGTAGCGTCTAAGTGTGTCTCACTCTAACAGCGACGACAAGTTTTCTTGCGGTTCGCTAGGCCATCTGAAGACGTCCACTCCTGAAGATAGGCCTCCACAAAACATAGGGCTTCTAATCCACATAATCGCTTTCATGACGAGCTTATCATAAGGTTGCCGTAATCTGACTGGCCCGATAGCTCAGTTGGTAGTAGCTCTGCCTTCTGAACCGTAGGCTTGGGTTGGATTCCAACTAAAGACAAACATTTGTGTGATGAACATCGATGTTTGTGCTGTGTGGGTGTTATATTGCATTCTATGCATGTATTTACAAACAATAAGTATCTAACTATTCTATCCGTTATCTTGTTCCCATAGTACAAGCTCTGCTTAGTTTGGGGCTAGATGGCGCTGTGTGAAATGTCCACAGATATTTATTTATTTATTCACCACGGTTGGCAGGCGGCTTGGTGATCGCAGAAGATTTTAATGTACCAAGGAGAATGCTGCTGCCCATTCCCTGCATATTCTCTTAGCCGGCTCTTACGGCACCCACGGGAAGAGAAGGGGTGGTGCTATTGGTAAACCGGGACCACACAGTCAACGCCCACCGAGTCAAATGAGGTGTAAAAAAATAATGATGAAACGCAGATGAAACCGCAGGTCTGTCTAGTCTGGTATAAAAAAGCTACCGTCTCCTCAAAGATTTAACAAGAAAGTCGTGAACCAGCTCTGTAGAGTTCCAAGGAGGCAAGCAGGTCAACGGCCCAGGGATGCTGCGGCCGCGAAGTTGTGTCCAGTTGCGCGCGCGCACGGTCGCACTCCGGTTGCTTGCTGATACTTGAGGAACGTTTCGTTTTTGCGATTGACACAGCGGTAAGTGCTTTTTAATTTATTTATACTTACTTAAAAACTTAAAATGGTCAAGCATATGATTTTGCAAGAAATGCGTGAGACATTTCTAGGTAACAATTTATTTTTTATCTATTAGTTTAAGTTGTTCAAAATTTATTTCGAACGTTTATTGTTTTTTGTGCTCGTAATAATGGTCGGGTTGTTTTTTTTATTTGTATTGACGATGTAAGAGGATCCGTGTGCTTGTTTTGGTATTTAGCGCATCGATTTATTTATTGTAGAGTTATAAAAATTAGATAAACGCTTAAGTTGCATTTAAAAGAACTTAGGGGAGCGTTTAAAGCTTTAGTGTCTCTTAACCGTCGGTGAAAACCAAATTACTGTCTAGTGTCACTTAAATACTTTTAAGGGTCCCTTAAAATTTAGGGATCTCTGGTGAAAACGGACATACCTAAGTGTTTGCAAATACTTTCCAAACGTACTCTCTTAATAAACTTTTAAAAATAGGTAGCTACCTCAAAAGAGTTGAAGTCTTTTATTTGAGAACTACTTTTATATTCGTCTTAGTTTTTTTATAAAAAGTAAAGCCTTGTAGGTCAAAAAGTATGTAAACAAAACTATTTTAGGAAGATGAGTTTCTGAGATTGTTGACATCGATTTCGGGCGGTTTTATCAGAACTTCTGGCAAGAATATTATTTGAAGAAGTTGAACTGGTTTATTTAATGGACTGTGTTTTTTGTAGAAAGATTTACACTTAATTATTTGTGAACGTAGAACTCCTTTAGAAAATAACACTAAATTGAAAACAAAGTACTTTTTAATGTTACTTACGGGATCTTTACTTACTTGTGATTGGAATCATGGAATTGGATTTAAAGTGTAAACCCACTAATTGAGGTTGCTAATATTAGAACTGTAATATCTTTGTGATTGGAACCATTTAAAGTATTTACGTTGTTTTATCTGATACAGTAGCCGTTTACTTAATTGTTTTCTCACCATAACCATGTTCTTTTTCTATTTTCGGTGGATGTTAGGTGTTTTTATCTAAATCTAAATATCATATACAGGTATAATCATTAATTAACATGTCACAAATATGAATGAAACTTATGAAAATAATTATATATAAAACAATCAGAATACGTAAAAAAATAACAACTTATTCAAATACAATAAATTTTATTCTTATTCTTATTCTTAAATAACCCACCCCTAATTGTACTGTTGTTTTGTAGGCCGTGTGGTCCTGGTTTACGAATAGGACCATCCCATCACATCCCGTGTGTGCCGTAAAAAGCGGCTAAGGGAATATCCAGAGAATTGGCAGCAGCGTTTTCCTCAGTATATTAAAATCTTCTGTGATCACCAAGCCGCCTACGAAGCGTGGTATTATGGCAAATCCTCCCTATGATAAGCGTCCAAAGTGGCGTTTTGTGGGGAAGGCCTATGTTCAGCAGTGAACGTATTTCGCGCTGATGATGATGAACTGTACCCGGTGCAAGGGTGTCCATTACACTGGCTGCATTGCCACGCTGGATGGCTATGGCCAACCGCTGCACCAGGTACTAGCCGGAGCGGGAGTCACCTGCTTTGTCCCTTATTCTCCACTCTATCTCACGCACCAGACCTTTGGCCTCAGTGCCCCAAGAACCCATGGGCTCCACGGCGATGAGCACAAATCTAAGTTAACACAAATTACCGAACTTGTTCTGTCTAATTATAATTGTTTTTTTATGCAATAGAATGACGTGACGAGTTAGTCGTTCGCCTGATGTTAAGCGTCACGGCTGCCCATAACACATTGCAGTATCACTTGGAACACTAAATTAATATAGTTTTGCGTGACACTGCACTGCGCACGTCATCCTGAGACTTCACACATAACAGTATAGTAATAAGATTACTAGTCTGTGTGATCAGATCATAAAGTCTCATTTGCCCAGTAATTTCACTAGCTACAATGCCCTTCAAACCGGAACACAGTAGTGCTCGCACACTACTGCTTGGCGGCAGAATAACTGGCAAAGCGGTGGTACCTACCTAGACCAACTTTGCAGAAAAGTCCTACCACCTAGTAAACCACCAAATAATAAATGGGAGGGCACTTTAGTATCTATGAGTGAAAGTTTTCATTACATAAATCCATTGGAGTAATTATGTAAACATTTTTTTATGTAAACGAATGAAGTGACGAACTAGTCGTCAGCCTGGTGTTAAGCGCATGGCTGCCCATAATAGCTGAATACATTACTTTAGAAGTTACCAAAAACTTGATGAAATAGATTTAAAAAATTATGTTTTCTATTTAAAAATTTGCATAATTTATTTTAAGCTTTACAAGGAACAGAAGTTGAAACATTGTGATTCCTAACGATCCTAAAAAATAGGACTTGGCATATTTTTATACGAGATAATACCTTATTGAACAAAGAAATAAAAAATAGCTTGTCTCATCATAATACTTGTTTTACTCGGGTAACCTACAATGACTTTTAAATATTCCTTGTTCATTCTACACAAATATGTTAGGTATAGTTATTTTTTTGTAAACTAAAATGCTGCGAAAATATAAATAAAGGTATGACATAACTAGAACCTGAGGTGAACAAATAATTTTCTAAGCCTTTCTGTTTCAGACACGCTTTCTAGCATTTCTTCATAATATTTCAATTGTGTCGGATTTTGTATGTAAGGTATTCCATTCAGCGCTTTAAAATTTTAGATTATTTTCTCGTTTTCCTTTAATAACTTTTTTACTACATCTATTTGAAAAGAACTTGTTTATTCTTCGTAAACAGGAACTAAAATAGTTATTTCATCCCTAAGGACTAAAAGTGATTTGAATTTGGAATGTAGATTTGCTAGTATAAGTTCCAACCACCAAGGAGACCAATCACAAACTAGTAAATGTAACTGTAAGATAAAGACATGACTGTTAACCACGCACGCGCACGTGTTGTTGTTGATCACGTGCCCCGCATGACTTTATTTTAAAACAAAAATTAGGTCCAGGTTAATCTAGACCCTAGGTTGACCTGGACCTACCTTAAGCTTTTAATAACCACATTATTTGCAATCGTTATTATCATTCTGTTCAAAAAAACTGTCTCACTCCAAATAAATTAGGTACTTACCTATTTCATTCTAGAGTTTTTATACGCACTTTTCATTATTTTTTCCATTCGTTGCGTTACCATAAAACTACGACTGAAATCTCAAATAGGGTATATTCCCAGAGGATCCTTTATCTGTGAGCGTCATGGTTTCCAAATCACAAACAAAATAAAACATTTTATTTCTTTTACCTAAATTATCTAAAACCTTCCAAGTCCCTCAGGTAATTTGAGGTTTGCAAGCGACAACAAAGAAAAAGAATTGCTTTTATTTTTTTGTAATTTATTTATAAACCCGTTTTGGGTTTTATTCTGTTTGGTTTGATTATACGATGTACTAATATATCTGCCGATGTGTGGTATACATTTTCATTTATGTTTATGAGACCAATAAGCAGTCATACATTTTTTAAGATGATTAATTGACCTCCCTACTTTGGTCGGATTGTAGGCTGCACTTTTTGACTGAAAACTTCACACTGGTATTTTTGATTCAGCATAGAGAACTTATGTGATTTCAGACAAGTTCTTAGTTTTGTTATTATAGTGCACCCTACTTTAGTTTATAGGTAAGTACCTACTTGTAGATATAGCTGATTATGTATATATCTCTGAGCGACAGAGATGCGATTTCCTCCCACTTTAGAACGACATGCTATTTACCCCGCTACCTTTACGTACTCCTTGCTGGGGAATAGGTAGTCAGTACAAACTTTAGTAGAGACAAGTTGACCCACCCTGACTTCGCACGGGTTAATTAGTTTTAGGTTCTCACCCTGTCCATGGGAAGTGAGAAGCGAAATGGAAAAAGATAGGGGAGAAGGATGAATGGATGGGACGGCAATAGAAAGGAGGCTGAAGAATGGCGAAGCCTGCCTTTCTTGTTCCTCCATTCATCCTTTCCCCCTTTTCTTACCTTTCCCTTCTCTCTTCTCTTCGGCAGGATAAGTGTAAATAAATAGATAAATACAAAAAAAACTACAGACAAACAAAAAAATCTTGCATAAAAATTACATCCTCGTTTCTTCGTGAAACCCGCACTTGGCCTTTTTAAAACAAAAGTATTATAAATGTTATTCTGAAAACTTAGCTATAACCATACCAAATTAGACAGACAGACAGACAAATATTAAAAAAAAAAACTATTTCTATAACGCAATCAAAATTTTCAAAAATTTTCAATGTACAGATTCAGCCCAGTTACAGTTTTATTATATGTATAGAAGAAATATTAATATGTAATATATATATCGATAAAAACTAGCTGTTGTATACATAATATATATAGTATACCTATACTAGCTCTTCCACCCGCTAGCTACTAATACATACTTATATGTACCTATACATTGCTAGAATCCAGGTTTACCGTTACAATCCGGTCCTGAATTAGGGCTCGCGGATAAATGCCATTGTATCCTATCCTACCCTAGACCTAGCCTACTTGTACTGTTAGTACCTAAGTCTCAAACAACGGGACTGGTGTCGGTACTTTCTAAAACATATTTGTGGGTCAAGTTAGAAGCAACCTAACTTAAAAGATTGAAACTTGGTTTTATTAAGCGTTAGTTAAATTTAACCAATGCTTAACACTTTGACAGTCCCGGGTACCACATGTGGGTCCCGGTCAAAGATTATGTCCCGGTAGACAAGCCGCACAAGTCCGAATAACACATGATCGTTGACTTTAAATCCAGGGCTTTATAATTTTTGCACAAAATAGGCTCCTCACTCACTTTATTGAAAAAAATCTTTGGGACTCCATGGAACAGTTTTAGCTACTATAAAAATGACGTGCGCAGTGCAGTGTCACGCAAAACTGTTATGGGCAGCCGTGTCGCTTAACATCAAGCTAACGACTAGCTCGTCACATCATTCATTTACATTTAAAAAAATCCATGCATATAAATAAAAAAGTGAAAATAATGCGTTTCTACGGAACCACTCTGATATCGATTCTAATAAAAAAATAACTCTTTAAAAATATAAAAAATGTAACTATTAATTAAAGCTTCCCTTTTTGAAGTCGGTTGAACAAATAGTTCAAATTTCATAGATGCTCTGAATTTATTTACCCCCGTCCCTAAACCCGATACCCCATCAATACCCTTCACCCCTGATATCACGGAAGGTCAGCAGTCAAGGGCGGAAGGTCAGGTCTATATGTCACGACGTATCAATATTTATAACTGAGCGACCGGGCGACGCCACTAGTGGGTAGGTGGGTACAGGGTAGTAGCGTAGTAACAGCGATGATGCTTGGAGGGCTCGAAATTATTATTATTTTTGGGTAAGGGCTATTTTTGATTCACATAAAGCTTTTTAGTTCATAAGTCAAAGCCGCCTTTGTTCTACATATTAAAAGTAAGAAAACATATAATTTCATATTTTTACACTTTTTAAACGAGCTAATGAGTCATGAAAAGATTTTGATTTGAGATTGAATCAAAACTAAGAACACTCTCGGTCATATCACCATTCACACGGAAACAAAAACAAAATCTCCAAGTATGTACCTCATCATCATCAACAGCCTGATGTCGTCCACTGCTGAGCATAGGCCTCCCCCAGAGCGCGCCACCATGAGCGGCTGCTCGCCTCCTGCATCCATCGACTCCCCGCGGCTTTCACCAGATCGTCGGTCCACCGAGTGGGGGGCCGGCCCACACTGCGTATTTCGGTTCATGGTCGCCACTCGAGAACCTTTCTTCCCCATCGGTTATCAGTTCTACGAGCGATGTGGCCTGCCCATTGCCATTTCAACTTGCTAACTCTAAGAGCTATATCGGTCACTTTAGTTCTCCTGCGGATCTCCTCATTCCGGAGCTTATCAAGTATGTACCTAATACCTATTAACTCCAAAATAAAAAAGTTTTGAAACAATATCTTAAATTTTTTAAAGTTGTAGAACAAAATTGTTTGTTTCGGTGATGTGAGTTATGCCCTAAATGGTGTTCGGTAAATTAAAATTAATCCTGTAGGTATACAACAACCACTAACTAATATGACACCGCTGATACCGCTCTGTTGCAATTTTCCCCTCTACTAATAAACGACGGCCTCACAGCAGTATCTAGCTACTCGGTATTTTCTCTCGTTTTATCTTTGCATAATTCGGACTCGGTAGACAGAGACAAAACACAAAATAGCTATTCTTTCACTACACAATGTTTTATGTTGGAGTTCTCGCAACTATATAGAGAATCTACCGAAGGAGAATAAGGATGCTCAGAGACTCTCGAAGGATTTAGAGGAAAATGTAATACAAACATCTTTAGGAAGACCGTCGTGGTTCTTGAAAATGTTATTGCCGTCGCTCTGCTCTTCACGCGTATGATAGAGACAATAGAGCCCATGAGTGAATTTACCTACATTTTAGGGTTTCGGGTGCCAACGGTTTTCACCCTCTAAAACTTTACAAAATCTTTTGATTTTTGTGTGAATCGTTTGGATAGATTACAATCTATGCGCGTGCGTCTTGGTTTTTTAGAACATAATTATGTTTCATGTTCCAGTTACAACTACATTTCTTCGTCATAATTTTGATGCCAAAATTTCGTAACGTTAGGTGGCTATACGAAGATATAGTAAAAACTTAAAAAAAAAGTCGCACGAGAATAGTTTTTACCGAGTAATATTAAAAGACAACATATTAAAACAATCATCAGTATCGGATAACATTTGAAGTGGAAAAGCGTTGGCACTTTTTGTATGGACAAGAGGAGGGGTATCTATACGCTTCTCTTAAGGCTCTCTGAAGCCCGACAACCGATGCGATAGTAGATATTAGTTATCTTTTCTTAGAATTAGAATTATACTAAAAACGTTAAGTTTGAAAGTGATATCAGTAAGAGGTCTACAGGCGTAAGGTTATAACATAACTTAACGTCAAGATTTTACAATATCTCAGTTTTAGTACCGTAGCTTTACGGGATCAGTTTACGATCCAGTAAATGACGTGGTGTTATGGCTCTCAACTATCTTGTTTGGTTTAATAGGCAGGTTACGCCAATATAAACCTTATGTAACGGATTTATAAGTCAATTTATTTCTGGTGTTTTGACTAAAGCTATATATTTCTTGTCTCTTGGGATCATCACATCAAACTTTATATATTTTGGAACTAAATACATTGTTATAGTAATGTATTGATAAATTCTCAGTACTTAAACAACTTCCTTAGGTATATCTATAAAGATATTATAGTCTTTCAAATTTTAGCAACCAGCAGGATTTGAACCCTCGCCTTCGAACTCATAAATAAATCATAATCTTTAGGTTTGGGTTGAAAGAGTTCTTGAGTGGAGCCAAACGTAGAGCGAGGCCAGGTGGAGTGATGACTTGCGGATAGCAGCTGGTAGAGATTGGATGCTTAGAGCTGAAGACCGAGCTCAGTGGCGTGCTACTGGAGAGGCATACGTCCAGCAGTGGTCAAGAATAGGCTCTTACTGATGATCTGTAGATCTGTAGATCTATAGAAAGACCGCTAGATGCTGATGGAAGTTTATTCCACACTTACGTAGGTGTAAGGCAAGAAAGCGCGCATAAACCGAGTCGGCAACGAAAATCAAAACCTTTCAAGAGTATACACACATCACACTAATATTATAAAGCTGAAAGTTTGTATGTGTGTATGTGTGTATGTTTGTTACTCCTTCACGCTCAAACGGCTGGACGGATTTGGATGAAACTTGGAATATAGATAGCTTATGTACTGGATTAACACATGCATGGCTACTTTTTAACCGCGGGTATAACCGCAAGGAGCAGCTAGTACGCCATAAAAGGACACCAACAATACCAAGACTTACAGCATGCAGCGGTTTGGGCTATACGTTGTCAGTCAATCATTCGCTTAAGATAAACCATTGACCCCAAATCCAGTTGACCAATAATACAACTTCCCCTCATGCGAAAATTAGTGGTGAATTAGTGGTGTATTTCAAACACCAATTTCTAATAAATACTATGAATTTCTAATAAATCACGGGAACCCGTTGATATCTTTTGTTCCATCCTGCTCTGTTCTTTGTAATTTCGTATGACGTTGTCTCGTTTTGTTACCTCGGCCCCTGCCCGCGCAGGTGAGTCGTGTTTGTACGAGATGTTCACGAGCTATCAACGGGTTGTATAATCTTTAGGATAAACCCTTATTTTAATTTAATGTTTTATCTATATCTCTTTTGCTTTAATATCATTACGTGTTTGTTTGTATATATGTTCTCTTTGAGCAGATATTTGGCCAGGCAGTAGATGAAATAAGCTGTTAAAAACAAAGAAATTGGTTTTAAAACTCAATAGATCTTTTCTCTATTTCCAGGTCTTCAAAATGATTAAACCCGCGGTGTTGGTGGTAATCGCTCTGCAAATGGCTGTGTTTGTAGTAAGTTTGACATAATTTTAGTATAATAAAGTTCAGATGATGGACACCTTAAGGGTCGTTTGCCTGAAGTGGCGTTTTATAGAAGAGGCCTGTGTTCAGCAGTGGACCTCTCCCAGCTACTGATGCTATGTGCTTAGGGCTTCAATTGAATACCGCTGAGGTGATGGTAAGTCCCTAGTATGTGAAGATAGAGGGGACGGACAGTCCAAGAAATTCTAGTCCAGATTTTAATAACGTCATATATGCAACTATTTCTTTACTTTCTAATATAGCTCTTGCACAAAATACATAAACTTTTTCCCGGCCTAATAAGTGGTCTTGATATTTTTTATGTAAATGAATGACGTGACGAGCTAGTCTTTCGCCTGGTGTTAAGCTTCACGGCCGCCCATAACAGACTGCAGTGTCACTTGGAACTCTAAATTAAAGTTTCGCGTGACACCGCGCACTGCGCAAGTCATCCTGAGACATCACACAGTCTAGTAATAAGATTACTAGGCTGTGTGCTCAGATCATAAAGTCTCATTTGCCCAATAATTTCACTACAATTAAGTAGTAGATTTAATAACTTTTATAATCGCATTGTGTTCAATTTAATTTTTGTATGCCAGTTTCTGGTGACTGCTTTTTTTCTGTCACCTTATTGTACCATATTTCGTGCAAATAAATATTTTCATTTCATATTTTCATTTCATTTCATTTCATTTTATTTAGCTACAATGCCCTTCAAACCGGGCCACGGGAAGCCACTAGTTTGTAGTATTAGTAGGTATTCAGAAAAGAAGTCGTAAGAAACAAGACCACAGTAATGCTTCATTAGTGACATGAATAATTCACCACTTTTCCTTCTGCCCCACTAGTTCGGGGACAATTGCGATTTTTTGTGCTGTCGCCAATTTCACTTCTAACATGATGTCGAAAGAGAACCAAATGAACACTTTGAACCTTATTACTCGCTATTAGGGTTCCATATTAACCAACACTTTTTTTATGGCAGTAACCAGGTGATAGATTTATCCAAAATAGGTGGCTATTGTATCTTGCTGCTTTTACTTTTTAAATGGTAATTAATTTGCTAATCAAGATTGAAGCTTCGCAAAAAAGATTTTCTAAACTATTGTTTTAGAAAGTACTGGCTGGTTCTTCTTGAATGATCCATGGATTTGTATGTAATTTATAGACTAAGCAATGAACGTATTTAACGATTTCTATACAATGTCCCTACATTGGTCTTTTCCCCATTTGTTATTGGGGTCGGCTCCCAGTCTAACCTGTAAAATGTACATTAAATATTTTTTGAAAATTTTGATTGCATTACCCTTCTTCGATATAGATATAGAAATATTTTTTTTAATTTTTTGCCTGTCTGTCTGTCTCTTCGAACACGTCTCGCGCTGGAACTACTGAACGAATTTTGCTGAAATTTGATACGGTTATAGCAAATTTTTCAGAGTAACATTTAGGATACTTTTTGTTTTCTAAAACGGTCAAGTGCGGGTTGCACGATGAAACAAGGATGTAACTTTTATGCATGTTTTTCTTTGTTTGTATATTCTTTTTTTATTTACTTATTTATTTATACTCACCCTGTCGAAGGGAAGAGAGAAGGGAAAGGGAAAAAGATAGGGGAAAAGGATGAATAAGGGAAGAACTTCTTCCCTTATTCATCCTGAGAAGAAGGAAGGCAGACTTCATCGACTCCTTCCGACTTCTTCCTTTTATTGCCGTCCCATCCAATTATCCTTTTCCTCTATTTTTTCTCTTTCGCTCCCCTCTTACCCATAAACAGGGTTTAGACGTAAAACTAATTAACCCGTGCGAAGCCGGGGCGGGTCAACTAGTTAATAATATAGGGCCTTACTTATAAACGCTGCTTAAAGTTAGTCATTGCTTAAAACCTTCTGTCAACTTTTGGCTGATTTGAAATGTCACGCCTGAAAACGAGACGGAAAATTTTAAACACTGATTCAATTATAAGTAAGGCCCATATAATAGAATAAAAACTGTGTGCCGGACATGTCAAGAATTAATTTAGTTTGAGTATCATCATTAAGGCGCCCGTCAGCCCTGAACTTTATCTTGTGTTTCTTATGACCTCTCCATTGTGGTATTTCCACCTCATTTCTGATGTAAGTAGGTATAGGTACCTCATGTCAACTCTATCAAGTATCCGTTCCACACTCACGCAATATTAATCTACTTTGATGCGGGCCAATGCGAAATGTCATTAGGGCGACCTAGTAAATTGGGCTGTGTAACGAAATTATTGTTCTATTGACCTTTTTAGTGGTAATAGGTTATTAATTAAAATATAGTTAAAGTAACTAAACAATCAGCTAAGTGTGAGTTGAGCTCACGCCGCAAGGGTTCCGTATACATGTATTTATCGTGAATGTAACATGCACTTGGCTGATTTTTATATTTGCTGTTATAATAAAGATTCACCATTCACCTTTGAGGCTTGTATGTTAAACGTTGTAAAAATATGAAAAATTAGAAAAAACATTAAAAATTTGTTTCTTAATTTTTTGTTTTTGTATACCTACATATAGTTTATTGTAATCTGCTCGTATATTATTACATTTATAACGTGAAAATTTCAGCTGGCTACGTATTACGGTTCGAGATATACAGCTATTTATAGATCAGACAGACAGGCACACCAGTTATATACCTAGTCTGTTAAGTAGAGTAATGAAGATATCAAACCACAGAATAAGTAATAGTAGGTGCAGCGTTTCCTATCCAGAAATTTTTAATTTATAATTAATTCTTTATAATAATGTATTTATTTTTAAATATGTTTTCAGGTTGACTCAGCAAAGCAGCAAGTCCAACTCTCCGACTCATATCTCCCAGTAGCAATGCAGATCATCGCGCACTTGACCGACCAGATGACATATGAGTCCCGCGATGAGGTCACGCCGACCACTCCCCGCGTGACCACTCCCCAGCCGACTACCAAGCCGACTACCCAGTCGACCACTACCCCGCGGCCGTCCGTCACGACCAGCTGGCCAGCCAAGCCTACTACTAACCCTTGGTGGATGACTAGTAAAAGGTAATTATTATAGTTCGTAAACATTCTGATATAAGTAGGTAACTAATACCTGAAGTGTGGTTTATTCTTTAAATCCATCCTTTTAGGGGGTCACTGGGGTATTAATTTTTCAAATACTCCACTGACGAGAATATCTTGTTGAATTTTTATTAATAGGCATGTCCGGCAATGTCCCTGGTGTTTGCAGATGTCTATAGGCGACGGTAACTGCTTACCATCGGCGGCAATAGAATATTCCCTTCTATTGCCGTTCCGACCCATCCGTTCATCTTTTCCCCCTATCTTTCCCTTTTCCTTCCACCTTTCTTTTAATAGGATGCGTATAAATAAAGAAAAATACAAACAAAAAAAATCTTGCATAAAATTACATATACATGTTTCTTCTTTCGCCGTTTTGGAAAACTAAGAGGATCCTAAATGCTATTCTGAAATATTGGCTTTATTATATATATGGCTATATTGTGCGATGGAATTACACGAACTAATTCCTTCATCTCCATTCTTTCATCGGACTACAAGGCGCATAGAAACTCGTCATCCTTATATCGTTAATATTCCTACAGCTCGCACTAAGCGCTTCGCATCAAACTTTATAGTGCATAGGTACAGCAAATGAGTGGAATACCTTGCCGGCGTCCTTGTTTCCAGCTAACTATAACCTGGAGGTCTTCAAGTCACGAGTGAACAGGTATCTTCTAGGCAAGCATGCACCATCGTAGGCCGCGTCATCACTTACCATCAGGTGAGACAGTGGTCAGTGGCCTACAAATTGTAAAAAGAAAAAATAACAATACCAAATTTCAGTGAAATCCGTTCAGTAGTTCCAGCATGATGCGCGTTCAAAGGGGCAGACAGATAGACAAACAGACAGACAAAAAATTCAAAAAAAGTTGTTTCGACTTCTGTATCGATAAAGAAATGGAATGCAATCAAAATTTTCAAAAAATATTTAATTTACAGATTTAGCCCAATTACAGTTTTATTGTATTTACCTAGGTATAGATATGATAGCAAGTTTAAAAAAATATAGGTATGGGATATGCGGGTCCAACATTTTTCTTTACCCACCAAAGTTTTAACTCCCATCTTTTTCCAGGCCTGAAGAGACAACACCATTCCACAAGCCAGGTCTCTACGCACCATTCTCCCCACCGAAACCATTCATTAATCGCTACCAATCAAGGAACTTCCTTCTGCCCATGTACAACTCTCAATACACAGTCATTGGACCGGAGCAAACCAGATCAGATGACCCTTTGCTGTCGATACATCAGGAAGAAGTCAAGCCACTGGTCGAGCCAAGTCCAGACACATTACCGTTACTACCCCCACATTTTGACGTGAAAATTTCGAGCAGATCAGACGGGTTTCTCATCGATGACATCAGTGATGAGAGCCTGCAGTATTTGTCTGATGATGTGAAGGATATGATCAATATGGCGAGGAATCCTCACGATGAGAGGGTGGTGGATGTGTGGGAGAGGTCTGGGCCTCAGCCAGCTGCAACCAAAGCCAAGCTCTCCGGCTCCAATCTGAGGCTGCTGCTGCTGTATGACCTGTTGAGTCGGGATGCGAAGAAACAGCGGCTTGCGGAGTATAGCGTGAGTGTTTTGTAATTCTTCCCCCACTCGGTGGACCGACGACCTGGTGAAAGCCGCGGGGAGCCGATGGATGCAGGAGGCGAGCAGCCGCTCAAGGTGGCGTGCTCTGGGGGAGGCCTATGTTCAGCAGTGAACGTCTTCAGGCTGTTAATGATGAATGAATGATGATGATGTTAGCTCAGTTGGTAGTGAGGTCCGCTTGTAATCTCCATTTGACTAATGATACAACGTCCTCTCATACGAAAATTAGTGGTGTATTTCAACCACTAATTTCTAATAAATCACGGGAACCCGTTGATGTCTTTTGTTCCACCCTGCTCTGTTTTTTGTAACTTCGTATGACTTTGTCTCGTTTTGTTACCTCGTCCCCTGCCCACGCAGGGGAGTCGTGTTTGTGTGAGGAATTATGTTCACGAGCTATCAACGGGCTTTATATAGCGGGTTCCACTTGAGCAAAATTATCGTTATTTTCGTTTTTTTCGTTCACATTGACTGGAACGATGATATGTGATATGGCCTTGTCTGGGTAAAAAGCGGCATAATTTCGTAGCGTTCTTGGCGTTTTTAGCAGCTACTGGAACCCACACATAATCTTTGGTGCAGTAAGGCGTTTTCTAGACCTCGCCTGGCTACCACCTTTGTACGATTTTTTTTAAAGACCTATTTTTTATTTCAACTAATAAGGATCATAATGAGTTAGTACAGTGCTTAATCTATATTAGTAAACAATTAAAATAAATATCACTTCGTTAGTCAGTAGTCAGTATGTGTTATATTGTATGATTGGCCTGATAGCTCTGCCTAGTGCGCTAAACGCTAACTCAAAATGTATGTGGAATGACATTACCTGCGGAAAGCTTTTCCGCAGCTAATGTCATAGCTAATGTCATTCCCATACATTTTGGAGTTAGCGTGAGGCGTTAACGCTAATAGAAAGGTATCTTTGCTAGACCCCAGGGGGTTTAGACTCCCTGGGGTCTAGCAAAGATACCTTTCTACGTACGATACGTACGCTTTTAGCGCTGTTCGAGCTACGAGTACGTGTAGGTACACTTTTTTGCGTTGTAGCAAGAGTCGTGACTACGCGGAGTGCACCCTCCGTATTGTACCTGTTTCTGCATGTGCACTATTAAGTATTCTGTGTTTACTCTATACTCTTATACTGAAAGTATTTAGGAAGTATGTCTAGTGAGTATTTTATAATATACAAGTTGAGTTTGAATTGGTATGTTATCCCGAAAAGGGGTATTGGGACCATGATAGCCCACAAGTTGTGAAGGCCTTACTTGAAACTGCATGTTTCCAAACCTCCATATTAAAAAATAAATCCACTTACAAAATTTCACGTGCGATCGTAACGAGAGTTAACAAGATACTATAACTTAATTTCTAAACACAGTTCGTTAAACTCATAACTGTAGGCTGTGGGTTCGATTCCCACCCAGGATAAACATTTGTGTGATGAACATAGGTGTTTGTTCTATCCGCGCGTTAACTTTATTATGAAAGTGATCTGAGTCGTTAATGTCTCCGTCATTCTGCTTATAGGCTCAAATTATCTCTGCTTACACTAATACCCATCTTTTTCTTTCAAGAACTACGCCGAGGGCACTAGTTGCACGCGTGGTTTTAACCAAAATAACTCTAATAAAATCAAAATTAAGATCCAATCATGATAAATCCCACGCCATTATTACCTACAGTAGCCAGATATCTGTGCCATTACACCGGTTTGTGCCATTTAACAAGCTCAGGTGTTGCTTCAACAATACCGATTTGTCTTGATAAATTTTAGTTAGCTTCGGTAGAATCTGTTAAATCTAATTAGCTATTGTCGGATTAATATCCTATGGTTGAGCTTCTATCTATCCAGATACAAAGCGGGTGAATATGAAATAGTTCTTCCCCTGCTCTGTGTATCCAGATTTTTGGAATACGATATGTCATTTTACTAGGTGGTAAGGATTTTCTACTATGTGGTAGGGACTCGGCGTTTCCCTGCGAGATAAGCTCCTTAATGAGGAGATCCGTAAGAGAACTGTTGTGAGAAGCCTCTTTAGGTAATCTATGTTACTGGCACTTTTATAATAGTTTATTTTTGTATTGACATTCGTTGTTTATCTTGACTACTAATATACACCTAGAAGCAGCAACATCTTTTTATTGAAAATATTATTTAATGCACTGCCTATATACCCTGTCTATAACAAGTGGTTATGGGCTTTTTGGGATATCGATAGAAAATTCAGTTTTATTGATTTTAGGTAGTGTGAAACTATAATTTTCACGAAAAGTAGCGATTGTGGGATTTCGTATTATCTTTGATCGGGAGCCGAAATAACGGGACGTATGCACAATGGCTGAAGACCTGTGTGGACTCAGCGGTATAAGAAAATTGAAAGGTACGTCCGACTACCCAGATTGGAAATTTCAAGTAAGAAATTTGTTAGAAAATAGAAATTGGTGGCGAGTCATTGACTGCAATGATGACGATGTGATAGCGAGAAATGAGGACATCGATCGTAAAGCTAGAACTACAATCTGCTTGTTGCTGGAAGCTGAGTGCTTTACGCACGTATATGGTTCAAAGACAGCGAAGGAGACTTGGACTAATTTACAGAAGGCATATGAAGACAAGGGCTGGGGAAGAAGGATTTCATTACAACGCATGCTTTGGCAATGTAAGCTTGAAAATTTTGAGTCTATGGAGAAATACATAGCTAAAATTATGTTTTTATCGCAGCAGCTTGCTGATATTGACGCAAAGGTATCAGAAGACTGGATAATCTCCATATTGCTAAGCGGACTGACTGCCGAATATGGTCCGATGATCATGGCAATCGACAACAGCGGACAGGTAATGAAGCTTGAGCAGATCAAAGCTAAACTTCTTCAAGAAAGTAATCGCCGACGTGATTACGAAACAGCAAGTTCTGAAAATGCACTTGTAGTTAAAAAGAATACCGAAAAGAAAGAGAAGGTATTCAAGTGCTTTAAATGCCATAAATTGGGGCATAAGGCCTCAGAATGTAAGAAAAAGATCCAAGCCAACATATGTTGTGGAGCACAAGAGTTAGAAAAGACAAATGACGGCTGGTACGTTGATAGCTGTTGCTCGAACCATATGACCAACAATTCGAAGGCATTGGAGGATTACAAAACCGACAAAAGTGGTTTAAAGGTAAAAATCGCCAATGGAGAAGAGTTGCCGGTACGAGGCAAAGGAACAATACATCTGAAAAGCAATGAAAGCATAGAATGCTCGTTGAGCAATGTTCTGCATATTCCGGAATTAACCATGAATTTGTTATCGGTGAGCAAACTTGTTGATAAGGGATTTTCTGTTAATTTTACCAAAGAAGGTTGCAGTATTAAAAACTCGTTGAACAACATCGTGGCAACTGGTCGTAACGTCAACGGGATTTACAAATTAAAAGAAAATGACAAGTCACCGACATGCAATCTGACATTGTCAAAACAAGATTGGCATAGAAGATTAGGACATATGAATTCAGATTATATGCGAATTTTAAAGAATATTGTGACTGGTCTCGAAAACATGGAGACAACAACGGATGTATCGTGTGTGCCATGCATTGGTGGTAAAATGAGCAAGCTACCGTTTCCGAAAACTGGTACGAGGGCGAACGAGATTCTGGAAATCGTTCATACAGATTTGTGTGGCCCGATGGAAATTGCTTCATTCAGCGGATCAAGGTACATGTTATTATTTATTGACGATTACAGTCGGATGACGCACGTTTATTTTCTTAAACACAAGAGTGAAACTTTTACGAAATTTCAAAAGTATAAAGTTCGAGTCGAGAAAGAAACCGACAGGTCAATCAAATGTCTGAGATCGGACTGTGGTAAGGAGTACTGTAACAAGGCTTTTGATGATTTTCTGAAGTCGAATGGTATTCAACACCAGACGACGGTGCCCTATACACCCGAGCAGAACGGTGTAGCAGAAAGAGCGAATAGGACTATTATCGAAAAAGCGCGAACTTTACTCATCGAAGCGAATTTGAGCAAAAAATACTGGGCCGAGGCTGTGAACACGGTTGTTTACTTAAAAAACCGTAGCCCAACTAAAGCAGTTAAAGACTGCGTACCTATACAAAAATGGTCGGGAAAGCCAGTAGACGTTAGTCATTTGCGAACATTTGGATGTGCAGCGTACAATCTAGTCCCGAAACAAAAGCGACAAAAATTGGATGCAAAGGCAAAACCAATGATTTTTGTTGGATATCCTGAAGATGGTAAGGGGTATCGATTAATGGATTCTAAGACGGGCGAAATCATTGTTGGTAGAAATGTACAATTTTTAGAGAATGTTTTTCCTGGGGATAATGTAAATAGCGATAAGATTTGTAACTTTTTTCCTATTAATTTATTGTCCTGTTTTAGTGAAAGTGACGATGAATGGGAAGAATGTGTGTCTGATGCTGGTGGCGCAGGTGATGTAGGTGTGCGTATACCAGAGCGTGTACCTGCGGTGGTGACGGAGTGTGTCTCTGACAGTCTGCCTGCGACCATGAACGAGCGTATTTCTGTGACATGTGTGCGAACCTGCAGGGTTGGATCGCGAGTCTGTTGTTGCAGAGAGCTCGATTGAACAGCGTAATGACGAAAGGCGTTATCCTCGTCGAGATAGGAAACAAACAGAATTTTACAATTGTCTAACTATTGATTTGATTTCAGAGAGTGACCCTTTGACATTGACTGAGGTCATGACCAGACCAGATCGCGATTTATGGTTAGCCGCGATGAATGACGAGTTAGAATCATTGAAAGAAAATCAAACATGGATTCTTGTTGACCCTCCGCGTAATAAAAAGCCAATACGGAGTAAGTGGGTTTTTAGAATCAAACGAGACAGCGATGGCAAGGTGACAAAATATAAGGCACGTCTGGTCGCGAAAGGCTTTACACAGGTATGTGGTGTAGATTATAATGAAACTTTCGCGCCGGTTGTACGAAGCTCAACTCTACGCTTGCTGCTTTCGTTAGCTGCTCAGTATGATTGGCATGTTGATCACTGGGATGTGACAACGGCATTTTTATACGGGAGATTGAAAGAAGACATTTTTATGTTACAACCAGAAGGTGCGGTTGTAAAAGGTCAAGAGCACAAGGTTTGCAAACTGCAAAAAATCTCTTTACGGCCTAAAACAAGCTTCACTAGCTTGGTTCAATGAGTTGAACAAAGAACTTATTGAGTTAGGCTTAGAGCAATCTGTAATAGAACCGTGCATGTTTTCAAAATTCGAACGTGATAAACGTATCGTAGTACTAATTTACGTTGACGATATTTTTGTTTTTTCGAATTGTAGAGAACAGATGGATAGATGTAGGGTTGGTTTATCTGCAAAATTTAAGATAAAAGACCTTGGTCCAGCTAGGCACGTTCTAGGTATGAGGATGCGCAGAGATAAAGGTTTAATTGTGTTAGACCAGAAACAATACATTCTGAAACTGTTACAAGAGTTTGGAATGTCGGACTGTAAGCCTGTGACAACTCCGATGGAAGTAGGACTTCAATTGGCGAAAGGTAACTCAGATAGTTGTAGCGATATACCCTATCAGAGTTTAGTGGGGGGGTTGAACTATCTAGCCAATTGTACTAGGCCCGACATAGCACATGTGGTAAGCGTGTTATCACAGTTTAACTCGTGTTACACTACGGAGCATTTTAGTCATGCGAAGCGTGTGTTACGTTATTTAAAGTATACGCTTGATTTAGGCTTATGTTTCAGAAAGACTGATCATATGAGATTGCGAGGATTCGTAGATGCAAGCTGGGGGAGTTCATATGATAGAAAGTCTTACACTGGAATGTTGTTTAAGCTAGGTAATAGTGTGATCTGCTGGGAGAGTAAGAAACAACAGTGCGTTTCGCTTTCTTCCTGTGAATCTGAATACGTTGGGCTTTCTCAAGCAGCGAAAGAAGCAGTATATTTACGTAGTTTGCTTGCTAGTTTGAGAGAAGTGAATGTTGTGAATGAACCTGTCACTATTTACAACGACAACCAATCGTCACACATGATAGCTTGCAACAAAGTGAACCATAACAGGACGAAGCATATCGATATTAGGTATCACTTCATTCGTCAGGCGATAGAGAATGATCAGGTTAAAATTGAGTACATGCCAACAAATGAAATGGTTGCAGACATATTAACAAAGTGTCTGCATGGACCTAAGATGCGATATTTTTTAAACGACTTATGTTTACAAAATGTTACTGTAAAAGTAAGTAAGTAATATAGATTAAGGGCGCGTGTTGTGAGAAGCCTCTTTAGGTAATCTATGTTACTGGCACTTTTATAATAGTTTATTTTTGTATTGACATTCGTTGTTTATCTTGACTACTAATATACACCTAGAAGCAGCAACATCTTTTTATTGAAAATATTATTTAATGCACTGCCTATATACCCCGTATATAACAAGTAGAACTAAAGTGAGTGTAACATTTGACCCACTTTTCTTTAATCTGTGATTTGACTACAGTCTCACGGTAAGCGATGACGCAGTCTATGGTGGTCTAGTAAAACAAAATAACCTTGGCCTTGTTGTCCTTCTTTTTACAATTCTCGTGTTTACAAGTCCCACTCAAGCCTCGACGATAAAGTTTCACATAAAAGCACTTCCCCGCCGCCCTTTACTGCTGTAAATGTGTATTTTCGTAACAAGATTTAATTTGGGAGATGACAGTTTTATGACTGTACTGGGAAACACATAAAATGTATACTATTGTTTCTACGTTTTACGAGTTTTAATTTCAAAAAATGGTGTTGCTAATTGAATTTTTGTCTTTATAAATTATTTAAAAAATACCATAAAGCTATAGAACAACTAATGTAATTAACTAACATATTACAATCTGAGTTTGAATTGGTATATTATCCCGAAAGGGGGGTAAATCTACTCCCCAAGGTAGACAATATTTTTTTTAATAGTTTTTCATTGAAGAAATGCAATGTAAAGTTTACGTTCGAAGATAGCCCTAGCGCAGCTGGGTGGTTGAACTTCGTCCTTGACCAAATGAATGCACTTAAGTGATTTTAATAACCTGTGTTTGGAAATCAATTTATAGGATCTTGTTAACTCTCGTAGCGATCGCACGTGAAATTTTGTGAGTGGATTTACTTTTTAGTATGGAGGTTTGGAAACATGCAGTTTCAAGTAAGGCTCTCACAGCTTGTGGGCTATTATGGTTCCAGTTCCCCCCTTTCGGGATAACATACCAATTCAAACTCACCTTGTATATTATAAAATACTCACATAACATACTTCCTAAGTACTTTCAGTATAAGAGTATAGTATAGTAAACACAGAATACTTAATAGTGTATATGCAGATAAAGGTATATAGTATGGAGGATACACTTCGCGAAGGCACGACTCTTGTTGCAACGCAAAAAAAGTGTACCTACTCGTACTCGTAGCTTGAACAGCGCTAAAAGCGTACGCTAAACCCCCTGGGGTCTAGCAAAGATACCTTTTCATTAGCGTTAACGCCTCACGCTAACTCCAAAATGTATGGGAATGACATTAGCTATGACATTACCTGCGGAAAAGTTTTCCGCAGGCAATGTCATTCCACATACATTTTGAGTTAGCGTTTAGCGTTAACGCTAATGGAAAGGCATCTTTGCTAGACCCCCAGGTGCCTCTAGTTCTATCGCTAGAGCGCTGCCCCCTGAGCACGGACAGATTAGCAGCGCTGCTGCAGCGCGTCTGCCGCTCAAGTGATGTCAAAATTGTATGAACTTTGACATCACTTGAGCGGCAGACGCGCTGCAGCAGCGCTGCTAATCTGTCCGTGCTCGACCCCCTGCTCTTCTGACGCGTTACGCATAACGGACCGACCCGGTAAGTTGGGTCCACAGACCTAAGATATTTTCGCTACATCCTAAGTCTATGGTCGGGTCGGTTCTATGTACTTGTGGCTTCGTGGGTACCTACAGCGCGAAGTGCGTAAGCCTGTAGTAACTAAAAGAATCTGCCCACTTAAATAACTGTTCTCAATTTTCCAGGGTTTCTCCCCTGACGTCATGAAGGTCCTGGTCGAGTCATCAAGTGGAGGTGCCAGACAGCAGCTTCGGACAGCACTCAACAAGATGGTGGAGCGGAAAGACTGCACTCATGACTACGCAAACAACAGAGCTCGAGAGATGGTCGAAGAGTTGGGGAAAGACGAATCAAAACTGTCCTCGGAATTGCGGTACTTGCAGCCGTTAGTTTATAAGTATTAAATAGTTATTTGGGTAGTGTAGATAGGTTAAATAGTTATCTTAGTAGACTGGTAAAAAACGCACGTGAACTGTTGCGATGCAAGCATGTGTACTGAAAGCGTAATAATATAATGCGTGTTTCAAACGAGAGTTCTGGCGCACTTATGTTTGGTTCGTGAACTTGGGTTTTGGGTTGGGATGTTACATGTATGACAAAAAACAATTTCACAGACCGAACAATTATTGTGAACTGCGAGAGCTAGTAACTCTCTGTAGTCTATGCTATTGGAAAAGCAATTCTGACGAATGCTAGAGAATTATGGTTTTTCCACTTCTGTTATATCGAGAGTGTTGCTGTGGGTGTGAAACGGCAACAGAAATATTTGATCTTTGAATGTCTTTTTTTCGTATTTATAGACATACGATTTCTCTTTCAAATTCACGCTAATAATATCTGGCCCCTTTCAACCTCAGACTAGTAGAACAATATAGACTTACCGCTAAGAACAAGAAACTGAACCAATAAAATTAATACGAAATCAGAAAATCAGCATTCCACCCGTATTATTTTTGAGCTATGATTTCGTTCGAAATTCAATTCAAATCGACTGACAGCATGCCTGTAAGAC
This sequence comes from Ennomos quercinarius, assembly GCA_910589525.2. Taxonomy (NCBI): domain Eukaryota; kingdom Metazoa; phylum Arthropoda; class Insecta; order Lepidoptera; family Geometridae; genus Ennomos; species Ennomos quercinarius. The sequence goes on from OU342509.1 coordinate 698,827, forward strand.
TTATTAAATGTTACTCCGGATGTGTGGTTGAGAATAATGCAGGTTTGTAGTATTGCAATTTTTAATTTCATGTTCTATTTTCTTGCTCTACTTTAGTTTTGACCGCGGAGTCTTGTTCTAGTCAGGGCTTTCAACGTAGCTATTATAATACGCAATTTTCAATCTGCCGCTGCTATTGAAAAAATTAATGAAGTCAGTGGGCGTTAGTAAATCGAAGTTAATAGTTTACGAGATATTTCCATCAGCCTTGACAACGTGTTTTAGTTAAAATATCTCATTATGATTTGTGAATGAGACCAATCAAACCCGGTTTTTTTCGAGTACCTAAATCAATTTTGAAACAGCGGCGAAAAATACTTACAGCTCTTTATAATAAGTACATTAATTTTCTAGTATTTTAGAAATTTGAAACAATTAACGCTCTCTGTAATTGACAACCCTAGTTAAATGTGTGTCTGTGTGCGTGCATAATTTTATATGATAACTTCTGTACGTGACTTTGCACTTGTCTTTGTAGTAGTGCTAACGCTAAGGGGTGTCAAAATGTTGAATCTAAAACTAAGAATTTACATGCCATTTTTGTAATCTTTTTTGATTTAATTGCCATAACGTCTACCTTTCAATACAGTTTATTTATTTTATTATTATATGTAAGATGAGATTTTAGTCATAGCTTTTTCGATCTCTTAAGAATTTATTCTGCATTTATTTATATTATGTAAAGACCGACAAGTATTTTATTAAATTAGTGTAATAGATTTATAAAAATATTTAATTCAGATGGTAAATAATTAAAGATACTATTTTACTGAATAAAGTATGAAAGGAAAATGTGTGTTTTAGTTTTAAAATAATTATTTTTTTAACGTTGAATTTTATTGTAACTATAGTCGCCTCGCGGTTTTACTTGAATTTTACGCGATTTGCCGCAGAATCTTCCCGTAATTGGACATTCTGACACTTGTACTAACTGCCCAGTGGTCTTAAGCATCTGAAAATTATAAAAAATATTTTGCAATTGCCCAACTTCCCTCATCGTGAATAAAAGTACCTTGGTATAGTCACTATAGACAAAATAAAAATTTTAGTAAATTTTGGAATGCCACTAAAACCAATCAAAAAAAGGCTCTGCCTGTGACAGTAGACGGCTTGCAGAACCCTAAAAGTATTGCGGATTTATTTTCAACGAGGTTTAGGTTAAAACCAGAGCTTCATCATGAGAATCGTGCAGGCAACACTTCCCAGGGAAACTGTGTCCCTAACTTAAGTCGTGTGACATTTACTACGGACGATGTTGTCAAGGCGGTCCGTAATATGAAGCGCGGTAAGTCTCCAGGGCACGACGGTTTGAGTCTCGAACACATTTTTTGCGCTGGTGACATGATCTTTTGTAAATTATGTGATTTATTTAATTCATGTCTTAGGTACTCATATCTACCGGATGAGCTCATGAAAACAGTTGTGGTGCCAATTATTAAAAACAAAACTGGCAACCAAAGCAATGCAGCGAACTATCGACCTATTTCCCTGGGAACTGTAATAGGGAAGATATTTGAACGGCTTTTGCAGCCCTTACTGGTGAATAATATAAGTATCGATGATGCACAGTTTGGTTTCCGTACCGGACTATCTACAGACTCGGCTATCTTCAGTCTAAAGCACACGGTAAACTACTACCTAACACGAGAAATCTCGGTCTATGCTTGTTTCCTGGACTTGAGTCGGGCTTTTGATCTGGTGAATTATAATATTCTCTGGAACAAACTGTCCGAGACTCAAGTCCCAGCAGAAGTTGTAAACGTGTTTAAGTATTGGTACGGAAACCAAACAAATGCAGTAAGGTGGGGTGACACGACATCCAGTGAATATAGGCTGGACTGCGGGGTGCGCCAAGGGGGGTTAACCTCTCCGGACCTTTTTAATGTTTATATAAACGGCCTGATTCAGGAGCTGAGAGGCACCAGGATTGGATGCCACGTTGGTAATGTTTGTGTTAACAACCTTAGTTATGCTGATGACATGGTGCTTCTCAGCCCCTCAATCAATGGACTTAGGCAACTTCTGGCTATATGTGAACGGTATGCCAAACTGCATGGACTGAAGTACAATACCGAGAAAACCAAAATGCTAGTATTTCGTGCAGGGAAGGGTCCGGAGAAAGTGCCTGATGTGTTTTTGCTGGGTTCGCCAGTAAGGGTTGTGAGGCAGTTCAAGTATCTTGGACATATCATGACCGAGAATATGTCGGATGACAAGGACATGGAGCGAGAACGAAGGAGTTTGTCCATCCGTTGCAACATGCTCGCGCGTAGATTTGCAAAATGTACATATGCCGTCAAAGTTACCTTGTTCAAGGCGTTCTGTATAAATTTATATACATGTCAGCTTTGGACAAGGTACACTAGAAAAGCCTACAGTACCATAAGGGTGCAATATAATGACGCATTTCGCATCCTTATGAAGCAGCCACGATTCTGCAGCGCGTCGGGTATGTTCGCGGATGCTCGGGTTCCCGACTTCTTTGCCATTGTTAGATCCCGTATCGCATCCTTTTGGAATAGAATACGAGGATCTGACAATGGGATTTTGCGGTGCCTGTCTGAGGACTTGTACTGCCCGATCTATAGGTTTTGGCTTGCAGTACACCAGAGCGCCAACAAAAAATGACTAAATTGTTTGTTACGTACAACAATTTTTTTAGTGTAATTTCATTTTAGGTTAGGTTAGGTTTTTCTTTTCTTTTGCTGTATTTTTGTGTTTTATGGGTTTTTTATGCCTGTAATAAAGAAATTTACTTACTTACTTACTATATAGAATATACGCATATATTGCATTCACTTATACTATAGTGTATGCAATATATGCGCAAAAAATCTGAACTGGTTCAACCAGGTTAGCATAAGAACCATACAGATAAATAAATATAGAAACAAACAGAACAGCATCTTCACTTTTAATAGTACAAAAGTCAAAATAACTTATCGCAAACAGACCATTTTTAGTGTTATGTATCATCATCAACAGCCTGAAGACATCCACTGCTGAACATACAATGTTCAGCAGTGGACGTCTTCAGGCTGTTCCCCCAGAGAGCGCCACTTTAAGTCGCCACTCGCCTCCTGCATCCATCGACAATAGACGATAGATGAGAACAGTTACCTATGGGATCTTGGAGGGCATTAGTATAATTATTCAGGCTCCATAATATTTATTCTTTTGAGCTAAAGTATTATGAAAGATTTCAGAGACAAATAACACAAGTTATTTTTAAACCCCCCATTTTGTTATCTACAAAAGCAGTAGACACAGTAGACAAATATCCATCAAGCGTACGAAAAAGTGAAAGAAATGCTGTCTACCAATCTATTTGATGTAGCCCTCGCATCATGCCTTATGATCCACAATTTATCCTCACTTCGTATTCCAAAAATGTAGGTGCAAAAAATGTTTTATACTGCAGGAGACGACGGCCATTTTTTAAAGGTTCCTTTTAAGTTTTTCCCAAATAACAAGATTACATAAAACAACATACCAACAAGACACTTCGTATTATATTGTATCTTTTTATTAATAGTACTGATACGAGTTCTAGATGCTCAAGCCAGCTTTTCCTTTGTATTTCTGACCTTGACAGCGTCGTCAAACAACTCCCAGTATCATCTGCTTCCCAAGATGAACACTCAGGTTGGTTTCTCCCGCGTGGCAGCTTCTAAAGAAAACTTACCAACCTTCTTCTGCTTCTGGTGTGCTTTTTCACTCAAGTTTAAAATTGTCGTTAGTACAAACGGAGTCCCAAGATAAGAATGTCCATAAATCTTATCATGTCTTTCCCGTACTCCTGCAGTGCAGTGTTACGTAAAACTTTATATTATTTGGAGTTCCGCGTGACACTGCAACTGGTATAAGCAGCCATGACGCTTATCACCGGGTGAACGACTAGCTCGTTACGTTATTCAAAAACCTCCTTAAATATATATGACCTTAGAAGGATCGTGTGAAAGCTCCTACACATAATTTTAACAATACTCACAAGTAGTTACGTCGGTACCTGGTACTCGTCTTTTATATTCAGTAGGTACACTACATACGAAACTACAAATTGTTCAACCCTAACGTGATAGCTCTAAAGATGACTCGTCAAAAAAGAGCTGTGTCATAGCATAACATACCTACATAATATACGGTGCAATTGAATTCATTAGTATACATTGACAAAATAATTACACAATATACATCATTTTAAGATAGAGTAAAGAGAGCAAATTCTTATTAGTGTGGGCCCTTTTTGATAGCATTAAAGGTTTTTTTAACTTTTAAGTAATAAGTAAAAACGGTACTCATTTATTTTAAGTTAATTATGTACAGTTCAAGTAACAGTTCAAGTAAGTCCTAACTTACTTAATGAGCTGCTGCTAATGGCAAGAAATATTTTGTGGTAATAACTACAAATAATGAGATATAGTATCCAATTATTTAGACTTATTACCAATGCCGAATTGAATGCGTTTGATTTCTTATATTATAGTCCACACGTAACCGGTGTCAGAAGTCCCCTGCTTCAAAGGATGCTAATGAATTCAATTACACCCAGCACCCAGTAATAGTTTTTAGTCTAAGACTAGTGTTTAATGTAGTCTCATTTTATATACAATCACTCTTAATTATTACGTGTCAGTACATAATATTGTCAAACAATCAGCGCCAACTAGCAATTATTGTTAGTTTACCATAAAAGAAACTAGATGGCGTTATAGTATCTTAAAACGCGCAAGCGTTACATTTCTGAACTACAGTGGTAGAGAAGTACGATCATTAAATTTTTGTCTATCAATCTATACCTGAGTTTGATTTTCCCCCGTTTGGGAAAAGGCGCGCGACTCAAGGCCAACGTTTGGAAAACGTAATTTCCATGGTCCTTCGAGTCGGACAGACCGCGATCTGTCGAAGATAAGCACTAGTAAGAAGCAGTGGATCGCTGTTGAAAGTGCTCATCGTGTAGACTTGCACTCAGGTCTACACGAGTGGTTGGTAGAGGGAGTGTCCGTGCACTCTCACCAACCGAGGAAGAAAGAAAAGAGAAGAGGGGAGCCCACTTCAGCGCAAGTGGAGCCACGGAAGAGGTCCCGACGACGACGTCTGGAAGAGGACGACGGTGCAGCGACGTGACGTCCGCTCAGAGACGAAACTCGACGCAGCAATAGCAGCCAGTAAGAAGCCTAGTACCAGCGCCAGGGGGCGCCACTAGTAACATCGACGTCGAGTCAAGGTGCCGCAGCAGCAACGTCAACTTGGGCGAAGTCTCCAACTTTGTGATCGTGACGTTGAGCTGTCATCAAGTATCAGCGGGTTCATCACGTCACATCACCATCCAGCTAAGTCATCATCACCGTGACAGCATCAACTATCAGCGGGTTCATCACCATCGAGCTAAGTCATCATCATCAACTATCAGCGAGTTCATCACATCACTGGAACAGCCAGAAGCAGCCATCTTCGGTGATAAGGTTTGCCAGTGAAAAACTGTAAGTACATTTCAAGTGATCATTATTATCAGTTGTGCTATCCATCAGGAAGAATTTTAAGACAATAATTCAATTCAATTAGCAAGAAATTCGTCTGACACTTTACAATTTAATTGAACTTTAATTATTTACAAAAACTTTAGCTTAGATTTTAGTTGTGTTATTAAGAACTGTTTAATTGCAATATTTTCGCTTTAGGGTCTTGAAGTAAAACTTGATTCGATATGGCATCCACAATGAAAAGTCAGTTAAGTTATAAGAGTACCATTGAAAGAGCTTATGATAATTTCAAGAAGTCACCAAAAGATAGACTTACTAAGCAATCCTATTTAGAAACTAAACTAGAGACTTTAGAAGAGCAATGGAAGGTTATTACCGAAAATCACCGAAAGTTATCGGAATTATCAGATGCCACAATCGAGTCAAAGTATTTCAAAGACAATGTGTATGAGGACGTAGAGGAAACTTATGTAACTTATAAGTCCGACTTAAAAGAAGCTTTGTCGGTACTTACGTCCTCAAACACAATCGTTCATGTGCCATCGGGGCAATCGTTTAAGAGCGAAAGCAATGTTAAGTTGCCTAAAATATCAATACCGGTATTTTCCGGTCTGTACTCGGAATGGCCAACTTTCAGGGACTTGTATGTGTCGTTGATTCATAAAAACACTTCCATAGACGATGTTCAAAAGTTTCACTATTTGAAAGGACATCTCTCAGGGGAAGCTGAACAACTTCTGAGACATGTTCCTATAACTTCAGCGAACTACAGCGATTCATGGGCAATTCTAAACAACAGGTTTAATAACAAAAAGTATTTAGCGAATTGTCTACTGGGGCGTTTTATGAATCAACCAAATATGGGATCCGAGTCGTGCAGTGCCATAAAAAATATGTTAGACACTACGAACGATACTTTGAATGGGTTGAAAAATTTGGGAATTCAAGTCGATTCTTGGGATGTGATCATTATCCACATCATAAGCGCAAAATTAGATTCTGAGTCTCGAAAGCAGTGGGAAGCTAAGATTAGCACATCCGATGACTTACCCACCTTGCAACAATTGCAAGAATTTTTAGAGTCGCGATTCAGGTCACTCGAATTTTTAGACACCAAGAAGTCGAAACCAAGCTTTTCAAACCAGAAACCCAAAGTAATGCACGCACTTGCAACCGGTTCCAACTCTGCAACTAATTCCTGTCCGTTTTGCAAAAAGAATGATCACAGAATTTCGAACTGTAAAGAATTCGCCAAGAATGAGTACGACGCCCGTCATAGTTTTGTCCAAACCAATGGACTTTGTTTCAATTGTTTAGGCCGAAACCATTTGGCCAACACGTGTCGCTCTTCCACCAAATGTCGCGTATGCAAGCACAACCACCACTCCCTATTACATCCCAAGCAAGCTTTGGAGTCGCGTACTTCAACCAACAAACGGGAAACAGCGGCGGTAGAAATTAATGCAACGGTGCCAACCGTTAAAACGCCGTTAGAAAGTCCTGCATCAACTTCGAATGTCGTTGCACATTTTTCGAAGCAGACCACACCCAATCAGATTCTGCTAGCTACTGCTATAGTGAAAACGCAAGCGAGAGACGGTAACGCCCATCTGCTACGTGCACTGCTCGACCAGGGCTCGCAAGCGTCGTTTATCACAGAATCTGCTGTTCAACTACTCGGTCTCAGAAAGTCGCCCAACAAGAGCGTCATTTCTGGATTAGGTGGAGAGAAGGGTGTCTTAGCCTCAAAGCACATAGTTGAGCTCACGGTCCAATCACGTCACGATCTTAATTTCCGGATGGAAGTACAAGCGCACGTACTTGGTGCTATAACTAGCTTACTTCCATCTGAGAAAATCGCGAGCATTGATTGGCCAGAGTTAGCGGAGATCAGCTTAGCTGATCCACATTTCAGCACACCAAATAAAATAGACATTTTATTGGGTGCAGACGTGTATGGTCACGTCATGAGAAACGGTTTGATCAAGGGTCCTAATGGTGGGCTGACTGCTCAGTGCACAGCATTAGGATGGATCCTGTCGGGTCCCACACATCCATACGATGATGATCAATCCAGTTTAACGCATTGCCATCACAATATCATCGTAAGCATGCACGCTCATGTAGATGAAAATGAGTTGTTAAAGCAGTTTTGGCAAATTGAGTCCGACTCCTTTGAAACAAAAATGCTCACTCAAGAGGAGCAATTATGTGAGGAGTTTTATGCACGTACAACACAGAGGGATTCGACAGGACGTTATGTTGTTCGTCTTCCTTTCCGCGATGACGACCCTCAATGTAAATACGGCAATTCGAGAGTAATTGCAACTAAAAGGTTCCATCTTCTTGAACAGCGATTCAGGAAGAATCCCGAAATAAAAGAGCGTTATTCCGAAGTAATGCATGAATACTTAGACCTTGGTCACATGGAACGTGTAACTGCACAATGCAAAGGTTCATCAGAGAGCGTATATCTGCCGCATCACGCTGTCATACGTGAGGATAAGACCACGACCAAGGTCCGAGTTGTATTCGATGCTTCATGCAAGGGAACAAACGGAATATCCCTCAATCAAACATTGATGGTCGGTCCAACGCTCCAACAGGACTTGCGACATATTATAATGAGATGGCGCATGCATCCGATCTGTCTAAGTGCAGACATCGTCAAGATGTACCGGCAGGTCGCAGTCGCTGATCCAGACGCAGATTTCCAACGGCTCGTCTGGAGGGATGACGAAGGATCTGAAACAGAAGAATATCGGTTAGTCAGAGTAACATTTGGGACAGCCTCTGCTCCTTACCTAGCCGTGAAGACTCTGCAGCAACTGGCGATCGATGAAGGTGACGAGTGTCCTGAAACAGCGGAAAGGGTTAAGACTGATTTCTATGTAGATGATTTGTTAACAGGCTGTGAAACAGTAGATGAAGGAATAAGAATTTACACAGAAATGAACAAGTTACTAAGCAAAGGACAATTTGAAATGCAGAAATGGGTAACAAACAACAAGGATTTGGCAGAAGTAGTAATGGATAGAAAAGGAAACCAGGAAGAGAAAATAGACATAAAGATAGATGAAGTAGTGAAGATATTAGGGCTCTCTTGGGACAAGGAATCAGATTCCTTCCATTATTCTGTGCAACTTCCTATTCTGCATGATCCCATCACGAAGCGTAAGGTTATTTCAGATATCGCCCGTTTATTCGACCCATTAGGATGGCTCGCACCTTGCGTCATTGTCGCGAAGGTGATGATCCAGAAGTTGTGGTTGGCTGGAATAGACTGGGACGATGAACTACCTGACGATTTACTGAAAGAATGGAATTGTTATAGATCAGAGTTGATTCAAGTTAGTGAATTCTCTCTGCCAAGATGGATAGATGCCAAAAGTGACGATATCTGTAAGGAAATTCACGGGTTCTGTGACGCATCAAATATAGCTTACGGAGCAGTAGCTTATTTGAGAACTATAGATTCAGCTGGAGTCATACACGTCAATCTTGTTGCTGCGAAAACAAAGGTGGCCCCAACAATGCAGGTTTCTATACCTCGTCTAGAACTGATGGGTGCTGTCTTACTGGCCAGACTTATCACAGAAGTGGCTAAGGTATTAGGAATAGACAGCAGTAATATACACGGATGGACGGACTCAACGGTTGTATTAGCGTGGCTCAGTAGTCACCCAAGTCGATGGACAACATTCATTGGCAATAGAACTTCAGAAATTCTTTCGAAATTGGACAACACCCAGTGGGCTCATGTGCAATCTGCCCAAAATCCTGCAGATATAGCATCCAGAGGTTGTACTCCTTCGGAACTAGCTGAAAACAGCTTGTGGCTGCAGGGTCCATCGTGGTTACATGACACCAACATTGAGTATTCCAGGCCAAAATCTATTTCTACTGATTTAGAGCAACGAAGGATAAAGACTCACATGACAGTCGATGAAAAATGTGACGATCCAATATGGACACGATTTTCATCGTTGCAGAAGTTAGTCCGAGTAGTGGCATACTGTCGAAGATTCCTGAAAGTAAAAAAAGTAAAACGGAATCTGCACAAATTTGAACCTTACCTGACAAGTACAGAGCTTAGCGAAGCTCTTGAGGCTTGCATTAAAGAATGCCAACGCAGGGAGCTAGAAAATGATAAAGGGAAGTTAAAGCCGCTGAACCCATATCACGATGCAAATGGAGTTTTGAGAGCTCAAGGTAGAATCCAACATGCGAACCTTCCGGAGCATGCTAAACACCCTATCATTCTCCCCCACAAAAGCCAACTTACTGACTTGATCGTAGACGACGCACACCAACGAACGCTGCATGGTGGTCCACTACTGATGCTGAACGTCTTAAAAACTAAGTATTGGATAGTGGCAGCCAAAGGTTTGGTTAAGAAACACGTACACAAGTGTGTTACTTGTGTTCGACATGCGGCAACGACCAGAAATCAATTAATGGGCCAACTACCATCTGCTAGGGTAACCCCAGCACGAGCTTTCCTTCACAGTGGTGTAGATTTTGCTGGTCCCATTAATATAAGAGTATCTAAAGGACGTGGCAACTCCAGCTATAAAGGCTATATAAGTCTTTTTGTGTGTATGGTCACTAAGGCCATCCACTTAGAAGCCGTGAGTGATCTCACCGCTGACGGTTTCATAGCAGCGTTTAAGCGATTTGTCGCTCGCAGAGGTCATGTTAGCGATGTCTGGAGCGACAACGGGACAAATTTTGTGGGTGCGTCTAAAGAGCTCCAAAAGATTGTCGACGCTGAAAGATCATCTGTAGCAGTTGAAATTCGTGAGTGGCTGAGCAATCGTAGTGTGACGTGGCATTTCATACCCCCACACGCACCGAACTTTGGCGGGTTGTGGGAAGCGGGCGTGAAGTCTACGAAGTTTCATCTTAAACGCGTAATAGGTAATTCAACTCTCACTTTCGAAGAAATTAGCACGGTCCTATCGCAAATTGAGGCTTGCCTCAATTCAAGGCCTTTGTCAGTCCTACCTGGGGATCACACAGACCCCTCGCCACTCACTCCAGGGCATTTTCTTGTGGGAGAACCACTAGTTGTAGTTCCTGAGCGCAATTATGAGCAGAGCAACATTGGTACTTTGAGACGCTGGCAATTGACTCAGAGAATGATGCAGGATTTTTGGCGTAGGTGGTCAAACGAATATTTAGTTTATTGTTTGCAGCGCTACAAGTGGTCGAAGAAAAACCCGGAACCACGAATAGGAGACGTAGTTCTCATCAAGGAAGATAATCTTCCTCCAGCGCGATGGTTACTAGGCAAGGTAGTAGACAAACATCCAGGGTTGGACCAAATTACTCGGGTCGTAACATTAAAATGTAACGGATCTCATATTAAGAGACCGACTTCAAAACTTTGTATCTTGCCAGTAACAGACTGATTTGTGTATCATAGTATCTAGAGTCTTAGTATTTTAGTGTTTAAAGTTATTGTTGTTAAAATGTTTACAATTTCTTAATTTTATGTTTATGATACCATTTGTTTGTGTTTGCTGCTGTTTTTATTCCAAGAGTTTCGGAAAAGTTTAGTAAGAACGTTGAAATAACGTCCTTGGTGGGCGGAATGTTTAATGTAGTCTCATTTTATATACAATCACTCTTAATTATTACGTGTCAGTACATAATATTGTCAAACAATCAGCGCCAACTAGCAATTATTGTTAGTTTACCATAAAAGAAACTAGATGGCGTTATAGTATCTTAAAACGCGCAAGCGTTACATTTCTGAACTACAGTGGTAGAGAAGTACGATCATTAAATTTTTGTCTATCAATCTATACCTGAGTTTGATTTTCCCCCGTTTGGGAAAAGGCGCGCGACTCAAGGCCAACGTTTGGAAAACGTAATTTCCAACTAGAAAAACAGCTTTTAGACAACGATTAGGTACTGTAATAGACCCCCTATTAACCTAATTATAATACATTAATAAATTCATCGAATCACCGGATTACCGAATATTCTAAACTAATCATATGTCACTAAAAGCTATCAAAGTTTGTTGAATATTTTGGACTACCTATTTCAATGTTTATGGCCTTGTGAATCGTCTCCTACAAATGGTAGAACCGTACGTTGTGATAGTGTAGTAATCCAAATCCTTTTAAAGTAATGAGACAATACCTAACTAACATCTAACCTATTCAATAATATTAAATTAATTTAAAATATTCATCGTCCTACAAATAATTGCAATTTAATCCCCTGATGAACACTATTCCTATACTCTGAGTAACCGAACTGAAATTTCCACATAAAATCATATTATGCACCAATCAATATATTTCCTACTATATTTTCGAAAGGTTTCAATTGTAGGAATGAATAATCTTTTCCTGCAAAAAATTGAACATTATAGTTCCTAGTCATAAACAAAACTGAAAGTAAATTAAAGCTTCATGACGGACGTATGTTGAAATTAACAAGACAAGAAAGTGAAACATAGGTAAAACGTAAGTAAGTATATTGCTAACTGAGTTTGAGTTATATAGCAAAGTCATAGTAAACTCTATTTGTTTATCATAACTCTGGCATAGGAGCCCCGCCACCGCTCCAATGCTGTGGGTCTCGACTCCAGGCTGGGTAACCCTCCACTATTTAGTGCTTGAAATTTCCTACACGGAGGTACCGTGTGTGAAATTCCCCCACACTAAGAGAAATTTGATTTTACTAAATTTTGTTCTATTTATCCCAAGTCAGTACGTCAGGTACTCCACCTACCTATTCTTATCTATTAGTTAGTTTGGACTCCAAAAAGATGCAAGGGACAAGAGGACATTATTTTTTCCAAATCCTAACAAAATAGACATCACCTTAGTTAATTGCGAGTCTATCTAATACGTACTACATTCAGTATATGACAGACCCTAAAAATAGCTCAAACTTTTAAATCTCCTAGCTTCCGTCTAAAGATTATCAATATTATCGTAGATTCTATATCAACAACATGCAGTGGAATAAACAGTAGTATTCATTTAACTATAAATATTTATTCGAATTCAATGATCTGTTAGTGATATTCAGGTTGTCTCTGTTTTCCAGAACTTGTATGGAACCCTAATCTAAAAACCGTTTATATAATTTAGGTATTATATTTCACCATTATGAAATACGATAAGGACATGTTTCCTTCAAATAATATTATAGATTATTGATGCTATTTCCTAACAACAAGATATTCTCATTCGAATCTTTAAATTAGCTACCCCTATCCGTTTGGTAAGGAGATCACTAACAGGTACTGCTGTGCTTGACCCAAGACACGAAGGACAATTTCTTATCACTAGTACATTAAATGTTTTTATAGAATAAAAGGTAAAATTCTTTTGAAAATTCAATCAAACGAACCCAAACCTGAATTCCACTAAATTGATCTATGGTCATTTATTTGAAACAAACACGAACAACCCTAAACTATGAATAAATTCCCGGTAGTTATTTAACTATCGTACAAGCATTACATATTTCGTACTAGAGTGAAACTCAATTACGATTTTATTTAAGTTACTCGCGAATGATCTCAAACAGAGAGTAAATTCCCAATAGTTATCTAAGTAAAAGGAATAATTCCCAGTCGTTACTAATTCCCGGTAGTTCCTTAACTATCGTTCAAGTATTACCTATTTCGCAACTAGAAAACAAAACGTTCGTTTCCTTGTAGGAATATGATCCCTCCAACTTTGCTAAGTAAAATTCCGCCTAGAATCCGCTAAGAAAATACCTATCTTTTTATGCATATAGTAATAACCGTGTAGGAATAGAACCTTTCTCATATCCTCCGTAGAACATCGCAAAACCAGCTAAAGAAATACCTTCCTTTACCACAGAATAGATATATGTATGTATAGTACAACGTTCTCCTACCACAAAATAGATTTATAGAATTACGTATTGTTCTCTGTACATTAAAACCTTCTGTGATCTCCCCGTTTTCCATCAAAAGCAAGGTTCACGACAAACTAGCCCTACAATAAACACCCACAGCTTCTACCATCGAGAAAACTTGGATTATATTTTTATAATTTTGATAACTTACGTATTGTATTTATTTGCACTTTTATTTATTAGTATTTTATTATAATGAATTTATCTTTAAATGTATTTTATGCCGCTTTAGATTTATTTATTTATTTATTGAATTTTTATCTATTTCTCTAAAATTTCTATTATTTTTCCGTTATTCAATATTTTATCCCTAAACATTCTCCTCCTACGTGTGTATTCCTCGACTTATAGCTTTTCCCTATACATTAGTGTGTACCCCCAAACACTAGAGATTGCTACAAATCTCACATTTACTTTTAAACGTGCATGTCTGTTCTCGGTGTGTGCAATGAGAACATACCTGATCTAACCCTATGAGAGAACGAGCTGTGACAAAAGCTCTCCAAAGCTAAAACCTATTGCCACCTAATTTTTATCTTGCATGCGGGACCGGAGTCCATGTGCAGCATACAAGACAAAACCCTATCACTTGGGACAGTTCAGCTTAATTTGCATTTAGGATCCGGGTATCGTATACACGAAGACGGGACAGTTAATCTTTTCAGCCCTCCTTTCAGCCAGAATGCAAACCAAACCAAAAAGGTGGATCCAGATCCTATAACGGAGGCAAAATCTGGTGCAGGTCTCCACATAACACGCGAACTGCATACCCTAAGCAAAATAAGGGAAGACAAGCTTCGTTGCAATGTTTCAACTTATCTCTTACTGAGTTCCTGGACCCGAGGCATACTTCCCCCCAGATCCAGAATTAATTGAGAGGGCGAATTTATCTAAGAATTTAACCGAAAATTTTATGTGCATTTTTATTACCAGGTTTCGACTTGCGATCCCCGTGAATGATTTCATAACTGACCGCGTTTGACAGCTTGACAGATCTCAAAATCCTATTATCTATCAAAAACACTTTAAAAATAGAAAAGGTAAAAAAGTAAAACTAAATATAAAGAAGGTTTGATTTCTTTCACTATTACCTTATTTTACCACGGATAACCACTTTTACACCTATCTCTACATTTTCTCCATCAGCCATTGCGATGCCAACGACTATTTCCTTTATTTTTGCACTATTCTTTGTGCATAAAATGCTTCAATGAAATTATTTCAGTATTTTTATAATTTAGGTAAAATTTATAATATTTGTGACGTCACGAAACAGCCTGGATCGTTACAGTACCTACTGGACAAAACAAAGTCATCAAACATCTAACTATTATTGTACTTGAAATTGTTTTTTTCCACCTTCTCCAATGACCTAGAGCACGAACTGTTAGCCTAGACGTCTGGATTTTATTACTGTCTAGGTAGATTTTAGACTGGCGCAAAGGAAAAGCAACATAAAGCTAGATCATGGCTAAAAAACATGCAATGGGTAGGTAGGTACTTTCAGAGAAGATCAGGATTAGGCTATTTGACTACTACTAAAAATGAACAAGTATATAATATTTTCTTAAAATAGGTTAATAAATTGTTAGAGATGTAAACTAGTTGTTACCTAGGTTACGGATAAATACACGTGTGTGTCAAAACCAACATGGTAGCAGAGCGTCTGATTTTCAATTTTTAGACGTGACCTGCGGTTTTACTTCCGAAAATGGCGTGTGGCGGTGCGAATATGTTGGAAAAACTACAAGGGTCCTCCAACTGGACTTCTTGGAAATTCAACATGAAAATGTTTTTAATTGATCATGATCTTTGGGACTGTGTTGAAGACCTGAAGTGTGACCAGAAGAAACAGCAGAAGGCGTTAGCAAAGATTTGTTTAAACGTGAGTACTTCTGTGCAGCACCATGTGCGTAATGCTACGACGGCACGCGAAGCCTGGGATAGCTTGGAAAAGGCGTTTGAAGACCGAGGATTGTGTCGACGCCTTGGGCTACTGAGAAAGCTCTTTAATATGAAGTTGGAGCAGTTCCCGTCGTTAGAGGCTTATTTGGGAAGTATAATGGATATCGCGGATAAGCTGAGCGGTATGTCAGCGGCGATAGAGGATGAATTCCTAGCAGTGATTATGCTAAGTGGGCTTCCTACAAATTATGACCCACTGGTTATGGCGCTGGAATACAGCAAAGTGACCTTGTCCAGTGATCTTGTAAAAATGAAACTGCTACAAGAAGACACGAGACGGGACAATGGCACTGAACGCCAAGACGAGATAGTCTTAGCTGTTAAGCCTGAGAAGAGGGCTGATATTACGTGCTTTCGGTGTAAAAAGGTTGGGCACATGAGCAAGAATTGTCCCCAGAAACCGAAGAAAGCGGAACGTAGTCGAAGTAAAGTAGAAGCCAACGTGATAGCACTGACTTCAAATGTGAAGAGAGACGCTTGGTATGTCGACTCCGGAGCGTCGTGTCATATGTGCAACAGGGCTGATCTGCTGACGAACTTCGTACCTGACTCAACTTGGGAGGTGACCGTCGCCAACGGTGAAAAACTTTTTAGTGCTGGTCGAGGTGATGCGAAACTCTTTTTGGAGAAGGGAGGTGTAATGACTCTAAGTGACGTTGTCTATTTTCCGGATCTGTCAACTAATTTGATATCTGTTAGGTTTTTGACACGTTTTGATTTTAGAGTTGTTTTTTCGGAAGATTTTTGTAAAATATATTCAAACAAAAATGTGCTTGATGCGACCGCGAATCTTTGTGATGGTATGTACAAATTAAATACCGTCAATGAGCGCGTAAAGAAGGTATCATTCGGGGCGATTACTAATAAGTCCGGTGTACAATCTTTAGCACAGGGTCGGGGCATCAAGGGGTCCGAGGAAAATTCACCAGTATCCAATGTGAAGGAGGAAAGTCAAGGACTTTGGCATCGACGACTAGGTCATTTAAATGCACGGAGCATGAACCTATTGAAATCAGGTATGGCTTTAGGTATTAATTTTGATAAAGCTGATTTTACACCGTGCATTTCCTGCATTGAAGGAAAATTGACTAGGGTTCCTTTTCCGAAAAAGTCTGTGAGTAGAGCTACGCAGGTATTAGGCTTGGTACACACAGATGTATGTGGGCCCATGTCACACGAGTCTCTCGGAGGTGCAAGATATCTTCTGACGTTTGTTGACGACTACACGAGGAAGGCTTTCGGGTTTGTGTTGAAGTCGAAAACGGAAGTGTTTGATCGGTTTAAACGTTTTAAGGCCCTCGTCGAGAACGAAACAGGCAATAAAATTAAAGCTTGTAGGAGTGACAATGGTGGTGAATACATGAATAATGTGTTTCAGAATTATCTGAAGGAGCATGGGATACGTCATCAAACTACCGTACCTTACTGTCCGCAACAAAATGGAGTTGCAGAACGTGCAAACCGTACGATCATCGAAGCAGCGAGGTGCATGTTGCAGGAGGCTGGCTTGAGTAAGGAATACTGGGCTGAAGCTGTTAGTACTGCAATTTACATCAAAAATAGATCACCCACAAAGGCGGTGATGGGAGCTACACCTGAGGAGAAATGGTCGGGAAACAAGGTAAACTTGGATCATTTACGGGTCTTTGGTTGCTTAGCATATGCTGTTGTTGAAAAACGAAAGAAGTTAGATGCGAAAAGTAAAGCGTTTATTTTTGTAGGCTACTGTGAGGATAGAAAAGGATATCGTTTGATAGATCCTTTATTTCCGAACAAGGTTGTTAAAGCTAGAAATGTTATATTTTTAGAAGATAAATTTTACACCCAGCCCGCGTCTAGTGACAACAACATTTCACGATTTGTGATGAGCGAACCAAGTTGTTCATTGAATGAGTCTGTTCAGAGTGTTCAGCAGGAACGAGCTGTTGTTAGAAGCTTTACTGAATCTGAAGATGAGGATTCCGACTTGAATCTTTCTTCTGATCCGACGTATGTTCCAGATGCAGGTGACATTGATTCTGAAGATTCGAGAACAATGAGTGAATTTGAAGATGCTTGCAACATGGTTGCGATTTCGAATGAAATTGATAGCAACGAACCAAAGACGGTACAGGAAGCTTTGAGTGGACCGGAGTCTGCTGAATGGAAGTCTGCTATGAACGATGAGTATCAATCTTTTCTTGATAATGAATGTTGGACACTTGTTGACAAACCGAAGGATAAAAAGCCTGTCAAGTGCAAATGGATATTTAAGAAGAAAAGAGGTTTGAACGGTGAACTTTTGCAATATAAAGCAAGATTAGTTGCAAAAGGTTTTACGCAAAAGTATGGTATCGATTACCAGGAAACTTTCTCGCCGGTTGTGAGATATTCAACTATACGGATGCTGCTGGCTTTGGCTGCTGAGTATGATATGGAAATTGATCATATGGATGTCAAAACCGCTTTCTTGAATGGAGACCTGAAAGAGGAAGTGTACATGGAAGTTCCTGAAGGATTTGAAGTTAATCAAGGCAAGAACAAAGTTTATCGTTTACACAAAGCTGTTTATGGACTTAAACAAGCGCCTAAATCGTGGAATGAGAAAATAAACTCTGTTTTGACTGAGAAGCTTAAATTCAAGAGGTTGACTACTGAACCATGTGTCTACATACGGTCAAGAGAGGAAAAGATGGTGATTATTGCCCTTTATGTAGATGACATATTGCTTTTCACAAATACAAATAATTATGAAAAGAATATGGTTAAGGAAGAACTCATGAAGGAGTTCGTGATGAAGGACCTTGGTCCAGTTAAGCACATCTTAGGTATGCGAGTCGAGAGACAAGATAACAAGATTGTTTTGGATCAATCGAGTTACTTGAAAAGGGTACTTGAGCGATTTAACATGGCGGAATGTAAACCGGCTACTACACCCATGGAGGTTGGACTAAAGCTAACTAAGAGTGAACAGAAGAAAGGAAAATTAGAGTACAGAAGTCTAATTGGCTGCTTAATGTACTTAGCAGTGTGTACTCGTCCTGATATTGCTCATGCTGTGAGTGTATTGAGTCAATTTAATGACTGCTATTCGGATGAACACTGGAAGGCTGCGAAACGAGTGTTGAGATATTTGAAAGGCACTATGGAGTACCGAATATCTTATGAGAAAACAGGAATAGACGTCACTGGGTATGCTGATGCTGATTTTGCTGGCTGTGTTAGTGACAGACGGTCGTATTCTGGATATGTTTTCAAGATAGGTAAGAACTTGGTTTCGTGGGAAAGCCGTAAGCAACGCACCGTTGTGTTATCCAGTAACGAGGCAGAATATTTTGCTATCTGTGACGCCGCAAAGGAAGCTTTGTTTATAAAGAGTTTCTTGAAAGAGTGCTTAGGGCGATCGTGTGTGATTACGTTATACTACGATAGTGAATCCGTAGGGAATATAACTGAGAACACAATGTATTCGGGACGCACCAAGCACATTGATGTTCGACATCATTTTATAAGAGAAATTGTAAACAATGGTATACTTAGGATTAGGTATCTTCCTACGGCTGAGATGTTAGCAGACATACTTACGAAGCCTTTGTGTAAGGTTAAGTTTAACCAATTTGTGTTAGGCTTGATATGTAAGTAGTAACTCCTAGTTTAAGGGGGTGTGTTAGAGATGTAAACTAGTTGTTACCTAGGTTACGGATAAATACACGTGTGTGTCAAAACCAACATAAATAATGTAATAAATGAATAATTAAGTAAAATCGGTTAAATCACGGAGTAAAATACGCTTTTAAAGTTTCTGGAGGGGACATCGCGTGTCCCTTTCTCGCAAAAAGGAGAGTATGGCGCTGCTCCTTGCATGTGAGGTCACATGAAGTCTTCCGGCTGGTGATGATGAATATGATAAAGTTTATTTTTCTTTAGAATGTGATATTTTGTAAAACAAGCTGTGTTTTATAATATTATTTATCTTTCGTAGTCTGTATTATTTGAAAAATAAAATAATATCAATACCTATAATAAAAAAAAATCACTCCGCAGCCTTTTGTACCTCCAATGACTATACGCAGCTGAAACGGGTATCTTTTTTTATTTTGGAACCAAACGCACCATAACAAAATACAAACATAGGAGCTCTGCAATTTTTTAGAGTATTGCAAATGGACTAAGGAATTCTAGGTAAAGAAAGCACTTAGCGCAACGATGCAAACTGTGGGGTTGAGCAATCACTTAAGTTCCAGTACTTGAGTAACCTTCACAAGGGGTGAGCTCGAGACATCACTATTTCGATTCGATTTTCTTTATATGCAATGTTGTGTTTGGGTAAAATCGTATATAAATGTATCCCCCTGCCCGCCGCCGCCCTGCCTCTTGGGAGTTTAGAGAGGGTCAAACGATTCTATATCAAATTTCGTTTGGTCAAAACGAAGTGACTATTCATCTTTTTTCGTTGGAAAACTGTCGTGAGTATGATTTCTTTTGGTAAACCAATAAATAAATAAACGGCTAAACTCACGTCAATTTACTGTTCATGCAGGTTTTGGAGGTTCAAAGTTAAGTACAGACTGGCATTCTCTCCAATCCTGTTCAATAGGCATTTTTTTTTGTCCCGTGTGGTCCCGGTTACGAATAGGACCACCCCATCTCTTCCCGTGGGTGCCGTAGAAGGCGGCTAAGGGAATATCCAGGGAATGGGTCGCAGCGTTCCCCTCGGTCTTGGTGGCAATCAATCTTCACCTACTGCGATCACCAAGCCGCCTGCCAAGCGTGGTGATTATGGCAAACCCCCCCCCCCTAATGACAAGCACAAATAAAAACGGCCCCCAGTCCCCGGCAGCTCTGCTATCCCGTGGCTACGGTAGCGGCCACGGTAACGGCAGGGCAAGGGGTGCGAAGAATCCCCGGCAGACGCCCGGCTACCAACCCCAACGACGACCCCTGGCCCTGGCAACACATAACGTGCGCACACTGAAGGCTGACGAAAGGATGGTCGAGCTAGAGGCGGAGATGGGTAAGTTACGCTGGGATGTAATGGGATTGTCAGAAGTCCGAAGACAGGGACAGGACACGATAATCCTAAATTCCGGTAACTTATTCTTCTACCGGGAGGGAGACCAACTCTCCCAAGGGGGTGTCGGGTTTCTCGTCCGCAAGTCTCTCGTCAACAACGTGGTCAAAGTCGACAGTGTGTCGGCCAGGGTAGCGTACCTGGTACTCCGAATAACCAAACGGTATTCGTTGAAGGTTATACAGGTATACGCGCCGACATCGGCACACTCAGACGATGAAGTAGAAGCTATGTATGAGGACATATCCGAAGCCATGCATACTTCCGAAACATACTTCACCGTTGTGATGGGAGACTTCAATGCGAAGTTGGGCACAAGGAATAGCGATGAGCTGAGAGTGGGGCCATTTGGATACGGGCAGCGGAACCCTCGAGGACAGAGGCTGGCTGACTTCATGGAGAAGGAGGGACTCTTTATGATGAACTCCTTCTACGAGAAGCGGCCATCCAGGAAGTGGACGTGGATAAGTCCCGACGGTTCCACTAAAAATGAGATAGACTTCATCATGACGACCAAGAAGCACATATTCGATGATGTCTCTGTGATCAGCAAGGTGAAAACCGGTAGCGATCACCGTATTGTTAGAGGCACATTGAATATCAATGTTAAGCTCGAAAGGTCACGTCTGGTGAAGTCTACGCTCCGTCCAAATCCTGTCCAAATCCAAAACCCCGAAGGCTTTCAGCTGGAACTCCAAAATCGCTTCCAGTGCCTAGCCGACTGTAACACAGTGGACGAGCTAAACGACGGGTTGGTGGAAACTGTCCAAGCTGTTGGATCGAAATTCTTTAAGACCCAACGCCGAAAGAAGACTCAAAAGCTCTCAGAAAAAACTCTTGAGCTAATGGCCGACCGGAGCGAAATGAAGCTGCAGTCTTCAGTTGATATGTCAGCCTACGGTGAACTCAATAGACGAATCTGGAGTTCCTTGCGACACGACTTGCGTGCTCTTAGTACTTCACGTATTGAGGCCGCAATTGAGCGGAACCAAGGCTCTAAAGTGTTCGCAAAGGATTCGTCTATTGGGCAACACCAAATGACAAAACTGAAGACCGAAAATGGTAGCGTCATTTCATCCAAGCCTGAGATTCTGAGAGAGATCGAGAACTTCTATGGACAGTTATACACCTCGACACGTAAGCCCGCTACTAACACAGCTCAGGACATCAGAGCCAAGTTAGTCCGACACTATACCGAAGATATCCCGGACGTCAGCCTGTACGAGATTAGAATGGCCCTCAAACAGCTTAAAAACAACAAGGCACCAGGTGAAGATGGAATTACGACCGAACTTCTGAGAGCGGGTGGTAGACCGGTACTTTTAGTCCTCCAGAAGTTATTTAATTCTGTCATCCTTGAAGGTATAACGCCAGAGGCATGGCACAAGAGCGTGGTGGTGCTCTTCTTCAAAAAAGGCGATAACACCTTATTGAAGAACTATAGGCCCATCTCGCTCTTGAGTCATGTGTATAAGCTGTTTTCGAGAGTCATTACGAATCGTCTCGCACGCAGGTTTGATGAATTCCAGCCTCCCGAACAAGCCGGTTTCCGAAAAGGCTTTAGCACCATAGACCACATCCATACGCTGCGCCAGATTATACAGAAGACCGAAGAGTATAATCGGCCGTTATGCCTAGCGTTTGTGGACTATGAGAAAGCCTTCGATTCAATCGAGACTTGGGCGGTGCTGCAGTCCTTGCAGCGATGCCAAATTGACTATAGGTATATCGAAGTTTTGAAGTGTTTGTACAGTAAGGCCACTATGTCAGTCCGACTACAGGACCAGAGTACGGAACAAATTCCATTGCAAAGAGGCGTGAGACAGGGAGACGTTATTTCTCCGAAACTGTTCACAAACGCATTGGAGGATGTTTTCAAGCTCTTGGAGTGGAAAAGATCTGGCATCAACATAAATGGCGAGTACATCACTAACCTTCGTTTTGCCGATGATATAGTCATAATGGCGGAATCGCTCGAGGACCTTAGCACCATGCTCAACGACCTCAGTAGAGTCTCCCAGCAGGTTGGTCTTAAGATGAATATGGACAAGACAAAGATCATGTCTAATGCTCATGTTCCACCTATACCGGTAATTGTTGGGAACGATACTCTCGAAGTTGTCGACAAGTATGTCTACCTAGGACAGATTGTCCAATTAGGTAGGTCCAACTTCGACAAAGAGGTGGCGCGAAGAATCCAACTCGGCTGGGCAGCGTTCGGGAAGCTTCGTCCTATCTTTTCGTCCAAAATACCGCAGAGCCTGAAAACGAAAGTTTTCAATCAGTGTGTGTTGCCAGTGATGACTTAAGGAACTGAGACATGGTCTCTTACTGTTGGCCTCATTAGTAAGCTCAAAGTCGCGCAGCGAGCTATGGAGCGAGCTATGCTCGGTGTTTCCCTGCGAGATAAGCTCCGGAACGAGGAGATCCGCAGGAGAACTAAAGTGACCGATATAGCTCTTAGAGTTAGTAAGTTGAAGTGGCAATGGGCAGGCCACATCGCTCGTAGAACTGACAACCGATGGGGAAGAAAGGTTCTCGAGTGGCGACCACGAACCGGAAGACGCAGCGTAGGCCGGCCCCCCACTCGGTGGACCGACGACCTGGTGAAAGCCGCGGGGAGCCGATGGATGCAGGAGGCGAGCAGCCGCTCAAGGTGGCGTGCTCTGGGGGAGGCCTATGTTCAGCAGTGGACGTCTTCAGGCTGTTGATGATGATGATGAGGCATTTTTTTTATCAACGATAGGCTAACGTTTGACCACGGTCTCACCTGATGGTAAGTGACGACGCGGTCGACGATGGAGCATGCTTGCCTAAAAGATACCGGTTCATTCTAGCCTTAGAAACTCCCAGATTATATTTGTCAGGAAACAATGACGCTGGTAAGGTGTGGCAATTTTTACTATTTCAACCGATGTGACGTTTAGTTACACAATATTATAAAAAAAAATATTAAAATGATTTTTATTTATTATTTTAACATTATATTCGTTATCCCGCTTTGATGTTGTGTGATAAATATTTTGTTTTATATTAGAAGGATATACCTAAATTGAAACAATCAAGTCTAGTTAAATAATTGATTTAATCAAATTACATTAAGTAGATACCTATTCACCTATCATTTATTACCTGTTTACAAACTGATTATTTTACATTTTATCACCAATATTTGACTTCAATTAAATGGCACACCAAAATAAAATAACTGAAAATAAATAAACTTAATTAGATAATGCCATACATTTAGAAAAAAAACAGGCTTATTTTGGCAACTATAAGATTAATATGATAGAATTTAAAAAATAAATTAATGTTTCCCGACTGCTCTATGGAAAATTGAAAAGCCAATCGCATTATCATAATGGTACTTTCTTTGTTTACTGTTTCGTTATTTTATTTGAAGATTTCTATTTGATACTAGCGCCACTAGCAACAGAACATCATTAGATGGAAACAAAATAATGCACTTTCAAGTTCATCAATTGTCCGACAGACGGTGATCTAGCGCTCGATCACTTGCCAAAGTGATGCTTGACAGCAATGATTGCGAAATTTACGCCTGTTGCGAGTTACGTAATTAGCCAGCCGTATAACAGAACTACACTCAGTCGTGAATCTCTCTCAAGAGGAGATTTCATTCACAAAATGCTCGAACAGTAAATTAAACTATTCTTGAGCATCAATCGACGACTGAGCAGTTCTGCAATAAAGGCCTATAAGACTAGAATAAAACATGTATTTGCATGTTTTAAATTATAAAAATAATGATTAGCCTTCTAATGTAAAATTCCCTTGGACTGTTTACATTGTGACAACATTAAATTCTTACAACTAATAATACCAATTATTAGGTAAACATTTCTAAAATATTGTTTAATAACGGGATATTTATCATGCATTTATTGTTCTGAGTTGTCGATATTTCAGGGCTGTTGCAAGTGCCATGATCACCAAAGATTATAAAGCCCGATGCAAGCTCGTGAACGTAATTTCTCGTACAAACACGACTCACCTGCGCGGGCAGCGGACGTGGTAACAAAACGAGACAAAGCTATACGAAATTACAAAGGACAGAGCAGGATAGAACAAAAGACATCAACGGGTTCCCGTGATTTGTATGAAAATAGTAGATGAAATACACCACTAATTTTCGTATGAGGGGAAGTTGTATCATTGGTCAACTAGATTTATAGTCAATGATGATGACGGTCTAACTGAAGAACTTGCGGGTTGATGATAATAAGTTATGTGCAAACTTAGGATGGGTTGTTTGATCCGTAGTTAAGGTAACCAAGGGTTAAAATCTCTAATAAATTCTAACCAATGGTCAAATTTATTAGAGTCTTTAACCATTAGTTATCTTAACAAAAAACCCACTCTTAGCGGTATATATCCTTGGCACTCGTTTAAACAATATATTAGAAATGTTAGTGACCATGACAGTTAAAGGTGGAACGTTTCACTAGCGCGGCAATTTCAAATTTTCTTGCGTTCTTTTGCCAATAATATAGCTTAATTACTCAACGTGATTACATGAAAAGTAATTTGGCGCAAATAAATAGAATGTATTAATAAATTGCAATTAAAAGTATCACCTACATATCATTTGTTTATCGACAAATGGCAATAGACTGAGAAACTAAGAAGAAATTTGTTTATTGTCATTTGTCGCTAAACCAATAATATCTAGGAGATACTTTTAATCGTAATTTGTTGATACGTTCTATTTCTTTACGTTAAATCAGTTTTAATGTAATCACGTTTAGTAACTAAGCTATTATTGGCAAAAGAACGCAAGAAAATTTGAATTTGCCGCGCTAGTGAAACGTTCCACCTTAAAGTCTATTAATATACATAGGTTACAAATAATGTACCGCACTGTCTATGGTAGCGACCGAAAAAAAGCGTTCGCTCGATGCGAGCACTTTACAAGTCGAATATTCGCGGACCGAGCAGCTGATCATCATCAACAGCCTGAAGACGTCCACTGCTGAACATAGGCCCCATAGAGCGCCACTTTAAGTGGCTGCTGTCCTTCTGCATTCATCGGCTCCCGCGGTTTTCACGAGATTCATCGGTCTTACCTGATGGGGGGCCAATCTACGCTGCGTCTTCCAGTTCGTGGTCGCCTCGAGAACCTTTCTTCCCCATCGGTTGTCAGTTCCACGAGCGATGTGGCCTGCCCATTACCATTACAACTTATAGAGCAGCTGATATATGGAACACATGTTCACAACGAACATAAAGCGAATATTCACATGGAGTGAATGCTCAATGGTCATATCAGTCGCTACCTTTAGCTATTTATTTACTGTGACTAAGTAAGTGCTCTTGGTATTTAATCTGTGCTAGAGCTTGGTTTGAATATCGTCAAGAATCCTCCCCACAGCAGCTGGATTATACTCCCCACTAGCTCCAATAAATACACGAACGGCCCTTCTCTCGAAGTTGCTGGCTCATCGATCAGGTCAATATCACTGTCCACGTCGTCTAACTCTAAACTATTATCGTTTACTTCAACATTAGTGGTATTTATATCAAAATTCTCTTTAACCGGTAAGTAAGAAGAGAACAGAGTGATTTTCTCTGGCTTTTTATCTGATTTCTGCTTTGCTTCAACGGATATTTCTTCGACGTCTCGGTCAGGGGATATTTTGTTGGTTTTGAGGTCTGTTTCTGATTTGTTCTTGCTGGTTGTTGGGTTCACCTCGCCGGAGTCTAGCTCGATGTGCTGAAAAGGACGTTTTGTCGTTTTTTCCTCGGTTGTGTTTGTGAAGCCGAAGAACCTGAACAATATTTGGAATTAATTTAATGAGTTATAAAAAGTTTGAATAAATATTGTTTGAAGTTTAACACAGCGTTTATAGCCACAAAATAAGAAATGTTTGTATTGTACCAAGTACTATATTATATTATGTAAGTAAGAGTACGAGTAAGAGTATTTTCGTCTTATATTTAAATAGTAGGTACTATTTAAATATAAGACGAAAATACTCTTAAGTCTGTGAGAAGAACTTGGTTGGGTCGGTTATTAAACTTTCATAGCAATTTTATCAGGCAAAATTTTATTCTCGTCAGCTCACAGCCTATTTGGCAGTAGCTCAGCCTACAAATTATGACGCCGAAAATCGATACTCTGGTGTCAGAATTTTATGATTCCACTTAAGTTCTAACAGCCCAGGACGTCTATTTTGAATGATTGACAGAATCAGCGGTTGAATGGTCTAAAATCGATTGAAAACAATACCTATACTACATATGTTGATAAATGCCGTAGAAGACTTTTTCGAACTGCCTCCAGGCTTTAAGTAGCTTTGCCCTGACTGACTAACAGGCAGCGCAGGTCATAAAGCCTCATTTGCCGCTAATTTCACCAGCTATGCCCTTTGAACTGAAACCGAAACCGGTGGTGCTTGAGGTGCTTGCACACTACTGCTTGGCAGCTTCTGGCTGCCTCTATACGAGGTAGAATGGAAGTTTATAAAGTAGGGTTATGGCGGGAACGCGGAAAAGTTCACGTCGTTGCATTATATTATTTTTCAAAACTTGTGCTTTTTCTAGTGTTAATGTTTAAAATTGGTGGCGTTTTACGCATTAAGTGCTGAATTACGAGCATGAGTGTGGGCAAGTGATATAATGTAGTGAAACGTGGTTTTTCGTGTTGCTTCCAAAATTCCATAGACGCTTCTAGTAAAGTTGCCACCACTTTACTAGGGCATGACTTGAATGGACTATGACTACCTGACTTAGACTCGACTATGACTGTGACTAAGACTTGACATTACGTGAAATATTCTATAGCACGATGAAAATGACAATACTTGACACTGGCTAAATACACTATGTGTGAAGCCAAAATACAAGGAAAAAATTGGAAAAAATAAGTTTATAAAGCTAATAGGTTACCTGTAAATCGGCTGGGTGATCCTCTCAGCGATATTGTCGGCTATCTGCCGGTATACGTCTAAGGGAGGTGCGGTGCCGGCGGTCGTGGGGTGTGTCGTGTACACGCTCACTACTGACTCCTCCTCGAGGGACCGGCTGCTGCAGGGTTGTGACACCTGGAATAGGACCAGATGAAAAATGAAACATGCGAACAGTTAGGTAGATGTGGCGCACAAAACTTTGATCGCAGTAGTCGCTCGAATAAAGGTTAGGTTTGAATTTCCGTTGTTCCCAATCATCAATGTCGGTTGGGAATTAAAATTAATGCAACTTCTCACAAGCAAAAAGAGTTTCCAACCCAAATAGTCCCTCACTGATGGAATAGTCAGAGGCATCATTCATTAGCACCCGAATTTTAATAATATAATTTTAATACAAAAGAAATAGAAATTATAAAAGACAAAAAAATAACTTTTTTTATCTTTTACTGTGTATTTTATAAAAAAAAGCCATGATTATTTATCTCGCAATACATCATTTTGGATATATTCATTTTGGAACTTATACCGCCATCTAGTATCGAGTAGACTAAGTACAGTCATTGTTGGAATGAGCTGTTTTATTGGGAATGGAATGAAATTAATTTTCATGAAAAATAATATAGTTATGGTTGTTTATCGGTTTTATTATGACTT
Source organism: Ennomos quercinarius (assembly GCA_910589525.2). Lineage (NCBI taxonomy): Eukaryota > Metazoa > Arthropoda > Insecta > Lepidoptera > Geometridae > Ennomos > Ennomos quercinarius. The sequence continues at coordinate 726,861 of OU342509.1, forward strand.
ATAAGCATTTAAAGAGCCCAGTACTTAAAAACTTAAGTAGAAGATAAATTATAGAAAATGTATGATATCCATTTAAGCTACTAGTAGCGCCCCAAGTGTTCAGTAGCAGAACTATTTTTCATTATTTGGACTTTGATGATGTGCTTTACTCGGGTAGAGTAACCTTTACTTTAGTAGATAATTAGCAAAACCAGTTTTTATGATAATCTTAAGTACATGCCAACCCTAATGGCCTATGTTCAGCAGTGAACGTCTTCCGGCTGATGCAGATAGATTATAAATAAATAAATAGCACCCAACGATCACATACATAGATCCTGCACCCTAACTAGGATTCCCTGTATCTAGGCACCCAGGAACTACGAGGACCATGCTCCTTCAATTATACTTATAAAGTAAATATTAATTTAATAAACAGAACTAACTGCATCAAAGATTTGGGTATAAGGTTGACATCTAAATTTGACTACTCAGAACACATTACATGTACGGTTGATAAAGCCTATAAGGCCATGGGGTTTGTCTTAAGAGTTAGTAAACCCTTCTCTGACGTCACTTGTATGAAAATTCTATACTATTCATATGTTCGATCCATTCTTGAGTATTGTAGCAGCGTGTGGACTCCACACTATATTACTTATAAACAAGAAATAGAAAGTGTTCAGGTGAAATTCTTAAAACACCTAAGTTACAGAACCTATGTAAAACCTAGTCATTATGATGAATCCTGCAGCATCCATTATATTACCTCTCTGGAAGATAGGCGAACTCTCTTAGATATGATGTTCCTGCATAATATCTGCAGTGGTAGAATAGACAGTATTGAGCTCAGTAATATGTTCTTAAGATTTTGTGTTCCCAGAACCAGAACAAGACACACTTGTTTGTTTGCACCTCTTTTTGGTCGAACAAATTATACACAGAATACAGTTGTAAGTCGTCTTCAGTCTACATATAATAAAAAATTTGCTTCCATTGACCTGTTCTGCTGTGGTAAACAGGCTTTTAGAAACTTTGTTTTAGAGGTACTGAGTAACAAAGGCCGATAGAACACAAGTAAGTACACAACACGCTTGCATAACTGCCTATACACATATTTTATATACTACATCCATATATTTTAAATGTACATTTAAGTTTATTTATTTAATTATTAATATGTATGTATAATCTAATACAATTTTTATGTATGAGTTACGTCAGGAACCTTGAGTATAGTTTATCTATAATTATTTACTTAATTGGCTTTGCAGGTATTAAGTCGCTGGTCGCTGAACAACAATATAAAAATACTTTTTAAAAAATGTAATTCCTGTTTTTGGCTGTAATGTTATGTAAAATTTAGTTTTTTTGTAAGTATAACTACAACAATAAAACTAGGTATTCTATAAAACTAAACTAAAACTATAAAATTAACAATATAATACAAAACTAATCTAACAAACCACTACCAGTGGGCAAAGTGCCCAAAATGCTGGCAGCATTGCCACGTTGAATGGCAATGCTTAACCTTTGGCCCAAATAGAGGCCAGCATTTTGGTCACGCGTTGCTTCAACCAGACGCTTACAAAGTTCTTTAAAGACTTTGTGTGCACTTGGTCCCCATGGCCCGAGGGTCTCGACCCCAAAAGGCGCAAAAATAAAACCGCTGTCTAGGTTACTATATTTGCGCCTTTTCAGTTTCTCTGCGGAATCCGCCGCCGCGCCAGCCTTATTTTGTGTCTCGGGAAGATGTGACGGCGCAAGAGTGTCTACACACGTAGCATCCCACACCAAGGGCCGCCCCATCTTCCACGGGATCAAGGTCATTCCGTCGGGTCTTTTACCATCGTCACGTACGAGGCCATTTGGTTCCAAAATAGCTGCGCAATTGGCGCTGGTAAAAGCCCGACGAATTATATCGTTGAGGCGCGCGTGGCGAGGAATCCTCCCTGCACTTCGAACGCAGGAAAGGCCATGGTGACCAAGCTGGTCGACAGCACTACCACACTGGCAGTGGTGTGGAGCAGAGCAAGATGCGCCCAAGCGGAGGGATGCTGCAATTCTGAACGAGGATGAATCCAACAGGGTACCAGTATTCTGCGATGGGAGAGCCTGTAGCCACAAACCCGATTCCCACACCGAAACGGCTAAGAGGCGGGCACGATCTGCGGAGCTTGAGCACGTATGGATAAGTTGATTCCGTACTTGCCCGCAGAGCGGCCCGTCCCAGAGCCTCTGTGAGGAAACAGATTTGGGGATCTCAGTGTTAGGGCAGGCTAACAACCACGCGTTCCTGGCCTCGCCAAAAAAGGTAACTTCTACATTGCCTAGAGATGTGGCAAGAATTTTTTCGGTTAAATTTTGAGTACTATGTACTGAAGACAGAAACGCAGGAAGAGCGACACCAGAGATTGACCGGATACCAAGCCCTCCCATTCGCACAGGAAGTGAAGCTTGTAACCACTCTCGTTCGTGTAAATTTATATTCAAAATAGTTGCCAAAGTGCTCTTTACGATGTTGTCCAGCCTGTGAAGAAGTTCGGTATGTTTCCAGAGTTGAGAACAACGTAAAGTATAAGTAAATTTAGGGACAAAAAGACAGTATCTAATAATGGTAAAAGCCATGTGCGTGTTAATTTTTGTTAAGCGTTCCGAACATTGCAAAAAATTTTGAATTTTTTCTTCAATGAATTGAGGGAAAGCTTCGTCGAGAATAGGGGAACCCAGTAAACGAAGTGAATACTTGTCTATAATTTTTATATTAGAGGCCAAACTATTAAATTTTTGTAAGACCAAATCTTTTGTCGGGATGTCATCTGAAATAAAAAGTTCGCATTTGGAAAAATTTAGTTCAAGGCCGATCGCTCGGAATTCATCTACTAAAAAAAGTAGGTCGGTATATACGGTAGTTACGTCGCCACCTAAGGTCCCATCATCCAAGTACCAAACATTAAGCTTGGATTGCAGGCGTTGGATGATAGGATGAATGGCTAGACTGAAAATCGCTGGACCGAGCGGATCGCCTTGCTGACAGCCGACCGCTGAGAGAATTTCGTTGCCGTTATACGTTAATGTTGTAGAACCACCATAACACTGCCAAATAAAGTTGTACAAATTTGGAATTTTGTCTTTCACCTGCGTTAATAGAGCTCCTCTATCCACGGAATTGAAAGCATTTTTTACATCAACCTTCAGCAGCACATCTCCACAGCTGTTACTAAGAAATGTTCTAGTAGAATGGACAGCGGCTTCGCAACCACCTCGCGAGCCAAAACCTAACTGCACAGGCTGAAATAGGTTTGCCAAAAGTGGCGCTGACTTTTTGCAGCAGATTTTAGCCGCAAGCCGGCGATATGTCGTTCCAACTGCGATAGGCCTAATGCCGCCATCCTTTTTTTTTAAAGCGCATAAATTTGCACCGTATAGGAGCTGTATGACGTCACCGTTTACTTGCCCCGAAAGCATTAGGTTAATTAGGGCCGTCAGATCCTTTAAAAGAGCTTCACTAACTTCACCGCTCCCACCACACAAAAGGTCCTTCAGGTGCTGTGGCGAGAGGGCATCTAAACCTCCGGCAGAGCCACTCTGAAAGGACGTGACGGCAGCTGACACGTCTAGGGCAGACACTTCTACGGCGACATCAGACTCCAAAGGTGCATCAGGCAGCTGGAGATTAGCTGCTGGAGGTGGATGCTTCCCCTCTAAAATTGAGAGGGTTTCAGGTGTGGCCGGTGCTAATGTGTCACTGGAAAAGAGAATGCGGGCGGCTCCTTTTATATCCCCGTCACTGAGTTTGCTCTCCACGAGTCTGTAGGGAGCAGACTCAGGACAGCTTTTTGATTTTTTTGAATTTTGATGCTGGTTCGAATTAATATCTGAAGGGAAAAAAGGTTCCTCCATATTGCTGTACTTTACACAGTTCTCCTTCACTCTGGCTGTAAGAGATTTCCTATTGGAAGGGTCCCGTCTGACAAAAAATACAGCATATGGGAAGTACAGCAAGTGTTCCCAGGTACGCTTAGAATTTTGAGAAGTGACCGCTTTTATGGCCTGGGATAAAGCTGTGGCGACCGAGACGCGTGCACCACGAGGTATGCGTTTTAAAACAGGGATATTTTTTTTTGAATGTGCTAAAGTTTTCGAAAACGTTTGAGAAGCAGAAAAAGCAGGGTGTACAGGACTTGGACTTGAAAAAGATGCCGACTGTGGGACATTGGGACTTTTGTGGCATTTGCCATAATGGATCCTTAAGCCTCTCTGCCCCTTAAAAAAACGTACCTGGGTACACTCAGGACACTGTACCTGACTTTCCAGTGACACAGTATGATGGTCATTTCCACTGTTGTGATCCATTTGGGCGCAATGTTGCATGGCCATACTAGACCGGGTATGTTTTGTGACAATCTTTAAAAAAAACTAATAAAAAACAAACTATAAAAATTGTCCAAAGTAACATAAATAGGAATCATAAAATTTACACTGGCACTGGGGATCGCAAAGAGGATATAATCACACTGAGAGTTCAAGCCAACCACGCTTAGATTTAGGCAAATGGTCTAAGCTCACGGTAGAGAGTATTATAGTCATATGTGTTCCTTGTGTCTAAGCAACCACGACTCGGAGCCATAACGACTGAGACCAGTCAATCTCTGAAACCCATAGACTTGACCTATGTAAATAGGGCAAATTCTGTGCCGATATCCAATTTTTCGACGGGGATAGGTTTATAACTAGGGGCGAAGACGAATTTCTATGGTATTTTTTGGGTATAAAATTCTTCCTTGTAACGGTTGGCTAGGCAACCGATAGCGTCTTTCTTGTCAAATGGCTGAAATGTAAATATTATGAGAATCAGCGGATCAGCTGATTTTAATTTGGGTCCTGTAGGTCGCACTGCACAAAAACAGATTAATCGAAAGAAGCGTGTGAAGTGTTGGGTAACTCATACATACGTAATAGTTTATTAAGATTCTCTCCCTCCAAAGGATGCCTGGTAGATCGCTTTTAGCGATTAGGTTGCCCGTTGTTACACTTTATGTAAATTATTGTTTTTATGTATTTTTTATTATTTGGTATGTGCAATAAAGAGGATATCTATCTATCTATCTATCTAATAATGTAATTAATTAGAATAGCACGCTTTCATGATCAAAATTCTATGATTTAATTTTACTACATCCCTACTAGTTTCTTTTCTTATCCCTAATCCATACTAGTATACAAAATGCTGGCTTTTACGCCAAACCAGTTGAACCGAAACGAGGAGATCCGCAGGAGAACTAAAGTGACCGATATAGCTCTTAGAATTGGCAAGTTGAAATGGCAATGTGCAGGCCACATCGCTCGTAGAATTGACAACCGATAGGGAAGAAAGGTTCTCGATTGGTGACCACGAACCGGGAGACACAGCATAGGCTGGCCCCCCACTCGGTGGACCGACGACCTGGTGAAAACCGCGGGGAGCCGATGGATGCAGGAGGCGAGCAGCCGGTCAAAGTGGTGCTCTGTAGAGGAGTCCTATGTTCAGCAGTGCCCGAAACCCGAAGGGGATGATGATGAGGATGATGAGTTGAAACGACCACCGCTATTCCATTCCATCCATAGATTCATAATCATAGTCCATCATCTTATCGGCTCGTATACGAAGTGGTTCGACTCAAAGGTATTTTATACCACAGTCAGTATCTTTGGTTTCACTCAACATTTATAATACGAGCAGCGAAGGAATGGAAGGAACACTTTACCGCAGCGTCTTTTTTTATTGTTGATAGGCAAATAGCATTTTACCACTGCACCTAATGGCAAGTGGTGACGCAGTTTACGATGGCGCATGCTTGCCTAGAAGATACCTGTTCACTCTCCGCTCATTGGCTGTTCGCACTATAAAGTGCATAGCAAAACGCTTAGTGCGGGTTGATCGAGTTTCAACCATATATGGGTGCCGTGTTTTTATTTTCCTTGATGTCCAGTGAAAGAAGGGAGATGGGGGAATAAGATCGTGTAATTCCTTCGCACACTCTCGAAAATGCAGCCTATAAAAACCGATAAACTGGCAACTTTACGTCGGTGCTCTAAACTGTGGAGATTAGCTTCCACCAACGCATCATTGAGTGAGTGATTCCACCAATGAGTCTTTTGGCTCGTCTCTGAATGGAGTCCAGGGCTTCTTTTGGTTCCTGATATTACATTATCTGGAAGTCTTCTATTCGCGAGTGAATTGGTATCTTGTAGGCAACCATCGTAGACCGCGTCGTGATTTTCCATCAGGTTGAGACCGAGGACAAATGCTGGCCTATTAAATAAAAAATCGACTCATAAGGAAAATAAATTAGTCACCAAACCTAGGTATCCACCATCTATCTCGCACCTACTTTGGACAACCCAAAACGGAGCGGCGCATCTTGATCCTTGGTCCCAATGCCAGCAGTTAGTAGCCCACTCACGTAGTTTTGATACTTTACTGTGAGGACAACGCTTGACAATGGCACATTTTGTTTTATTCGATTATTAGTTAGATTTAATGTTTTTATTGACGTTAGTTGTTTTCTTTTGGTCGATTTAATTGTGGTACAGATGGTTTGATGTGCCGATGGCTTCTAGAAAGCTCTGTTGCTAAGCTTGGTAATGCTAATGTATATGTAGTTTGAAAGCCTCTGTGGTGTGGTGGTTGTGCGGTTCGGCTCATAACCCGGAGGCGGCGGGTTCGATTCCCGCGAAAGGGCAAGGATTTGTGCACATCAAAAAAAAGCAAATACTTGTTTTCTGTGGGAGTTGTGGGAGCATGGTCCTCGTAGTTCCTGGGTCCCTAGATACAGGGAATCCTAGTTAAGGTCCAGGATCTATGTATGTGAACGTTGGGCGTTATTTATATGTAGTAATGCTGTGCATTTGGCATTGCATTATTAGTCGTCATTGTATCGGCAGAAGGCGCGCTGCGATTGTATAAACACAATTGAAGAGGGTGTGGGTAATGATGCACTTTTGCATCGTAGTTGGGCTCTTCTTCTTCTCGTGTAGGCAAGTGGTCAGAATTTTTAGGCCGCCCAAAGGCTTCTAACTTGGCTTAACTATTGTCTTAAGATGACAGCCGGGACTGACGGCTTAAGGTGCCCTCAAAAGCAGTAGCCCTCAGTTGTAATACCGCTTTTTGCTGTAGCGGTCACCCATCAGCTTTACCGATCGGTTAGAAACGGCTAGTCGAGCTTCGCTATGAGCGCTACGGAGTTGGGCTAACCTTATGATACACAGGCTGCTGCTGAGGTTAAATTCCCCAGAAAAAAACTGCAACTGTAGTTTTACCCGCGTAGATAAATCTTTTTTCACCTCACTAGCTCGGAAAGATTCTCTTTGTCATTCGAAATCTGGGCGCAAAAACGCATTTTAATCGCTAGCGTGGAAAGTGTTTTTAAAATTCGAACCTTTCTATTCAATAATTTTCTCGTCAAGAATTGAGGATTTAACCACAGATCTGCCCGAACTAAACCTTCTTGATATTGCCAGTGTCCACTGAAAATTCATTAATACCACAGACTACCTATTAAAAGATACTAGTGCTATTAATACATTAATGCTTCTTCATTTTCTCGTTCACCAACCTCATTTTTAGAATAATCGCACTGTCCAGCGCCAAAGATATATAACCAATACGTTATCCAGCAACGCGACTGCAAGAAAAATGGATGGAAAACACTTTTTCTTTAATTTTCAATGAATGACGTGACGAGCTAGTCGTTTACTTGATGTTAAGCGTTACCGCCACCCAGACCTAAATTAATAATACTAATCTTTTAGCTGTTTTTCTTGCATTTTCCTCGCTGTAGTGAGGTGAAAAGTTGTGTGTTGCACTCGGCAGCAAAGTTTTTCTGCGTCTCGTACCTTTGAAACCTTCGCTACGCTCAGGATTCCTCATTTGAACCACTCGCTACGCTCGTGGTTCAACCCTAGACTCCTTCGCTTGCTCAGGTTTCAAATCAAGTACTCGCGGCCATCCAGGAAGTGGACGTGGATAAGTCCCGACGGTTCCACTAAAAATGAGATAGACTTTATCATGACGACCAAGAAGCACATATTCGATGATGTCTCTGTGATCAGCAAGGTGAAAACCGGTAGCGATCACCGTATTGTTAGAGGCACATTGAATATCAATGTTAAGCTTGAAAGATCATGTCTGGTGAAGTCTACGCTCCGTCCAAATCCTGTCCAAATCCAAAACCCCGAAGGCTTTCAGCTGGAACTCCAAAATCGCTTCCAGTGCCTAGCCGACTGTAACACAGTGGACGAGCTAAACGACGGGTTGGTGGAAACTGTCCAAGCTGTTGGATCGAAATTCTTTAAGACCCAACGCCGAAAGAAGACTCAAAAGCTCTCAGAAAAAACTCTTGAGCTAATGGCCGATCGGAGCGAAATGAAGCTGCAGTCTTCAGTTGATATGTCAGCCTACGGTGAACTCAATAGACGAATCTGGAGTTCCTTGCGACACGACTTGCGTGCTCTTAGTACTTCACGTATTGAGGCCGCAATTGAGCGGAACCAAGGCTCTAAAGTGTTCGCAAAGGATTCGTCTATTGGGCAACACCAAATGACAAAACTGAAGACCGAAAATGGTAGCGTCATTTCATCCAAGCCTGAGATTCTGAGAGAGATCGAGAACTTCTATGGACAGTTATACACCTCGACACGTAAGCCCGCTACTAACACAGCTCAGGACATCAGAGCCAAGTTAGTCCGACACTATACCGAAGATATCCCGGACGTCAGCCTGTACGAGATTAGAATGGCCCTCAAACAGCTTAAAAACAACAAGGCACCAGGTGAAGATGGAATTACGACCGAACTTCTGAGAGCGGGTGGTAGACCGGTACTTTTAGTCCTCCAGAAGTTATTTAATTCTGTCATCATTGAAGGTACAACGCCAGAGGCATGGCACAAGAGCGTGGTGGTGCTCTTCTTCAAAAAAGGCGATAACACCTTATTGAAGAACTATAGGCCCATCTCGCTCTTGAGTCATGTGTATAAGCTGTTTTCGAGAGTCATTACGAATCGTCTCGCACGCAGGTTTGATGAATTCCAGCCTCCCGAACAAGCCGGTTTCCGAAAAGGCTTTAGCACCATAGACCACATTCATACGCTGCGCCAGATTATACAGAAGACCGAAGAGTATAATCGGCCGTTATGCCTAGCGTTTGTGGACTATGAGAAAGCCTTCGATTCAATCGAGACTTGGGCGGTGCTGCAGTCCTTGCAGCGATGCCAAATTGACTATAGGTATATCGAAGTTTTGAAGTGTTTGTACAGTAAGGCCACTATGTCAGTCCGACTACAGGACCAGAGTACGGAACAAATTCCATTGCAAAGAGGCGTGAGACAGGGAGACGTTATTTCTCCGAAACTGTTCACAAACGCATTGGAGGATGTTTTCAAGCTCTTGGAGTGGAAAAGATCTGGCATCAACATAAATGGCGAGTACATCACTAACCTTCGTTTTGCCGATGATATAGTCATAATGGCGGAATCGCTCGAGGACCTTAGCACCATGCTCAACGACCTCAGTAGAGTCTCCCAGCAGGTTGGTCTTAAGATGAATATGGACAAGACAAAGATCATGTCTAATGCTCATGTTCCACCTATACCGGTAATTGTTGGGAACGATACTCTCGAAGTTGTCGACAAGTATGTCTACCTAGGACAGATTGTCCAATTAGGTAGGTCCAACTTCGACAAAGAGGTGGCGCGAAGAATCCAACTCGGCTGGGCAGCGTTCGGGAAGCTTCGTCCTATCTTTTCGTCCAAAATACCGCAGAGCCTGAAAACGAAAGTTTTCAATCAGTGTGTGTTGCCAGTGATGACTTATGGAACTGAGACATGGTCTCTTACTGTTGGCCTCATTAGTAAGCTCAAAGTCGCGCAGCGAGCTATGGAGCGAGCTATGCTCGGTGTTTCCCTGCGAGATAAGCTCCGGAACGAGGAGATCCGCAGGAGAACTAAAGTGACCGATATAGCTCTTAGAGTTAGTAAGTTGAAGTGGCAATGGGCAGGCCACATCGCTCGTAGAACTGACAACCGATGGGGAAGAAAGGTTCTCGAGTGGCGACCACGAACCGGAAGACGCAGCGTAGGCCGGCCCCCCACTCGGTGGACCGACGACCTGGTGAAAGCCGCGGGGAGCCGATGGATGCAGGAGGCGAGCAGCCGCTCAAGGTGGCGTGCTCTGGGGGAGGCCTATGTTCAGCAGTGGACGTCTTCAGGCTGTTAATGATGACTCGCGCCAAAAACCAACTTTGCAGCCTTCTTCTTATTCTTATTCTTATTCTACATGGGGGCGATAAGTCCTGCACTGACGTCCCGCTTGGGGTGTATTGTGCATTTCCCCCTGCCAGCATCTACCCGAGCCACCCCAGCTCCGTAAAATAGCAGAGTGTGGCGCTAGGCTGCTGGCACAGCTGCTCCAGTGGCACTGATGTTGGGTGATGGAGTGATGATGATGAGGCATTCGAAATTTCTTGGGTAGAATGTTGTGTGTATTCTCGTGTTAGCGTTCCTGATGTGTCTGGCTTTCTCTGTAGCTGTGCAGTATCTCAGCACGTGTTCCACAGTCTCGTTTTCTTTCAGGCACCCTCTGCATAGGGGGCTATCCGTGGCTCCGGTCTTATACAGATGGTAGTTCAAATTACAGTGGCCAGTAATGAGACCTACTATAAGCCGAAGATCCTGCCGTTGCAACTTTAGCAAGTTATTAATGATTTTCCTGTTAATGGTCGGAAACAACAGTTTTTGCATGTTTGCAGTCTGTTTTCTTATATCTTACTTTGCAGCCTTGTATAACAAATAACTATTGTATACAAAGTATTAGATATGCGCTGATCATGCATTCTAAACCAAACCGAATATTGTTCGTTTCAGCACTTACCGAAACGAATTTCTGGCCGAATTATCTGCTTCATTTTAGGCTCGTAGTAATAAATGGGGACGGAGCTAATAAGGGGATGCCTTGGACTCTAGGTTTGTACCTAACAGGCCTGGCTAGCAATGTTTTCCACGCTTCCCCGAAATTAGATCACGGCTTTCCAAGTTTTTTTTTACATTTACATAATTCATTTTTTGTTTATATAAAGCTTATTTGGATAGAGCACACAGACGGTGGGCACCTCTAGTATAAAAATAAAACAATTTTATTCTTTGCAATCAGTAAGGAGATGCGAACTACAAAATGCAACGTCAATTTGACGTTTCAATAGATATTTAAAATAACTTATGTAATTTAATTTTGCAACAAAACCTATCAGCAGCCAATTTGCCAAAGTTGTCACAAATACGTCACTTTGCTCAGTAACTTATTATTTAAAAACTTTAATAAAACGTGCTAAAGATCACGTAAAACATTGCAATGACTCAATTCGACGGCATTGTACAATTTTTATTTCTCGAAGCAGGACATCCAGGAAGAATATACATATCTAGTCGATAAACATTCGGCATTTTGACCCAATATTCGGTCAAATACCGAAAACATTATGCCGAATATGAATAACTAACGAATATTCGGCGCATCTCTAAAAAGTTTACTATGTATCTTTAGTCCAGGGCTTATATATTTTATATTATTTTTAGTATTTAGCTATTTTTTGTAGTGCTAAAAATAGCCTGTTAACAATAAAAGATGTGTCTGTTCAAAAAAACAATCAACCTGCAAAATGATCCTGTTACAACTAAGTTTATATTAAAGTCATAGTTACGCATGCGACTTTCTATAAAAAAAAGAAAGGGTCAAGCTTCACTAATATATGCGGATAGCATAAACAAATATTCTTGTAACTTGTCACCAGTTATTATAATTTAAGTTGATCAATAAATACATATTGACAAAAGTAAACCTTCAACGATGATGGTAAAGAAATGAAACTTGGTTCCAATGGAACAGGTTTTGTTTAATCATTTTTTTGCCGAAGAAAGCAGCCAGCTTTCGAGATCGCGAACCCGCGAAATCTTACCAATATAAAATAATGAATCGTCAAAGATTAACAAACACAACCAAGTCAGAAGGGGCTCACTTTTATGGTTACCTGTTTTGGCATGTTGGATATTTTTTTATACAATACAATACAATACAATACAAAAATTCTTTATTATACACCAAGCATGAAAAAAGATACAGAAATAAATAGCTTAGTCTATAGTACAATAGGCGGACTTAACGCTAAAAGCAATCTCTTCCAGTCAACCTTTGGGTGGAAAGAATTATTATATTGCTACACAAACAAATTACAATGGGTTTTTGATCCGTAGGTACCTAGTTGAGGTAACCAATGGTTAAAAACTCTAACAGATTCTAACCAATGGTCAAAACTTGTCAGAGTTTTTAACCATTAGTTACCTTATCTGCGAATCAAAAACCCACTCTTACTCATCATAGATATACTGATAAATTATGATCTGGATTGTAACTCAAGACTACGTAAATAATGTGTAGGTTAAATTATATGACTGAGTGTGAATAATTTTTAAACACTTTACCGTTATCTAATTTCATTGTATATTTTAGCTTATTAGACAACAGTCTTCTGGAACCTAATAAATAAATATAATGACCACCGAGGCACATGCGATAAGTTAAGAGCTAGTTACTTATTTCGATGACAACATCAAATTAATATAATTAGATTACCTAGCTAGATACCTATAAATTATTTGCTATAAAATTGTGTTTTTGGTTGGTTTTAATATTTAGTGTTATTATTTATAATAAGCTAAATAAATATTAAATTCAGATATTTGCAACGCACGGTCTATTTTACCGTTTCGAATTTTAACACGTTATTTTTAAATTTGGGAAGTTTAATAAATATTAATCACCTCTATTCACTGAATTCAATTAACCATTTTGTGCACTTTGCCCACTGGTAGTGGTTTGTTAGATTAGTTTTGTATTATATTGTTAATTTTATAGTTTTAGTTTAGTTTTATAGAATACCTAGTTTTATTGTTGTAGTTTTGTTATTGTATTTTGTTTAAAATTAACCATCCATCCATAATAATATATTATTATAATTTAATATTTTAATAACATATTTTAGTCTAACAATCAAGTTTTTAGTTTTAACAATCGTTATACATGGCATCTTTCTATTTTTTTGCGGGTGAATGTTTACGCAAGTTTCAAGTGTATAGTCAATAGTATTATATTTTATCTGTGGTGAAATTTAGGCAATAATCACCTGGTAATAATATTTTAATTTCGGAAGTCGCAGCGTAGGCCGGCCCCCCACTCGGTGGACCGACGACCTGGTGAAAGCCGCGGGGAGCCGATGGATGCAGGAGGCGAGCAGCCGCTCAAGGTGGCGTGCTCTGGGGGAGGCCTATGTTCAGCAGTGGACGTCTTCAGGCTGTTAATGATGAATGATGATGAATAATATTTTAGTATCATAGATAACACATACCAAGGTACTGTTTGACACACACTGCAAATGCGAATATAAACCAATAGTATTAGGTTAAGCCACTTCTTAGATTTTCTCATTTATAATTTTGCCATGCCATCATCATTATCATCAACAGCCTGACGATGTCCTAGCCTTCCCCCACAGAGCGTCACTTTGAGCAGCTGCTTCCCACCTGCATCCATCGGCTCCCCGCGGTTTTGACTAGATCGTCGGCCCACCTTGATTTTTTTCCTACTTGTTCTACTGGTAGAACAAATAGTAGAACAGATGGGAACTACCCCCAAGGGCCGACGCTGCGTCTTAAGATTCGTGGTAGCTACTGGAGGACCTTTCCATCATTTTATGTACCTAGTAATAATAATTTTAGTAACACAGTGTCATACATTGTTATTATGGCATATGAATAAGTAAAGTCATGCCTTACAATAAATAACCTTTGAGGTCATCAAACGTCTGTATTATTATTTCATCTGACATAACTTATTGCCATTGACCCAGTTGTTCGCTCACTGGGAATAAAAAACACTTAAGTATTTATTTAGTTTTTTGGGACAAACAAACTTATTGCTTAGACTGTAGCTACATATACATAAAAGAATGTCCGTGATGGTCGTAATCTACACTAATATTATAAATGCGAGTGTTTGTATGTTGGTATGTTTGTTCCTCTTTCAAGAGTTTTACAGAGGTAGCTTAAACTTACCTACCCTGGATTAAATCATAGGCTACTTTTTATCTCGAACACGGTTCCTGTAGGAACGCGGGTGAAACAGGGGCACTGCTAGTTAAGATTATAAGGTAAAGCAAATTTATTTATCACTAGCTGTGCCCCGTGGTTTCACCCAATGATGAAAAATATTCATTGTATCTAAGCTATTTCTATACCAAAATTCATCCAAATCAGCCCAGCTGGTTCGACGTGAAGAGGGAAAACACCTACACATTAAAATTCACCTTTATAATATTCATCATCATCATCAACAGCCTGAAGACGTCCAATGCTGAACATAGGCCTCCCCCAGAGAGCGCCACTTTGAGCGCTGCCTCCTGCATACATTCGGCTCCCCGCGGTTTTACCCAGATCGTTGGTCCTCCCACAAAATCTAGGCAATTTGTAAGGAAACAATATAAGGACAAAAATAATAATAATAGGTACATTATTATTTATAATATTACTGTGATTCGATTAAATTAAATAAAAAGTAAGTATATTATTATTGTGATTGCGATTATGTTAATAAGGCACTGCGTTTCGAAATAATTGCTTTTACCATTTTAATAACAATAAACTATTTCTGTCATGGTGACTGAGGACGTTTTTACCATCATAACTTTTAATATCACAAAATAAATAATGGTATAAGTTCAACATAATGAATATTAAAAACAATTTGTTTTATTTTATAAATATCTAACGAGGGTAACATAAATACCTATTTACTACTTTTTTAAATGGCAATAAATAAAAGGGTCCAAACGACGTAAGCCATATAAAAAAACTTACCAGCACAAAAGCGGCTAACACCAATAAGGCCTTCATCCTGAGTTCTTCCCGAAGAGTTTCCTGAAAGCCGCTAGCCGCTTGAACCGCTTGTTTCCGGTGCGCCGCAGCCGCCAGAGTCTGAACACGCGAGATGCGCCCGCGCACATCGATACCTTTCGATACTAATGGTTGATTGACGCCAGTCGGCAGGGTTTACGCACGAGTTGATAGAGTGGGGCGACCATCATTTCGATTTTATTTGATTTTAGCTAATTCGATTTTTCTGTTATTTGACTGACTAACAGACAAAGTACATCCTACACGGCTGGACATATAGACTTGATATTAGGCGGGTGTCTTTTTTAACGCCGTATATAGTGTACTTAGGTTCAAGAAAGGGTTTTGAAATTGTAAACCTTGGTAGGTCAAACGGAGTTTTCAAGATTATATATAGAACCACTGGTGAAAAAGTTTTTTTTTAAATGATACATTAAAAACGAGTAGCACGGACGGATAAAATACTCTAGATCATTTACAGGAAAGCACAAAAGTACAAAACTATGTAGGCCAAAAATTAAGAGAGGATTGGTAATTGACGTGTGATATAAAAAATTACATAAATATTTCATGAAATATATCTTTTTAAGCACTCCGGAATACTGCCAACGTTTTTTTAATCCTTTCATTAAATCCTTACTGTTTGCAATTACACGCGTGAGCGTCAAACCAATATGAATAGGAAATCCAATTTCAGATTGTTATAATGTATGCGATTTACTTAAACCAATTTCATTTTGCATTATAATTACAAAAACCAACAGTACCGTACAATACAATACCTACTAATACTAAATAGGGTATTGACAAATATTAAATCTCTTTGTTTCACTTAGAGATAATAGACATATCTAAACTATCTATAATTATCCGCCGCAGGGAACCCGATGGATGCAGGAGGCGAGCAGCCGCTCAAAGTGGCGCTCTCTATGGGACGCCTACGTTCAACAACGGACTTCTTCAGGCTGTTGTTGTTGATGATGATGATGATGATGATGATGATGATGATGATGATGATGATGATGATGATGATGATGATGGTGGTGGTCTATATTATTATCAGTAACTTGATGTCACCCTACTAGGCCACGACCTCTGTGCTCCGTGCCTTGCAACCCGATGTCCGACCACCTTGCCGCCTCATAACGCATTCGGGACCTGTTGTGGCTGCTAGAGGATCATAATCATTGACTTATTGATTTGATTATAGTCGAGTCAAGTGATTAATCTGGGTTAAACACTTGTCTTCTATTAAAATTTTTACGAAGCTGTTTTGTATGCAATAAAATGACACTGCTTACAGACTGAATACAATACGTAAAACCTAATTTTATCATCTTTAAAGAAAGAAAGAAAGAAAGAAAAATGTTTTATCCGTGACAACACAAAATAAGCTAGTAAAACATTTTTAAATATTAATATCAAACGATTGCCAGTTGCCTCGAATCGGTCCCTTACCACTTTTTGAAAAATAAATAACAATTAAACGACTTAATTTTCATGCTTGCAGCAGTCGTAGCAACGGTATCGTAGAACCTTTTCGAGTGATAACTCTGCGTCAACTAAAACAAAGTTGCTGTTTTTTTTTGTAAAGTTGCCAGCCTACTTGTTTTCTAAAGGCTCGACATTTATAATCCGAGCAGCGAAGGAATGGAACACTTTACCAGCGTTTTTGTTTCCCGATAAGTACAATCTGGAGCTCTTCAACTCGCGAGTGAATAGGTATCTTCTAGGCAAGCATGTACCATCGTAGACCGCATCGTCACTTTCCATCAGGTGAGATTGCGGTCAAATGCGGGCCTATTTAGTTATAAAAAAAGTTTCAGTTAAGTAATAATTTCTGGTTTTTTAAATTGGATCCCTTCTTCAACCGATTTTATAAACTACTTGAATTAAAAACTTTACACGTCTTAGTCTATAATTATTTGTTTTATTTTATTTTTATTTTGGCACCATGCAATGTCAAAGTCAAGCTCCACTAATGTTACAATGGGAGGTTTTGGCGGGAACGCGGAAAAGTTCACGTCGTTGCTTGTTAGATCCAAAGCCACTCCTATTCTGTACTATAGGAAGAGAGAAGAGAGGCGGGGGAAAGATTAGCACCTGCCTCCTTTCACGTTCATCCATTCTTACTTTTCCCTTATCTTTTTCCCTTTTCCTTCTCTCTTCCTTTAGACTGAGATAAGGCGTAAAACTAATTAACCCGTGCGAAGCCGGGGCGGGTCAGCTAGTAGGTAATAGGTTAGGTACTATGTACTTACGCTGCCATCTACCACGTGGTAGAACTTCGTATGTAGGCTTTCAGTAGGTTGCAAGCAATAGCTATCTATGTTCCCGTTTAATGGGCACTGTAGACTGTATCTAATGAAATTACTGGGCAACTGAGACTTTGTCTTGGTTTTATAGCCTAATAATTTTATTACTAGACTAAGAGTGTAGTAATGTTATCGCTAGACTATGCTGATGTCTTAAGATGACGTGCGCAGTGCAGTGTCACGCGAATCCTTATATTTTAGAGGTCCAAGCATAGACATATTATTATACTAGCGGCTCGCCCCAGCTTCGTACGTGTGTTGGTGTAGCCTATGTTACTCAGGGTGAATGTAGCTTTCTAATGGTGAAAAAGTTTTTGGAATCGGCACAGTAGTTTTTGAGTTTATTCATTACAAACATACACACAACAATACAAATCTTTCCTCTTTATAATAGTGGTGTAGATTATTACTTCGTACGTATTCCTGAACTGTAAGAATAAAAAGAACTGTTACCAATACTCTGGTATCGGTAACATTTCTTTTCAGCACCTTCCTAACGTGTTCGAACTTATCGCAGTTCATGAGTAATCGAGAGATGGCGCTGCCTTTTTCCACGTCACGTTTAATCAGCGTATAAATTTGTAGAAAAAATGACAGATACGTCACTTAGTCAAACAAGCGACGATATGCCTAGGGTAAAAAAAAATACATATGTAGGTAAAAATTAAGATAAGATAAGATCAATATTTACTGAACATCATTATACATACACTGTATGCCT
Organism: Ennomos quercinarius; assembly: GCA_910589525.2. NCBI lineage: Eukaryota > Metazoa > Arthropoda > Insecta > Lepidoptera > Geometridae > Ennomos > Ennomos quercinarius. The sequence continues at coordinate 744,855 of OU342509.1, forward strand.
ACATATAAATAGGTACAAATCACAAAGTCAATTCACCTTAAACTTTGAATTTTGGGGGGTTTAACTAAATTAATATTGTTTGAAAATTAAAATATCTATGCGGACGTTTTTAACTACGTCCGACATTCAATACTTTAGTTACAAGGTAACCACTCACGTGCCACGCTCCGCGCGCCGCTAACCCTTGTGTGCCACCTGAGATTTAGTAATGCGCGGCAGGGCGTCAAGTGGTAAACTAATCGGTTCTAACTAAGACACCTAATGACTATTTACCTATTGAATGACTGCTGTCTCAAGTGTACAAACCAGGCTTTAAATTGTAATTAAGTTGATTATTCTAGGTGATGTCATTATTTTTCAATAAATAGTTAAAAAGTTAAATAGGTTTTATTTTGAAATCTAAAGTGACAACACTACTTTTTTTCATATTCGAAATAAAGATTAATTCAATAGCTTTAAAATGACACCAAAATATTTAATCATGTCCTAGAAAAAAATTTAACGGCAATCGTAACTATATTGTGCCGGACGCATGTTCGAACACGCTCAGTTGGCGGGAATTCATCGAGCATTTTAGGCCGTTTACAAACGTTAATTTTATTCCGTTAAATTCCAGTTCCGAATTCGATTCCGATTATGCAAATTAGACGAGAGAGGTATTAAAAAAACGAACACAAATTTCAGAAATTATAATTTTAATACTTTTATATTAATAGTCGACATTATGCTACACTAATCACAGATAATTAATAGTTATAATAAAACCAGTACTACCACCACTACCACCACTACTACCAGTACAGTTACACCATTATTATAATAAAATTAGTAAATATTTACCATAGTTAAATTTATCAATAATTAAACAATGACTTTACTTAATTATTGATGAATTAATTAAGTGCTAGATGAAATAATATTTTAACTGACCGAATTTAAAAATAATAATATCCTTTTAAAAACTGACTTTAATCCGCTAAATTACATACTGAGAAAAACTTAGATGACAATTTTTTTTCTAGTGTTTTTTTTTTTTTGAAAATCTTAATTACTGAGCCAATTATGATGAAATTATAACTGTTCATTTACTGCCTTTGTTATGTTTTTATTTAGTTTGTGCAGCTTTATTGATTGTCTACAAAAGTAATTTCATACATAGTTACATAGTTAACAAAATGAAAAAGTACCAATGTAACGTAACCATTATTTAATACATACATTATTATACATACAAAATCCCTCAAGTGCCGTCACTTGTTGAAAGCACTGGCTCTCTCAAGGCCACTGGCTGTATCTGCTGTGTATAGAACTAAAAAATATACACAAAATAATTAATTTTGATGATACATGTACCTACACCAGCTAAAATAAACCTTTAAAAAAGCAAAACGCCTACTCCTCGGACTGCGTAGACAGGGACTGCCCTTGTCCTCAGTCATCTACCACGGGCTTGGCTTCGCCGTGCACCATGTCCGGCACCACGCTCTTCCATATTTGCTAAAACCATTTTATAAAGTTAGTAGAAAGCGCATGCTTTATTTAATTGCTCACCTAACCCGAACACACAAAAAAAATGAAAAAAGTTAAATACTTATTTATTCAAATTATTAACCTAATACTTAATTTTTTGCGAAAATCACGTAACCGCCACCCCCTCCCCCCTTTTTGTAAAGGAAGGTTCCACTCCCCTCTCCCATCCCCCCCCCCCCTAAACTTTATATAACACTCACTTAGCACCACTAAAGCAAAGCCTACCTATATAAATTATATCCATACAAAAACTGAAAAATGTTTAAGTTTTTTTTTGTGAGCACAAAAAAATATATTATAGAAACTTAAAGTTTTACAAATTATAATTTCTTGGAGAAAAGCAAAAACAAGACTAATATGCACATTCATTATTAACATCATTTTTGGTTGGTATCAATTTGGTATCATCATTGGTATCAATTTGTTCGTAAATAAACACTCTAGATAGATATCTAATCATAAATTCTTTAAACTAATAATTTATGAAGTAGTATTTAAATGAAGACAACTAGAGCCGCATTGAATTTTTTTCCTACAAGTCTTTTTACTTGATACATCCAACTTATTATATACTTACTCATCAAAAAATTATACCATTCGAAAGAACATTAAATTACGAACAAAATGATGTATAATTACATTAGAAAATATGGACCAAATCTACTCACAGTTAATATTTCTGCTGCACGCACTACGTTGACACAATCACGGAACAACAATTTTATTCTCTTTGAGCACAGATCTTGCAAACTTCGATAGATTATTCACAAAGTACCAAGAAAAGCTGGTACCAGGCGTTTATACTGTAGCAAATTTCAAGACCTAGCTGTCAAGGTCAATATTTTCATACCATAGAGCCAAATCCGTTATATTTTACGGTTTTTAGGTAGGCCCGACCGACCGACCAGTTTTATGGTCCGTGGCACATAAGGTTTTGCAGGATCCGCCAGTTTACTGGCGCGTGGCACGTGAGTGGGTAAAAGTAGTAATGTCGGAAGTAACTCTGGGCACTTAGTTCTCAGTAAAAAAACTAGATGGCGTTGTACATCCTTAAAACACGCAAGCGTTAGGATGCCATGGGGCAATGACATAAGGCCTGCTGAGACCTGTCGACGACGTAACGTCAAGACTGTTTCTTCCTTTTACTTTCTATTTTTAAGTAACGCAAATCCTGCAAATATTCATTTATATATTTATATTATATTACACTAGCTGACCCGCCCCAGCTTCGCTTGGGTTTATTAGTTTAAATAGTTTAGCACCTCAGCTCAGTCTAAAGGAAGAGGGAAAAAGATAATCCTTTTCCCTTATTTTTTCCCCCCTCACTTCTCTCTTTCCCATAGTAAAGGAGTGGCTTTAGACCTAATACTGAAGGTGGTATGTCTGTAATTTCTGAACAACAAAACCGACGTCCTTGAATTATTTACGGGACAATATTTAAAACACCCGCTTTTCAACAAAAAAAACCGCTCAACACATCACCAAATCTGGCATGCACAGTTAGGTACCTACGTCACTACATAATGATATTTAATTGGTAAAATTACGTTGATATGAAATTAAAATTGCAATGTCAATGATCATAATATATTAGATGTCACAGGTATTTTGATTTTAGAAGTCTTTTAGCACTAAGTACCTAATCATTAACTGAATAAAAACATTTTTCCAACAGCCAAGCAGATGATTTAGCCTTAAACTTGTGAACAGGTAAAATTTTCATCGACTCAATTTATTATTATATGTATAGATTACTCATCAAGGCTTGCCAAGCTACACCCGACTGCCTGCCAACTATTCATTCATTTCGTATGCCATTCGTAGGTTGTGTCTATAACGAGCTGTAGGTAATCAATGTCCTTGTGAGTGAGTGACGTGTCTAGGAACTAGTCGTTTACACTTCCTAGATCCAGTATGGAGCCACTTAAGATGTCTCCTCATCATCATACCAGCCTGAAGACGTCCACTGCTGAACAGTCCTCCTCATAGAGCGGCACTTCGAGTGGCTGCTTGCCTCCTGCATCCATCGGCTTCTGTCCAGATCGTCGGTCCACCTAGCGGGAGCTGGCCTACGCTGTGTCTTCCGTTTCGTGATAACCTTTCTTCTCCACCAGTTGTCAGTTCTACGAGCGATGCGACCTGCCCTTTGCCATTTCAACTTGCTCATTCTAAGAGTTATGTCGGTGACTTTTAGTTCTCCTGCGGATATCCTCCTTTCGGGTCTTATCTTGTAGTGTCTTGTTGTTTTTTTAATACCACTGAAGAGACCTAGAGCCAAGTCATAACTTCTAATCAGCTCTCTGAGGAAAACATACATAAATATGAAGAAAAATTTTCTGTATTTGCCACATTTTGTATTTTAGAAAATACGTACAACGTACATTCAAGCGTGCTGGTCATTGGGTAAAAAACAAAACATAAATATTATAATAGCGCGAGAGAAGCGAGCGCGAAAATTTTTCAGTATTTGCCACATTTTGTATTTCAAAAAATACGTGCAACGTACGTTCTAGCTTGCTGGTCATGTATTAAAACAAAGCCTAAATAGTAATAGCGCGAGCGAAGAAAAAAATCGTAATTTTGTCATCTTGTATTTCAGAAAATACGTGTTGTATGGCCACTTTGGAAAGGATTGATAGAGAAAGTACAAGAAGGAAAGACCTTAAACATAAAATACATCCTACATTAAATATAACCAAACATAGCATCTTATACCAAGCAGTGGAATTATTTAATAAATTGCCACATGATATTAAAGAAGTAGTCTACAAGCCTAATATATTTAAACACAGAGTAAAAGCATTTCTTTTGGAGAAAAATTATTATAGCATAAAGGAGTACTTGACCTAGCATTGGGATACTGTGACTTTTGTTTCTATGTTATTTGTATTCCTTACCATATTATGACATGACCTATTATAAAACTATTTTAATTTTGCATGCACCTACTTAGCCAATTATTCAATTATTTAATTTAATTTAATTTAATAACTGTAATGAACTTAATTCTAATTTTATTTAATGTACCTAATTCAAACACAATGTATGTTGTTTATGAATAAATACAATACAATACTTGAGCAATTGATTCCACAGTGTGCAATCAAAGCCCAAAACTTGCATTGAAGCTTTTTTCTCTGGATATTCTGGAGCAGCCTCGAACGAACTAAGCAAAAAGTGGCTAAAGTTGTAATGTAGCCGATACTAACTCAGCCTTGTCTAACTATCATAAATCAAATACCAGTAAAGCACGAGCGGAGTGCTAAAGTTAAATACAATTCAGCAATTTTATAACCTATCAATCAAATAAAAACAGAAGCACCTTTTAATTTAATTAAAACCCTACCCTCATCATCAAAATTATCTCAGCATATATGATTGTCGTGAACTTAGGAAGAAGGAAAATATTAAGAAATTTTTTATAATCATGTATTTTGATAGTGTGGACCAGCTGTTGCCCATGCAACTTTCAAAACCAACGCATCGTGCTCAGCCCTGCACCAATGACTTCAAGTTATGTCTGGAATTTCCACTCGCTCTTACAGCAGTGAAGTGAAAGACCGTGGGGAAACCGGCATGTTCAAGAATCACAAAATTGAACATGACATATTGTGTCATGGTGGTGGTCAAACCCGCACTTGTCCACCGTGGTGAGTCATGGCCTACATTCTCCATGTGAGAGAAGGCCCGTGTCCCAGCTGTGGGAACGTGTTGTACCTACTGATGAAGCGCATGTTTTTTACTCTTTTTTGATGAATAAAACGGAAAACGCGAATATAGGGATAGGTATAATTTTCTCGATGGAAGATGTTAGATGGAGAAAATTATTAATTATTGTAAGCCGATACCTAAACATGTTACCACAAAAATTAGTAAGTGTAATTTTTATGTTATTTCTTAAATCTTGTCACCATGACTCTAAAACTTACCACTGACAAACGTTTCTCTGCCGAATAAGCCGCTGACAGAACGTTTCGTTCATGTAGGTATATTTTTACCCAAAGATCTATTTATTAATTAATCATTAATTAATAATTATTTAATTAGTATATACGGTTACACCATTTACACTAAGCATAGTATTATGTACATTATGTTTCTACAAAATAATATTTGAAAATATACACCTATATTCATGCCTTAGATACAGTCATGTCGGGTGTACACACATGGTTTCATTTTTTTTAAATATAATAGGTACCGCTAAGCTACGCGTCAGCACTCCACTGGTTAAAAAGCTCTTGGTTATTTATCAATTTTATCTACTGCCTAACCCTTTTATAGTTTAATTTAATAATCCTTACTTTTTATGAAATAAATACACAAATGAGACCACTTATGAAGTTTTATATTAATCATAACTATTATTGTTTAATATTGTTTAAGGTAAAATTAGTTGTATGTAAAGTTAGTTCCAGCAAAGTAAACTAGATGTCAGTGTTCGACCTTAAAACACGGTATCGTTTGTCGCACGATATGTCACATAAATATTTCGCCGCCAAAATTTAAATAGAAATCTACCAACCCTTAAAGGTGTTTCTTTTACTACAACCCCAACGCGGTTCCAAGGCTATTTAGGCTAGGACTTTTTCCATGGTCCTAACCGAGCCGAATGACGCGACGACTTAAGTCGCCTGCAAGCACTTGAAAACAGTGGTGGTTCGCCGCTGAAGGTGCTCATCGTACCCGAACCTGAAGGGGGTTCGGTACGATTGGTTGGAGGACGAGGAGCAGTTCCACCAGCCGAGGGAGCAGAAGCGATCGAGTGGAGCAAATTGTGACGCCAGGAGCAGAACTGACGTCATCAATACAACGCTGTGACGGGGCGTTGTCACCGTGACGTCACAGTTGTGACGGCCATACATTGGAAGGTTTGACAGTGAGATAATCGTGAGTACAATTTGTGATATTTAATAATAGCGCCATCTATCGGGAAGTTTAGTTTCATCAACTTAGAAAAATTCAAGCAAATTTGGGACTTTAACTTATTTATAGAATACTGGACTTGTAAAATTTCATGTGCATGCTTAATATTAAGGACTTAGAATAGTTAGGCTAAAAGTGAACCGACGGGGAATCCACGCCCGTTTTCGGTCCCACATATTAAGTGTTCAAACACTTGTAAAATTTTTCGGAATTTTCGATAGTTGTAAACTTTTAACAAACTGTTTGGACACTTGGTACAGTCTCTGTTTTTGTCTTTGAATAGGTGTTATTGCTGTTTGTACTTTGTAATAAGTTTGTTTTGGTTTGAGTAGGTAAACTTAGTTGTGTTCTTCTAAGTTAAAAAATGGCATCTTTAGCGATAATTAAAAGCCAAACCAGTTACATAGCTAGGATTGAAAAAGCGTATGATAACTACAAGAAGACTCCTAAAGTCCGTCTTGCTAAAGAATCTTATTTGTCTACTAGATTAGAGGCCTTAGAAGAACAGTGGAAGATAATTGTTAACAACCACAATAAATTATTACTTGATGAGTCCGATGTCATTAGTCAACATAAGTATTTCACTGAAGGAATGTTTGATGACATCGAAGAAGAGTACATAGATTACAAATCTGATCTCAAAGAGGCGTTATCTCTGTGTAAGTCGTTAGCAGGCTCTTCAAGCTCAAACAGTACATATGCACAAACTTCAAAAAATGAGTCAAATGTAAAACTTCCGAAGATTTCGATACCGACTTTTTCTGGGTTGTACTCGGAATGGCAAACATTTAGAGACCTTTATGTGTCATTAATACACAATAACGCATCTATTGATAATGTTCAAAAGATGCATTATTTGAAGGGGCATCTTACAGGTGAAGCGGAACAGCTTTTAAGGCACGTTCCAATCACGGCAGACACTTACCAGGAGTCATGGGCATTACTCAATGGTAGATACAATAACAAAAGATACCTGGCTAACTGTCTGCTGAAACGCTTCATGAATATACCAAGCGTTAGAATGGAATCATGCAACGTCATCAAAGATTTATTAGACACAACTAATGACACATTAAACGGTTTGAGGAATTTGGGAATCGACGTAAAAACGTGGGATATAATTATAATTTATATTATCTGCACCAAACTGGATCCTGAAACGCGCAAGCAATGGGAGGTCAAAATAAGTGTCTCAGATCAGCTACCTACCCTACAGCAAATGCGAGAATTTCTAGAATCCAGATTTCGGTCACTTGAGTTTTTAGATACCAAACCCAAATCGAACCCAGGCTCCTCAGGCCAAAAGCCGAAGGTTATGCATGCCATTGCTAGTGAAGTTGCGTCCAACCCATGTCCTTATTGTAAAAAGACTGATCACAAAATTTCTAATTGCAAAGAATTTGTTAAACTAGATTATAAGACTCGACATAGTTTTGTTCAAAGTAACGGTCTTTGCTTCAACTGCCTAGGTAAAAACCACTCGGTCAAATCATGTAGTTGTACAACAAAATGTCGCGTTTGCAAACATAAACACCACTCTCTACTGCATCCTAAGCCTGAATCGTCTATAACAGAGCCGTGTACTTCCGGTTTACCGAAATTGGAAGCGTTCGTAGAAACATCATCGACAACTGCACCACCTTCGAATGTCGCCGCGCATTTTTCGAAGGAAACAACACCTAATGAGGTGCTGTTAGCCACAGCAGTTGTAAAATCTCGAGCCAGGAACGGCAATGAGCATTCGCTCAGAGCCCTCCTGGACCAAGGGTCACAGGCATCCTTCATTACAGAAGGAGCTGTACAGTTACTTGGCCTTAGGAAGATACCCACCAGAAGTGTAATTTCTGGGGTAGGAAGCGACCACGGTACTTTGGCATCAAAGTACGTCGTCGCCATCAATCTTCATTCTCGTCACGATCCTGAGTTTGTAGTAGAAGTACGTGCGCACGTCTTAAGTGCCATTACTAGTCTAATTCCATCGAAAAGGATCGTGAGCATAGATTGGCCTGAGCTAGTTGAGATCACTTTGGCTGATCCTCAATTTAACACGCCGAACAAAATTGACGTTTTGCTTGGCGCCGACGTGTATGGTCAAATCATAAGAGACGGCTTGATCAAGGGTCCCGATGGCATGTTGATTGCTCAACGCACAGCCTTGGGATGGATCTTATCTGTTCCCACACATCAACCTGATGATGATCAAGTCCTCACAGCAAATTGCCATCATAACGTGATCATGAGCATGCATGCTCACGTAGACGATAACGAATTGTTGAGACAATTTTGGCAACTTGAATCTGACTCTTTCGAACCCAAAATGCTTACCGAAGAAGAGCAGTCATGTGAAGAGTTTTACAGTAGAACAACACGGAGAGATTCTTCGGGACGGTACATTGTGAACCTTCCGTTCCGAGAAGACGACCCGCAATGTAAGTATGGGAATTCAAGAGATATTGCGCTCAAGAGATTTCATCTTCTTGAACATCGTTTCAAGAAGAACCCTGAAATCAAGGCAAGTTACTCCAAGGTCATGCAAGAATACTTGGACCTTGGTCATATGAAACGGGATACCGTCTGTACTAATAATTTCATTATTCATAATTTCATTTCACATACCTCATTTTTAATAATGATGAAATTTATAATGGTGGTTATTTATAAATAACTTTGTTCATAATAGTTACTTTTTATATTGATCTTTTCTTATACAATTTATTCAAATAATGTTTAAATTTATTAAAAATTATGTTATAATGTTAATGTTAAGAATTTTTTTATCATACTTTTTTTTATTATAAATTTCATTACTTATAATTTCATAATAATCAGCATTCATAATTGTATTGTTCATAATGACTTTTTCATATTTTTTAGTTAACATAATAATAATTTTGAGGTAGTTAAATCATTATATACATATGCATGTATACCCTAAAGATACTAAGATACTAGTCTAAGGCAAAGTCATAAATAGGTGCGACGACGAGCGAAGCGAGGAGGAGCGTTAGGTTAACTGTGACCACACGACGCACGAGCCGAGCGAGCGAAGCGAAGCGTAGCGAGCGTGCCGCGGCAGCGGCCGGCGAAGTGCCAGAAGTCACTTATCCTTATATTAAAAAATTACAGAAACCATCTATATTAAGTTTCAGGTTACCGTTATTTGATTTAAATATTTTACACGTGTTTTTATTAGACATTTCAAGTTATTTATTAAAATAATGCACAAAGTTCACCAACAACACCAAAATCAACATAACATGAGAAAATATAAGTTATTTTACAATTACCCACAGTCCACACGTTAATTTTGTTTGTTTTGACTGGATGAAGTGCCTGCATAGATTGAAGAGCAAATTGGCTTGCCGTACTACGTTTTTATAACTGATTAGGATATATATAACAATCAACAGTTCCAGTCACATTAATTTACAGTATTATTGATATTTTGTTTTATGCTTAAAGTTAGTTATGGTAAAAGAACATTATAAATTTGTACTGTTATGTTATATACGCCTTATGAGTTTCATTCTTATAAATTTGGATTATTATTAATTTTGATTTATAATAAAGAAAATTAGATGTAGTGAAAGTATAATAAATCACATTATGTGAAATGATGATTATAAGTAACATTTTTATTTGTAACAAAATTATGACAAACGATTTTATGAGTTTCGACAGTGAACCATATGAAACGTTTAACTGGCGATGACGACAAGCGATCTGAGAGTGTTTATCTCCCTCATCACGCCGTTATACGTGAAGACAAAACCACGACCAAGGTCCGAGTAGTGTTCGATGCATCGTGTCGTGGAAACAATGGAGTATCTCTTAATGACACATTGATGGTCGGTCCTACACTTCAGCCAGACTTACGCCACATCATCATGAGATGGCGTGTGCATTCCATTTGTCTGAGTGCAGATATAGTGAAGATGTACCGTCAAGTCGTTGTCAGCAAGCAGGACGCAGATTTCCAGCGGCTTGTGTGGAGAGACGATCCGGAATCTGAAACAAAAGAATTTAGATTAGTAAGAGTCACTTTCGGCACGGCGTCTGCTCCTTACCTGGCTGTAAAAACGCTGCAGCAGGTGGCAGCCGACGAAGGCGAAGATTTCCCTGAAACAGCAAAAAGGATTAAAACAGATTTTTATGTTGATGACCTAATGACAGGATGTGAAACAGTGACTGAAGGAGTTAGAATTTACCAAGAGATGACAGAGATGTTGGGTAGGGGAGGATTTGAACTACAAAAATGGATAACTAATGACAAGGATCTAGCTAGACGGATAACGGATAAAAAGGACAATCAGGATGAGAAGATAGACATCAAAATGGATGAGGTAGTGAAGGTGTTGGGACTCTCCTGGGATAAAGAATCAGATTCATTTCATTACTCAGTTCAATTTCCAGCCCTACAGGATCCTATCACCAAAAGAAAGGTGATATCAGATATCTCACGTCTCTTTGACCCATTAGGTTGGGTCGCGCCCTGTGTCATAGTGGCCAAGATCATGATACAGAAATTGTGGCTAGCAGGATTGGACTGGGATGAGGAGTTGTCTGATGACTTGCTTAAAGAATGGCTTACTTACCGGACAGAGCTGGAACATCTTCGTGACGTATCTATTCCGAGATGGATAGGAGCTAAGAGAGATGACATTTGTAGAGAGCTTCATGGTTTTTCCGACGCTTCAATTTCCAGTTATGCAGCAGTTGTATATCTCAGAACAGTTAGTGTAACGGGTAACATTTGCATCAATCTGGTCGCAGCAAAAACCAAAGTGGCTCCTACAATGCAAGTATCAATACCTCGGCTGGAACTGATGGGAGCCGTCCTTTTAGCAAAGCTGATACAGGAAGTCGCTAATGTATTAGACATTAAAATCAAAGATGTGCATGGATGGACTGACTCCACTGTCGTGTTGGCATGGCTCAGCAGTCATCCAAGTCGTTGGTCGACTTTTATAGGCAACCGGACTTCTGAGATTTTGTCCAGACTAGACAACACTCAGTGGGCACATGTCCAATCCAATCAGAATCCTGCAGATATTGCATCTAGAGGGTGTATCCCAATGGAACTTGCTCAATGTAGCATGTGGCTGCAGGGTCCTTTATGGTTGAAAGACTCATCGATAGAGTATACCAGGCCAAAGTCAATCTCCACTGATCTGGAACAGAGAAAGGTCGAGGCACATCTGACAGTTGACACACCAAATGATGAACCATTCTGGACGAGATTTTCATCGTTACAAAGACTAGTTCGTGTCGTAGCGTATTGTCGTCGATGGCTGAAAATAAAGGAAGTTAAGATGAAGCAGCTTAACTTTGAACCGTATCTCACGAGTTCAGAACTTAACGAAGCACTTGATGTTTGCACAAGACAATGTCAAACTGTAGAAATGAGTGACAAAAGCAGCTTGAAACCACTGAATCCGTATTCAGATGACAAGGGAATCTTGAGAGTCCAAGGAAGAATTCAGAATGCAGCTCTTCCCGAAGATACCAAGCACCCTATCATTCTTCCTCACAAGAGTCATTTCACAAACCTAGTGGTCGATGATGCCCACAAGAAAACATTGCATGGTGGTCCCTCGTTGATGTTGAATTACTTGCGTACGAAGTACTGGATAGTCTCTGCCAAGGTTTTAGTAAAACATCACGTACGTAAGTGTGTCACTTGCGTTCGACATTCAGCATCAACCAAGAACCAATTTATGGGTCAATTACCAATGGCCAGAGTCACTCCAGCACGCCCATTTGTACACAGCGGTGTTGATTTTGCTGGACCAATAAATATACGAATGTCCAAGGGTCGTGGTAATCGGTGTTACAAGGGATACATCAGTCTGTTCGTGTGTATGGCCACCAAAGCCATACACTTGGAAGCGGTAAGCGACCTTACGGCTGAGGGTTTTATTGCATGTTTTAAACGCTTTGTGGCTCGAAGAGGGTACGTTAGCGATATTTGGAGCGATAATGGCACCAATTTCGTGGGAGCCTCTAAGGAACTTCAAGGGATTGTGGACCCAGGAACATCATCTGTATCAACAGACATCCGTGAGTGGTTAAGCAACAACAGTGTTACTTGGCACTTCATCCCCCCTCACGCACCCAATCATGGCGGTTTGTGGGAAGCCGGAGTGAAGTCCACCAAGTACCACCTCAAACGTGTGGTCGATGGCTCAAGCCTGACGTTCGAAGAAATGACAACGGTCTTGTCACAAATTGAGGCATGCCTCAATTCCAGGCCACTATCGACATTGCCAGGCAACCACACGGATCCATCTCCACTCACTCCAGGACACTTTTTGGTGGGTGAACCATTGATTGTGGTTCCCGAGCACAACTACGAACAGACAAACATCACCTCATTGAGGCGTTGGCAACTGACACAAAGGATGGTGCAGAATTTCTGGCGAAGGTGGTCAGATGAGTATTTGGTGCATTGCTTGCAACGATACAAGTGGTCAAAGGTCACTCCCGAACCAACCATCGGAGATATTGTACTCGTAAAGGAAGACAACCTTCCTCCAGCTCGTTGGTTGTTAGGTAAGGTTGTAGCAAAGCACCCAGGTTTGGACAAAATTACAAGAGTTGTCACTTTGAAATGTAACGGCTCTCACATCAAGAGACCAACCTCTAAACTCTGTATTTTGCCGGTTACAAATTGAGTGTGTAATGTGAATTATGGCTTTGTTTTAAGACTTCTTTCTTTTCGATAGTGTATTGTATATGGATAAAAAATCTTTAGCATTATAGGTAGTAAGTTTTTGTCAAGACAATTTATAGTTATGAATGACGTTACCTAATCTCAAGTACATTATAGACATAAGTGTCACCCCCTTGACCTCACGGTGGGCGGTGTCAAGATGAAGAACGTTCAGTGACGTTCTTGGTAGGCGGTATGTTTAATATTGTTTAAGGTAAAATTAGTTGTATGTAAAGTTAGTTCCAGCAAAGTAAACTAGATGTCAGTGTTCGACCTTAAAACACGGTATCGTTTGTCGCACGATATGTCACATAAATATTTCGCCGCCAAAATTTAAATAGAAATCTACCAACCCTTAAAGGTGTTTCTTTTACTACAACCCCAACGCGGTTCCAAGGCTATTTAGGCTAGGACTTTTTCCAATTATAGTAATGTCTAACATTATTCAAATCACGACGGCCACCAAGTGTTAACGCGTTAACTTTTCCACCAACTTGAAAAAGTAACATTACAGACTTATAGCACTTTCGCTCTGTGCCGACGATTGTTCGTAATGAAACAAGTTTCGAAGTTTCTGATAACAAATACGATTTACAAGAAAGTGAACAAAAATAACCACAGTCACTTATACCTAATGTAGGTTAACCAAAGAGGATAATATTTATATTATAATATGTAAGACATTATAATATTCGAATAAGATAGGTAATGAGATTTAAGAGAAAATTATTGAGACTTCAAGTAGCTATCTCGTTGAATGTTGTAGATAGATACCCATTTATTTCTTTTTTAATATTTGTACTAACTAGCCCTCCAAGTCTTATGCCATGATCTATTTCGTTTTAAATCACAGACCCAGAATATTTTTATTTCTTAGATAAATATAATAATTATTTGCATTCCGGCGAACACTGAGGTCAATTTAATTTTTACGCCATCTATATTGTCTACTATGCAACTATTTTCTAGCATTATTTTAAAATTTTAATCTTGCGTCATCTGACAAGTTATTGAGGAACTACAATAAAGCACAGTAAGAGGGTTGCTGCTTCGTTTTTAGTACTGCTACTCAACGCTAGATAGCAGTTTAATAGTAAACAAGAAAACGCATCTATAAAATAACGCTAATTACCAAGAAACCAGAGAGATGTGATAAGATTAAAATTACGCAGAATGTATGAAATAAAATATATAATAAAACAAAATAAAATAAATTATGTAACTACATATCATAAAAGCTATGTGTTAATATTACCTTGACCAACATTTTAAAACCATATTAAAGAGTACGACGTTGCTATGACAACCGTTTGTTAGTTTATAGCTAGCTACATATTACTGATCTGTGGTTTATAGTTCCAGTAAACATCGCGTAGGTTGTATTTTGCAGAATTCTGCTGGTTTTTCACAGAAAACAAATAGAAATGTCGTCTAAGCTGAACAGTAACTCCTCAAAGACATCAAGTTTTCGTCACACCATCTCAAGAACTGGTTCCGCAAAACCTACCAAAATCGCCAACCCGAGAAGAGTGTTGACATCGCAGAAGTTGCCTAAAAACGCACCCACCGACAGAAAAGCCTACTCCGCGGATTTTATAAACGACAGTAAGCCCACAAAGCCAAAGAAGAGCACCAAGTCAGATTACATTGTCAGAAACCCGCCAGAGCACCGCACCCTTCCTATTGATCATTGCAGAAACTGTGGCGATACTGTATTCTCTTCTTCGGTTACTCAAAGGACCACTTCAAACAGTTTTAGACCATCTACCAGCTCTACCAGTCAAAGTAGTACCAAAAACAACACAATACAAAAAACCGCTTCTAACATAACTCATCCATCAACCAGAACATTCAGCAAAAAAATCACTAGGAAATTCAATACCGATTCAAAATTTGAAAGAATACCAAAACCTATTCAACAGTATTATAAAAACGAAAACTACCATCCTTCAACGGAAACCATAGAGGAAATCACCAATGGAACTAAAAAGATATCTCTAGACACCATTAAGGAAGTATCAGAAATCTACCCATCAGGATCCGCAATCAAAATATACTCGGATTCTGATGACGATATCGTCTTCCTAGACACAGATGATCAAGACAGCTTGAAGCGGTTAAAAGAATTCCGCCAAAAGAACTACTTCGAATGCCATTCGGCAAAGTCTAGAATAAGGAACAAAGGTAGCGCGACCAGTCTCCAAAACCACAAATGCGTGTACCGATTCTACCTCAATGACAGACTCTTTCCTGTCCCCCTAAGCACAGATCATAACAACCAGGTAAGATGCGTTGAATGCCACCTACCAATGGAGTTGAACGTAGAAGAAGCCACAAAGATAAACGGGACAATCCAAGCGAAAGTAACAATCGGAAAGAAGAATCAGGACATAATGCTTCTATTGCCTGTAAAAGAACCTTTAATTATAACGGAGAAGAGGAAAGTAGAGAAGCAGAAAGATAGAGAAGTAGTATTCTTTGGGGTGATCAATTTGGATGGTTTCGGACATTCTTTGTTTAACTCTACGTTGCCGAGTGATTCTTTAGCGCTGAAATACCAGAAAGGGTATAAACAGTTTGAGAATAAAAGTGAATATAATTATAAAGACTTTGATAAGGGTGATGTGGTTGTAATCTAGGATTTGTTAAATGAATAAAGTTATCAATAAAATTAAGTATTCGTTTAAGTTTCATTATAGAAGGATCATATACCTACCTAACTATATTCACACTAGACGCATTTATAAAACAACATAATATCTCATGGGAACAGCATTTCCAAAGACCAAGTAAACCTTTAACCACAGAGTACTTTGTTACATACGGCAAGCTTTAATCAAGCTTAAATTATTATGAAATGAAATGAACTTTATCCCTGACATAAAAGACACACGTAACATTAATACAAGGACAAAAGGAACATTCATACACACTCTTATGCAATACTGTGCGATGCCAGGAATAGGTCCCGACTCAGCATACAACTATAAAGCGGCAAAACACAACGTCAGTCACTAATTTTCATCCGGAACCCATGCCTCGATCACCTACTGATCAACTTAGTTGAGCAAAATATAGCTGAGCTATAGAGGATAAAATGTTTGGTAATAGAAACTATGTCCTACTGCTCAACTGCTCAACTAGTTGAGCAATTTAGTTGAGCAGTGGGGAAGTAGCGATTATGTCGTATCAAAGAGTGAATTGCTTGTTTATTGGCAATGACATTACCAGCCTCACCAACCAGTACATAGTGTTGTTTAGGTACAATTAACGACACTACCATTGTGATTGTAAACGTAACCAGGGGGCGTACCGTGAGCTCTTAGCGCGATTCAAAACAGAGCCTATTACTGGATCGCTTGTCAAAATCTCCATACAAAAAAAACAAAGCGATCCAATATAGGCTCAGTTTTGAATCGCGCTAAGAGCTCACGGTCCGCCCCTGGGGGCGTACCGCGAGCTCTTAGCGCGGTACGCCCCCAGGTCTCTTAATTTATTTAACGGGCACTGTGCCTTTTATCTTTAAAGTAACTCTACTATACTACATGCTAGCTACGCCACAGACTACAAAAAAATTTGGATAGCAATTTGGGTTTGGTTTTGTTTTGATTTGGATTTTTGGGATTTGGAATATAGAGTAGTGTTGTGTTATCTAAACACAGTCCACAGACAGGGTAAATGCTTCAAGCATAGTAAACGTTTCAATTTTGCAAAACACACCAATCCAAAGGATTATAATTGTTAAAAGGCAATCATCGCTGTGTTAATAATATGTGTGATGAACACAGGTGTTTGTTCTGTGTCTGGGTGTTATATTGTATTCTACTGGGTGGCGCAAAAGTAAAGACCCTATTTGGTTCAGCTATAACATTTTTTCTAAATTAGAAAACTAGATTTAGGTTTTTTTAAATGTATATTTGTGCCATTAAATTTCGTACCATTAGGATTTAAAGATGATGTCTTTTAAATGGTGACCTCCAGAGTTGATACACATTTGAGCCCTATTTATGACATTTTGCATAACTTGCCGTAACACTTCCTGCGATATGTTCGTTATTTCTTGACGAATGTTTTCTTTTAGAGCTGCGAGAGTCTGTGGCTTGTTCACATACACCCGAGATTTCAAAAAACCCCAAAGAAAGAAGTCTGGACTGGTCAGATCGGGTGATCTTGCAGGCCAAGGCAAATCGCCAAAACGAGAGATAACTCGGCTTGGAAAAGCGTCCCTCACTAAGTCCATAGTGTCGCGCGCTGTGTGTGCCGTAGCGCCGTCTTGTTGAAACCAGATGTGCTCCAGCCCCAATTCGTCCAAACTGGGTATCAAAAACTCACGTAACATGGTTCTGTAGCGTTCTCCAGTGACAGTTATCGCATTGCCTCCAGCGTCTTCGAAAAAATAGGGTCCGATCACTCTGTCAACACAGATGCCACACCATACAGTAACTTTTAGTGGGTGTAGAGGTGTTTCTTGAATAATGCGCGGATTATCAGTGCCCCAGAACCGAGTATTCTGCTTATTGACATGCCCTGAGAGATGGAAATGCGCTTCGTCACTCATAACCAATTTTGAAGGAAAATCATCCTCTTCAAGGTTGAGGTTTATGACGCGCTGGCAGTAATCTAGACGAGCTCGGTGGTCAGCAGGCAGCAGTTGATGAGTCATTTGAGTTTTATACGGGAACATCTTTAAGTCTTTCACCAAAATACGCTGCAGGGTCCGTCTGGAAATGCCCAATTGCGTGGCACGTCGCCTCGTTGATGTTTCTGGACACTCTTCCACATCTTCGCGCACAGCATCGATATTTTCAGCTGAACGGCCTGTTCTTGGTCTCCCAGACTTAGGTCTATCCAATGTTGAGCCAGTTGCTTCAAGGCGTGTGGCAAAGCGTCGAATTGTGCGACCAATCGGTGCCGGACGGTGGGGAAATCGTCGACGAAATTCACGTTGTGTTCTTATCACTGATGAATTATTCCGTAAGAACATTGACACAATTATTCCACGTTCTTGGGGAGTAAAACGGTCCATGTTTATTTTCAGTGTATTTTACATTTGTTCACTACACAATTTTCAACAACAGAATGACAGAAAATGTCATATAAAAAAAATAAAAGTATTTTCTTTAGTGCCAGTACTTTTGCGCCACCCAGTATGTATGTATTTACAAACAAAAAGTATTTAAGTATTGTATCAGTTATCTGGTTCCCATAGTACAAGCTTTGCTTAGTTTGGGGCTAGATGGCGCTGTGTGTAACGTCCACACATATTTATTTATTTATTTTATTATTATTTAATGATCTTGAATATTACTATAATCTTACATTCGTACATACAATTTATACATTTTCTTGCGTTTTTTTGCCAATAATAGCTTAACAAGAAAGTTTGAATTTGCCGCGCTAGTGAAACGTTTCACCTTAAGTCTAAAGGAAAAGAGAAGGAAGAGGGAAAAAGATAAGGGAAAAGGATGAATGAATGAAACGGCAAAGTACCTTCTTTCGCCTTCATCCATTCATGCTTTTCCCTTAACTTTTCCCCCCTCCCTTCTCTCTTTCCCATAGTACAGAATAGGAGTGGCTTTGGACCTAATACTGAAGGTTGGATATCTGTAATTTCTGAACCACAAAACCGACGACCTTGAAATATTTACGGGACAATATAAGTACCCCCTTTATAACAAAAAAATGAACAAAATCGGACCACGCGTTAATGAATTGCAACTAAGTAGGTACATATTTTTACTATCATCCCCGAGGGAACCGTGCTGAATTTCGGGATTTAAAGTTTCAAAAATAATTTTCAAAATGTCCTCAAATTACAGAATTGGACCTGATACAATTTTATTATAAGTATAGATACATTTCTATGGTATGATTATTATCCTATCGGTATTTTTCCTTAGCCGCCATTTTGTTTTGCATGGAAAATTACAAATTGGCAGATATTGCACTTGACCTACCAGTTGTGTATGTTTTGCAATTTATTATATACGACAATGTTGAAATTGAATGACAACTTCCTTACTAAATACGTATGCGAGTTCTATGATGAGAAGATTTTTGTGTTTCTTGACTTTTGGATATTGAATCACACTACACAGATATACCTATATAGAGTATAGACAGAGATAGGTGATGAGACAACAAGATTACAGTATCATACCACATTACACTAATATACAGGATGCAATTTAATTCATACCTAATATCATCTAGACTTGTAAAAGTGCCAAAAATAGCCTATTAGCAATAACATTTTTGACTTTTGACTTTTATGCTGGATCAACATTAACACATAAGCTACTTTACATCCACAGGTGGCCTGGGCTTGGTTCTATATTTATGGCCTTCCATAAATATAGAGGTCTCTATCCAAAAGGCCTGCTGACGTCCCGCATGGGGTGTATTGTGCATTTACCCCCGCCAGCCTATTTACCCTAGCCACCCTAACTCTTTGAAGTAGCGGAGAACGGCATTGGGTCGCTGGCACAGCTGTTCTTGGTAGTGGTGGCGATGATGATGCTAAAGCAGGTGATGCAAGAATCGATGTGCCAAAGGATGGTAATGATGATAATGGATCACCTATACGAGTGCATCTTGACGGTATGACCTACCCAGACTTTTTGTAATCATTTGCTCTAGCAATATCATTTAAAAAAAATGAATGATCTAGGAAGATCGATTTCAATATAACACGAAATAACCAGTATTTTAAAATGTGATGACAAAATATGAGCAACCACCAATCCGACGACATAAGTAATGCAATGTTGCATTACTTATGTCGTCGGATTATTTCGCGACATAAAACATCTCCATTATAGCATACATACACAGGTATTTATAAAACTTTAGCCAAAGTAAAATCTGTACACAGAAGTGAATTTAGCAGTTAGGTACCTTTTTAGTATCTATCTATATACCTTTAGGTTACCTACTTACGTAGGTTACGTTTTTTCCCTGCGAGATAAGCTCCGGAACGAGGAGATCCACAGGAGAACTAAATTGACCGATAGGTATAGCTCTTAGAATTAGCAAGTTCTAAGAGCTATACCTATATACTATGGCGACTATAGAACCGGAAGACGCAGCGTAGGCCGTCCCCCCACTAGGTGTACCTACCGATGATCTGGTGAAAGCCGCGGGGAGCCGATGGATGTAGGAGGCGAGCAGCCACTCGAAGTGACGCTCTCTGGGGGAGCATTGAACGTCTTCAGGCTGTTGTTGATGATGAAGATGATGGCGAAGTAACATATTTCGGTAATCTGTGCTACACACTTTAGTAGAATCCAAAAATATCAATTTTAAAATTATTGTCCGTCTATTTGTGATAACTCATCACGTAAAAACTACTAAATGCGATAGAGATATTATTTGATGTCCTGAGCGCAGGCTTATGAGTTTTTTCATCCAAATTGGTTCATAAGAAAATAATTTATAAACATTTAAGACATGCGCATTCCGCTCCATACTACCACACTGACGGAATGGACGTAATGGGATGGAATATAGGTAGATAGATAGAAAATACTTTGTAGAAATAAACAAGTACATAAGCGAACTTAATGCTAAGTAGCATTTTCTTCCAGTTTTTTTTAACGGGCAAATTGCCTTTATTACTCAAGCTAACTACTACAATAATAAAAACTAAACTAAACTAAACTAAACTAAGCTAAACTAAACTAAACTAGCTACACTACCTACTACAAAGAACACTTATGGACTGTATAATAGCCGCGATGGCCTATAGACAGTCCAAGTGCTCCAGCCCACTACCGGTAGGTAGCGTACCCAACATGCTGGCCGCATTGCCACGTTGAATTGCAATGCTGATGCGTTGGGCCAAATAAGTGCCAGCATTTTGGTCACGCGTCGCATCGACCAGGCGCTCTGATAGACTTTGGAAAACGCGATGAGCTCCCGGTCCCCACGGACCCAGGGTCTCAACACCAAACGGCTCAAATATGTAACCGCTACCGAGATTACTATATTTGCGCCGTTTTAGCTGCTCAGCAGAATTAGTCGCGGCGCCGGCCCTAACGTGTGTCTCGGGAAGGTGTGACGGCGCCATAGTATCGACGCAAGTAGCGTCCCACACTAAAGGCCGCCCCATCTTCCAGGGAACCAGAGTCATTCCGTCGGGTCTTTTACCATCGTCACGCATGAGACCATTCGGTTAACCTTATGATATTAGTGAAAAATCAAAATCAAAATCAAAGTGTTTTATTGCAAGTAGGCTATTCATAGCACGTTACCAAGCCAAATGTGATAGTAGAAAAAAAATGAGATAGTAGTACTTAAAAAACTTGAGTTAAATAATTGGGAATACTGAGCCACAGATTCTATAACCGAGCATATAAAATAACAAAGTGCGTAATGTCAAAAATTGTAGGTATTTAGCAAGCCTATTACAATAATGTCAATTTGAAAAAAAAAGAAGTTCTCTTTTCCACTACAGGTGCAAGCAGCCCGGCACTATGCAGAATAGATAACTCCGATCCATAGCTTCAATTACACCTGTAAAGAAGAATATAGAAGATATAGAACAAATGGAGGATTTAGGGGAGGGGGAGACTTAGGATGTAAAATTAATTGACCCATTTGAACCCGGGGCAGGTCAGCTCTCCACTAGGAGTAGGTAAGTGTTCTGTGGGTCAGTTAGCCTAAAACACAACAGCATATTTCATTTTCTTCAAGCAATGCGTTATATGCAACACGCACTAGCAAACTCCATAAATATGGGCGTCGAACCGCGCGCGTGCCAGTAGCGAACCAAACGCTTGGTCGACACCTTGGTGTTTAATGTGACAAGTGCAAGTGCCAAATAAAATAAACATGTTCTTCTTATTTTTGTTAGTGTCGACGGTATCTACTTTTGTGAGTGCAGAGAGTTTGCTACGTAAGTTTATTAAAAAAAAGTACAAATAATTTGGATTTCTTTAAACAGGTCAATATAAGCTGTTAATTTACAAAAAAAAAATAAAAAAATCCGTTATAAACTGAAAATGAAACCACATTTACTGGTTATGGAATATAAATAACTTCTGCTACATAAAATTTAAGTATTTAGTGTTTAGCGGATACGTACTCATTACCTTCTACTACTTGAAACTAACTTAGCGGTAGTAGGGTTCTCGACATTTATAACCCGAGCAGCGAAGAAATGGAACACTTTACCAGCGTCTTTGTTTCCCGATAACTACAATCTGTCGCGCTTCTAGGCAAGCATGTACCATCGTAGACCGCGTCGTCACTTTCCATCACGTGAGATTGCGGTCAAATGCGGGCCTGTTTATTTATATATATATAGAAAAACAATACCTTCTGCTGTCTTTAATTATGAGGGCGAAACTTTTACGTGTACATAGATCCCTAGACATTTTTATCCCTCTATAGGAGTAACCTACCGATGTCGCAGAATGTACCCTCTTACCTTCCTTACCCAAGTACCTATAAACCTAAATCCGTGGAAGCAAGGTAGATTGAGTCAGATATGACTCGACCAGATGAAGGGCATCTGTAGGGAGGTGAGTGTTTTTGTATGCAGCGATGCGACTCTGAGCGTTACTTTCGATTTTATTAGAATAGTCTGTACTTACCTAATAGATGACGCTACTAACGCCATGAGTTGGTTGTAAAAGGTGAAGGATGGAGGACATGATATGACATGATCACTTGTCATGGTATTTAAAGCATGTCCCGGCTTTAGAGACGGATGGATTCGCGTTCAAATCCCGGTGGTGATGCAAATTCAAATAAATAAACAACGACAACGATCATATACCTACATAGATCCTGGACCCTAACTAGGGTTCCCTGTATCTAGAGACCAAGAAACTACGAGGACCATGGTTCCACAACACCCAGACACAGAACAAGTATTTGCGCTTTTTTGCACAAATACTTGTCCTGTCACGGGAATTGAAACCGCCGCCTCCGGGTTATAAGCCGACCTGCTCAATCACCGCCAATTATTCCTTTCCATTAAAAATTAATCTGAAACTGGCATGGTCAAGAGTCACAAAATTCGAGAAAGTGTGTCATCCACCAACCCGCACTTGTCCAGCGTGATGGATTATGGCCTAAACTCTCCTGTAAGAGAGGGCCCGTGTCCCAGCTGTGGGAACCGGCTAATGAGCCTTTTTTTTTTGAGCCTATTCCATGTTGTCATCAGTGATGATGACATAAAATGTTAATTATCTATCCTTAATGTTAAATTAACTACTTAGTAGGTACTTAAATAATTAAAAAAGTACTTAGTTACTTAACTTATAAGGTAATAAGTAACTGATGATGCTCATCATTATTTAATAGCTGACCCGCCCCGGCTTCGCTCGGGTTAATTACTTTTATGCCTTATCTCAGTCTAAAGGAAGAGAGAAGGAAGAGGGAAAAAGATAAGGGAAAAAGATGAATGGATGAAACGGTGAAAGGAGGCGCAGGTGCTAGGGCACCTCCCTTCTCTCTTTCCCATAGTACAGGATAAGAGTGGCTTTGAACCTAATACTGAAGGTTGAATGTCTGTAATTTCTGAATCACAAAACCTACGACCTTGAAATATTTACGGGACAATATGTAAAACACCCCCCGAACGAAATCGGACTACGGGTTAATGAATTACAAAAAAGTACATATTTTTACTTTCATCCCCTACCCCGAGAACTGTACTGAGTTTCGTGATATTACCTCGAAATATGAACTCAAATCATGCCAAGTTTCATTTGAATCCATTCAGTAGTTTCGGCGTGATGCTCAACCAAGATACAGACAGACAGACAGACGGACAGACAGACAGAAAGACAAAAATGAAAAAAAAATATAGTTTTGGCTTTAGTATCGATTTTTTTTTTTTTTTTTTTTTTTTTATGTGATTGAATGACGTGACGAGCTAGTCGTTCACCTGATGTTAAGTGACACGGCCGCCCATAACAGTTGCAGTGTCACCCGGAACTTTAAAACAATAGTTTCGCGCGACACTGCACTGCGCACGTCATCCTGAGACATCACCCAGTCTAATAATCAGATTACTAGACTGAGTGATCAGATCATAAAGTCTCATTTGCCCAGTAATTTCACTAGCTACAATGCCCTTCAAACCGGAACACAGTAGTCGATCCCCCAAATCCAACAAAATTTTTTTAAATATCTTTAATGTACAGAATTGACCCTGTTACAGTTTTATTACAAGTATAACTAGTAGATATAGATAGATTAATGATTCTAACTGGTCTGATAGCTCAGTTGCTATTAGCTCTGCCTTCTGAACTGTAGGTTGTGGGTTCGATTCCCACCCAGGATAAACGTTTCTGTAATGAATATCGCCGTTTGTTCTGTGTCTGGGTATTATATTGTATTCTATATGTGTAAACAAAAATTTAAGTGGCACGAAAATTTGATGTATGTAATCAAGAATATTTCATGTTTCAAAGGGTTTGAAATGGCTTTGGCGAGTGCCTACCAATAACCGAACCACAGATACTAATATAATTATAGTACGAAATAATCATTATTAAAATGGCTTGAAGAAAATCTTATATTTAACACATTTTAGACATAATAACTGACATAGCGAAATGTACCATTCCTATTTATTTCAAATTTCAACCCACCACTGTAACGTTATGGGCGACCGTGTTTTAATATCAGGTGAACGACTGGCTCGTCACGTCATTCATTCTCATAAAAAAAACTTATGCACATAATTATGGTTTTACAGTCAAACCGTCTTAAACTTGTGTGATGCACACAGAACGCCATCAACACAACGAAAATTAAAACACAGATCCTTTCGGGACAGCCGTCATCTTACAGGAAAACATAACAAAGGGTTCAAGTAACTTCCAAGGACTTGCATCAATGATGATTATCCATTAAAAGGACAAGTGAACCATCAACAACGCCGATGCATCAAGGTATCCAAGGTCGATCGGTTTGGTGCCCGCCGCGTTTGGAGGCACCGCCCGTGCGTACCCTATCTGAATACAAATGGGTTGTTTTGCCGGACAATGCAGCTATTTGCATGCTCGCTGCTTCCGTGCCCTTGACCTGGCGTGGAATCTTGCAGATTTTGGAGGTTTCTTTGCTGGGCTTGGTTTTCTGGAATGTGCATAGCAATTCCGATCATTTCAATCATATCTACATAATATATTACCAGACCAGAATATATTAAAAGATCTTCTTAATTGGTAGGAGACTAATAACGAAACAGAAGACAAATAACGTGCCAATAGGAATTTGCAGTGGTCATTCAATTTTCTATACTACTCAATCTGATACGAGCATTGCGTTTCCACCAACGCACGACCGTGATGAGCGGCAGCTCGCCTCCTGCATACATCGGCTCCCCGCAGCTTTTACCAGATCGTCGGTCCATGCACCGAGTAGGGGGTCGGCCTACACTGCGTCTCCCGGTTCGTGGTCGCCACTCAAGAACCTTTCTTCCCCATCGGTTGTCAGTTCTACGAGCGATGTGGCCTGCCCATTGCCATGTCAACTTGCTAACTCGTAGAGCTGTATCGGTCACCTTAGTTGTCCTGTCGATCTCCACGACAAAAACACAGAAATAAATACAAAATACCACAAAATTTTAAAAAAGCTCATCCACATATTATTGAACCGTAGAAATTATACACGAATCAATTCATGCGTTCTTTTTAACTGTACACCTGCAAAATTTGCAATGAGCTCCCGCCAGCGGTCTATTTGCAGGGCTACAACATGGAGCACTTTAAAAGAAGGCTCAAGACAAAATAATCCTACAGGGTAAGCAATGCGTTGCTTAGTGGTGCTTAGAGGTAGTCAGTACTAATTTCAAACACCCAGGTTAAATCCTGCTGAGCTCTGCACTAAATGACTTTTCGAGTTACGTACGGAATTTGCTCACATAACGGTAAAGGAAACGTGACAAACAGGCAACGGTACACATTATATATTATTATACTTATTAGTACGTGAATTTCTGGTCCTAGAAAAACAAATAAATAAATATGTGTGGCCATCTAGCCTCAAACTAATCATAGCTTGTACTATGGGAACCAGATAACTTATAGAATATTTAGATACTTTTCGTTTGTAAATATATGCATAGAATACAATATAACACCCAGACACAGAACAAACACCAGTGTTCATCACACAAACGTTTGTCCTGAGTGGGAATCGAACCCACAACCTATAGATCAAAAGGCAAAGCTACTACCAACTGAGCTAACACCAGTCAATGTTAATTTGAAACATCAAAAAGCCGAATTAGCAACGCTGCAAACGCATAACACCTTTTCATTAGAGCAAAATGAAAGTCTTGTTTAAAATAAAATAAAAAACTCCACACAGCCATATTTAGAAGAAATTCGCACTCGCAATACACCTTCACTACTAAAGAGAAAGTTTCAGATATTATGAGGATGCTCGTGTATGCATTTACAAAGTTAAATCAAATATACTATAGTTAGATACACAGTCTCTATGAAAATCAAACCTCAGTGTCCCCGCGTCAATGCTTACTTACACAGATAATACCTCTCCAGCTAAATTAAAATGGTCCACAAGCGGTTGTTTCGTTTTAATAATGAACCATAGCACCCTGTAATAGCGTTGTAAAACAATAATATGTGAGTTAAATCACTTTCAATAGGCGCGGTCACATGCGACAGCAAAAACAAGGCATATGCCTTGTTCAAACGGTGCCGTTTTAGAGGCGGCGATCGTGGATCTACCCTACATTTCATCGCAGTTTACAAATCCTTAATAGTTAATCGGTACCCTTAGTTATACGGCTATATCCTAACTCGGTATGGAAATAAAATACGTCATCACTCCAATACGTTCCCACTGCTGGAACACGGGCCTTCTCTTACGGGAGAGTGTAGGCCATATGCCACCACGCTGGACAAGTGCGGGATGGTGGATGACACATGTTCTCGAATTTTCTTAAGCTTGTCGGTTTCCTCAAGATGTTTTCCTTCGCCAGAGAGTAAACTCCGCATATAATTATAATAGTATTTTTTTCACAATTTATAGGCATAGCACTTGACCACTGTCTCACCTGATGGTAAGTGATGACGCGGCCTACGATGGTGCATGCTTGCCTAGAAGATACCTGTTCACTCGTGACTTGAAGACTTCCAGGTTATAGTTAGCAGGAAACAAGGACGCTGGCAAGGTATTCCACTCATTTGCTGTACCTACGCACTATAAAGTTTGATGCGAAGCGCTTAGTGCGGGCTGTAGGAATATTAACGATATAAAGATGCCAAGTTTCTGTGCGGCTTGTAGTCCGATGAAAGAATGGAGATGAAGGAATTAATAATACATTTAGTTCAGGCCACTAGCTTAAAAATAAACAGGCCCATATTTACAAATTACCTTACAGACTAACATACATATTGTATTATAAAAACAACTTAGAATGCGCACAGGTTCTGGAATTTTCTTTTTCGCGGGTTCCTGTACTGCCGGAACGCAATTCCTTTTACGCAAAATGCAGGATCCAGAAATATTTCCTTGTATTTAGCGGCAACCGGAGCAAGAAGTACTTGAAAGTCGTCGTCTCGTCGAATCCAGTCTGGACAGCAGCAACTCGGCTTTATTCTGGACCCGATCATGATACCGCTCGTTGTTATATTTTTAACTTACCTCAGCGTGATCTTTTCGAGCCGGGAGAGGTATATCACGTTACGGGGTGTGGGGTTGGTGGGTGGTATAACTTAAGAAGTCATTGGTGCAGGGGCGGAATTTGAAATTGGATGCGAAAATATGAAAGTCACTAAACCATCCTCACTCAAATCAATCCATTAACCCACATTAATTATAACTGTTAATATAAGTTGCACAGTGTTCACCTTGGGCGCCGTGAAATGGCGTCAACCGAATTTGTCTTGTAATATTTGAACCACACCTTCGACACCCCGGCACCTTTGCCAATAATAATGTTGTATATTCCTTGCTTTTACTTGCTTTCATCGGTTGCGATCGATTTGCTCAACGTGGGTGACCTTGCGAGTGCATGTTTGGCAACGCACGGGTCCAGTCCCGGCAGATTGCACGCGGTGATGAAACAGTGGTTAGGAATATTCCGAGATGGTATCAACACTATAGTGTGTTGTTTAAAATAAATATAATATAAACCCCTCTAAAAATACACATTAAGTCAGAAAAAAAGACACATAAAGACTAATTCCTTAATCCTGAATTTTTCGAAAGGAACTGAGGCCCGGTGCTGGGAGCCGCGAAGAAAGACGCTCTATCGTACGTTTTTCCCAATTTCTTCTTTTAAATTTTAGTATACAATATATTTTATTTTACTATGATAGACTTTAACGTATAATAGATAAAAATAGATCTATTTATCTAAAAATAATAGCGTTATCAGACACCTCCCTCGCCGTTGAAGTTGA
This sequence comes from Ennomos quercinarius, assembly GCA_910589525.2. Taxonomy (NCBI): domain Eukaryota; kingdom Metazoa; phylum Arthropoda; class Insecta; order Lepidoptera; family Geometridae; genus Ennomos; species Ennomos quercinarius. Next base: position 773,415 of record OU342509.1, read on the forward strand.
CGTACCTATCCGTAGGTTAGCTAAAAGATCGCGACTCCATAGGAAACATATGGTCCACATACTCTTCCAGCAGACGTCCTTTCACCTTCATCCATTCATCCTTTTACCTTATCTTTTTCCCCCTCCCTTTTCTCTTCCTTTAGACTGGGCTAGGGCTTAACACTAATTAAACCGTGCGAAGCTGGGCGGGTCAGCTAGTTCTTAAAATTAAATACAGTTTACATAGGTTATTCTGCCGCCAAGCACTAGTGTGCAAGCACTACGTGCTTCGGTTAGACGGTCACTGTGACTAGGGAAATTACTGGGCAAATGAGACAAGACTTTATAATCTAGTCTCTGACTGCTGATATCTCAGGATGACGTACGCAGTCTACTCGATCATCATCTCCCGGCAACGGCCCAAAGTGTGCCCTTGAACGAGTTGCCTCTCCACTTTTGACAGCTTGGCACCTTAAGGTGACGCTGCTTGTAAAGATTAGTAGAGACCAAAGTCAATACCCAATCCAATAAAAGTGTTTTAGTAATTTGCTCATTCATCATCATCAAGTCTGAAGACGTCCACTGCTCCCCAAACGGCCTCCCCGATAGAGCGCCACTTTGAGGGGCTTACCTCTTGCATCCATCGGCTCGCGGTTTTAACCAGGTCGTCGGTCCACCTCCTAGTGTTCATTTACAGATTATCAATTCTACTCTGTAATCGTTAATGTAAATAATTCATTACAACGCAAGGAAATGCAGTTACGCTATATTACAGACGCGACCTAGCCCAACCGACCGCTTGTAACTCTTGTTATAAGATACCGTAACTGGTAGATACCTAACTGGTTACAGCATCGAAGAAAGTGGATTGCGTAACCGAGAAATTGTAACGCTTAGATGAGGATTGGGAACTGGGGAAGGGTCACTTCATCAGTTGCACGTCTATAAATTGGAGAACATAAATCCAGTTTATTATATCTATAATCAGCTGTACACGGTGTTTGGTTCAACGATGTTATTGCAGGAACTGGTCAAGGGTTACAGTGTGATCATTTTAAACCACAGAAGTATCTAATGATGGAAAGGGTCATGATTTATAAGTTATTATCAAAAGTTTATTTTACTCCTAATATGGGTTTTTTTCGTTTCGGACTATAAAATACCAGCTGTTCTAGCACATGCGGTAAGTAGACAAAATCGTCTTTCCCCGTTTTATGTCTTTTTCTTCATACTTGCTTACTTTTCCAGTGGAGTAAAACAACAATTTTGTCTTTTATTCACTTTTACTTTGGATGTTTAGTCATATAACAACATAGTCTTACATCACAATGTGTTATACAACAATCATTAAGCAAACAATCATACACTAATCTTTTTTTAAACGGGCAATGCTTTTTTTTTTAACTAACTACTACAATAATAAAAACTAATCTAACTATCTACTACAAAGAACATTTGGACTGTATATTCAGTCACAGTCCAAAAGCTTCCAGCCTACTACCGGTAGGTAGCGTACCCAACATGCTGGCGGCATTGCTTTGTTGCCTCGTTGAATTGCAATGTTGAAGTACACTAAACTTGGATTAAAAATGTCAAACCGCATGAAAAGTAAAATAATGGCACTTTTTATCTTGGCATATGTGGTTTAAAATGATCACTCTGGAGTCCTTGATCAGCTTTTCTGATCCCGCATCACTCCACTAAACACCCTGTATAAGTAGTCCTATAAGTAGTACCTACCGATGAAAATTCGATTGGTACTTAAGTAATGTTTTCGCGTGCAAAGCCGCGGGCGACAGCGAAAAGCAATAGGTACATAAGTTAAAAAATAAATAGGTATACACTTTTTTATGCTGGCTTGCGTTTGACATTGCATTAAGGCCGTCGACCACATTGTCACTAACGACATCTTTGGATAGAAACTGTCGATCGATCTTAAAATATATATTTACCCTAAAGTAATCATAGGCATCTCCTTCAGTATGTACAAAGCACAAGTTCTACTTAGGGTGAGTTTTTTGCTCATTAGTTAAGGTAACCAATGGCTAAAACTGCTAACAAATTTTAATCAATGATCAAAATATGTTAGAGATGTTAACCATTTACAGCTAGATGTCAATCTACTCACAGTTTCTATCGAAATATCGTTTATTGAAACCAGCCGTTGTGACATTGTGGTCGACGGCTTTAATAGCCTCAACTTAAACACTGCTTAAATTAACTAATGATAATTAAATGCGTAGCGCAATTAGACTGCCGATTTCGTTGAAAAATTGATGTGTCGTTATTTAATAATTTTTTTATGCTATATGTAACAAAATAGCTTACGGCCCTTTCTGATGGGAAACCGTAGCTGGAAATCTGTAAGCTGTAACACATATTTTTGACCCTCCTTTTAAAATGCTGCACGCTGAATTCTAGAGACAGACCACTGGTGGAAACTCATTCCTAATCTCACAAAAGTGCAATGCTCAAAAAGTGCAATACGCGTTAAATACGACTCAATAATAAAAAAAATAACGCTTTACGATCACATACATAGATCCTGGACCCTATAGTTAGGGTCCAGGAATCCTAGGGGGGAATCCTAGTGGATTCCCTGTATCTAGGGACCCAGGAACTACGAGGACCATGCTCCTACAACACCCAGACACGGAACAAGTAGATATATGTGCAATTGATCCCGCCACCTCCGGGTTATGAGCCGACCTGTTCAACAACTAAACAACAGCGCCTGTCTAAATCAAAAAAAGATCTGGATGAGCTTTTTCATGGTGGCGAGAGGTCATCATCATCATCATCATCATGAACAGCTTGAAGACGTGCACTGCTGAACATAGGCCTCCCCCATAGAGTGCCACCTTGAGCGGCTGCTCGCCTCCTGCATCCATCGGCTCCCCACGAGGCGTGGCGTGGTGGTGGGGCGGTGGCGACAGGTGCTACTTTATATTATTCCAGCTATAGCATCATTATGTCGTTATTAAGTTTAATTATACCGTGGCTGACCTTGCCAACACCGATATTACTACAATAGTAAACCAACTAGCAAGTGCGATTGCATCGGCAATATCGACATGCAGTAATATTTTGACAGGCGGCATTTAACAGCACTGACACCGGCGTTTGCGCAACGCTTCGTAATTATACGTCATAGGGCGCGCGTTTACAAAGTGTGGTCAGTAAGGCTTTTCAAACTCACTTCACCATCTTTTTATATTTTCATTTGAGCCACTTCTTTGTTTACCACGTCATCATCTTGATAAAGACGTCGGAATCCTGTTTGCTTATTTATCCCGCTACCAATTAGCTCTTCCACTGGAGTTCTGGGAGACGATTCTTTCACGTGACACTATTTGCAAAGTACCTACTCATCATCTGCTCACATTTGTCCCACTATTTTTCCACACAGTGAAGCATGTTACTGTGCACATTTATATTTATTTACAATATTAAATGCAACTCTATTCCCACTTCGTGTTCCCGTTTGATCGTTCTCACAGCTTATCCTGAAATAATGTTACATTTTACAGTCATAAGTATTGGTATGATAGATACTTGCAAAACATAAATTTTGAGGGTACGTTAAATATTGGATGATGCCGATACATTTAATTTAATTTAATGTTCCTCTTTTATATTTTTAGAAATGCCTTTGTGAGAGATACATATTCTCCACTTTCCATCTTGTTCACACACATACATTAACATAAGACCGCCCATTGTACCTATCTTATTATGCGATTCTTATTTCTATGTTATTATTATTTTGGTGTCAATAAAGAGTTATTGTATTGTATTGTATTGTATTGTATTGTATACATTTTGGAATCTAAAAAAGCATGAAATACACTCTTATTTAGTTTACTTTTTAATTCATAAGTTGAGGTACTAAAGCAAATATTTACCCAACTAAGCGCATTTAAGGCAAAGATAAATAGCACTAAATATTTTGAAGTCCAATAAATAAACTCCAATAATATCACAGTTGTGTATCAACACAGAGTTTGTAATCGCGCTGCGCGTTACACAGATTACGAATCGTAACCGTTACAAGGTCAACCGAGAGGTTGTTGGACGCCAGGTGACCACAGAGTGGGTAACAGTCACTTCTGGTTATATTAGTGATCATGATGACTACTGGTTACATTAGTTATCATGACTATCTAGGGTGTATCAATGATACTACTATCTGGATCATGATACGAGTGAAATGAGTTCTTTATAACCTAAAGGCTGGTAATCACTTCCCTTTTACATTCCATAGGGTCCACTCTTCCAGCGGACGTAGCCTTCTCGATCCTCTTATCCCGGCAACGGCCCAAGCCGAGGCTCGCACCCCAGGGGTACCCGCCAGCTAGTTGCCTCCCACTTTTGCCGGCTGGGCGCCTTAAGCGCCAGCCCTCCCGCCCGGTGAGGCTGTAAAGGGCGGTAGAGACAAACATCATAAGCCCGTTAAAAAACACTATCCTTTTTTTAACGAGCGATATTGGTCTCTACAGATTTTTACTGGCGTAACCAAGCGGAAGGGTGAACGCTTTTTTGACTAGGTTGTCGGTTCGATTCCCTCTCAGGAAAAACATTCGTGTGATGAAAATCAGCGTTTGCTATTCTGTGTCTCAGTATATTGTATAAGTAGGTATGTACTTTTAAAATTATATGATATAGTACATTACTGCAGCGGCCAGCAACAGAGGCATTGATGGACGAACGTGTAAATGTGGGCCGAGGCACACATACGTAAGTCCATCAATGCCTAGTTGTGGCCAAGGCTTGTATAGTACTTTTCTCAAATAATGCGCGGAAATTCAAACTATCATCTATTCTCATCTATTCTCGTCTAGTCTCAGCTATTCCCATCTATTATCATCGATTCTCACCGATTCTCATCAATTCTCATCAATTCGCATACATTTTCATCAGTTCTCATCAGTTCATCTACTATCATTTATTATCATCGATTTTCTCGATTGTCACCGATTCTCATCGATTCTAACCGATTCTCATCGATTCTAATCAATTCTCATCAATCCTCACCAATTTTCATCAATTCTCATCCATCCTCATCAATTACCATCATCTTCACCAATTCTCATCAGTTCTTATTAGTTCTCATCGATTCTAATCAATTCTTTTCAATTCTCATCTATTCTATTTGCAAGCCAATTCGAACAGATTTTTTTCAATTTTAAATTACACGACACATATGATTTTTGTATGAAATTTATTTGGCTGCTAAACCACGAGAGATATGGATTTTCATACAATTTTTGCCGGCCGCTGCTCGCCAACACAGCAATTTCGATTTATCTCGAAGAAGGTTGTCAAAATAATACTCACATTTCCAAGCATGTTTGAGAAAATGCATATTCTATTAGTTATTCAGTTCCTGGTATCTGGTAATGGATATATTATGTTCACAATCTAAGCCAAACAAAATAATAACAGCTGCTGTCAAATGTGTGAGCTAAATATTTAGCTGGCAGGCAAAACCCCATGGATAAGACCCCAGCTTAGCCTGTTGCCAGAAGAAGTGGATGCGCGGGGACTATGTCCACTGGAAGAGTGGAGTGGAAAGATGTATTACGTATTGATTTTAAAAATAACAATAGCTATAGTTTTAAATTAATTAGGTATTTACATTGTTCCGATGAGCGATGGTGGCCGAGCGGTAGCATGTGCGCTTCGCAATCTTACGGCACCGGGTTCGATCCTCGGCCCTGCACCAATGACTTATCTAGTAAGTTATGTGCAGTTTTCGATGCCATTGCTCCGTGCCTCGGAGAGCACGTTAAGCCGTCGGTCCCGGTTGTCATGAGAACATCTATGGCAATCGTTACGGGTAGTCAGAAGCCTGATAGAATCTGACGCCTGATCTAACCATCCCTGTTACTGGTCCCTCAAGGGTTGCGAGGTCAGATGGCAGTCGCTCGTGTAATTCTGGTAGCTCGCCGCTACAGGTTAGATTGGGAGCCGGCCCCAATAACAAATGGGAAAAGGCAAAGAGGATGATAATGATTTTTATTGTTCCAGCCGATGACTTCATAAAGTGTCGACAGAAGGACTCGAAGCTAAACGACTGCCTCAAACTAGCCGTACCAGATGCGCTCAGGAAAATGAAAAAAGGTAAACGTCAGAATTGACTTTAATAAGGTCAGAATTGACTTTAAGGTTACGTAATTGTAGACGAATGCCGTCTGAACTCAGCTCGAATTAAGTCAATAAGTTAATTTAACCCGTATCGTTTCCTTCATCAGTTCCAACTTGATTTCTTTTCTAATGGTTAAAAACTCTTACTTTGACCATTGGTTAGAAGTTGTCAGTATTTTTAACCATTGGTTACCTTAACCACGGATCAAAAAACCCACCCTAAGAGGTGATTTTCAAATGAATGAACAGATTTTCTTGATTCATAGCTAAAACACTCGATCAATTCACTTTTCAAACAAGAAAGAACCATCAAAATCGGTTTATCCGTTTTGGTTTGGAACATTAACTATAAAATGTTTGGTTTGGAAGCTACAATGCGATGCTGAAGTTGGGGGCACGTGGTGCAAAAAACTTGCTCTCATGTGGCACACATTTACCATGTGGTAGGACTTTCCTGCAAAGTTATTCTAGGTCTATAGGTACCACCGCTTTGCCAGCTATTCTGCCGCCCAGCAGTAGCGTGCAAGCACTACTATGTTCCTGTTTGAAGGGCATTATTATCATCAGCCTGACGCTGTCCACTGCTCAACATAGGCCTACCCATAGAGCGCCACTTTGAGCGGCTGCTTGCCTTCCACATCCTTCGGCTCCCCGTGATTTTCACCAGGTCATCGGTCCACCTAGTAGGGGCCGGGTGGCGTACGCTTCGTCTTCCGGTTTGTGTTCGCCACTCGAGAACTTTCCTTTCTCATTGGTTGTCAGTTCTACGAGCGATGTGGCCTGCCCATTGCAGCATTATAGCTTGTGAATATAAAGGGTAAATGAGTCTTTAGACATACCCTGAGCTCACAGTAGACTGTGCTGATGTCGCAGGATGACGTGCACAGTGCAGCGTCACGCGAAACTTAATCATTTTAGATTTCCGAGTGACAATTAATACAACTTTTTTACCTCACCAACGAGAACTTTGGTCTTGTTGCACTAATTTCTGTGTACCTATTCCAGGTATTGCGAACCTGTCAGTGCCATCGATGGAGCCTCTCCATGTGTCGAGCATGGACATTGAGTCGGGTGCCGGCCCCGTCACCATCACACAGAACTACAAGAACATCAAGCTGAGAGGGCTGACTGACTCCGTGATTACTACGTATAAGTGAGAATACAATACAATCACATACACATATCTACAGACCTACACGTACACACGTCTATTATCAGTAGTTCAATTAACACTTCAATTAATTGAACTACTGAGATATTTTATTTACATTAGTTCAATGAAATATTTTGATTGAACTACTGGTAACACATCTTTTTAAGGTTCCGTATCCAAACGGAAACTATTACTGTGGCTCCACTGTCCGTCTGTCCGTCTGTCACCCACCAGGCTGTATAATTGTATATATCTCATGAACCATGATAGTTAGACAGTTGAAATTTTCACAGATGATGTATTTCTATTGCCGATATAACAGCAAGTACTAGAAAAACAGAATCTAACAAATACTTAACGGGGCTCTCATACAACAAACGTGTTTTTGCCGTTTTTATAGATAATGGTACGGAACCCTTCGTGCGCGAGTCCGAGTCGCAGTTGGCCGATATTTTATTACGTCTATAAATAAATTAATAAATTGAAAAAACATTGTAGAATGCAAATAAATAATTGAAATTGAATTGGGTACGCTACCTACTTTATGTAACTACTGGTAGTAGGCTGGAGCATTTTGAATTTAATACTATCTATGGGTCATCGTGGTTAGTTACAGTCCAAATATTTTTTGTATAATAAAAATAAATAAATGTTTATTATCCAAAGTATAGCACGGTCAGCTTGTAACTAAATACAGTTTCATACATTAGATGTAAGTACATGTTTATAGCCTTCCTTATACGTAAACCATGGCCCCACCCACACCAGGCTCGACGAGGTTTTCAAACACACAAAGTTTCATAGTAGGTCACTATAATCAAACTTATACCTAGAAAATATACCTAGTAGCATTGTGTGGATAGGTAGTTGGTACTTAATAAAGACCCTATGCCCGCTTAAAAAAATAGGCCGACTAAAAAGTCTTCGGGAAGCGTTCGGGAAGTTTCGTCCTATCTTTTCGTCCAAAATACCGCAGAGCCTGAAAACGAAAGATTTCAATCAGTGTGTGTTGCCAGTGATGACTTATGGAACTGAGACATGGTCTCTTACTGTTGGCCTCATTAGTAAGCTCAAAGTCGCGCAGCGAGCTATGGAGCGAGCTATGCTCGGTGTTTCCCTGCGAGATAAGCTCCGGAACGAGGAGATCCGCAGGAGGACTAAAGTGACCGATATAGCTCTTAGAGTTAGTAAGTTGAAGTGGCAATGGGCAGGCCACATCGCTCGTAGAACTGACAACCGATGGGGAAGAAAGGTTCTTGAGTGGCGACCACGAACCGGAAGACGCAGCGTAGGCCGGCCCCCCACTCGGTGGACCGACGACCTGGTGAAAGCCGCGGGGAGCCGATGGATGCAGGAGGCGAGCAGCCGCTCAAGCGTGCTCTGGGGGAGGCCTATGTTCAGCAGTGGACGTCTTCAGGCTGTTAATGATGATGAAAAAGTCTTATCGTATATTGTATGATTTTAAAATGGAATTTCTTAGGATTTTAATTTACAGCAGTACTTAAATAAAAGACAAAATCAGAATGGGGGCAAGCGGCGAACAGACCGAATTGCTTGCTTATCGTCGTCAACTACTTAATTTCATTAATAACGGGATTTGAACCCGCATCCATCCATCCCTAAAGCCGGGACATGCTTTTGACAAGTGATGAAGACGTCCACTGCTGAACATAGGCCTCCCCCAGAGAGCGTCACTTTGAGCGGCTGCTCACCTCCTGCATCCATTGACTCCCCGTGGAAGTGATCTCATGTCCTTTAAAAGTGAAAGTTGTTTGTTTTTCGCCATTATTTCAGTTTCATCCCAAACAATACACCATAATTCCTTGGTCTACTCTGTTGCTTCCCAGGGCAGACCTTCCCCACTATCGGCTGAGGACGGACTCCCGCACGCCCAAGATGGAGTTTATGGCTGACTACGTGATGAAGGGCAGGGTCCTGGTGCTGCCGATCCAAGGGAAGGGGATAGCGAATATTACAATGGGTAAGGTGATACCATGGAACAAGGAGGAGAAGAATGCCAATACACCATGAAAACAGCGTAGATCAGAAATATGCTAAAAACCGTTATAAAACTAGATGTCGTTGCAAAATGAGCGGGCTATAAGTTGAGCGTAGATCAGAAATATACCAAAAACCGTTTTAAGCCTAGCCCGCCGTAGCTAGCCGTATAGCCTGCTCATTTTGCAGCGCCATGTAGGTTTAAAGCGTTTTTTGACATATTTCTGATCTACGCTGTTTTCTTGGTCTATTGGCATTCCTCTGCTCCTTGTTCCATGGTGATAACTACCTACATTCTTTTCTTTAATTCGGTAATATGTTAATTCCTTTGCTTATTACTGATAATAATAAGTCTTATAACGCTTGAGTACCTTAACAATAATAAATAAATTAAAAAATACGTAAGGTATTCTAGCTACAGCATTATGTGACTAGTGGCGCTACCTGTTGGTGAGTAGCTAAGTAACGATAACTAAGCAGTAAGCTCTAGAGCCACCATTGAGCTGCATAAGTTTTGCGGTGATAAGTTATATTAAGTTAGGCGATGTAGTAATCAGTGAGTAGAATATAATATTATTGTAAATTTTAACAGATTCTAAAATATGCCATTTATAAATGAGCAAGTAACACGAGCTTCAAAACACAAACTCATTCAGTTAGTTCCTCCAGTCAACAATAGATGGCAGTTTATGGCTCAGTTTAAAATAATTTTGTAAGCACCACTGTACTTGGTCAGGGTGATGTAATTTATTTGTTTCGAGTTGCCGATATTTCGGTAGCAAGCACCATGGTCACGGACGAACCCCGTTCAATTTTATAGTAATGTATAATTATGATATTCCAGTGAACCTGGTAGTGAAGCACGACCTGATCGGCGAGCCGGTGGTCCGAGACGGGGAGACCTACATGCACATCAAGCAGTACCGAGTGAAGTTCATCCCCCAAAGAGTCACCCTCTACTTCTCTAACCTGTTCAACGGAGACAAGAGGCTGGGCGATCAGATGAACAAGTAACATTCACGAAACTACTCCCCAGAGATTTTTTCTATTTCCTAGAGTATCCATTAAAATAAGCACTCTACTAATTTAGCTAATAACTACTTAATTTAAATTTTACCTATACTTCTAGAAACCTTATTATCTGAGAATGTGTCCAATAACACTTTTCTTATCGTCTCTATTATGGAGACGACACATTGTTCACGTGTTTTTGTCAGTAGCACTAAAACTTACACTGCACTACATTAAACTAACTATCAACAATCACTTATAACACTACACTAGCTCAAATGGTTTTGTTCTTCTAAGTCTTCTAACAATGTTCGTGTGGTCAAGCAGCTTGATTGCTTCGACATTCTCATGATGGTGAAGTCTACATTGATGACTTTCTGCATATTTTTTGATCAATTTATCGACGAACTCTATAGGTCCCGATGACGGTCGTCATTTCGAATATACCAGGGCGCATTTACAATTTCCCTCAGTACCTTATTTTTGAAACGTTTGTATCGTTTGTAAATTACTCTTTCTGATACAGCCCGCCGGAGATGTAAAAATTTTTTTTGGGATATTTCACTTTTTCTACCAATGCCCAGACCTGTAGCACTGGAGACAAAATCTGTAGATGTCTTTTTTCATTAGTCATGGACGAGCTAGTTAAGCGTCACAGCCACCGATAATAGCTGCAGTGCCACACGGAATTTTAATTTTCACGTGGCATTGCACTTGCGCACGTCGAATCCTGCGACATCAGCATAGTCTAAAGACAGTGTAAACAGGTCATAGAGTCTCATTAGCTTGTTATTTTCACTAACTACGGAGACCGCAGCTAGCTTTGAGAATTAGCAAGTTGAAGTGGCAGTAGGCAGGCCACATCGCTCGTAGGTCTGACAACTGATGGGGAAGATAGGTTCTCCAGTGGTGGACCGACGACCTAGTCAGAACTGCGAGGAGTCGATGGATGCAGAAGGCAAGCAGCCGCTTAAAGTGACGCTCTTTGACGGAGGCCTTTGTTCAGCAGTGGACGTCTTCAGGCTGATGATGATGATGATGATGATGATGATGACGGAGCCCTTCAAACAAAAATAATTTAGTGTGCATTAGCACACTGCTGCTTGGCGACAGAATAACTGGCAAAGCGGTGGTACCTATCTAAACTATTTACCTCCTACCACCTAGTAAAGTTTTTTCTAGGCAAGCATTATACTCCACCATCGACCGCGTCGTCACTTACCATCAGGCGAGACAGTGATAAAAAAATCGTTGAATAAAAAAGAAGTATAGTACCTATTAGATTAACTGTAATTTCATCATTCCAGATTCCTCAACGAAAACTCAGACCTTGTGTTCAACGAACTCAAAGATTCCTACGAGAAGTCCCTCAGCAGCGTCTTCCAGGACGTCACCAACAAGATCTTCGACCAGGTGCCCATGAACAAGATCTTCTTAGAAGAATGAGTAGAAGGAAATAACATGAGAAGAAGCAAGAAGGGGGGTTTATAGAAGAACGGGGTTTTGATGGAAGAAAGGAGTGGTACGCGGGATACTCAGACGTTGCTGTGGTGTTTTTGGACTTTGATTCGATTTAAACGTTTATTCCCGAAATCCTCACCAGTCAGTATGAAAATATTCACAAGCGTTTTCCAGTAGTCAGACATTGGTGATCTATTAGCTTAGTTCCGTGTAAAAAATTAAGGCATGCGTTCTCCAATCTTAATTATTAATCTAACCTTGAGATTATTAAAAACAAAAACACCACAGAGTAACGCCCGTAGGTAGATTTATTAAAATTGAAACACAAAGTTACTTATAAGTTAGACTTGTATATTTATTTACTGCTTTAATTAATTTAGTTATTGTACAAAATAGTACATTCTAAGTGTAACTATAATTAAAGAAACCCATACAAGTGTTGTTTTAATTATTGTTATTAGCATTATTATTTCGTAAAATTCATAAAATCAGTCACGACGTATAGGAACCCTAATTATTTTGTAATTGTGCCATCTGTTAGCGAGTAGCAACGCTACATCATTTCATACGGTGCGGCACTGGTAGCGTACATTTTCTTCGGCTGTCTTGTGACAAGTTTTGATGGAAGTCTCTCGTTTAATTCCACATCCGGTGGATTTTCATTATTGTAACGACGGGCATTGTTCAAGCAAGTAGTCTTGCAGCATGCTTCGTTGATAATAACCACTGAAATTAAAACTAGTTCATGGTTAATCTTTAGATGGAGTAATTGTGTAAAACAATGTCGTTTTTGAAAATTCCGGTAGATGGCGTTAAAACAAAATTAAAAATACTAACGCATTCCAACTAAAAGAAGATAGATAACCAGTCCCAATATTACAGCAATCAGCTCCATTGGTGTGGATCTGTAAATGTAAAAGTACTTAAAACATATTTTGCTGCGTTTGTACCAGCGAGAGCGCAGTAGTTTGGGATTCTTTTACGCCTAGAATAGTCGTCTCAACACCAGCCTGAAGACGCCTAGGTGCAAATTGGCCTCTCTTTACGCGACAACAAACTTTATCTAGGTACTACAATGCGTTCACTTCAATTATTAATGTTCAGTGGTTCACTTCACCGTTGCACTTGTTGGCGTAAAATTGACCTGAACAGAAATTGGTGATAAAGCCAGTTTTAGAGCCTACCTAGGTACCTGACGGATTCACGTTACTACAGGGATGGTATAAATCCCTGTAAAAGACATACCTCTGTGTGTGAGGGGCAGGTTAGGTAAAGCGGCTATCCTGGGCCAATTTCAGCACCGAATAGATACAAAAATTTAACATAACAAACCAAAGAAACTACGGCAATTACGTTTGATGAAGTTGCCGCTATTATTTAATAGGCGCACATGGTTTTAAACTTAATGAGTGATTAATGAATCTGTTTTCCCTCGGAAACTTAGTTTTCCGGGATAAAAAGTATTTTACATTGAACTTGTTAATGTGAACAATCTGTGTATTATTTATTATGTTTTGGTTGAACCCGCTATTGGTTAAGCCGTTTTAGCATAAAACGCCACACCATAAAACAAACACCGAGGAGCATGCTGCTGCCCATTCCATGAATATTCCCTTCATATCATCATCAACAGCCTGAAGACGTCAACTGCTGAACATATGCCTCCCCCATAGAGCGCTACTTTGAGCAGCTTCTCGCCTCCTGCATACATCAGCTCCCCGCGGTTTTCACCAGATCGTTGGTCCACCTAGTGGGGGGCCGGCCTAAGCTGCGTCTTCCGGTTCGTGGTTGCCACTCGTGAATCTTTCTTCCCCATCGGTTATCAGTTCTACGAGCGATGTGAACTACTACGCTGCTACCCATTCCCTGAATATTCTTTTAGCTGGCTCTTATGTTATGAATATGTTGGAACATTTTTTTTGCTCTAGAATCTAGGTATAGTTTTGACAAATTAATTTGTAAAGGAAAAATTTGGATCACGAAAGGCATAGTAGTAGTAATAGTAGTAGTAGGCACTATAGTTTTCGAGTTAATTAAGCAAAAGTCAAAACTTTCAGGAATTCTAAGGGCTGCTCCTTTAGCTCACCTCTCAAGGTCAGATAAATTTAGTTAGTATATGGTTACCTCCTAAGTAAGTACCTCAAACCTATCCTTGAAGTCAAAAACTCTGCCTTATCCATGCACTATAATAAACGTTGAGGTTAAGAGTCATCATCCTCTTCGCCTTTTCCCATTTGATATTGGGGTCGACTCTTAATCTAACCTGTAGCATCGAGCTACCAGAATTACACGAGCGACTGCCATGTGACCTCGCAACCCATAAGGAACCAGTAACAGGGATGGTTAGACCAGGTGACAGATTCTATCAGGCGTCTGACGGGTAGTAACGGTTGCCATAGATGTTCTTATGACAACCGGGACCGACGGCTTAACGTGCTCTTCGAGGCACGGAGCAATGGCATCGAAAACTGCACATAACTTACTAGATAAGAAAGTCATTGGCGCAGGGCCAACGATCAAACCCAGAGCCGTAAGATTGCGAAGCGCACATGCTACCGCTCGGCCACCATCGTTCTGGACTATTAAGAGTACCGAGGGATAATATTAAAAGTACCCACCTTTCTACAGAGAACATTCAGTAGTCTCAGTCAGACAAGATCTAGTAATCACATTCGATGGTGGTATGCCTGGTCGCTCGAAGAAGTCCTCGGATGGAAAGGTAAGCGCAGAACAGCATCAGCACGAAGAATGCAGTCTCCCAGAAATGCGCTACCAGGATACGCGTACTCATTATTAGGGGTTACATGGCATATTACATGGAAAAATTGTGGTAGATGAATAATTTTTTAGTGACTCGGAGAAGGGAATATAGAAGTGACAGACTAGTGGTGTCACTTAGTGTCATTATTGTCGTTTTGACACTTGTACAGAAATGGGCAGAAACTGTGGCGCTGTGGTAGAAGCACAGATTAGAGAAAAAAACAATTGACTATAAGTAGAAGAAGAGTCTTAGAACGAACGTTTACCTCACAGAGTCAATTATTTTTTTCTCTTATCTGTGGTTAACCTGAATGCGTTTTAATAAAAACGTGATAAATACGCTGCGCGGGCGTATGCATTGTTTGACCACATCGCTCGTAGAACTGACAACCGATGAGGAAGAATGGTTCTCGAGTGGCGACCACGAACCGGAAGACGCAGCTAAGGCCTCTTACTAGGTTGACCGACGATCTGGTAAAGCCGCGGGGAGCCGATGGATGCAGGAGGCAAACAGCCGGTCAAAGTGGCGCTCTGGTGGACGTCTTCATCATGCTGTTGATGATGATGATGATGACTAAAGTTTGACAGCTCCTAAGCTCACACTTATCTCTCTAACCCCCGGTTTCTCCTATACCCGCGTTCGGATAGCCTTATACTGGCGGCAAAATTAACTGTTAAAAGGGTGTTTTTCAAAAAGTTTGCTCGTTGCGTAATGGAATTCCACCCAAAAGAAAATATTTTTTTTAAATAAATAATTAGTTTCTATGAATCAGAATATAATCTAAATCCATAAAAACAAATTTTAATTATAAAATAGTCTTTTATTTAGGAATAAATATATATTTTTTAAGGGTATGGACAACAGGAATTCCATTACGTCACAAAGTTTAAGTAAGTTTTAAATGAAATCCATGGGCAATTTGAGTATAAAATATATTAAATTATCATTGAACTAAACGGTCTCCTGAAACCCGAAACTTATTTTTTGTAATTTAAATAATACAAATACCTTTTCTTTGGAAACATATTCCTCTACGCTACGTTATGGTACGTTTGATTGCTCAATTTTCGTCTTTGCTTTGGCACTTTACTATATTATGTCGTTTATATTAATAGTACGGAAAGGTTAATTATTGTACTTTGTTTTAATTTTAATTTGAGTATAATTCATAGTAAATTAAAGTAATGAATCAAATCTAAAATATCAGTCAGAAGAAGACAAGTGACGTTAATGGAAAAAGACGTCACGTTTAGGAATTATAAGGCATAATTTACATGAGTTAGAATTATTAAACTTTATCGCTATAATTCAATTATGGCTGTATAAGTAGGTACCTAACAATAACTTTTTTCATATCTATAGTATTATAAACGTTGCCTTAACTACTCATATCCAAATTTCTGAAATCCACTTATTTTACTGTTAATTATATGGTAATTAATTTTATTGCTACTAAATAGATGCGATTTCATCAAACATGAAACTGATCCCTCATACCAAACAGCATTTCGAGAACTTGAACTTATGCAAAAAGTCTTATAAGATTTTTAACACAAACAAACTTACAAATAAAGTAAATGAAACTGTTTATAATAAGTACATTTTTTGTTAATTACACACTACATCGATAATCTAGGTCACTACTCACTAGGCAACAAAAAAAACCAGACACAATGTAACCCATGCCTAATAATTCCACTACGTCACAGTTGGCGTTCCACTAATACAACACGTAGCGTAGTGGATGTGACGTATGACGCCGATATTGAAACAAACTCTAAAAAGATGATGTTTAATAATGATTCTACTAAATAATACATTGAATTCAGATTCTAGATGTTGGTAAGTTTAACCCATGAAAAGTTGTAAGTCAAACAATCAATACAATACATTATTAAATTGGGTTCGTAGTGGAAAACAAAAACAGTACAACGTGACGCCTGAGCACTATTTCACATATATCAGAATGAGAATGCAACTAGCATTAAAACAAACATAGCGACCGTAGACGGGCCTAAATGTTGCACCCAATCAAATAAAATACTTACTTAAATTTTCGTTTAAAATCAGTATATCGACGTAGCGTATGCGGAATTTTCCACCAATGTCATTTTGAGGGACAAAATAAAATCAGTATTTTATATTATTTTGAACTCTAAAACGCTGTAAACTCGGAATATTATTGAATCTGGATCATATAACCTTTTCAAATAACATAAAACTCTTGAACAAGAAATGGCCAATAATGCATATTTTTCGTTCTGAATTGTCCAAAAGGAGTGTGGGACACTAAAAAAATCATCTCTCTTTTATCGAATATTGGCAATATTTATGCAAAATAAACAGATTTAAGTACTTTTGGATATGTAAATAATCAATTTTTGAGTTATTCCGTTGTGTTGAGAATTTAAAACAACATTTTTTAAATCAATAGCCTGCAGAATTAGCTCGAAAGTCATAGGACATGTAATTTTCAAGTAAACATTTTATTTGAAAAACACCCAAAAACGACAAAAATTATCACATGCACCGTTCGTTTTGGGAATGTGTGAGCAAAAGTTACGTTTTTAACTGTTTTCGTTCACCGTTCGGATAGCTCAAAAACAGTTAAAAATGACATCGTGAACTGCCAATTTTGAGCAACCTGCGGAGTGATCGTTTTCTGACATTAGAGATTGACGCATAATTTTTGGTGCGGTTATGTAAAAATTATTGATTTTCATTGTGAAAATTGTAGTTATCGTAATGATATAGCACGGAGAAGGAAAGATAAAGTTAATGTTTTTGGAGACTCTTTCTCCAAATTTCGAAAAGATGTAAAAAAAAAGTAAAAAGAAAAAAAAAAAAAAAAAAAAAAGATAAAAGATTAAAGTAGGTAAGATTTTAATGTTGCATACTATTTTCAGCTTTGTCTGAATGAAATAAGGTTAACATTCCAAAAGCACTTAAAAAGTGCTCGAGCATTTTGCTGCTCTGTCTGAATTGATCCTAAGTTAGATGTACCTAATGGTTAGAACTTCATGTTTTAACCAGTTTTTAGTGGTACGTTGGATAACGAAGTAAATACTCTAATGCCCACCTCTACTAAAGTCTATTTTAGTTAAACAACACTTACCATAACCAATGGTTGAAAATGCTAATTAATTCTAGCCAATGGACAAAATTTGTTAGAATTTTTAACCATTGGTTAACCTTAACTACGGATCAAAAACCCACCCTTAAACTCAGAATAAAAAGACTTATAAGTTTATCATATTATCATTTATTCAGTGATTCATAACAATTTCTATGGCATAGTCACTGGTAACATTATGTCGAAAATATAAAACTTAACTAGAACTTAGCCTCTAGGTTGAACCAGTGTTGCAATATCCAATAATTTGGGAAACTAAACTGATACTTGGGTTACCATCTTTTGCTATTTCGTGTATTTGCAACAAAATATTTGACGCTTTTCTTAGGCGAACAAGATTTTTGAAAATCACGATTATTATTAGTATAATACATTTACATGCACTTAAAAAGCATTTTCAATTAACTTTAAGGTTTTGTTAGTTTATAAGGACATAAAAAATATGTTTATCTAAATAAACTGTTTTTCTGAATTTGACATGGACGTATTTTGATAATCCAGTTTATTTGCCTGCGTAGGGCATTATTAAATATTTTTTATAGAAATATCATAGACAAATTATTATGTATATAGTATAGTTAAATAATAATAATAATGTATGCTAGATAGACAGATAAAAATTTAACAGAATGATTAAAGTTCAAAACCGTTATTTGATTTGTATAATATTTTTTTCTAGTTTCATTTATTTGACAAAATAATATAAACGAAATACTAAGAAAACTTACAGTTTTGTTACAAGAAAACTTAATACATACCATTGAACTTCTAAGCCCGGCTTCACCAACCTCGGTTAACTAACCGATCGTGAACGTTTAACCACTTCTGTCATTAATTTAATTAAAATTAAATTATTCATTACAATGACAGAAGTGATGCACAATAATAAGCTAGTATGAAACTAATATACGCGTAACTATATATACCTACACTTATTTTGTGATGTTTTCTTGTGGACAAAGTTTATATTTATCTGTAGATTTGGAATTTTATCATGACTATACAAAAGATCGGACGGCTACGTGGAAATTTACAATGATTTATAGTGTATACAAGTGAAAAAATATTTTTTTGTCTAGCGTCACTAGTGAGGTACGAAAATGGATGAGTTTTTATCGTGCCTTAGATACTTATTTATGTCATTATTACTTTAATAAGTCCTAATCAAAAATGCTTGCTGTTTTTTTTTACTAATAGGTAGTTACTACAAATGTCTTATAAGCTCTACTTCCTTCACAACCTATAAAAAATGAGATTACTGTTAAATAAAAGTCATTGCCAATATATCCCGGCTATAAAAATATGGAATGATAACAATGTTAGCTAAATGCATAAACCAAATTATACTTTTTCGTAAAAAAATACCGGGCAACTTAGTACTAAGTTAAAAATAAAAAGAATACACATACTGTTTTAATTTATAGTATAATTTTGTCATTTTTGACACATTGTACTTACAAATATTCAAGTTATGACTACAAAAGTCGCATATTGCAGCAATTGTAGTTAAAACTTGAGCAACACGTATTTTTATAAATTTCTAGCCAATCATAGATTGCCAAAACTAAAAAATAACACAAATATTATTAAATAATTTCACGCCAGTTTATCTTATACAAAAACTTCTTAGCTAACTTTTTAGTAACTTATAAAAAAGTAATGTACTTAGTCACCTACTGCTTAAAAATAAACTTTTGCCTTAGCACTTAGCACCATAAAAATATAGCCAATAAGTAATCTCTTTTTTTTATTTTTTATTTTATTACTTATTATTGAAACATTCAGACAACTAAATCATTTTACAAATTACCTAAACAAAGTGTTTTGAATAACAAAATAAAATATTTATTTTTAATCGGCCTGCCGTTTTTATTCAGATCTCAATACAATAACACTTTGTTTAAACAGTTTTTTTTTTATTAACAAGTGCATATTCTACTTACTATAAGTAATAGGCAAATTATTGCCATAATCAAATGTTAAAATAGTTAGTACAATTTTTTCTAACCTATAAAATAGTTAATATTCAGTTAGAATACAAATAATATAGTATAATAATATTTCTACGATTCGAATTATAACAAAGCATTCCAAACATTACAACGTCATGTAAAGTGTGGTTAATCAGCGTTTAACATCATGGTGTAACCGGCCCTTAGGCTGCATGGTTTGGATAAAAGCAATTTTATCAAAATCTACGACATCTACAATATCTACGATACGCTATCTTACAGATAAGATGTCAGATACCAAACCGTACCTTGGAAATTAAGTCCTAGTGACCACCAAAATGTGCAGACCCGTTTTGTTTGTCTATAAAGCCGCACATTTAGTCCTTGGTTCACTGGTCACTGTCATCATCCTGTCATTCGAACTTCGTCGTAGAAGATGACCTTCTGCAGCCGATAGCCACAGGAGCCGGTATCCGGGAAGGCCCATTTCTCTGGTCTTTTCTTGGGCTGGCCAGCTGTCTCGTACTCGTAGACCTTTCCAGTTTCCCATCAGACATCACCCAGGCTGACGTGAAATCAGCGTAATCTGAGTCTTTCGAGCTGGTTCTAGATAAAGAATCGTCTCCTTTAGAGTACGTCCTAATAATTCCTTTGATTTTCTCCAATACCGTTGCGTCATCTTTCGCCGTTTCTGTTGACCGCAAGATCTGCTCCAGTAAAGGACTAAGAGCTTTCTGGTTCGGTGGTGATCTGAGAGTAGCGCTGCTGGCTCGCAGAGGAGAATTCCTCTGGAATGCTTGTGGCTGAACTGTTTTGGGTTTAGCTTTAGGAGATTTGTTTGGGTTAGTAAAAGTGTCAGCTCCTATCGTGGGTCTAGCCTTCGTTTTGGTCTGTGTGGGAGCTGAACGGCCACTCCATGTGTTTCTAGACGAAGGTGGCAGCTTTGGCGCCAGCTTCGGTGATGTCTGAGTCGGGTTGGCTGTGTGTTTGGGGCTTGGCGTATTCCCACGGCTTGGAGTGCGGTTCCTAACTGGAGAGTGGGGTATTCTACTCGCCTGTCTGCTTCGCATCGGCTTGGGAGATTCGACTTCCCTCCTTAGACTCATGCTGGGAGAGTCATTGCTTTCGGTGACGATAATCCTCTCGGGGCTGCCTCGGCTAGATTTGTCGTCAACGGAGCTGGTCTTTCTTCCTCCGTAGAAGGTGTCGGAGAAGTCGGTCTTGCGCAGGCCAGTGTTGAGGCTCACGTGGACGTCCCGTTCAGCCTTGTCCATGTGGCAGCCGTCGTCTTGGTCGAGACGCTCTGAAAAGACAGGAATAGGTGCTTTATTTATAACTGATTTTTGTACCTATCAAGAAACAATAATTTGAAGACAGAGGAATGGTGCAAGTATTTGTCCCGTGTCTAGGTGTTGTGGGATGGGACCGATGGTTCTAGTTAATCTATGGATCTCTATTAATACAGGGCGTTCTGTTTATGATCCAGGAATTAAGTATGTAATCTTTAGGAAACGTGATGCTATTATTTGATATCTACTATAAATCTTTGGGCCTAATTATGACATAAAATATGGGTTTCAAGAATAAGTCATATGTTTAACGTAACTAGTATTCTTTCTTTGTGTTTCTTCTGTATTGTCATAAATACGTATATGGAAATGCTTATGGAAATATAATTGAATATAAATGAATCCTGTATCCCATATAAAATCTAAGAGCAAAACCAGTTTCACCACTGACAGCAGTCAAGTCACACTTTTTACAGCGCTATTTAGTGATATAAAAAATCATAATTATCTTCTAATAAGCTCTCTTTTTCAACAGCAGCTTCAAAACTGCAAGTTTCCATAATTGGTTCTCATGTTTCCATAATCATTTGCTAACCCCCTACACACACTATGAAAATATGTATATATATGTACCGCGCAGCAGATGGAAGATGACAACACACACATTACAGAATATTTTACAACAACAGTAGGTTTTTTTAAGTAGTACAAGACCCCTATAGTATAAACTATAGATTCTTATTTGACTTTTTGAAGTATTAAAACTTTATTTTGATTTGCATCTTTGTTGAACGGGCTAATGCTGTTGGTCTCTATCGAACTTTACAGCGTCACCAGGCAGGATGTTACGCACCTTAATTTATCTCTTTTACAGTAGAATATCAAAATATGTAATGCCACTATATGCCATTATTAGAATAAAAAGGGAAACTTTAATCTACTGCCCATGCTCGCGGTTTGTTGATTTCGAAGAAGGCAACTGTGTTAATAAACCTATGGCCGATATCGATCACACACCGCTCCATCATTCAAATATCAATCAAACGTTTCTTTTGTTGGAACACATTAAAATGGCTCTGTACTATTGCTTGATATTTGTAATACAGTATTAAAATTTACACTTAACACAGGCCCGTTGTTGTTGCGCATGATAAGTACTTGTCGACGATTTATTTCATGGTGTGTGGAGGGGCTTACAGAGTCTCTATAGTATAAAATAAAGATATCCTCGATAAAAATCTATATTCATAAGACCAACATGGTTGTGAGCGACACGGAGGTCGGAGCTTAACCTCCTTTATTTAAGTTTTATTTAGTTGTCTAGAATAGACAGATTTTAAGTTGACACGACAAGGAAAAATATGTCGCATTAATTTTTCTATGTAATTTTTTAATTTTTTAATATAATTTGATTTTCGCTGCTTTACAAGCTTTCTTTCGTTCCTTTTATATCGCACTTTATTTTATCTTTTCTACATCGGAAACACCTACACTCATCATCACCTACAATGGTCATACTTAACTTTTAAGTTATTCATGTTGCTAATAAAGTTAAAAGTTAATCAAAACTACAACCAAGTGGGCTGGCTCACGAATAATTCATTATTTTGTTAATAGAAAAACAAGTCAGCGACATTTTAATCACCTCTTAGTTAAAATTTATTTGTATGTAGACAAACAAATAATACGCAGTTTTCATTTCATCATCATCATCATCATCACCATCATTCATCATCATTAGACAACTACTGGATATGGCATCTCCTAAAAACACGCCACTGAGCCTGGCCCGCGCCGTCAGTCACTACGTTTATAGTGGCTCCACCTAGTCGGTAGGCGTCCTACACTAAGTTTGCAAAGTCGCAGTCTCCACTCAAAAATACAAACAACTTCTGCATCGGCTATTATATGTATATATTTTCAATTTCAATTTTCAATTGGTAATCTGCATTCCACAATGTTGTATACAGATGTTCGTTTTCTTAATCATGGACCCTACAATATAGACCCAATTATCATTTATTTAATTAAAAAACGTCATATGGACATGTTTGGATGAAAGGCCAAGACATTTTATTTCATTATAGGTCCATATCATTTATTTAATCAATCACCTACCAATTAAAAAACCAGAAACTCATCAATTAGGTACTCGACACGTTTTCTTCTTGCATCCAAGAGTCCTATTGCGTTATCGAAAAAATCAGATCTAATCAAAGAATAAAAAACCAACAAGCGAACAAAAATTAATTGAATGACTCCTTTGTTCAATTTAAAAATGTAAGTAAGCTTTGTTCAGATATTAATCGACTGTGACTTAACTAACTAGATGTTACGACCTACCGATTAACTTTAACCGGTGTTTTTATTTAGCTATTGTTTCTCTGACCCATCTATCATGACAATCACAACTCAATTTATAGCTCTAGTCGTTTATAAAACTGATTTATATAGCAACAAACAATTAACCACTACCATAACAGAGCAAGCTTAATGACGAGAAATATTTAAGTCAATCATAGACCATTCCTGCCGCATATGCCATAAACGCTGTGTTATTATTTAGTACCTACGTTTCCTTTTCCGTGATAACACGTGACGAGTATAGTAAGGTATGGAGTTGAAAGTTATTTAATTTTAATAAATCATTACCCTGTGTCAGCCCACTGCTGGGCTGGGCTTCTCTTAATGAACGCCACTGGGCCTGGTCTTCAGCTTTTTTCATCCAGCTTTCGTAGTACCTATCTCTGCCTTCAGAAGTCAACCCAACTCTTTTTTTTTTTAACGGGCAAATTGCCTTTATTACTCAAGCTAAATAAAATAAATAATAAAAACTAAACTAAACTAAACTAAACTAAGCATAACTAAGCTAAACTAAACTAAACTAGCTACACTACCTACTACAAAGAACACTTATGGGCTGTATAATAGCCGCGATGGCCTATAGACAGTCCAAGTGCTCCAGCCCACTACCGGTAGGTAGCGTACCCAACATGCTGGCCGCATTGCCACGTTGAATTGCAATGCTGATGCGTTGGGCCAAATAAGTGCCAGCATTTTGGTCACGCGTCGCATCGACCAGGCGCTCTGATAGACTTTGGAAAACGCGATGAGCTCCCGGTCCCCACGGACCCAGGGTCTCAACACCAAACGGCTCAAATATGTAACCGCTACCGAGATTACTATATTTGCGCCGTTTTAGCTGCTCAGCAGAATTAGCCGCGGCGCCGGCCCTAACGTGTGTCTCGGGAAGGTGTGACGGCGCCATAGTATCGACGCAAGTAGCGTCCCACACTAAAGGCCGCCCCATCTTCCAGGGAACCAGAGTCATTCCGTCGGGTCTTTTACCATCGTCACGCATGAGACCATTCGGTTCGAGAATGGCTGCAACATTGGCGGTGGTAAAAGCCCGGCGAATGATGTCATTAAGACTAGCGTGGCGCGAACCCAACTCTTTTTGGACTGGCCTGTTAGCTCAGTTGGTAGTAGCTCTGAACTATAGGTTGTGGGTTCGATTCCCACTCAGGATAACCATTTGTGTGATGAACATCGATGTTTGTTCTGTGTCTGGGTGTTATATTATATTCTATGTATGTATTTACAAACAAAAAGTATCTGAGTATTCTATCAGTTATCTGGTTCCCATCATACAAGCTATGCTTAGTTCAGGGCTAGATGGGGCTGTGTAAAATATGAAAAAAAATGTAGGTGGTCGCCTTGATTCCCGCCCAAGACAAATATTATGATGCATTGAAAATTGATGTTTGTTATATACTATCTGAGTTTGTATTGGTATATTATCCCGAAAGGGGTGAATCTACTCCCCTAGGTAGACAATGTTTCTTCTACGACTCTTCTAACTTAATAGTTTTTCATTGAAGAAATGCCATGTAAAGTTTACGTTCGAAGATGTCGCAGCTGGGTGGTTGAACATCGTCCTTGACCGAATGCACTTAGATGAGTTTAACGACCTGTGTTTAGAAATGAATTCGTAGTATCTTGTTAACTTTTGTAGCGATCGCACGTGCAATTTTGTGAGTGGATTTATTTTTTAGTATGGAGGTTTGGAAACACGCAGTTTCAAGTAAGGCTCTCACAACTTGTGGGCTATCATGGTCCCAGTCCCCACCTTGCGGGATAACATACCAATTCAAACTTACCTTGTATTGTATTCTAAGTATGAAATTACAATCTTCGGTCTAGAGTGAACAATGCATCATAATTATGATACAATGGTCAAATTCTTTGTCTAGAAACAATTTAAAGAAGACCTCACCATGAAAGTCATTAATAAAAGTTTGCTCGAAACAAAAACGGCCTGTCAACAATCCCATCAAACCGATTCAAATCATAACTGAATTGGTCTGATCCGTAATAATAACCGTCTGGCCTCCCACATGGTTAGCAACTGGATTGGTGTGGACGGGGCCTTATACGACGAGAAGAATGTACGCTGAGTGCTAGTATGGACACGAGGCACGAGCGAGCCAAGGGTAGTCAGGTACAGTGAGTCAGGCATCTCAAATGTGTGCTTTGACTTTTATCAACTTATGTCAGAGTTCTTGCGATGAATGCCTGGACTTTAGGACAAACCACCAGCCGGAAGACGGCACTTTAAGCGCTTATCATTGGCTTTCCATAATCACTACGCTAAGCATCAGGCCACTTGATAATCGCAGAAGATTTTAATGTACCGAGGAGATCGCTGCTGCCCGTCGAGATGGGGTGGTTCTATTCGCAATCCAGGAACACACAGCGACTTTAGGACGTTCAAGTGAAAACATATATTATATGAAATACAAATATATAGTGTATATGACTCGTACATGGTGTAATCGAAGCTCCAGATTGGAGTTTTCTTTTCAGTGTTGTGCCGGATTGCTTTTGCCATTTTTTTACCCATGTATAATAATAGTCGTGTCGAGCAATATGAAATTAACGGCCGTCTATACTAAAGTTTGCCCCTAGTAAGCCCCTATTTCATAAAATCATAATAAAACTACAATTTCATTATGAGGACCAAGTGCACACAAAATTTTTAAAGATCTTCCTAAACGTCTGGTCGAAGCAACGCGTGACCAAAATGTTGGCCTCTACTTGGCCCAAAGGTTGAGTTGAGCATTGGTCATTCAACGTGGCAATGCAGCCAGCATTTTGGGCACGTTGCCTACTGGTAGTGGTTTGTTAGATTAGTTTTGTATTACATTGCATATTCTAATAGCTTTAATTTAGTGGTAGTTTGTTTTTATTTTGTTACACATTAAATGTATATTCTGCGTTAAAAACATTTTATTGTCAGTCAAAGTAGCCGACAATCATCAGTCACGGTCAATCAACAATCACATAGGTCTTGTGTTATATGAAACGCAGGTTCGGCGTATTCGACTGACGTTTTGTAGTTTTGTTATGATTTGTCGCTTTATGAAATAGGGCCCAGAATGCTGGCTCTATGCACAACAAAATTTGCATTGCTATACAACACAGGCCTGCTTCATGCCTGTACCGTACATACCTCCAGTGCTTCGTATAAGTAATCTGGGACCCTGGGACCTCAGGTACAGGTCTGTGTTATCCACAAATTATAAAGTATGATGCTATCCACAGAGTACCTAGCATTGTTTTTTTTCTTTAATCTGTGATGCTGTCCAACATGCTGCCAGCCACCTGCCAGCATTCTGGGCTCTTTTCCCTCCGCCAATGAGGTTTTATATTTAAGTTTTATCAATTTTAAGTACAGTGTAGATTTTTAGGCCTTGTTTAGTTTAATATAATGTGTATTATTATGGTTAGCAAATAAATCATTCTACGCCATCTTGTTTCGATCACCCGACGTAACTACTTAAAATCTAATTACGGTCATCTTTCGAGCTACAGTGGTTTTTTTGGCGGTACTCCGTCACCGTGACGTAATTATCAGATGCTACTTTAGGCAGCGGGATTCATTATAGGACCCATTGTCTACCTTAGGTGACCTTAGTGCACCTACTGAAGGCACGTCGATGACCTGCTTCTGTTTTATTTTTTAGTTGGCTATTGAAAGTTAGATTTTGTTGCTAGACACATCTTCATCATCAGGTTATTGTCTATGATCGCTTTTTACACTTTGTTGCAAATGATTTGTTATGACTAGGTGGTAGGACTTTTCTGCAAAGTTCGTCTAGGTAGGTACCACCGCTTTGCCAGTTATTCTGCCGCCAAGCAGTAGTGTGCAAGCACTACTGTGTTCCGGTTTGAAGGGCATTGTAGCTAGTGAAATTACTGGGCAAATGAGACTTTATGATCTGATCACTCAGTCTAGTAATCTGATTACTAAACTGGGTGATGTCTCAGGATGACGTGCGCAGTGCAGTGTCACGCGAAACTTTATTGTTGTAAAGTTCCGGGTGACACTGCAACTGTTATGGGCGGCCGTGTCACTTAACATCAGGTGAACGACTAGCTCGTCACGTCATTCAATCACATAAAAAAAAAAAAAAAAAAAAAAATGACATGGTGTTGTTTAAATAAAGGGTTCTATCCTATTTAAAATAGTGGTAAGTACGGACAAACTCTCGCAAAAAAGTCACTATCTTGTAAATTATATCAGCGTCTGTTTCTAAATAGCTATAGGTGTTCAAGATGTTTTCAAGAGATGTTAGAATTTTTAACCATTAGTTATCTTACCTATGGATTAAAAACCCACCCTAAGAAAACTGCAAAAATTGAAGATAAATATAAAATTGTAAACAACAGAGTAATAAGTCACTGGTATGTGCATTGCAGAAACGATTTCCGTTACCCACCGTTACAACATGTGTCTAACGGCGACACAAACAAACACACCTAATGTCACTATATATGTATGTTTGTGTAAGTATTGTACTAATACACTGAGTGTTTCAGCATGCAGATGGGTACTACTTGAAATAGGGCTGCCAGCTAAAGTTAAATATCTTTAGGTTGATTATTTCACTTTGTTGTACCTATTCGTGAGATTCAGACTGGAAAGGTTAAAGTTTTATTAAAAAGCAAAGTGTCTCATGCCCGTCTGCACTAATGTTTGACAGATCTTAAGTCTGCACTTATCTGTCTAGAATTGATTCAAATGCGTGTGCGATTAAGCACAAAAAACACTGTCTTAGAATAAATTTAGTTTATTAGGCAGACTCACTGACAGGCGTTGGAGCAAGAAGATCGAATGCTTCACAGAGCATATAAACGCTGAATATTACCACAGAGTATATAAAAACTACGTTGACTTATTATGTTGCGTACAGATAACGTAACAATGCGTAGGTACATCATAGAGAGATAAGTGCGAACTTAGAAGCTGTTAAATTTTGTGCAGAGGGGCATTCATTTTTTAAGCTCACTACAACGATTATATCAGCTACTTACTACTAAATTCTACTAGCTACACTACCTACTGTTGTAGTATTACTAATGTAGGTAAAATAATTAATTATTTTACCTACCTACATTAGTAATACTACAACACCTACGAAGGTAGGTCTAGGTAGTGATAATAGACCGAGGGATATATTAGTAGTCTAGCTACATTCACTGTAGCTATCTAATCATTATAAAATGCATCAGGTGCACAGTCACTTATTACCAGCTAGGCGATCATTTGCAACCGATAGAAACACAAAAATGTATGGCTATGACAGTTTCAATAAGCAGTTTATGTGCATAGTTACTGTGCAAATTTTCAACTTTAGAATGAAATTTCTCTTGTTGCATTGCTATCAAAGTTCCGTAATCACCCCGCAGAAGTCAACAACAGTATAAAATCACTTCACATGTCTTAGTTGACACCCCTACTGTAACAATGCTATATAGCAACTGACAGTAATTCACATACATGTTATTTCAGCACACCTTATAATGTTCCAAGTACTAACTACTAAGTATAACTGCAGATAATATGTTCGACAAAGCATAGTTATTGAAATGCTCGCAAATGAATGTGTGCAACCTGAACTAACAGTTTTGTGCGTTTGCCCATACTGGTTTAGTGATAAGCTGACGGCGATATCAATTTTTTTCAGCTTTTCACAGTACCTTATTGTTATGTAGGCCGCGCCTGCTTCGTAATAAAGTATCTAGTGTGTAAGGCATACATAGGTCCTTACTTGTAGGTACCTATAGTGTATTTTGCGTGAGAAGTTTGAAAGGATACTTCCTAATAAAATTGCCGTTTCTGACTTTCAGTCTTTCTTTCAGATCCATTAAATTTTTCAGGTTTGGCGTTTCCTAGTACTCGCCTGGTTAGTACCATCTTCAAATTCTCGGGCTCAAAAATGTATGATAGACTGGATTGGAGACGCTACCGAAATGACATTCATGTAAAATGTCTTAAGAAGGAGCAACGGGAATTTTTAATGTTAAATGTGATCAAACACAAGACTTAGGTAAAAACAACAAAACAAAAAAGTTTATTTTGGTCAAATTCTCAAATTAGTTGCAGGTACTGTTCGCTTTTTATTCTAGTCTATATTTTATGTAATTAATGTCAATTTCACCAAGGCAGCGTAATACGGCCACGTTACGGATAAACTCTCTCGGGGGCAAACGGGGTAAAGAAACTATTCAAATCGCTTACGCCTATAAGTCACTTCCCAATAACCAGTAGCAAATTATATATTTTCGCAACGTTCGCGTCGACTGAAGCCATCCGTTAAATTGCAGTTTGCGACTGACTGCATCCACATTAGCTGGATTGGATGGTTAATAACACTGACCGGTCTAGAAATAGTAACATGAGGTATCAGATTATGTAGAAATAAATAAATTTAAAGCTATGGAGGCTATTTCGGTGTTTCCCTGCGACATAAGATCTGAAATGAGGAGATCCGCTAAAGTGACGGTAAGTATTGCTCTTAGAATTAGCAAGTTGAAAATGGCAATGAGCAGGCTACATCGCTCGTAGAACTGCCAACCGATGGGGAAGAAAAGGCTCTCCAGTACGACCACGAACCGAAAGACGGACCGACGATCTGGTTAAAACCGCGGGGAATCCATAGATGCGAGAGGCAAACAGTCGCTCTGTGGGGGAGACCTATTTTCAGCAGTGGACATTTTCAGGCTGTTGGTGATGGTGATGAAATAAATTCAATTTACCTTCTCAGAATTTCTATACCTACTTTTGTTTTGGATACTACAGATAGAAACTTTCGATTCATCTAAAATCTATAAAGCAGGATTCGATCACGACCACATCGATTACAACCAAGCAATAATGAGAGAGATGTACATATTTGAAGTTAATTTTACCTAAGGATTGTTTATTAAAACCCAGTGTAAGTCTATGATCTGAGTTCTAAAACATTTGAGGCATCTGCAAACGAAGCCCTGTGTAAATATGCGACAGACAGACAAACCGTATTCAGCAGATGCATGGAGGAATGTCAAAACAAACGGACGGATGGTTTCACTTTGTTACTGTAGTGACTCAGTGGGAGGAGTTTTGTATAAAAGTATTTATGTGGATTGTTTAACAACTAGTGACTCTGTGAGCTGTAGACCTCACGAGTCTGTCTTTGCATAGCTTAGAACTGAAAAACTACTGTTTACGTTTTGTAAACCCATTTTGAACTTTTTGGCAATTCATTGCCGACAATTTCCAAATATTATTTTCGAATCAGCTCATAAAATTCCACGAGAGTAGGTTGAGAAATACAGACAGACATCCACCGGATAGACATACGAAATCATTTTTGCCCAAGCTAAAACAGAGACGCTACTCGCCAGGAACAGCGTAAGTATTTTACTCAATGAAATCATCACTGAAAAACCATAAAACTTCTTCCATCCTTATAAAAATCTTGTTGGCAACGAGAAATGCCTACAGCCAAATTTACATCTCATAACTCAAAAGATAACAGGTAGCCTACATTTCCACGCTAAAGAAACAGAATTTTAATGATGCTTTCCTCAAAGGCGCGCTTGACACAAATGAAATAGGTGTGAAACAAGAAATAATTTACGTTGGGCGTCTCTGAATGGGAAATGAAAGAGGATATTCAAACTTTCAAAGTTGCATTTGTCTTCGAACGATGGCTCTAATGTTCACCAAGGGCCGATTAAAATTTACCTACTGTATAAAAATGAACAACTCGAATACAGTTCTGTTTATAGGGCCAGACGCTCCCGGGAGATTTCAAATTTCTTACACTAACCAAGAAGGAAAGGGGACTCCCCCTTTCCTTCTTGGCTTCTCAGAAGGAGAGAATGAAACTGTCTAACTAGGAATACCAGTATCTAAATAAATAAAGAGATGTCACTTGTTAAAAGTAAGGAGTACTTACCGCTAAATTCAGCGTCTTCAATCGAGTTCTGGCTGTGCAGTGAATATCTGTTAGTCGTCTTCGTAGACGGCGACCCTTGGGTGGGTCCAGCCACCACTCCCAAACTTCTGTATCCCTCATCAGACACTTCAGACCCATTATCAGATGCTGATTCTGCTGCTGGGGCTGGAGAAACGGGTCTCGGACTTCTGTTCCTCAACCCTAGAGGATTGGGCACTAAGTGGTTAGACGCCACGATTTTAGTTCTTCGGTCTGGTGAGGAAGATTTCCTTCCAGGGCTGTTGTTTCTGCTGCCGTTCTTGAGGCGTCTGTTGGGAGATGCAGCTCTGTCTATATCGCCCAAGTATGGGAGGCTGGTGGGGGCGTCGAGTCGGTTGTTGGATGCGTAGTGTCCTTTTTCTGAGTACTGGAGTGATGCTGGTTCATAGGATCTGGATTTGGAAAACATAACATTTTAACAGTAAAAAATTACCTAAATAGGTCGTAATCATAATTCTTGTCAATTGTCATGTGTTGGTGTTTAAATGGTCCATGAGCATGTAGTTGT
Source organism: Ennomos quercinarius (assembly GCA_910589525.2). Taxonomy (NCBI): domain Eukaryota; kingdom Metazoa; phylum Arthropoda; class Insecta; order Lepidoptera; family Geometridae; genus Ennomos; species Ennomos quercinarius. Next base: position 805,135 of record OU342509.1, read on the forward strand.
AGTTACAGGACAGATACAGAAATAGGGGTGTACAACAATTGGGTTCACTCCATCTGAGCCGCGTATTCGTCATCAGCAAATACGTTTCCACTGCTGGGACATGGGCTTTCTCTCACAAAGAGTGCATGCAAACAAATTTTGTGATTCTTGAACATACTGGTTTTATCACGACGTTGTTCTTCACCGTTGTAAGTGCTAGTGTAAATGCTGCAACTTGTCATTGTGTAGCCCCGAGTGGGATTTGAACCTGGGCGCATCGGTTTGACAGTCGCACGGGTTACTGCGGAGCCACACTCACTCACTCACGCTGGACCATATATCAGTAGTAGTTGTGAAAAACAGGATTATGTACTATAGCTCAACTGCTCATAGAAATCTATTGAAGCCTGTTGAAGCATTGTTCAAATTATGACCAAATATCAAAAAGGACTTCGAATTTTCCTTGCTCTAAAACTTACCTGTATTGTGAAGGTTCTGGAGTCTTCTCTGTCTTGATGTACGGCAGTGACGTAGGTCCATGGGTAAGTCCAGCATCAGGTCGTTCGTAGGTCACGGTGGCGCCAGCCAGGTCGTGCTTGGGGCGGGCCAGGCGAGCTGAGAGTGACGTGCGGTGCTGAGCCCGGCAGCGGCAAGGGTCGTGCTTGTCCAGGTAGTGGGCCAGGGTGTCCCATCCACCGCCAACGCGGACCATCACGTGGGAGCGGAGGATCTAGTAAGAAAAACAGCCGGTTAATTAAATACTAACAAAAATGTAATACGAAAGTTTTTATTAAACTAGCTTTTCTCTACTACCTACTCTCATTAATTTTTTATTTAAAGGAGAACTTTAAATCAGGAATGCGATTTGAACCCGCATCCATTTATTTATTTATTTATTTAATTAAAACGGCTATAGAAGCCAATTACATTAATTAATAACATCCATCTCTAAAGCCAGGAAATGCCGAATTACCCCCGTAAGATGGTTGTAAAGGGTGAAAGATTTTGGACATGAGATCACTTGCATGTCCCGGCTTTAGCGACGGGTGGATACGCGTTCAAATCCCGTACGTGATTCAAGTTTTTCTTTTACATTCATCTGTTGATTACGCTAAGCAGGCGATACTACTATAAATCATAAATCTTTAGATTTGGGAGGTGTTATGTGTACAGCATTTGTGTGGATGTAACTTGACCATGTCCCCCGCCTAGTAGAGACGGTAGATAAAATTGTCTTTCCCCGTTTTATGTCACTTTCTTCATACTTGCTTCCTTGTCAAGTGGAGTAAACCAGGGTAAAGAAAGTTTTGTCTACAGTCCGTGCTAACCCAGCTAGTAATTGGGATGATATGATACTCAAGAATCTCTCAATAGATGACGCAACAATTACAACATACAACATGTAACATTTTTTTATCAATTAAATAATTTACTCATAGAAATTACTCAACAAAATAAACAAAACTATAATACCAAGTAAACGCTGAACTGTAAACGCCCTCCGACACCTCATCGCTTCCTGCTCACCTCCACTACGTAAAGGCGTTAATTATGGAGTCGGTGCCTTTACTTGTTTAACTGTCGTACGCAAATGTAGTGATTTACTTCGATAGGATTTGTTTTACATAATGAAACAAATAATTATGTGACTCAAACGACGAATAAGCTTACAAGTATGTCATAAAATGCAGGAATGCAACTTGATGAAGCAGTAATAATGTAAGTAGGTAATAAAATAGGATTTACTGATATCCTAAGATACAGCTGTTATGGATAATGAAGATGCTGCAGTGCAGTATGATATAGCGAAGCGCTCATAATGAAGCACGACTAGCCGTTTTTAACTGATCGGTAAAGTTAAGCAACGTTCGCTGCGGTCACTACTTTGATAGGTAACCGCTACAGCAAAAAGTAGTATTTACAACTGAGCGCTACCGTGCTTCGGAGGGCACGTTAAGCCGTCGGTTTCGGCTGTTGTCTTAAGACAATAGTCGTTAAGCAAAATCAGAAGGCAGCCTAAAAATTCTGACACCAGGGTTGACCACTTGCCTACACGAGAAGAAGAAGAAGTATGATTCTTGATAGCATCAAGGAACGACAGTTACCTTGGTAATGAAAAACCTGACAAAGAGAATGCTTGAAAAGATCTAGATACGAGTTTAGACAAGAGTTTAGTTTTGTTAAAAGTTTTTAAACACAACCCAAAAATATAAGGTCAGATATACATATAGTGCAGAATACAATTCTGACAGTTACGCTGAAAAGAGCCTTGTTACGAACAAAAAGCATTAGTTTATCATAAAAAGTGCTATAGTTAAAAAATCGTAACATTTATAATATTTGAATCAATTTTAAGTAATGGTCATTCAATTAAAGATCTACATAGGTAATCTGCCTCACTTTTACTCCTAACATAGGCAGGCGCCTAACCAAGCCCTTTAGGACGTAAATATGTAGCTTACTTTAAATAGAAACTAAACATCATTCACCTGACCAAAGCAACCCAATCTCTATCCAAAGGTCACACACATAACGTTTCATTTCATTTAAAGCCTAACCATGAATCATACCGTGCGATTCCTTCTTTGGACAAATCGAATCGATTCTTTAGGAACTAACGCATACAATAACCAGAACTCAAAATCTTTTACAACAAACGCATAGTTTCCAAAGGCAGCTCAACTTGAACTGGTCGTTAAAGACTAGTGCCAAAATAGGGTAGAGCTTCAATTGTAAAAGGGCAGTGAATAACTGAGGTTCTTTTTAGGCTGGCTGGAAGAGCTGGCCTTATTAAGGGTAGCAAGGCTAGATCCTAAACTTAGAAAAGCGAGGCCGTAAATGTATTGGAACCTCTAAATTTACATTCCCACGATGTAAAGGATACTTTATTTGGTGTCAGGTCGTTTACTAATAGATTTAATGAATCATTAAAACATATAAATGTTCACATTTTAGAATTTTTACAAAACAGTCTTACTTTACTTTAGGAATCCTTACTCAATAGAAGACCGAGTTAGTAAAATCATACATTTGATTGCTATAAAATAAAGATTTGATCGGTTTTCGCGATAAGTTCAGCTATAGAATAATTTATATCGAAGTAAGTGTCTCATAAAGACTACCTAATGTCTATGATAATTTCATGTCCATAAATCATTTCTTAGGAAAGACACTACGTACCAATATAATCTGAATGGTATAGGTTATAAAAAAAGAGCCAGATATTGAGCTTAATCCGTCCATCAATAAAACTGTAATAATAATAAAATTACCAATATCGTATTAAAATTATCAAAATAAAACTCACCCTAACAAAGATTAGCATCCTCGTATCGCCAATCCTGTATTTTCCCTCGGAGACCCGGACCATCGGGAACTGTGTTGGGCAGGAGCACCTCTCCACCAAATCTCTCACCCTCTCATCCAAACTTCTCAAGTCATTGGTCACCAGCTGTGGCTGAGGACCAGAAGGAACTAGTCCAAGTGCTGAATCATCAGGTCTCAATTCTTCACCAGCCAGTTCTCTGTCTATCTGCCTTTCCATTTGAACTAGAAGTGGTGCCGGCATTCCTAAAACTGCTCCTTTACGTGCTACTTCAAGCAGACACAATACGACATGCTTTTCATTTTTCCTCAAGCATAGGTCATCAGTTTCGAATAGCAGACATTCTAGAATTCCCAAGGCCTTTCTGCACCAATCGATGAAATTCGATAAATTGTCGCGAGCGAAGAAGGTGCCAGCTTTGGCAGCTGGTAGCATGTTGACTGGTGGCCTGGTGCGAAGAGCTTTAGCCAGGATGAAAGCGTCTTCGGATTCTGGTTGAGGTGAGTCAAGAATAAGCCGTGCAGAGTCGCGGACTGCGTTGGCGTGCTGAAACAGTGTTAAATAGGTTTTGTTATTTTTGGGATTGGTTAAAGCATATGACATTATATTGTAAAGGCTAAAGGAAAGAGCACCAAACTATAGAAGAGCTTAGATAACCTAGCCAGATGAATATTGAATAGACATAATGTTCATGACTGCCATTCCAAGCTCAGTGCCAGTTCATATCCAGTACCAGTGCAGTAATTATCGTAGATTAGCGAACCAATATCTTTGATTGTGACCATAATTCGTTTATAACAATAAAACTTAGTAGGCACCTAGTAGGAACATCATCTCTAATAATAATATATGATCCTATCTGAAGAACTTCATTATAGTTCAACGTTTTACAACATGATTTAATGTCAAGTAAACAAAGCCGCACTAGCTGTGTTGAGATACTCAATATTTATAAATCAGTCACGGATCATTGTCTAGATATTACGTTATCATCTAACAAGTTACCGAGATGACCTACTGGAACTGCCCTTATCGATTTGTCATTGATTGATCAGACAGCCACCCACCATACAATGAATGGACGAGAAACTATGTCAATGTGATACTTAGCTATTGTTGTGTCTACGATTTGAAGAATATTGAAATGGTATCCAATAAGTACACGTCCTTAAGTGTATTTAATTGAATAGGATGGAAGTACCTTGACAATGGTTTAAAAGTTATAAAATTAGATCATATAATTATTATAATAATTATCCTCTTTCGTCTATGGGTAAAATAGGCGTAGTTACTTGCTTTTCGGCACACAAACATGCTTTTTCACTTAACCCAAATAATACATCAAATTACAGTCCTGTTTTTGAAAATCATACTAGTTATTGTGTACCCGGAGTCTATGAGTAGATTTACTCGTAGACTCGTTTGCCTGCATGCGTGCGCATTGCGCATTGCGCAGCTGCACCTCTTAGTAATAGGCACTTTAGTTCTAAATAATTAATCTGTGACAATAACAACGTGATCAAAAACGTGATCAACGAACCTTAATGTCAAATATTGCGTGAGAATATTTTTTTTAGAGAAACAGTAGTGGTATATCGTATATAGCATCTTATTGTATCGTGCAAGCCAACCTGTAGGTACATTTGAAAATCTTAGCCTTGGAGCCACGGAGCAAATAGTTGCTAAACACATGTGCATGCAAATTCCCTGATATTTGCATAAAGCATTAGTTGACATTTAGCTCTAATCGTGGTGGAATATGCTTTGAAGTGGTATCATTAAAGAATAGCGATGGGCTGAATACGGCGCCCTGTTGTACACCTTAGCATTTTAATTGAAAGTTTCTAGATATAGTTATGTAGATAAATGTGTTTCGTTACTCAATGCTATTTGTACCTATATACATTTAAAGTTTAAGCAGTTATTTGTACGATATCATGTCAAAACTATGTTCAATATTAAAAATCATGATTTGACCAAGCGTAGGCGTTTGAGGCTGTAGAAACTGAAGAGAAATTAGGTTTTACTATTGACTTTTGAATTAACGATGATTAATAATTCAATAAAATACACATAGCCCTTGTAAACTTAAACATCCACAGAAAACTATCCAGTATTAGGCTAGCTAACAAAAATAAATATATAAAGGTTCTTACAGTTAAGGTATACTTGAAGTACTAATAGGTATTCTGTAATCCTCTAACATTAAAAATAAACAGTGAACAAAGACCAACATTATAGATCGAAGCGAATCGATTAGCACAAATTATATCTTCCGTAATATACATACTTATTACAGTCTACGATAAATGTAGGTACTTATTATGCATGTTTCGCAATGTTACAAGCTAGTGATTATGTAAATTAAATTCTAATGTTATAGTCATTATGTCATTATTCGTTTAACACCTTTTGTGGGTAATTGCTGTTTTTCATTTGACATAATAAAATCAATAATTGACAGAAGTTAAGGTCAATTTAAATAGTAATAGTATTCTAAGTATATAGTGTAGTGTGTGTGTAGTGTGGTGTAGTGTGTGTGTATAGTGTAGTGTGTAGTGTAGTGTACCTTGCTTTTATCACAGAATAAAATAAATATACCAAGTATATCATAAATATAATAATGTTTATTATTGTGTGTGTTAGGCATTGTTTTTGAACTGGGAAGTTTAGTTTGGTAGGTTTCAAATGGTGGATGGTGAATGGTGGATGGTTTTAATTAATGATAAAAATTAATCAAATAATGGTGATAATGAAAAACAAAAAGGGCTGATTCAAGAAACATTTTCTTAACATTCAGCCATAACATTGTCCAAGGTGGTCAACATTGAAAATATCCAAGAAAAAATAATCATAGAATACTATCGAAGGAATTCATTAAAAATTCAGTTGATGGAATCAACAAAAGCAATAACGACTTTTAATTACTACTGACATATCACGAAAAATCAACAAATAACGAACAACCAATAATTTTATTAGCAAGAAACGATGTGCGTATAATATTATTTTTAGGGTACCTTAAGAGCAAGGAAAAGGAACCCATAAACCGCAACTGCCCGCCCTTCGCCTATTCTATGTACTTTTATGTACATAGAAAATATTTAATCTTGGGAGCTTTAAATATTTTCTTTTCAATTAATTACTATTTACTAGTTGCGCCCCGCGGTGTTACCCGCGGATAAAAAGTATCCTATGTGTTAATCCTGCGTAACAGCTATCTGCAGTCAAATTTCATCAAAATCGGTTTAGTAGTTACGGATATATGAGGTAAAAATGTAGTGTAGAACACGCCCGACCTACATAGTTTAGCCGACGTAGCATAAGTTAGTATTAAGTTAGACAGTCACCATGTAGAAGCCGAGTAATACCCTTGTGCACCGCAATACCATCTTTCCTTGCCAACATGGCTCACTATCTACCATAGGAGTTCTCACCTGCTCACCAAGAACCTGCAACCTTTACATGGCAAAACCATGCCACATTACAACAAACATTCACACACACACACACACAAACACACACACACACACACACACAAACTTTAACTGGATTACTGTCAATCGGGTATTTGTTTTAAAAAAAATGTTCCACTAATTTAGTTGCCGTTTGTCATGATTAAAACATTTTTCTTTTTCTTTCTTTCAATTCAAATCAAAGTGGTGGCATTTTAAAATACTGTTTTTTATGATTTAAATAATAATGCAACGCTAATGAGAAGTGGCGTGTTGTTTACTCTATATTGCGTTCATAGCTAAAACTATCTTTTGTAACATAATAATGAAGTATAGCTGAATTTTTTAATACAATAATACATCTACGGAAAACAATGCAGTACTAGAATAGTATTAATTATGTTATGTGTGGTTCAGGTGTCAGTGTTGCCCTTACGAGAATTTGGCCACTATTTTAGTTCGTTATGTTTTATCCAAAGATTAGAGAAAAAACCATTTGTGATTTTACCACCAATACTTTTATGCACATACTCTTAATTTTAACCCACTGTCAACTCTCGATTGGGAACAAGTATGTATTTTTTCAGTAAAATTTCACGGTAAGGAACAAGATATCTACGGAACCCAGGCTGTTCAATTTAATTTTTTATCAACATAAACTTCGTTGCGATATTCACCTTAATGCCATTGTATTGAACTTACTGTAATTGTAATGAATTTGCCACTGAATGTGGGCTTAAATAGGGGTTACCAACCATTTCATTATTAGTGGGAAATTTACCGTTGGTGAGCTTTAACTTTTATTGTAGGTAAAGCTAGGTTTACAATGGTTAAAAAAAGTCGTTTTTTTTCTTTTTTTCTGTTAGGGGATGACGTGACGAGCCAGCCGTTCACCTGATGTTAAATGACACGGCCGCCAATAACAGTTGCGGTGTCACCCGGAACTTTAAAATGTAAAGTTACGCGTGACACTGCACTGCGCACGTCGTCCTGAGACATCAGCACAGTTAAGTAATCAGATTACTAGACTGTGAGACCAGGTCATAAGGTCTCATTTGTCAAACCGGAACACAGTAGTGCTTGCACACTACTGCTTGGCAGCAGAATATAACTGGCAAAGCGGTGGTACCTACCTAGACGAACTTTGCAGAAAAGTCCTACCACCTAGTGAATTCTGACACCTGTACATTTTAATATGATGCTGGCACTTGCTTTTTAACTATGATACAATCAATCATTTGGGCGCTTTGAGATGAGAACCAATTGACCACACTTAAAACCTCTTTTCTGTAATACTTTTAATAAAGGGGGGTTAAGCCTAGAATATTTTCGCTACATACATCCTAAGTCGGGTTAAACTGACTTCACCTTAATTTGATACTGGATATGATTTTTTTTTTCTAGTTACTTTAATTCAAAAAAAACTACTTAACTGAAGACCTTTCTTGACCTTTTGAAGACATTTCTATAAAACCAATTTGAAAGTTTCAAATAAAAAAAAACAATTTACCAAATCTGTTCTTACATCATGACGGAGTTATGCAATAGCAAATATTTAAAAAAAAGACAACCGATTTTTTTTTAACTTTGGTTTGCCAAGACATTAGTTTGCAATGATGTGACAAAGATCCCGACAATGCGCCTCCCACATTTCTATCACCTCCCACTAGCTTTCGCGTCAGGACCCATTAATATCTGTAACTACTGTAGGTACCTGCTTACTGTTAGTTATTCTGTGCTATAGATGATGAATCACAGATGAGCAAGCGCCGGGGTGTACTAGTTGAACTCAAGTAGCTACTTATCTACTAGGAACTGAAATTGGCTGGGTCCTGATTCATGGTGGATTTATGCAGATACATAATATTGCTAAATTATGTAACAATAATGATAATAGCTACTAAACCGCACTAAACTGACCGATATAGCTCTTAGAATTAGCAAGTTGAAATGGCAATGGGCAGGCCACATCGCTTGTAGAACTGACAAACGATGGGGAAGAATGGTTCTCGAGTGACGACTACGAACCGGAAGACGCAGCGTAGGCCGTCCCCCCACTCGGTGGACCGATCTGGTGAAAGCCGCGGGGAGCCGATGGATGCAGGAGGCGAGCAGCCGCTCAAGGTGGCGCTTTCTGGAGGAGGCCTATGTTTAGCAGTGTACGCCTTCAGGCTGTTGATGATGACGATGATGAATGATAATAGCCAACCGATGATCTGTCAAAACCGCGGGGAGCTAATGGATGATCAGGAAACAAGCAGTCGCTCAAAGTTGCGTTCTGTGGGGGAGACCTACGTTCAGCAGTGGACGTCTTCAGGCTGTTAATGAATTTAAGTAAGCCACTGACAAAATATAAGGTACCACACCTTACATTTACACTTTTAGTTATACCTGCAAACCTACATCTATAGCCGCCATGACCTAAAGACAGTCCAAATGCTCCATCCCACTACAAGTAGCGTATCCAACATGCTGGCAGCGCTGCCTCGTTGAATTGCAATGCGAATTCGTTGTGCCAAATAAGTGCCAGCATTTTGGTCACGCGTTGCATCGACCACAGTTGCCCTGATAAAATTTGGAAAACGCGTTTTTTGATATCCAACGATTGAACACAATTCAAAAAAATATAAAAAGGACACTAAAAATATCATAGACCTATAAATACGTAAGTACGTACTTCCTGAGATGCATTTATTAGGTAAGTACTAAGTACCTGGTTATAAGGTACCTAAACACATCTTCGAGTGATACCACTAGTTTATGGTAGGTACCCTCTCAGCCTTAACAGCTTTAACGACGTTTCGACACAATGAATGAATCGACAATACCAATCGATTTAATAACTCGATTGTTTAGCCACTCAATTGTGAGGACTCGTTTTCATTAAACTTGGACTCGATTTTATTACAACTTATCATTTTCGTTATTGTTGTTAAGTGAATTAAATAGCAAATAACGCTACACAGAGAATACAATAGTAGTAGTATTAGAATTACTTATGTTATTATTAGTTTTAGTTATCATCATCATCATCAACAGCCTGAAGACGTCCACTGCTGATCTTAGGTCTCCTCCCGAGCGGCTGCTCTCCTGCATCCATCGGCTCCCCCCACAGGTTTCACCAGATCATCGGTCCAGCAAGTGAGCGGCCAGCCTACGCCTGTTTTCTGTTTTATTTATCAATTCTATCAAATTCATTCACTTTTTTTAAAAGCACACCTGTAGCGCAGAAGTCATCAGCGGGTTTATGGAATACTGCAGTATGTCAACCTACACTCTTGATGCTGATTGTAAGCATAGACGGTTCTTTTGGTGATTCTTCACACATCCTTACGTCGTTAGTGTACCACAAGTCCGCACTAAGCATTTTGCTGAGTCATTCATACGTCGAACTGCCAAGGAATGGAATGCTCTTCCAGCAACATTGTTTCCTCCTGGGTATACCCTGGGTCTTTTCAGTCAAGAGTGAATAGGCATCTCATGAGCGAACGTGTTCCATCTTAGACAACTTCGTCACTTACCATCACGTGAGTTATTGTCAAACGTTTGCCCATTTTAAACATAAAAAACACTCCCACGCACCGGCCTTCTAAATATCGATTTATCGATTGTAGCTCCCAACCAAACGAATAAAACAATTTTGATAAAATGTATACTTTAAACGTGACTTGATCGATATGGTTCTTAGCTATTAGAGGTTTTTTTTTGTGTTAGAGATTTTAAGTTTTATGTATTTTTTGTCATTAATTTTTCCTAATGCTGCTAAGTCTCGCCATGTCTGAAGTAAGATGTTTGTCTCGTGCTACATCAGATATTTGGTAGAATGCGTGGCGAGCAGTAAACTTTATCTTACAGTTGCAGCAAATTTAAAGATGTTAGTTATCCTTCTAGTTTATTATCTGCACCGTTCTTAGACTAAAATTTTAAATGTAGATGCTAATGATATGATAATAATGATTGCATGCAGTCGTTCGCAGCATTGGTAAAAAGTGCGCAGGGGACGCATTCAGCTCAATGCGCGCCGCGGGAATGTTGCTGACGAATAGATGATTGGTGATACACATAATAAAAAAAGTAGTAGAAATTTTACACAGCCCTAGCCCCAAACTAAGCAAAAATCTTGTACCATACATTTTATTTAGATACACGAGCACAAAACTGTATACCAATTGACACCAGCCACATTTGCGTTTACATCTATCAAAAAACAATAAGAAAATATTTGCGGGTCATAAATTGTCGTATTGCAAACGTTTATTTCTGTTGCGGTCTTGAGTATCGAGTTCGATAACCGTTATTGGCGTCAAGAAACCGGAAAGATCGCGTACGGCCGGTTCAAGGTTACGCTGCGATCCACTTTGCATTCGATTTTCACTTTCATTGCACCTGTTTTCTTTATGCAACTGGCTGAAAGGAATGCTGTTGCTGAATTTTGGTTAATTTTTTTATCATTCGTTTTTTGAACTTTTTTGATTTGGCGTAGATTAGCATAGCATGATGGCAGTGCATTTTCCAGTTGGGTAACACCATCAATTTAGAAATTTGTTGCACGTGTGTTTCGGCAGCCTCACTTAAATGTCAGTTCCTAATTCAATAGGTACTTAGTAGAGTGTTACTTAGAGAGAGTCAGTTAATACTTACTACACTGCACACAGAAAAATTGAATTCAAATTAGATTTCACAAGGAATCGTAATCGGAATATTTTTACAAATTACGTTGCGTTTCATTGTTAATTCTTGCATCGACCATTTTTTACCTAAGACTGGTCTGCATTAGACCACTATCTCACCTAATGGTAAGTGATGACGCGGTCGACGATATAACATTATAGTATCCATCCTAACGAGTTTCAAAATCATTATTGAAAATTCCATTAAGTAAATAGACAAGACATTTCACCACACTTTCAAATTCGCATGCTCTTTAGCTTTAACATTGGCTAACTATTCAAAAGCATGACTTCCTAAAATTGCTGTAAAAGATAAGATCAGTTCAGAATCGGTCACCAGCAACATTAGTCTGAATACCGGCAATAATACTGATACAATACGTTCACATAATCAATCACTGTAAGATCATTGATATACTTGTCAAGGTACTGTCTGACAATATAGTGCATGCTAAATTTTAGTACCAATAAATTAAATATTTAAAGTATGAACAATGTCTATTTCTATTTCTCATGCTTGCAAGCATGTAGCAAACAAACATACATAGCATAAATAAACAAATAACATATCCAAGGATCACATACATAGATTCTGGACCCTAACTACGGTTCCCTGTATCTAGGGATCCAGAAACCATGGTCCCACAACACCCAGAGTCAGAACAAGTATTTGCGTTTTATTCCGAGTCCTGTCGCGGGAATCGAACCCGCCGCCTTTGGGTTATGAGCCAACCTGCTCACCCACCACAGACGCTGTCAAATGACAAAAGGGAAGAATAAAATTGTGTTAAATTACAATACACGTTGGAACTCTTAGCAAAATTCTTGTTGTGAGTGAGAGAATTCCCACGTGCCAGTAGTGAGTACGAAGGTATTAGCAATCTATAGGTACTGTGCACTGATGACGAATAACTTATCAATGAATAATACAGTCAAAACTATACCAGAAGCTATTTATATAATTCGTCAATCAAGGAAAATCCGAGCTATTAGCGTAATGATAGCTTCACTTGAAATCGGAAAGAGAGGTCTCTGAATCATATCTTCTACATTTTAAATGATAAATTATTTTGCCTGCGACATGCAACAGTATTGGGCTGTTAATATCATGTCATCTGAGTTTTTATTTCATATTTCAGACAGTTCAATATGAAAAAATACGAGCACGTGAAGGGTGAATTGAGTCATAATTTTGAGGAAAATTTAAGGATTATGAATATTGCAGAGCTATTCAAGGTGGATGATATCAAAAATCATAAATATTCGTGAGTCTTTTGATTTTTAATCCCACAAGGATAAAGATTGGTTTTGCAGTTCAGACAATAAATTTCGCGTGAGGATTCAACCTTAATACAATCACAGCAATTCATCATCTCACTCAGCACTCATCATCACACTAATATTATAAAGGCGAAAGTGAGTATGTGTGTTTGTGTATATGTGTGTATGTTTGTTACTCCTTCACGCTCAAACGGCTCGACAGATTTGGATAAGAAATAGAGATAGCTTATATACTGGGTTAACAATACTTTTTAACCGAGTAAAACCACGGGGCGCAGCTAGTTTAATATAAATCGGTAAATCAGAACCGAAACATCAATTTGAGATCATTATTCGCAATAAAAACGAACAATATCAACTTAACAAGTACCAAGACCGAGTCGAATCGCCTAATACGGCGGGTTATGATCAACTAGCGATACAATCTTGACAATTTCAAGGCAATGCCAGCCTGTTCCGATGATCATATAAGGAGGTTCCTGTACGGCAAGGCTCTGTGTCATAAAGATCATAGATATACAATGTCATGGTGGTTTACTATACAGATCAAAGGAGAAAGGGACTACACTGACTTAAACTCCCTGACTTTCATAAGCTTCTTAGTTTAATTTATAGTGTTTTATGTTATAGGTTGCAAACAAGCATACGACCCTCCTGATCGGAAGAGTTAAAATCGTTGTTGCATTCAGGAACGGTAACAGAGGCAGAGGCGACAAGCTTTATTTTTTTAAATTAATTAAGTTTCGGCAATTATATTTTTTTGTAGAGAATAGGTAAAAGAATAAATACAATTTGTAATTAAGTTTGCTTTGCATTTTAAATTTGTTTATTTCAATTTAATCGGATATTAATGTATTTATTATTTAAATTATTTCCTATGAAATAAACGATATTAGTGAATTCAAAGCTAAATAACTATGTTTAACTTAAGTAACTATGTTTAGTTTAATATTATGTAAGATCCGGTGCATTAAAGTTTTCTTATAAGATTTAATGTTTTAATCATTTCATGCGCATTCTATTTTTTTTCATCTCGCTCACGCTCTTGAACGTCAAGAGCGCGTCGAATTCAATAATTGACAGGCGTACTTTATTAAAATCCGATTTGTACATCGCATTAAATATAAATTAACGATTTATCACTCGCCCATCCATCAGCGTTAATGATCCTCTAAAGGGTTGTTTCTTCCGCTTTTATTCCATTTAGGGTACTGCTATGTCTGTTATGCCATTTAGGGATATCAAAGTCGTAAATATTTCGAAAGTGTGATATTTTATTATATTTTATTATGAGTCAGTCACCCCGCGTCGGCGGCCTTGCAGGTCGGCATTGAGTGGCGCGGGGCGTCGGCGCCCTGCCCTTATATGGGGCATCGGCGGTGATGGCTTCCAGGTCACGTGGTAATAATTGCATCTAAATTTCACGTTTATTTCTCGTTTACTGGTGGAGATTGTTTACGTGCCGTGCAGTGGCCTTCACGACCTTGTTCTGTGCATCGTAAGTTATGAGTAAATCCGAGCGCATGAGTGTGTGCGGTTCTGGTTCTGGCGCCGTTATAAATTCATTGCACTTTACGAACTTCCTATAAAATAACTTTGGTGCATTTTGTAGTTTAATATCGAATTAAGAATAAAGTTAAGGTTGTGAATGATTTACCTAGTATTGATACTAATAATGTTGTTGACATTCTGTTGAAGCAGTTTTAATTAGATTTAGATTATAAGTTCAAACTTTTAAAGAAAATTTACAAGAATATTTTAAACTGTAACATTTTTAATATATTGCCAATATTATTACAGGTATTACACGGTAAATATTCCCGTTTGTATATAGTTACAAATCTGTCGCCTAAGTGCCTAGCTAAAGTTTTCTGGCAGCCTCACTTGAGAGCTAGTTCCTAATCCAGGCGTAGTGTGGCGCCACCTTCCGCCATATTGTCACTTAACATCGTGAAACCTGGTAAAACGCTACCATCTATGACATAAAAACAAGAATTCACTTCATGTCTTTAGCAGCAAAATGATCGTGTGATTCCTGACCCTACGCCATAATCATTTTGCTTCCTCTTTTTGCTTCCCTCACTGCGTCCTAGCTACATCCCTGTCCCCAAAGTGACACAGCGTGATATTGTTTCTTTCATGTCTAATTGTGGAATTGTGTATACATAATTACACTATTGTTCGGACAGACGGAGTGACCCCGGATACATTTTGAACCAGAATTATCTTAAAGTCATCGGTGTACAAAATATTGACTGTTTATGAAAGTAATGAAGTATAAGTTACCGATAAAATAAATATTTTTTAATAAAAACATTGTTTGTTTCATTCAGGTTAACATGAGTAAGTGATAAAAGATAAGTTGTACCGTCGTAGTAGAAAAGAATTCCACGAATTTTACTTACATAAGTAATGTTGTTGTAAATTAATTAATGATTAGACAATGAATATAGGTCAGCAATAAAAAATAAATCGCAAAAAGATCTGCGATGGCCGGGAATCGAACCCGGATCAACTGCTTGGAAGGCAACTATGCTGACCATTACACCACCATCGCAGCTGACAGATGCGCCGAAAGTGTAATATTATTAGAATACATTTTACCCAACTAAGGAAGGTTACGAATCGATTTATAATCACAAAGTTGAAATTCTTACGATTAAGGTTTTATTTCTCTATTTATCACAAAAATAACAATGTACAGCTACAGAATAATTTTCGGAATAACTATATTATTAAAGGTAACCTACCTATAGGTACTTGTAAACTAGTTTTATACGTACATATTTCCATCGCATTTCAAACCTATTACGGTCAAATGGGTCTTAACTTAGTTCTTACAGTATTCTGCATTTTGTTGCAATGCAATCTCTTTGTAGATCGCCGCGGGTGGTGATATATTCGTGACCTACGTGATTTATGGGGTGACCATAAAAAAATTATCTATAAGACATTCTCATATAACTTTTTGTACAGTTTTATCTAAAAAGCTATTTCATAAAAAAGACTAGTTGGTAGCTATTCTTAGGTAGCCTACGAACACCATTATTGTCGATCTTGTAAATACGCTTTTTGTGTTGTTTTCACGTAGATACAACGTAATGAACTCAACGTAAATCGCAACGGTAAATTTAAGCAACGTTCGCTGCGGTCACTACTCTGATGGGTGACCGCTACAGCAAAAAGTGGTATTTACAACTGAGCGCTACCGTGCTTCGGAGGGCACGTTAAGCCGTCGCGGTCCCGGCTGTTGTCGTAAGACAATAATCGTTAAGCCAAGTCAGAAGCCTTTGGGCGGCCTAAAGTTCTGACACCAGGGCTGACCACTTGCCTATACGAGAAGATCTCAAGGTATAGGGGTCGAATTTTCAATAACTCTTTCTTTACACCCCTAACGCCACTGTATTATAAAGAAAGCCACCCTCCAAATTTCAAGACTCTAAGGTCCATAGTTGGGCTGTACCATTCAGGATGAAGGAGACAGAGAGTGTAGATTTCGAATCGAAATGTTTTCGATGAGTTAGGAATCGGGGTGCAGTTCTATTGGAATCGGAAATTCACCTACTCGAAGAACAAATCTGTAAACTTCGTATGTTAACAATTATTGGAGTTTTGAATTGAAAAATAACTGCAATTTTTACCTCACATAAGTGCCCATTGTTTCCAAGTTTCCAAGTTCATGGTCACCCTAAAATCGGCGGCGTTAGTGCCAATACGCTATAAACGGCGACAGGCCCGTTCCCACGCTCACTAACAGTGTGACCAAACCCTTTGATAGGATAGTGGGCGGCTTCGACCTGTACTTTTATGACTATTGTCACAGGGTGATAAAGTTACGTTTATTGGGTTCAAATTGGAAGAAAATCGCTTTTCTTTGTGGGACCAACTTAATAATAGTATAATAAAACTTAAACCAGTTTGTATTGTATGAGTAGTACTATTTTAACACAGTTTTCATTATATAAAAACTAGCTGCGCCCCGCGGTTTCACCCGCGGATAAAAAGTAGCCTATGTGTTAATCCAGTACATAAGCTATCTATATTCCAAGTTTCATCCAAATCCGTTCAGCCGTTTGAGCGTGAAAGAGTAACAAACATACACACATACACACATACAAACTTTCAGCTTTATAATATTAGTGTGATAGTGTGAAGTGTGATATTGGATTCCAGTTTGAGGTTTTTCTCATCGATAATACAATATTTAAACCATCACAGCCACCCCGTAACAGTTTGCATTGTCATTCGGAACTCTAAAATATAATATATTTATATAATAATAATGTAATATATGACGTGCGCAGTGCAGTATCACGGGTAACTATATTATAGTTTCCCGTGATACTGCACTGCGCACGTCATCCTGAGACATCAACACTCTGTAGACTGTGAGATACCAATAACTCATTTGCCCAATAATTTCACTAGCTACAAGTGCCTTTCAAATTGGAATTCAAATTGGAACGCAGTAATGGTGCTTGCACAGTGTACACTACTGTTTGTCGGTAGAGTACCTGGCAAGGCGGTGGTACCTACCTATATAATATAATAGCCACTTAGAAACTTACCGCAGCCACGGCAGCGTTGCTACGGGGGACAGGGAAATTAAAACCGTTACGGGACGCAAGTGGATAGATGAACTCTGCAGGAAAGTCTTACTACCTAGAATATTGAGTTTATTTATCGTTGCCTTTTTTATGTTAATGAATGACGTGACGAATCGTTCGCCTGATGTTAAGCGCCACGGCTGCCCATAACAGATGGCAGTATCACTCGGAACAATAAAATATAGTTTTGCGTGGCACGGCGCACGTCATCCTGAGACTTCACATAAAGATTACTAGACTGTGTGATCAGATCATAAAGTCTCATTTGCCCAGTAACTTCACTAGCTACAGTGCCCTTCAAACCGGAACACAGTAGTGCTTGCACACTACGCTTAGTGGCAGAATAACTAGAAAAGCGGTGGTACTACCTAGACTGCTTTGCAGAAAGCCTATATATTGCTATTAAAGAGAATGGGCAGCAGCATTCTCTTCAGTACTTTTACTTCTGTGATCACCAAGCCGCCTGCCAAGCATTGCAGTTGATTATGGCAAACCATATTATAAGCGTCCAAAGTGGCGTTTTATGGGGGAGGCCCGTGTTCACTGTTCTACAGTGGACATATTCCGGCAGTGGATGTGTGTGATTGCTATATTAAATAAAATACGTGTGGGCATTTCACATAGCGTCATCTAGCCCCAAACTAAGCATAGCTTGTACTATTTGAACCAGATAACTGATACAATACTTAGATACTTTTTGTATGTAAATACATACATAGAATACGATATAATACCCGGACACAGAACCAACACCTATGTTCATCACACAAATGTATATCCTGGGTGGGAATCGAACCCACAACCTATAATTCAGAAGGCAGAGCTACTACCAATTGAGCTAACAGGCCAGTCATATTGTAACTATAGTTTATTTTGCAATCACCAACTCAAACCTAATAAATAATATCACTGGACAATAAACTAGAGTTGGCAGCCTTAAACTAATTCCTAACTTAAGCCTAAACAAAGTGACAGACCGCCTCTCTAACTACTCGTGGTACAAGATTGTTCAATACTTCTGGCATTTCTATTGCAAAGCTATATTAATGGGACACGGGACCTGGATTTATTATTGCTGAAGGCGACTTTGAGGGACAAATGTACATTTTATTGCGGTTTCAATTTATCATTAAATGAAAATTATATAAGTACTTAACTTTCTTATAGGATTATTTTTGGCTATGTGTATTTTAAAATCTTAGAACTGTTGTATGTTTTTTTTATATAGGTAGCAAACAAGAATACGGCCCTTCTGATGGGAAGAGGTCACCGTAGCCTGTGGACATCTGTAACACAAGACGTGCCAGTGCCACTGATGCGTTGCTTACCCTGTGATAATACTCTTAGACTGAATTTTATTCATTTTCTTGCATGCAATAACTTTGATTTATGAAAGATATTTTTATTTCGAATATTAAAATACCTATTTGAATTTCTGATGCCGAATTAAAAAGGTGTTAAAATACTTTTATAATACAGAGCATAAAACTACCTATCTACGTGCACTTCTTGATCTGGCTATGTATGCTAAGTTTTATAAAGGTTAGCTGGGAATGTATGCATACCATACATTTTTGTTCATAAACAAGGATTTGCGTAATTTTCTATCTGTCTCTTTTACAATCTAGCCTAAGCCGTCTAGGCTCATAGTGTCTATAATTTATACACAAGAAGAACCGGTAGGAGAATTAGTAACAGCTACAATTAGGAAATTTTGCGTTGATAATGAGATTGTTGCAGATTTTATTACCATGAAAAAGTTGTTTTGCTTGAATTCCTAGTAGAAATTAATATAGTAAGTTGGAGAATAATTAAGTAAGGGACTGAGTTACAGATTGGATACGGTGCCAAAGTTACCAAAGTAGTAGAAACCTTACCTACCTATATGGTTACCAAAACTTATTGTAATCTAGTCAATGAATGTGCATCTGATTGAAAAACGGATTCATCAGGTGTGATTGTGGTCAAAAGCTAGCCTAGTCGAAGATAAAACGAAACGATATAATACAGTCTTAAAAAATTAACTACTAGTTAATTTGAACTCGCACCTTTTAACTAAATGCTCTGCCAACTAAGCCATGATTATATTTTTCAATGGCTGCCGAAGTTTTTTAGTCTATACGAGAAGTAAGAGCTGTTTAAAGTTGCGTAGCTATCTATAAGTCTATCTATAAAATAAATTTGAAAAACGAAGGTCTTAAACCAAAATCTGATCCAAATTGAACTCGATGTCAACCATTATATCAATTATTAAAACAATAGTATTTCATCTGTCCTCCTTGACCGGCGACCCACTTGTGTTGTGACGGACAAACGGAGGAAGTTCATTGCATCATTGTCTGTGACAGTCGACGACACCGGTACAATGTACAATACCATTGTGTTGGAAATGATGGTATGTGCCTACTTAAAAAGTCATAATAGTTACAAGGTAGGCTTAGTATAAATGGCCTATGCTTTTGTCAATTTGATGGTTGAAATAACTTCAAAGACTATTATTATACTAATGGCAGCATTATTTGGTCTAAGATTGATAGAATCAAGTGCAAAAACTGTGGAATCTAGCATTATGTATGCTAAAATCTAGAGATTCTAACGAAAAAAATTGGGTTTTTGAAACGAAGAGTCGATTTTTGTGTTTCGATTTAAATAAATGGGCAATGGGATGGGTGAAACGTATAAAAACCCAACAACTTTTTTCGACAGGGAGAATGTGACAATAATTTTGTAAATATCTGGAAATAGCTAACATCTGCTAGAAGACAAAGACGAATTTGATATTTTAGAAGCATTACTTTGTTTTCTATATCTACAGAGACGCTTAAATGACCTAAGCACGGATTCGCACAGACTGAAAATGTCTGCATATAAATATCTATGAAGAAAGACATTGCGAATTCAATTTGTTTTGCCACAAAACTATCACAGCTGCCATAATTTAGAGAGCCAGCGTCTTAGACCAATTTCTACTGCGAGCCCAGCGTGGTAGATTATAGCTGATACTTGCTCTCTCTCTCTTTCTGAGGAAAGGCCAGAATCCCATAATAGGAAACGTAATGCTGATGATGATAATGGCTTAGATAGCATCATCAAAAGTAGATACCAAACATGAACGCGTTTCGGTCTCCCAAACGCCCAAATAGATTGTGATCGATAAGAATGTGGGACAGCCCTGTTTGGGCGACAACAGTGAATGGTAACAGTAACTGTCGCCCACGGACTAGCCCTAATAGCTAGTCGGGTTCTTTGAACGAGTTTACATGTGAATTGAACAGTTTTGTTTTAGAGTTGCAAATGGAGACTGAGAAAAACAACAAGCAATGGAGAATGATAGAAAAGCATTTAAAGACATTTTGAAAAAGCAAATCCTAACAGTGATAGAGTAAAGGCTGAAAAGGATAAGACTAGGATTCTAAGTCAAAAGGTATACATACATGAAAGAAGATGGCGATAAAAGTACAATCTTTTATCAAAACCACTGAGCTTTATATCAAAGTTTTTGTGAATGACCAGAAATGTTTTCTCCTAAGAGCAGAAAATATAGCTTGAGCAATTTTTGAGACGCACTGAAGGTAATGTAAGTTACGAGCGATGGTGGCCGAGCGGTAGCATGTGCGCTTCGCAAACTTACGGCACCGGGTTCGATCCTCGGCCCTGCACCAACGACTTATCTAGTAAGTTATGTGCAGTTTGTGATGCCCTCGCTCCGTGCCTCGGAGAGCACGTAAAGCCGTCGGTCCCGGTTGTCATAAGAACATCTATGGCAATCGTTACGGGTAGTCAGACGCCTGATAGAATCTGACGCCTGATCTAACGATCCCTCTTACTGGTTCCTTATAGGTTGTGAGGTCAGATGGCAGTCGCTCGTGTAATTCTGGTAGCTCGCCGCTACAGGTTAGATTGGGAGCCAACCCCAATAACAAATGGGAAAAGGCAAAGAGGATGATGACTGAAGGTAATGTAAGACTCAGGGTGGGTTTTTTCACCAATAGTTAAAGTAACCAATGGTTAAAAACTCTAACAAATTCTATCCAATGGTCAAAATTTGTTAGAGTTTTTAACCATTTGTTACTTTAACTATTGGTAAAAAAAAACCCACCCTTAGACCAAGTAAGCCTGATCAAAATGAAACTTGGACATAGATACTCCATTTTCTGATAGAGGAATAAGAGACACTTCGACAAAATGGTAAGCCATTTTCGTGTATACAGAATAACAAAGTTCAATTTTACTTTGATTACCGAAATGGTATAGGTCTAAGTACAAGACACGTTGCATAAAATATCTTATTTCTGATGTACAGGTTAGATAAAGGACTGAAAGACGATCATCCTGGAACACTGTTACCTCTGACCCTCGCAATTAATGGCTGTAATAACATCCGACAGAGAACACAAATGACCCAATTGGATGTGTCTTTAGACTTGTCAGTATCTATAATTAGAGCCTTTTATACATAAGAAGGAAAAAATAAAACTGGGTATAAAAATGTATCTGATATGGAAAAGGAAAAGACGAAACGAGTAGGGTTAGCACGGCCGGTAGACAAAACTGTCTTTCCCCTGTTTTACTCCAAGCAAGTATGAAGAAAGTGACGTAAAACGGGGAAAGCCAATTTTGTCTACCGTCCATGCTAACCCAGCTGGCTCAAAGTTATCGCCACAGATGTAGATAAATAATTACACTCAAAAATAGTAGCTTATTATAATAATAATTGATTTAGTGAACCCAAGTCCAAGTTTGTTTCACTGGTCATTGTTTTTGCTCCACAATCAAGTACATATCAGAAATTCAAGTTCTGTCATGTGAGTGACTGGCCAGTGACCAGCGGCCACCTCCCACGCTGAGCTTGGCCGTAGCAACCTACCAAACTGTATGCCTTGATTTGGGAAGGTAGCCCATCATGTGAGATTTTAATATTCTTAATGGATATGTAGCTGACACAAATTATTTTGAAGTGCCTACCTAGCCAATTGTCAAGATAAAAAGGAGATAATGGGGCCATATTTTATCGGACATCAAAGAAATGTTTATTGTTATTCTGACCTGAATACTTTTTCTGTGTATGTTTCTGTATTGTTATTAATTGCAAATTGATTCTGAACATCAGTTTTTGGTTAAAAAACTTATTTATAGAATTTTATGACCGAAGTTTTGTAGTGCGTTAAATACTTATTGTGTAAACTTATAGCCAGAAATAACTTGGTTTTTGATATTTGTTTTGTTATAAGCTTTGCATTTTTTTTCCCAAAAAACATAGACAAAAAATTATTAGTATTCGCTTCGCTATGCCTCCGCGGGATCTATGCAGCCAGTTTCATGTATATAGGATAGGATTTTAATTAGCAAGTTGAAGTGGCAGTGGGCAGGCCACATCGCTCGTAGAACCGATGTGGAAGAAAGGCTCTCGAGTAGCGACCACGAACCGGAAGGTGCAGTAGGTCGGCCCCCAACTAAGTGGACTCCCGACCAGGTCAGAACCGCGGGGAGCCGATGGATGCAGGAAGCAAGCAGCCGCTCAAGGTGGCGCTCTATGGGAGAGGCCTATGTTCAGCAGTGGACGTCTTCAGGCTGATGATGATCAGGGGATTTTAAATCCATGCTATTTTTATTATACCTATGCAACCAATATTTATGTTTTGCCTCTACATTTTGCAATACTAAAACTCAGTAAATTTTCTGCAGAACATATAAATACTGCTAGTATGTCTACTTTTTCCTCCCCAACGTATTATTTAAAGTTTCAAATTGTAGTTCATATTTTGAAACCTTGGATAGTTTAGTATGACTTATGTTTTGCAAACCTATAAAATCAAGTTCAGGAAAGACTTGTTAAGTAAATTAGAGCACCCATAATTTAGTTTTATTTAGTTTGTATGAACCATCTGACTCAAGATTTCACTATTACTCATTAATACATCCACTACTCATTCGTAACAATGAATAATCGTGTGATACAATACAAGAGCTTACAGACAATACAGCAATTAATTACTTGCTGGCACAGTTAAACAATATATTGAACCTTGTCGCAATGAAAACTTTAACTGTCCCTTTACTTCTAAAAAGCAAATGACAAATCACTTATTGATACAAAGCACTAAAATAACTGCATCGGATGACCAAACTGTGTCTAGAAAAATTTGGTTTAGTACTATGTCGCTATTAATATACCTTACTTTTCTTACTAGGTTACAAGAATCACAGTATTTTAATATTACAACAAAGTCATAAAGTAGAGTAGATAGATTGTTTGCTGAGCAATGTCTGGTGAGGTTCAGAGGACGCATGAGTCACGAATGTTTTTTTAGCCTAGTTGAAGTCTAGTTATTTATTTTTAAATAGATATTTCACCGTTGAGTTAACCAGGTCATCCGATGGAGTATATTTAATTAATTTGTACAGCTAGAACTGTATTACGGCTGAATTAAATTACACCATCATCATCAACAGCCTGAAGACCTGCCTGGGGCCTGACGTCCCCTGCGGAACATAGGCCTCCTCCAGAGCACCACTTTGAGCGTCTGCTCGCCTCCTGTATCCATCGGCTCACCACGGTTTTTATCAGATCGTTGGTCCATCTAGTGGGAGGCCTACGCTGCGTCTTCCTGTTCGTGGTTGTCACTATAAAGTCACTACAGTTTAATTAGGTAATTTGGTTATTTCCCATCGGTTGTCAGTTCTACGAGCGACGTGGCCTGCCCATTGCCTGAACAACTTGCTGATTCCATATGTGTAATAAATACTAAAAGCTAGCTAGCAAGTCGTTAATTAAATTAAATACCTACATTATATAAACTTTATGTACTTTACAATACTTACTATACTTTTTTTTTCTCTTATATTTTGGCTCCACACATAGTGTATTTAGCCAGTGTCAAGTATTGTAACTTTTCATAATGATAGAATATTTCACGTAAAGTCAAGTCTTAGTCACAGTCTGCGTAGTCATAGTCCAGTCTAAGTCAGGTAGTCTCAGTCCAGTCTAAGTCATGCCCTAGTAAAGTGGTGGCAACTTTACTAGAAGCTTCTATGGAATTTTGGAAGCAACACGAAAAACACGTTTCACCACATTATATCACTTGCCCACACTCATGCTCGTAATTCAGCACTTAATGCGTAAAACGCCACCGATTTTAATCATTAACACTGGAAAAAGCACGAGTTTTGAAAAATAATACAATGCAACGACGTGAACTTTTCCGCGATCCCGCCAAAAACCCTTACTATACTTTAAAATACTTTCTCTAAATACTATGTATTATTAACCCTTTAATTCTATTATCTCTTGGGTTGGGTCAAAAAGTAATATAGCATAGATTATAGAGCGTTTATGAATAAGGAGGGTACATAACATACAAGGTTATTGACCATAACTCAAGGAAGTTGTATTCTACCTTGCCATAACGATTTTAACCACATTATATCGCGGTGTAAGATCCAGATAAACGTATCTACATTTTTTCAATTTTACAGGAGAGTTAAAAAACTGTGCATATTTCACTTCTTTGAACTTTGAAGTGTTATATAACGGATAATATATATTTGACGAATGAAAAAAGTATACAGAAATTCACTCATACTATTAGAGAATAATATTAAACATAAAAAATGTATTTTGCGCTATTATTATAGAAATTATTTATGTTTTTTTACAAACTGGTTGACATACGTTGTTTTGGTCTTCCAATACCCTCTCTAAATTATGAAATTTAAGTGCCTAAAAAGACGTTAATGGACATACTTTAATGTGGTTCGTACATAAAGCCAACATTCACATGGAATATTGCAGGGCCAGAATAACGTATAAGCTTAATACGTTATCATGGCTCGCTTAAAATCGTCAACCAAGCAATAGTTTAAGATTCAAATAACGACTTATTGCTTATACTTTCTTTTTGCATTACCTAATATCAAACAATTTAAAAGTTTTTTTACCGGTATTCAAGTTACGTTCTTCTAGTTCAATGAAAAATATTTATTTAGCATTACGTTATTATTGAATTAGTTAAATAGTTACGTCGTTTTGGCACATTATAAAAGAGCACATTTAAGAGCCATTTATGGAAAAAAACTATTTTTGAATTTTTGGTAGTTACGTTCATCTAGTTCTTACACCGCGATATATAATAATAAATATGTGCGCTTTCACACAGCGCCATCTAGTTCAAAACTAAGCATAGCTTGTACTACAGATAACTGATAGAATACTTAGATACTTTTTTGTTTTTGTAAATACATACCTAAAATACAATATAACACCCACACAGAAAAAACACCTATGTTCATCACACAAATATTTGTCCTGGATGGGAATCGAACCCACAACCTATAGTTCAGAAGGCAGAGCTATAACCAACTGAGCTATCAGGCAGATTATAACCTGTACCTATACGACACCATCATCATGTTACCCTAATGAGGTAGAGGTAGATGAGTCAGAGAGGTAAACTTACGTATAAGACGGAATCCCAATTTTAATAATTATCTATCGATGGAGATGCAATGCCTCTTCGCTCTCTGTCTTACCTTTTCATCAACCTTTTTCATACATTTACAGCTTTTTTACTAGGTGGCAGGACTTTTCTGCAAAGTTCGTCTAGGTAGGTACCACCGCTTAGCCAGTTATTCTGCCGCCAAGCAGTTGTGTGCAAGCACTACTGTGTTCCGGTTTGAAGGGCACTGTAGCTAGCGAAATTACTGGGCAAATGAGACGAACTGATCTCACAGTCTAGAAAACTTTTTTAGACTGTGTGATGTCTTGGGATGACGTGTGCAGTGCGCGGTGTCACGCGAAACTTTAATTTAGTGTTCCGAGTGACACTGCAATCTGTTATGGGCGGCCGTGACGCTTAACACCAGGCGAACGACTAGCTCGTCACGTCATTCGTTTAGATAAAAAAAGAAAAAAAACAGCTTTCACACATCTGCCTCATTTTCCGGCATATCATAAATTTTAAGGTCATATTGCCTGTTTTATTTGCATCTTTAATGTTACATTTTAACCTCAAGATGATGTAAATTTGACATAGAATTCATTACAGAGATAAAAGAAACTTGCTCAATAATTTTTGGTATTTTTTTTTCTAGAAATCGTATCTAAACGGGTTGTCCTTATGACTGATCGAAGGTTCCATTTCAACACCAAATCTTGACATCGATACAATGAGATCAGTTTCATAGAGATCTCATTAATAAAGTACTTAGCCATTAATATAAAAATGTAATTAATTAAAAAATAGTTATGGTTGTTCTAGCCTAGTAAAAAAAAAAATAGACAGCGGAACCTTAGTAATAGGGTCTGTTTTACCCTTTGGGTACGGAATCCTAAAAAATTACCTACCGCAGCACTCTTAATTTCACTTATTTATTAATGTAGGTATATATAATGGTGTTCAATAAATATTTATCATATCTCATCTCATAGTGTTTATTTTCTAATCTCTTCATTTTACTTCTCTAGCACAACTGTCATTACTTACTTTTACGAACTATGGAAACATTGGTGCTCTTCCATTTTCATCCAACAAATCTCATGTAGTGACTTACCTGTAACAAAAAAACACAAATTAACCACAGATTCATAATTAATAAAAAAAAATGTTCAAGCAATAAACATTGTTTTTTGCCACCTAAAACATGTTTATTTCTATTATTACCACCTACACATTTTGTTGTCTGTGGCCAAACAAAAACAGTGAAGTTAATCGATTAGTCACAGTCGGGTAAACAGATCGATATCTCGATAATTGTCAAGAATCGAATCGCGGGCTAAGGTCATATTTGTTACAGCGCCTTCTATGGTACGGGAAGATGTTTTTTGTCCTTCAATTAGTACAGACCTGCCTACTTAGGTGCTTATATATAGATATTTTGTAGGTAATAGGCTTGTTGCCTGGTATTTTTCATTGCATAAATTAATAATATTTCTCGAATACAGTCGTGAAAACTACAATTAAATATCTCAGTAAATGACAATGTTACAAGCATTTTAAAATACTGGAATAGAAAGAGACAGCTCAAACATACAGTGACGTCAGTTCTTCGTGGACCTTCATAGTACCTTATTACTAAGCTGTGGTAGCTTTACATACAATCTCGTTGGCATGTGACGTCACAACGTGTGTTTTCATAGTAACTGTGGGGAAGCTCCACACGATCTCTGTTTTGCGAGAAAGGGACAGGAGATGCCCCCTCCAGAAACTTTAAAGCTTATTACTCCGTGATTTATTTACTGATTTGACTTATTTTTTCAATTATTGCATTCATTTTTATGAAAATATGAAAATAATATTTACTTGTTAATTTTAACAGCAGGACACTAGCCTATTATGTAGGTATTAGAGCGAGTGTGGTTAAAGAGCTAGTGTGGTGTAGCAGTAGGCAGTATAACTTTCGAAACGACGCACCCAGGTTCAAATCTTGCTCGGCCTTGCACCAATTCAAGTTAGATGCGAAAGCACGATTCTTCATTGCAAATAGGCTAAAGATCAATTTCAAAACTCGATCGAAAAGAAGCGAAGGGTTCCGCGATAAGTGTGCCTAAAATGGGTCATTTAGGCACTTAATGACAGTGATAATATGACTTTTACTGTCATAGAAGGGGGTGCAAGCAGAGTGCGCCACACGGTACCAAAATTATTTAACCTCGAGCGACGTACTTTGAATCCTTCGCTTCGGATCCAAACAATCGCCCTCGCCCTTAAAACATTATTAGTTTTGGTGACAAAATCTACTATTTTTTTTTAATGTTTTGGCTCCACTCCACACATAGTGTATTTAGCCAGTATCAAGTATTGGAATTTTTCATCGTGCTTAGAATATTTCACGTAAAGTCAAAGGTTAGTCTTAGTCCAGTCTATGTCAGGTAGTCACAGTCCAGTCTAAGTCATGCCCTAGTAAAATAGTGGCAACCTTACTAGAAGCTTCTATGGAATTTTGGAAACAAATCGAAAAACCACGTTTCACCACATTATATCACTTGTCCACACTTATGCTCGTAATTCATGCCACCAATTTTAAACATTGAAACTCGAAAAAGCACAAGTTTTGAAAAATAATACATTGCAACGACGTGTACTTTTGAAACTACTATTTCGTCTTTGACAAGTTGATCGTTAGATATCACACAGATACACACTTAAATTCAAAACTTAAAGTCAAGTCCACACTTAGCAAGTTAGCACCTTTCAAACCACTTATAAATGGCCAGTAATAACAGTAATTATTATTATTATGTTTATGATAAAGATGCAGAGCTGAAGGTCGCAGGCGCGGTGGGCGCCGGCCGAGTCGTGGGTGGTGTGTTGTAATCTTACGCTTTAGGAGGACCATAGTGCTGTGCACTTGCTTTATTGTTACGACTCAATATAGAGTCAAACAGCGGGCACCTCTAATACAAATTAAATACCTAGATTTTTAAATCTTTATTTATTGAGCTGCATCTGCAGCCTTTTTGTTTTCGGGCTTCTGGCGTCGCATACTGCGGCCACACTACCGTGGTATGCCAGTTTTGGTAGGTCATAATTAAGCAAAAATGTACCTTCGCGTAGCCACGATTTATGGCCATAATTACTGGCATATCACGGTAGTGTGGCCCAGCGTTAGTGATCGCAGTACATTATA
This sequence comes from Ennomos quercinarius, assembly GCA_910589525.2. NCBI lineage: Eukaryota > Metazoa > Arthropoda > Insecta > Lepidoptera > Geometridae > Ennomos > Ennomos quercinarius. Next base: position 834,077 of record OU342509.1, read on the forward strand.
AAGGTCTACTCAAACACGCGCGTTATTCGCTGTCGCTGTGGGGAGCGGCACAGATTAGTGAATATGTTACTTGTAGCGGTAGATACCGCGCGGGATTACTTTATATATATATATATATATATATGGATAATTAGGTACTAATCAGTTTCCTTGTTCCTTCCTAAATGATGGTCACTTCAATAACTTAGTCTAATGCCAGGCGCCCAGTTTTAACAATCGGTCCAGTTTACAACCTTGCTACATTCATAAAGATTAAATTGAAACTTTACAACGGTTCAATTAGACCTTAATAATCACAGGTTTTGATTTAAACCATGATTATTCGGTATTGATTATAGACTTTGTTTGAATTAATGGTTTAACTATTACAAATTTTTTTGACCGTGGCTATAAATTTATTTGGCTTGGAACCAGTTTTCTTTTTGATAAAAAGTGTTTCAACAGAAAAAAGTATGTAAACAAGACGATTACACAAATATCCGTGTCCTGTGACTATGTATCAGTTGCAGCAAAAAGCCATTTTTAATGATAACGCGTTTTTACTAGTTAAAACCAGTTTTTACTTAATGCCTTATTAAAATTCAAATTTCTAGAATCATCATCATCATCAACAGCCTGAACTCGTCCACTGCTGAACAAAAGCCTCCCCCAGAGAGCGCCACATTGAGCAACTACTCGCCTCCTGCATCCATCGGCTCCCCGCGGTTTTCACCAGGTCGTCGGTCCACCGAATGGAGGGCGGCCTACGCTGCGTCTTCCGGTTCGCGGTCGAAAACCTTTCTTCTCCATCGGTTGTCAGTTCTACGAGCGATGTGGCCTGCCCATTGGCATTTTAACTTGCTAATTCTAAGAACTATATCGGTCACTTTAGTTCTGCTGCGGATCTCCTCGTTTCGGATCTTATCTCGCAGGGAAACACCGAGCATAGCTCTCTCCACCCAGTATTAGGTACCTGTATAATTATTCTAAAGTGTCAGTATAATTAGGAATATTATGAAAGCGTAAGTTCTAATCTTATCTTCATGTAGATACTTTAACTATTATTAATAATCTAATCAAGCATAATCTAAAAAGGTTTTTGTTATACAAGTTGCTACAATTCTTGTGATTTAGTTATTTCTGCTTAAAAATTTGATAACAACATCCAAGATAATAGTAATTAATTAATTTTACGAGTGAATGTTAATTAAAGACCGCTTGTAAAGCATTAGTTTAATAACTGGGTGGTTTGTGCAATAAATTATAAAGATACTAAGGTGTTGCGATTTTACAAGGTTCTGTGTTGAAATCTTGATGAAGTTTTGCTAAATATTTAGATGCATCTTAAAAATAGCATATTGTGTGATGCACTAGCTCATTGTAATATTGCACATGCCTATTGCAATAAGTGGGGGGGGGGGGGGCGAATTTTTATCTATAAAGCGTTTTGGGCCAATTTTCTTATCTCTACATTGTCTCCCCACTCGATGGACCGGCGACCTGGTGAAAACCGCGGGGAGCCGATGGATGCAGGAGGCAAGCAGCCGCTCAAAGTGGCGCTCTGTGGGGAACGTCTATGTTCAGCAGTGGACGTCTTCGGGCTGTTTATGATGATGATAATGATGATGACATTGTCTCTATGTTTCTACGGCTGACTCCACATTGGGCGGTAGCGATCCTCGAGCGACTTCGCGCGATATCGCGATATTGCGGCGACACACGCCGCGCGGTAGTAAATTGTCGCGGCGATCACGCGGCGATATTGCGGTGATAACGCGGCGATATCGCTACCGTCCAATGTGGCGGCAGCCCCACCGAATAGAATTAGAATTAGTGTCACCGAATTCGGTATTTGTTATAAACTTCCAGCTAGGTACATAATACAGTGCGTTTATACAGTATGTTTATAATTATGGCTAAAAAATACAAATAGGTAAAGAGAGTAAACACTGAATTTAAATTACAATCCAATTTTAATAACAATCAACAGTACTTATCGTTTTTAAGATAAACCAAGTCTGCTTTAATTTTGGTAGGTACCTATAATGTACTTGTAATTTATTTGTTTTGAGTTGCCGATATTTCGGTAGGTACTGTCGAAACAAATAAATTTCATGGTATATATGTAGGATATTACCTACGACGGAGTTGTTACGTTATTGCAACTGCAATCATAAATCACTAATCACTGTAATTCAATCAAGTTCATCATAGATCATCAAATAGAAACTGATCCGGAGCTTCGATTACACCCGTAAAGAAGAAGCTCCAAGAAACTTCACGGTGATAATTATTATTCATTTTATCATTAACGATTTCACCCAAATAGTAACAATGACTATCACGATTTCTACGACTTGTGTTCACGTCCAGAGTCGAACGACGAATGCCCCGAGTGCCGGTCGACCACTCCTTTTATACTTGTTCAGTGGCGGGGCGTTGCAGGTAGAATGTGACGCAATACCCGATTGCGACCAGTTTTGATGTTGCTTTTGCTGCTCATACCACGATGTTGCTATTCCGCTTATATCCCGACACGGCCATTCTGACGTGCGAACGTCCTCGTTCGCGTAGTCTCACGTTATACAATCTGAAAAGTCACAACGTTAATTTCCGTTCATCTTAATCTGACAACCACACATCCATACCCATACTAATCAGCAGGTGTACACAATCTGGTCTAACAGACATAGACCTATCAAATTAATACCTGGTCCGGTCATCGTTGACCCTTCAGATAAAACATCTGGTCCGGTCATCATTGACCTTTCAGATATAATGCCTGGTCCGGTCATCGTTGACCCTTCAGATTACAACGTCTGGTCCGGTCATCATGGACCCTTCAGATTTAACGCCTGGTCCGGTTAAAATTAACCCTTCAGATAAGTACAACTTCTGGTCCGGTCATATAGACCCTTCAGATACGTACTCAGTATCTCTTTAGTTATAGAACTTGAACGGTTGTTTGGTGTTCAACTATTCACCCTTCAGTAAAAACTGGGCCGGTGCCTTTATTATTTTTTCAAACTCATCTCTTCAGTTTTCAGACCAGATTTCGCTCACCCATCATTTAACTACTCAACCAGTTTCAACTTGGATCACCTCAGTCTTTCACTCGTAGTACCTTTACTTGGATCACATTGTTCGCACAACTCAAATAAACGGAAACAGATGGCGCCTCTTGTAAGGATGTTACGTCACGCATGATTCATGTGTTATCAACTTTATCAATTTATGGAGAACAAAAGTCATCATTATGTTCCGCTCGGCCAACTCTGACCAACCATTTCACTTCTATGGATCTTCGTTCTATAGCGTGCGCCACTTGGCTCAACAGCCAGTATACAGTAACAGCCACAGTAGCACAGACATACACCAGCATCTTTCCTTCACTGCAGCCACACAGCAACTGTTACAATCTGCTGATGATGTCAATCTGTAAAGATATAAGCACACGAGAGTACAAGTCTTGATCTCAAAAGTTAAAGCTAAATTCAAATAACGTTTCACTGCGGTCACTACTTGGACTGGCGACAACTACAATAAGTGGCATTTGCAACCGAGTACTATTGCGCCTCAGGAGTTACGCTAAGCTATCGGACCCAGCTATGGTCGCTAGATATTTAGAAGCTAGAAACAGTCAGAACCCTTTGGACAGCCTAAAACTACCGACACCATGGCTGACCAATTAACTACACGAAAAGAAGAGCAAACTACAATAAGTTCTCACGAATGCAAATTACTATGATTACAAAGAATAAGATCTCTATGGCCTTTAATACTAACACAGCCACACAACAGCCATCATCAACCAGCTCTGACAGCCTTCAATAAACTGACTGCTATCAAAGGTTTTCCACTACACAATAAATCAGTAAAATTCAAATACAACATTGTACGACTCACCAGATTTAGCAGTTTTACCAACATGGTTCATGTTCAAGGCAGACACACCTCCCAACCAACCACACATCATTACTTGGTTACTTGTGTAACGGACGTGTTGTCAGTCAGAGAGCCAGCCCGCCATGGCCAACCCGGCAGCCGCCATATTGACACCGCCCCTTCCGCCAGCCTCAAACAGCCAGCCATGCCATGCCGAAACTGTCCGTTTTATTTCTGCTTCCATTTCACTTGTCAAATCGTTCATGGTAAGATCTCCTTACATTGCAGCTTCAAATTCACAGCGCAGCAACGCCAGACAAAGTTGACAAATAATGGACTTCCGGTTTCAACAATTCCACCACCAGGAAATACTTCAGATCTAAAAAAACATCAGTGGGCTGATAGAAGTTCTGATCCCACTTCTGATGTAGGATATTACCTACGACGGAGTTGTTACGTTATTGCAACTGCAATCATAAATCACTAATCACTGTATTTCAATCAAGTTCATCATAGATCATCAAATAGAAACTGATCCGGAGCTTCGATTACACCCGTAAAGAAGAAGCTCCAAGAAACTTCACGGTGATAATTATTATTTATTTTATCATTAACGATTTCACCCAAATAGTAACAATAACTATCACGATTTCTACGACTTGTGTTCACGTCCAGAGCCGAACGACGAATGCCCCGAGTGCCGGTCGACCACTCCTTTTATACTTGTTCAGTGGCGGGGCGTTGCAGGTAGAATGTGACGCAATACCCGATTGCGACCAGTTTTGATGTTGCTTTTGCTGCTCATACCACGATGTTGCTATTCCGCTTATATCCCGACATATATATCCCATTTGAGTAATGTTAACACACATGTGTGTGTGTGTGTGTTTATGTTGTGTTTTGTTTGTTTGTATGTATGTTTGAGTTATGTTATGTTGTGTGTGTTTTGTTATGTTGTTTGAGTGTTGTTTGTTGTACGTTTGTTGTTGTTGTTTGTATATTGTTGTTGTGTAGTTGAGTTGTTTGTCCCATTTGGTATTGCCCATGGAAGTTTAAAATCTTATGTTAGGGTCGGTTTTTTGATCTGTAGACCAATGATCTTTTAACCATTGGTTACCTTAACTGCGAATCAAAAAACTTACCCGAAGGGCGCTTTTAGTGTCATGCTGATTTGCTCACGCACGCGGGGCCTTTAAAGTATGCTAAAACTAAAGTAAAAAAAAATTAAGTAGGTACCTGTAGTTGATATTGTCACCATATTGAATGGCCATAATTAGCCTTCTAACCATAATTTTGATGTAATAATTATATTTAATTTTCCTCCAATAACCAACATTATGCGCGTGCGCCGTTTATAACCCCGAGTCGTGAGTCGTGAGCGAGCTATTTGTCGCTTCGTAGGGTAAAGAGCTCGCAGCGTGTCCCTTGCATTGTGTAATGTGACCCGCTGTATAACATGGTACACGTGTCATACGTTAGTTTTAACAAGTTCTTTGTCAGATATTTTAAAAGATTTACTTTCAGGTCATAAAGTGTCATTTGCCCAGTAATTTCTCTACCCGCAGTGCCCTTCAAACTGGAACTCTGATAATGCTGCACACTACTTTGCTTATAGCGTTAGTATATCCGGCAAAGTGGTGCACGGGACGGGGGTACCAATATACCAATATAGACGAATCTCTTGCATGAAACTTGATTCACAATAGGTGGTAGGACTTTTCTGCAAAGTTCGTCTAGGTAGGTACCACCGCATTGCCAGTTATTCTGCCGCCAAGCAGTAGTTAGTTGGTTACCCTGTAAGTATCTATCAACCAAAAACCAATATGTATACTGGACAGGACATCTCTAACTGGCACTGTCGACCACAACGAGTATGCCGGCCAGCATACTTTCGCTCGTACGAATCTGGGCACTCAAAGCGCTGCGAGTGTTTTGCAATAAAAACTCTGATCCGAAAATGCCATCATGTGTGCTCAGATAGTCGGGAAGACAAACAAAAGCGTCGTTTTGAGTGTCACGAAAATATACTGGCTAGTGGTCGACAGTACTAGTGCTGTCTAGTATACATAGAGGTCTTTGCTATTAACCCTCCTTCTAAAGTGCTTCATGTCGTACCTCTGCGGAAGACCGCTGGTTGGAGCTCATTCCACCTTTTGCAGATGTACGGCAAGAAAAAACGCATGAATCGAATCGTATGAGATTTCCACGACTCAACAATATGTGGATGAGTTTTTTTGCGGTGGCGACAGGTGCGATGGTAGAAACGCCAAGCCAGAATCAGATTGAATTACTCTTTAAACATTCTCCATTGTAAAGGTGGTAAAGTATAGGTACATTAGAGACCCAACATTTGTGCGGATAGTTAAGACCTAGAGGCATAGGCTTTTACACAGGTTTAAATACTACTTACGTTTTTCTCTCTTTAATTAAGTAGTACACAATTACACATCAGTCTTTCTCCAATAAACAGATGGCCATGTAAACAACACATTACTAAAACCAATTAAACCTCGTTAATTACCTCTCAAACATGCACTGTTAGAAAGTTAATTGATACTTTTTGTATGGTTTCATGTAATATTTGCGTTGAACGACTTCCGAAGATGGCGTCTTATCCACCACTTTCGTTTTTACTATGGAGTTACGTGTGGTTATGTATGTGTTACATAAATGTAATTTGTGATCTATTTCATTAGACAATTAGTGTATTCTTCCCTTGTAGTCATGAACTGTAAAGAATCCCTCAAACCGTTGAATATCCTCAGCTACCGGGCAGGCATTGGCCGTAAACTTACGTCCTATAGTGAACGGTTGAAACATTTTCATGTGACTCCTCTTTACGTGCGTCGTAGATATAGTGACTTCACCTTGTTGTACAAAATCATTCACTCATATATCGACTCCCCTTTACTTCTTTCCCTTTTGAATTTTAATACTCGGTTTAGGACCCGTAATCGTAATTATAATATTTTCCCTTTACGAGTTTTCTCTAACAATACATCTTATTATAACCCGATAGTCAGAATGTGTCGCCAATACAATGATATACTTGTCTCCAACAGAGAAATTGATATATTTCACCTGGAGTTGTATCCATTTCAGAGGCAGATAAAAATCATACTACGGTTTAACAGTTAATCAATTATTTATTTTTTATGTTAATTTGATGATTTCACGAAATATTAATTTATTAATTAAGTAATTTAAAATGTGTATGTTATCAGTGTTTAACGTTTTGTTCACAAAACGTTAGTACCTAAATTAAATATTTTGAAATCGATAATTTCTTTGAAGTTGTAGCTAAGGCTTAATAATGATACCATTGTATTAATTACTAAAATTATTATCTATTATTTATATCTATAATAATGTATAACTAACTCTCTAGCGTATTTTTGTATAATCAATAAATTATAATGCAATTAGGCATACATAGTTTTGGAATGTAATTTAGAACAATAATAATAATTTTCTTAATATTTGTAGCTGTACAGATTGCATTCTGTTTTGTGTGCTATTAAATAAATAAATAAATAAATCTATTGTTCGTATTGAGGAAGCAGTCTTTAAATTCTATTTAATTGGTGGACGTCTATTTTTGAATGCAATGGTTGTTCAGTTTTGAATTTATACAAGAGTATACGTAGGCCAGCTAAGGGAATATCCAGGGAATGGGCAGCAGTCTCCTCGGTACATTAAAATCTTCTGCGATCACCAAGCCGCCTGCCAAGCGTGGGGATTATGGCTAATCCCCCCTATGATAAGCGTCAAAAGTGGCGTTTTATGGGGGAGCAGTGAACGTCTTCAGGCTGTTGATGATGATATATTTTTTCTAGTTATTTTGATTTTAAAACCAAACTAGTGAACTGATTTTGATGAGATTAAAAAAAAAAGAACAAATTGGTTTAAAGCGGATGTTATAAAGCAACAAACATCTAAAAAAATATAACCTAATAAAGAACCTCTTCCTTTTTAAAGTTGGTTCAGAATAGGCGTTCCAAGCATTTAACCATTACATCAAAACATTATAAACATAAAATATAACATCTTTAATTTGACATTCAGAAGCACCGACCGTGGGAGACGGTGTCACGTACTTTCTACCAGACAATCAACTAAAAAAACATCCATAATTACATCTTTAACGGGCAATTACAGCCCACTCGCCTCAGCGAAAGTGACGACAGGTACATTCTATTGCATTGAATCGATTCTAACGCATCGATTATACACGCTTCGTAATCGATTAGGTAGGTATTATAATCGATCCTTATCGAGTCGATGACCGTGAAGGCTTTTCGCTCGAGGTGGTTTGTAAACGGATTGAATTTGCGATCGCTTTTTTTATAACGTGAGAAGAAATGTTTATTAAAAATTAGACCCTGGGGCTATTACTGTTTTGTGGCCAGGGTAGGTGGTGATTTGTAAATATATTGTTTATTGTTAATTGACTTAATTGAAATTTAAAATTTACTTAAAATTAAATAGCTCAGTCTTTCGCTGCAATTATAATACACAAAAGAATATTAGTTTTAGGGGTAGGTTATCTCATTACAATAGTCAATTAAAATATTAGTTGCGACTGATCACAGTATATAGGCTTCAATATAACTTAGTATTTTGTGTAACATCTTTATTAAAATTTGATTTGATAAGAAATCACTTATTCATATTTATGCAGTGGGCTGGAGCACTTGGACTGTCTATAGGCCATCGCGGCTATTATACAGTCCATAAGTGTTATTTGTAGTAGGTAGTGTAGCTAGTTTAGTTTAGTTTAGCTTAGTTTAGTTTAGTTTAGTTTAGTTTTTATTATTGTAGTAGTTAGCTTGAGTAATAAAGGCAATTTGCCCGTTAAAAAAAAAAATATTTATGCAGATGATCTTTAGAGTAATGTTAAATATTAAGTATAAGAAAAGAATACAAGTTCACTCATCACATTAAATTAAATGAAAAAAGAATTCCAGATTTAGACCAAATATTTATTGACCTGTTGTTTTTTTTTCAGAGTACGTAGGTAATAGGTGCCTATATTTTATCAGAAAAGGTTATAGACAGCGTGAATAATCATTACTTCGGCTCAACAAAGACAAATCCTAAGCCAAATGACTCAGATAACAAAAAAAGCGAATACAAGACAATATTGTCTATGGTTAATTAATCACTAATCAAAAACCGCGCCCGAATCGTCGGTCAAGGCCGGACATTTGTTAATCTGTGCTGTACTGGTAGCTCAGATTACCATCCACAATGGATAGAGACGTCCGTCAACACCATAGATTGAACACCTGGATAACTACTGGAACCCGAGCTCAAGAACCCAGTAATTGGCACGTAGTATAGGTATACTCTGTAAGTTTCAATGCGAATTTGTGACTTTTGGCTTATACAAAATACGAGCTTATAAGTTTTGTGTTGGTTTTTTTGAAATGGCAATGGGCAGGCCACATTGCCCGTAGAACTGACAACCGATGGGGAAAAAAGGTTCTCGAGTGGCGATCACGAACCGAAAGTCGCAGCGTAGACCAGGTCGTCGGTGGACCGACGACCTGGTGAAAACCACGGGGAGTCGATGGACGCAGAAGGCAAGTAGCCGCTCAATGTGGCACTCTGTGAGGGAGGCCTATGTTCAGTAGTGGACGTCTTCAGACTGTTGATGATGATGATGAGTTTCTAATTAGCTCCTAATTATTCCAATAACTAGAAACTTCCGGGAAGTCTCGTTGCAACGGAAAACAATCGGTTCTGACCCTGATCATGACCGCTCGTGGGTGATTAATGGCGCATGATTACATGAAGCCTGATGACTTGATGACAGGTGGGTCTTATTATTAATTTATATTGATTAATGAATGAGTTAAGAACAAAATTAAATAAAGCTCATTCAAAATGATACGTAGTGCTAATATTTTACTATAGGAGCCATCTTTCACTTTAATATAATCTAAGAAATCTGAAAGATTAGATAGGTATCGCTGTTTTGATCATCCAATCACTGGCACTTCAGTGTCTACAGCTGCATCCATGCTCATATTATAATTTTAAAAAATAGCATTGTTAGGCCGGGTTTCCACTTGCAAGAAAACTTCTGCAAGAAGCGTCCGACCGTCTATTAGACTGTAGCTTATAAATGTACCTAAACTAGTGTAAATTACAATTACAATAGTTTACACGTTCAAGCTACAGTCTGATAGACGGTCGGACACTTCTTGCAGAAGTTTTCTTGCAGGTGGAAATCCGGCCTTTGGCTGGGTCTGTTGGTTTATTACTTTTTATGATTAAGCAGCTTAAACAATTTGGATAAGAATTAGTATAGACATAGTGTGAACCCCGTGCAAGGTCTGAAGTACTTTTTCATGCGAAGCCAGTAAAGCGACAGTACTGAAGCGGATCCTATAAATGGGTCTTTTCATCAATGTCTTTTTGGGAGATGCAACAGTCAAAACCAAAGAGCATGCACTATGATAGTTTCAATAATTACTAATGGTAATAATATGCCTTCCCTGGTTTTTTCCAAAGAGAATAAAATACGTTTGATAAAATATTATTTTCATTTCTTTCTGACTAGGTACCTATTGAATTTGTTTACCTCTAAGCTGTTTGTTAAAGTCCTTGAGTCACTGAACAATGATTCAAAACTAGACTAGGATAATTGCACATTTTCCTGTTTATATTTAAACTAAATTTAATGTTGCAAGCATACAAATTACTGCACTAATTCAAGATCAAAACCTGCGCAAGGTTGCAGTTTACCGCACCTTGGCGTATTTTGATAATTTTCATATAATTAAGGTAAATTAACCACTGAAATGAACTAATGAAGCTCGTTAACTTATGTTTTGTGGTTTAAACATTTCGCGCCATGACTCATACCTAATTTTTTCTGAACTATTCATGCGTCTATGGCTTTGTCTACATACGTATATGGATTTTAGTTTTTAGACTTAGTTTATGACAAGTAGAATACTTACCGTTACGCATGAGTAGGTATTATTAAGAGAACTTAGAAGATATAGAGTATCTAAAAAAAAAGAATAAAATCGTGTTGATAAAGTTAATAATTTAGCGTTTTTTTTTTGTTTAAAACTCAAATTATTTTGATCGAATATAAAGTTATTACTATTTTATTACTTTTAGCATAAAAAATAAATTTTATCACAGATTATTTTCTATAATAGCATTTTATAACAAAATATTTTACAAAAAAAGTGCAGAAAATTACCAATAAATTACAACGATATGAAGATATTAAGTATTTGAAGCAAGGCCATTGGAATTTTATCTTTAAGAAATAACACCAAATGTGGTGTAGCCTCTAGTAAAACTGTAAAGCATCCGTCGTGGCTAATTACTCTGGTAATTGTAATCATTCATTACAAGCTTCACAAGTATTACAAAATGCCTTTGAGTAGGTCCTTGGCCCTGACATTTTGAACTAGAATCTAGGCAAGGTCGGGGTAAGGTGTGTCAGACGGAATAGTCAGAAATAAGTTTTAAGAAATGAAGCAATTTGGTACGTTTTGTCCATTTGCTATGTGCATTTTGTTTTTCCGCTTTATAATAATTCAATGTCATTGTTAAGTTTTATAGGAAGTAAACAACCGTGATGGTGAATATATTAAGCCAGCTCTCTTAAAAAAAACTAGAAAAGTAATTTCAGTATTTCAGAGTTCAGCTATATGGTATTTACCTACTCTACAATATCGTAAAATCAGCACAATTGTGGCAACTCTAGAGCTCTTGAGACAGATTCGTTACGTCATCATTGTCTATTAGTCCAGGGTCATTTAACATATCCCGGTCAACAACTAGCTCAACTGCATGCTAATACAATACTGTACTTCGGAGGGCACGTTAAACTGTCTCAGTTGTTGCCGTAAGACAACAGTCGTTAAGCCTAGTCCGAAGCCTTCGGCTGGCTTAAGCATTCTGACACAGGGTTAACCACTTACTTGACACGTCGTCAACCACTGGAAGTTTCCCGGTCAATAACTAGCTCAAATACAACGTGTGAATACTGATGCCTACGTCAGGAAGTGCGTGCGGAATGCCGATCAAGCTACCTATGTTTCCATGGAGGATTCGCGGTGAAACGGAATCCCAGACGTCTTCGGAACGTAATGCGTAATCTCAGTTATGTAAAAAAGTATTGTGGCAACACCATTATACTTACAAAATAAGTTCATCGGTATTTTTTTATAAGTCACTCTGAAAATTCTTGGCTACATAAAATACAATAAGAAAAGCATAATATTATCAAGTGCATTTTTCTGTGTTTTTAAGTATGTTTATACATAACAATTTCTTTATTATCTTTCGATCTACAACATTGGATTTTAAAACAACTCAAAATTTGATTTCTCATGAAATCTAATTTTTGAAACCATCCATTAGTACAATAATAATTGAATTTAAAAGTAATTAAAAACCACTATTCTTGTGAAACACGTGAGAATTCTAAAAACAATAGAGATAGTGCACTAAATCATGTAATTATTAAACATACAGCAATTTCATTAGATAGATTTAATCTGTGTGAAAGACGTGCAATTCACTTGAACAATTGCAATTGTGAATAACTTAAACACCTGCCGCGATCGAGTTTACTTGGTTTATATAATGTTTTAAAAGCTTGCGTCTTAATTGTCTTTCTTCTTGAAAATGATTAGGACTGCCCTGATAGCTCAGTTGGTAGAAGATCCGCCTTCTAATCTGCAGTATGGCAGTAAGAAATGCTATGGAAAAATCTATACAATTTTTTGTACTTGTACAGATGTTCCTTAGCCTTAAACACTTAACTCAATCAAAACATCACTAAACTTAATCCTAGCGGATGCACCAAAACAAGCACTTTACCACTTTCAAATCTCATAGTGAAATAAAGAAAGTGATTACCTCCACATTTGGCGACCGATATAGGAGAGCCCTGGGGCACAAACTGTTTGTAAACAATTAGGGTGTGAACAAACGAATGCTGTAAGTAGGCGTTAGCGGTGGCGGTAGCCTATCACTACCGCCACCGCTAACGGTGGTGGTAGCCTATCGCTACCGCCACCGCTAACGGTGGTACTTATTTATGGCGATGCTGTGACGACGGCTTAAAGGTTTTAACGTGACCACAATTTAAATACGAAAGCAGAAACATTTTGACAATTTCCAAAGAAGTTCTAGTTCTTAGTATTTTGTAAAAAAACATCTTATTAATCAAGAGTTTCAGGGATTTGACACAAAATCTTTCAAGGCGTTATTGTCCGAGTACAAATTACTTAAACATGCACATGTATTGTGTATATCTTATGTCATAATTCCATCAACATCAAGCTGTCTCATCTAACACGTATGCGACTTGATCATCAATGAAACTGCCCCGCAACTACCGTTATCGCCACCGCACCAGTCTGTTCTCAGCCTTATATTTCCTTAGCTCACCTTGTACAGGTTATAGTGCATTGTCTTGCACAATAAGGCTTAGGTCAGCTTTCTCGAGCTTAGTTTTTTTTAGTTTAATTGGACAGTTAAAGTTGCGATTTAACTTGAAAGGATCTTAACGAGAGATAAGTTGGTTGATTAAAAATAGAAAGGTTGTGAAACAGATGTCAAAAGGTGGTAAATAAATTCAGTAATTATAGAAAATATTTTCAGAAGTTGGTTTATATTTATAACGTCACGTATTTACATGAGGACAAAGTTTTATGCTCTACTGATATTCGATAAGAAATTTTGCAAATAAATCCTCTGGTTTTGCAATTAAAATAAATATTTAGGTGTAGGTAATATAACTTCAGAATACGGAATAGTCACACTGTTCCATTTCTCAAATTACCACAACCAAAAAAACCACCAAAAAAATCCACCACAGTGGTTCAGTGGTTTTTTATAAACCACTAAAAATGTACCTTACTGACAACAAAGTTTTATTCAACAAATAAAAAATGAGAAACTCATTCGTAAAACATGAGTGGAAGCTTTTTAAGGTAAATGCGGTAATGAGGCAGCGTGTTTTCGATTTCACGGGTCGGGGCTGTTGGTTACTGGTGCTTCCTGCTTGGTCCATTATTGGGTGACGATTATTGGTCCTACCCTGATGTTTCTGATGAGAAAAAAATAAACATTTTGCAGGAAAACACGTAACATGCATGTGAAGCCACGGGCACCTATAGCATAAAATATTCATTTCCTTCATTTCATTTACTTCTGCTGATTTTATAATAACCCCTACCCATATTAGTACTAGAATAGTAGAAAACAGTCGTAACCGAACTTACGTTTCTTCCCCCCATAATATTTCCATGACAATGAAGAAGGGCGTAACTCACGCTACCCTACGCTTACATACGTCCTTTTAACTTCTCTATAATTTATAGAGTGGTCTATAAAACTTAACGCCATTCATAAATACATCACCGTCGATTGTTACGCCAAAAACGTAGCGAGTGACGCCTATGAGTATGAATGCAAATGATGATCACAGGTCCTTACGCATTTGTAGATAATAAAGATAATCTATGACGCCAGTGGTTGACCAGACCATTTGTAAAAATATGTAATAACTATGTATATATTTTTTGTTTAATTATTAATGGTTTTGTATTTCAGTATGGCCAGGGTAATAGGACAGGTCACACTTTCGTTCACTAATTGAGAGAATAACAACTTTCTCATTGATCATAACAAAAACATATTTGTATAATTTTATTATTGGTCCATAATATAGTGCATGATGACCACAAGTTGGACAAAAAGATGCATTGCATTGCATTTACGTGTATCTATTTCGTGTAGGTGTGTGAAGGTACGAATGTGTGTGTATCATAGTGCGGAAGTCAGGGTCAAAGATCAAGCGTAATAGTATGTCCAGATGCGATATGATTATGACCCTCAGTGCTGATACGGGTATATATTAAGAAAAAATAACGCCCAACGATCACATAACTAGATCCTGGACCCTAACTAGGATTCCTTCTATCTGTAGGGACCCAGGAACTATGAGAACCATGGCCCCACACCACACCAGACCCAGAACAAGTACTTGTGCTTTTTTCTGTGCACAAATACCAACTCGTCGTGTCGCGGGAATCGAACTCGCCGCCTCCGGGAACCGACCTGCTCAACCACCACACCACAGAGGTGATCAAGTTATACTTATTAACAAAATGCAACATGGAAATTGACTTCAAAAGAGATTATATTTCACTGAAGTTTTTTGTACTTCGTTCTGTCAAAATAATTTAAAAAAGGCTTTACAGGTAATTTATTTACTAAGTATTTTAAAAGTGAAGGCAAAATTAACATTATACCCCTCTATTTCAATAGGATGATTTTTAATCTACAAACCTAAGAATTCACGTCGCATCACTCGCGCATCCTGCTTGCGAATACGCTTTAATACCACTGTATCCTGACCTTATATCCGCTTATTATTGTTACCTTAAATAGGTCACAATATATTGGCCATTATTAGGAAGGATATGCTCAATATGGCAAACGTAATAAAAATATAGTTACTTATATAATTTTGATCGTTATTGCGTTCAGATAAAATATGTTTTAGGTTGAGGGTAAAGTCTGATGGACTTAGTAGATTAATATAGCCCATTTTCAGAACTAAATTATAATGGGTCACATTTTGGTGAGACAGATTTAAGATAGGAGCTTTTTATGTAGTTTTTGCTTCTATCTAACCTGCTAAGTCCTATTGTAAGTATGTAAAATAATAGATAATACGTCGAGAATTTTTTTAGTCCTTGATTTTTGAACTGTCAACAGGTTGTCAAAACTGACATTGCAAGAAAAGAGGGCATGTTTCACCTCTCAAATAGAGCCGGTTAACTATGGTTAAACAATGTGAATCCTAGTTAAGGTACTTATTTAACTTGTTATTTTAATGAAAATAATGTCATGTAGACATCCTATAAATTTTTTCATAATATCAGGTGAAGTAGGTACCTACTTAAAATACAGCTAAACTGAACTACCTTGCAACCGTCGTTATGATTATAACATGACGAATGATATGCAAATTGCTTACAATACATGTTTTTTCCCTTCTCTCTTCCCATAAACAGGGTTTGAAAGTAATAAACCCGTGCGAAGCCAGGGCGGGTCAGCTAGTTTATAATATAACTACGCTACAAGATTTTCGAAACTCATTTTATATGGAGTTTTCTAGGAATTAACCATATTTTCAGGTGCCAAGACCCCAAAACGTGGTTAATGTACCAATTAACGCATACATCACGTAATTAAACAAAAAACAGTACAATGAAAATGAATATATCCTTAAAAGCAGTCAAACAATACATCGTTTACTTCGCAAACATACTATTGCTACTGTCAACTTTTTCTCATTAAAATATAGAGATGTGCCATAACCGATTATATCGACAATTAGAGCTGTCATAAAAATATCGAATGATAATTATCTCCTTAAACTGAAGTCATTAGGGTGTATAATTGTGAAAATATACTTAATTTCGGTAACGAGGACGAGTTATTTACTTGATGGACGGGGGTGCGATTGTGTGGAGTATTCGGTAATAATTGTATGAGTCGTGTATGGGCATGATATGGCGGTAATTGGTGTGGCTGTCGACAGGTTAAGTGTCTGATTGTCAGCTATTTTTAGAATGTTTACCAATGATGTTGATACAAAACTTTAATTAATTTGCCTTTGATCGAATCTAGGTGGAACGTTACACTCGCGCGGCAAATTCAAATTTTCTTGTTCTTTTGCCGATAATAGCTTAATTACTCAACGTGATTACATGAAAACTAACATTGCGGAAATAAACAGAATGTATTAACAAATTACGATTAAAAGTATCTCCTGGATATCATTGGTTTAGCGATAAACAATTTTCTTCTTAGTTTTTCAGTCTATCGCCATTTGTCGCTAAACCAATGATAAGTGGGTGATACTCTTAATTGTAATTTATTGATACATTATATTTATTTGCGCAAAATTACTTTTCATGTAATCACGTTGAGTAATTAGGCTATTATTGGCAAAAGAACGCAAGAAAATTTGAATTTGCCGCGTGAGTGTAACGTTCCACCTTAAACTAGTAATCAAAAGTCTTAACGGTGAGAAAATCTATACATAAAAAAGGAACCCCTATTTCTCCTGGTCACGCTATAACTTGACAACGGCTTTACCGATTTCATTCATATTATTTTAGTAGAAACTTCTTACATTAAAAAAATTGTACTCATCCTGTCGAAGGGAAGATGGAAGGGAAAGGGAAAAAGATAGGGGAAAAGGATGAATTACTTCGCCGGCCAATCCATTAATCCTTTTGCCCTATCCTTTGATCCTTTTTCCTTCTTACCCCTAAACAGGTTTCAGGCGTAAAACTAATTAACCCGTGCGAAGCCGGGGCGGGTCAACTAGTACTAGATATAAGTAATAGAATCATTAATTAGGTACAGCATACAGTGTAAGGTCTCTGCGTTATACGTTCCGATATAAAAAGACGCAGTATAGGTACCTACAGAAGGACTTCAAAAATGACCAAAGATATTTTTTCCAAGGTTTTAATATTTAAAACATTGGAAGCATTAAGGTACCTATATGTATTTTGAATGCTCAGTTCTCTTAACCTTTCAACTCATCATTAACATAAAACATCTCATTTTAACATCATTAAATTCAATTACGATTTAACGTTCTCATTTCAAAACAATATCATTATGACAGAAAAAGGCGGACAAGGTTGGCGCTGTCAGTGTCAGATTTGACATTGACAGATGCGGTCGCGGCTGGGCGGCTAAATGGTGACCATTGAGGTAGCAGGGACTATTATGGACTCGTTAATGTAGTAATTACTTCGTTCATACTTCTTGACAGATGACATGGATAAAATGAGACATGGATTATTCGGGAAAGGATTGAGAATAATTTATTTTTTTAGTGATATCTACTCATACTAAATTATGTAGTTTACACTTTTGAAAACTTCGGAAAAAAGCATAATCTTTTTAGAAAATTAAAACACAAACATTAAGCTCATTTAAATCGCAGGTAAGTACAAAGTTGTGAAAAAAAAATTAACATTAAATTACCTCTATCCACGGTCAAAAATACTTTTTGTAATCAACCATTCATCTAGTTTTGATTAACCTTTGCAAGCTACAATCTCAGTGGTCGTATTTAACTTTAGTTCAAATTGCAATACGAAAACGTAAAGTTCAAAGGCGCGCGACACTCCCATTAACTGACAGTTAAATGTCAAAGACATGGTTAACGGCATGTTAACGGTAAACCAAATTTACTCATTTAAACGAGGTTTTGCTTACATTACACGTACCTTTTGACAACATTATTTTTTAATGAAAATTGAATTATAAAAAGATGCATAACGGCAGGTCACTGCGGTTTAGTTACAGCCTATTTTATAACTGTGATTAATAGTAACTAATGCATGTATACATTATGTTTATTAATATTTTGCTTTGGTTGATTTTATAGTATTTTATATAACATATTTCAAGTAGCATCTTCGCGTCGCGTGTAACTAATAAATATAATTACGTAGGTAGATAGTGTCAAAGCTGTCAATCAATTCTATTATACCCGTAACTATGGCTCTACATAAAATATACTTTAGCAAGGCAACGTTATACGGTGGTTTAATTTAAATACTGTGCAAACGGCCCTAAACGACGAATTGAACCGTCAATTATTTTCTCATTTAATGATTTATGAGACTGGCTAATTAAATAATTATTACTTATTAAAAAACTACTTGTAATGTAATATTTCATACTGCCTTCCGTATTTAACATATCGCAAAAAAGTTAATAAATAAAGAGGCAAGAATTTATGAAAACAAATATGTAATCAACAATTTAACAAGGTCCAATATAATAGTAATGTTTCTGGTATTGTTAATAATAGGTAGTTATACCTTTATGATTTATTTGAATAATTTAAATGCATATGATTCTTAGAAATAAGCCGCGTATTGGTTCGTATCATAGATTAGAGAAAAAAACAATTGAATATACGTTACTCTGATAACGATAGTCATACATGTACAAATTCGCACGTTAAAAAACTGCCTTACTTCAAAGTTTTCATGAATACCTACCTAACCAATGCCGGCCGGATTGCTTGCACCTGTTGTGGGAAAGAAAACTTTTTCAACTCAAATTCGCATTGTAACAGGCTTGCTATATAATATTTTGACATTAAGCACTATGTAATTTTGCTTAATTATGCTTGCTTGGTATAAACAATAATGTAATTTTATGATTTTTAAATACCTTAGCTAATTTTGACTTGTAATAGTGCTAAAAACAGCCTATTTGCAGTAAAATTTATGAGTTTTGATTTTTGAATAGAAAAATATTTGGACAGTTTTTTGCCATGGTTTGTTTTTAGGTGTCATGGTGTTATTAACATAAATCTACATTGTCACCGGCTTTTGTCAATCAATTGTCACATTATGTTCTCCTTGTATTTGGTCTTTATTCTTTACACATCGGCATTTAGATTACGTAATATCTTAAAATAACTATTATTGTGTAAAAACTATTAGTTTATCGGTAGACAGTCCTTGAAGTTAATTGGTGAACACCAAGAAACAATAAGATTTGGGACTAACGAAATGGTCGGACTACCATTCTTTCAGCCGCAAATATTGTTTACAATGATTTAAATATGTGATTTGATTTAGATGCTTAATTTTTTTAAAGGATTATGATGGTGCGAGAGCCCACTGCATAAATACCTACGTCATCGGGTACCCCATAGGCTATCTTTAGATCGTTAAACGACATCTAAATTGGTTGAACTTCGTCCTTGACCTGATGCACTTAAGGTGGAACGTTACACTACCGCGGGAAATTCAAATTTTCTTGCATTCTTGTGCCAATAACAGCTTAGTTACTCAACGTGATTACATTAAAACTAATTTTGTGGAGATAAATAGAATGTATCAACATATTACGATTAAAAGTATCTCCTAGATATCACTGGTTTAGCGACAAATGGCAATAAACAATTTTCTTCTTAGTTTTTCAGTCTATTGCCATTTGTCGCTAAACCAATGATATCTTTTAATTGTAATTTATTGATACATTATATATATTTGCGCAAAATTAGTTTTCATGTAATCACGTTGAATAATTAAGCTATTATTGGCAAAAGAATGCAAGAAAATTTGAATTTCTCGCGCTAGTGTAACGTTCCACCTTAAATGAGTTTAACGACCTGTGTTTAGAAATGAATTTATAGTATCTTGTTAACTCTCGTAGCGATCGCACGTGCAGTTTTGTGAGTGGATTTATTTTTTAGTATGGACGTTTAAAACGCGCAGTTTCAAGTAAGGCTCTCACAACTTGTAGTCTATCATGGTCCCAGTCCCCCCCTTTCAGGATAACATACCAATTCAAACTCACCTTGTATACTTCGACATTAACTCGACTATCGACATTGTATTGAAGAATTGATGTATCGTTATATCTCATTGATATTCGGCTCGAGTAAATTTAGTTAGGAATTTATATCTGCAGGTTCAAGAAACGTGTAAAGTCAGTAACAATGTTGGACATGATCCGACTAGGAAATTAAACAGTGTAATGTGTGTATTACCACAATGTCACCAAGATGGGTACTAATACAACTTTTGTGGGGCCTAAAAGACCTATAGGCTGATCTATGATATATTGGTAGATATTATATGGATGAATATAGAATGGTGTGCTCTAAATGGCATCTAAAACGACTTGGAAGTTTCCTTTACTTGGTTCTCCGCATTTTGAGTAATTAAATATACATAATGTTTACTGAATGAATGGAATTTGAGTAAAGTAGGTAACCCTCAAAGGTAACCCTATATAATAACGATTGATTTACAATTAAAAGGTGCACCACATTGTTGTGCGTCTAAGATTCCTTGAATTAACGAGCTAATGCTGTTGGTCTCTACCGACCTTTACAGCGACATCGGGTGGGAGGGCAGGCGCTTAAGGCACCCAGCTGTCAAAAGTGGGAAATTGGGGAAGCAACTAGCTCAAGGGCACCCCTGGGGTGCGAGCCTCGGCTTGGGCTGTTGCCGGGATAAGAGGATCGAGAAGGCTACGTCCACTGGAAGAGTGGACCCTATGGAAAGTCGCGACCGTTCTAGCTATACTTACGAGGAGTACGTCGACCTCGCTGGCGGGCAAGATGTCTGATTGTGTTACGCTGGTATCCTATACCGGTGCCGAAAGCGGTACCTGAGCCAGAAGGGCTAGTGGTCTCGTGATCCTAGCGCAGCCGAAACAACGGCTGCTATAGGATCCTCCGGCTCTTGGGTGTCTTGAGCTTGAGCGGCGGCAACGGGGTGCCAATATCGTTGTCTAAATATTCTTTCGCACTTATTGGCGAAACCGTGTATGATTAACCTGTCGTGAATTTATTAAGTTGTTCCCATATTTCGAAATTAAGTTGTTGGAAAAAAGATCAGTCACTGCGTCTTAAGATTGCTATTAAAAAGTTACGATGTATATTGAAGAATGAAGAATAAACAGAAGTTTGAGAAAGTGCCCATGGTTTTGTTCACAATAAATGTAATATCATTGGCTGAGCTGTATGGGCATAGTCCTTTATTATTTTAACTAATAACTACAATAATATACTAAACACTAACTACACTACATACTACAAAGAACATTTGGACTGCATACTAGCCGCGATGGCCTTTAGACAATCCAAGTGCTCCAGCCCACTACCGGTAGGTAGCGTACCCAACATGCTGGCCGCATTGCCTTTGAATTGCAATGCTGATTCGTTGTGTACCTAAGTGCCAGCATTTTGGTCATCATCATCTGAGCTTTATTGTATTTCTAAACAATGCATGTCTTGTGCATTCTGGACCCTGCATTACCCTAAACGATTCTAACTAAACATAGAGCAGTGGTGGGGTAGAGTCTAACCCACATTCTGACCACGTATAGTGCTGGCAGGTAGAGCACTGACTCTACTGAATATTGCATAGGTTCCCAGAACTGGTAGAGTTGGGTACTGAATCGCAAGAGGTTCCCATGCGTGGGGGAATGGGACTTGGTAATCACACTAATATTTTATATGCGAAAATTTGTGTTCAGTGGGCAGTGGGTCAAGCTATACAGTTTTAGGTAACCTTCACCGCAGGTGCTATTAGATCTCATGGGTCAAAATTTTGATGACAGTTGAAACAAAAAACAGCAGTTAACCCAAATCCAAGTCAAGTTGTGAAGTCTTCGAAAAACTAACCACATATTCAGAAGGACGGATAGAAGAGATACCTGAAAGGTCCTGTATACGTCGATCCTGCTAAAATGATATTGTTCTTTGGTTCTAATCTTACCATGGTATTTTGATTATGGAGGAAACATTACAGCGCAGCGTAGACCGGCTCCCTACTAGGTGAACCGACGATCTGGTGAAAGCCGGGAGGACCCGATGGATGCAGGAGGCAAGCAGCTGCTCAAAGCGGGGCTCTCTGGGCGAGGCCTATGTTCTGCAGTGGACGTCTTCAGGCTGGTGATGATGATGATGAACAAGTAATTAAATACTATTCTATTATACTAAAACTATTGAACCTTTTATGTACCTGTACCTATTTCCAATATTGTTCCGCTGCTGCCTGGGAATAGATGTCCACCAAATATTTCCATTACTATATCCCACACGAACCGCTCACTTTTCCGAGAAGAAAAGTATCCTACATACTTATATACCTATACGTTCTATTCCGGCGTGTATGTGGCCTCTGTCTCCCTCGCGCATTGCGATATTTTTGAGATTAAATGACTGAATTCACTAACGAAAAATCTGGCTACGTCAGGCCCTCAAGAATACATTCACTTTGATCCAATAAGCTATAAAAGTCGTCATCAAAATTATCGAAATCGTACGAGCATCTAAGTTTATGAAGGTCAGAAAGTTCAATCAAAGATTGCGATAACCACAACAAATGATGATTAAAATCTTAACAAACAATACCTAAATCGATTTCCCATAGAACCAGAACGAATTACTCATACCATTGACCAACATACAAACAATCGATGTTAAATCGATGACAACCTAGCGGCACTAACTCCGTTTTAGAATTTGCATGGCGCGGGCTATCGTGCTGTCCATCTCGATCGCTTATCGATAACATTGGCTTTGCACGTCGATAATGCTGACTAGGTATTGATAATTTTGACTGCATTATCGATATCAAATCTATTTTTATTTTCGAGCTTTGTTGTGCTGATTCAGCGACTGGTAGGTAACTATAATTGCAATTTAAAAGTCAATGTCAAGATGTATTTGGTAGAAAATATCGAATACTGAACCTAATGCAAAATTAAATAACGTATAATAAAACAATAAAATGTATAGTTTTGCAAATAAATCTTATCTTTTTAATTTAGTTTCTACGAAGGAAGCTTTCAAAGCAAGGATGGAGTATAATAAAATTTAGTTATTACGTCTAGGTTATAGAGATGCCCTAGTTATCAACTGGGGCTAGGTCATCAGAATCAGCTAGTTAATTTCATCACCGCTTCAAGGAGCAATGTTTTATTAATTAAATCTGTGGTAACAAATTAAGATCTAAGAACGACTGTAATTAAAAATTGCACGCGTCTACCACAGTGCGGAAAACGAATACCTACACAACTTTTTTTGCTTCGCAATGTAGTCATATCGTGTGGTCCCGGTTTGCGAATAGGACCACCTCACCTCTTCCCGTATGGGTGCCGTAAGAGCCGGCTAAGGGAATATCCAGGGAATGGGCAGCATTCTCCGCGATACCTACATTAAAATCTTCTGTGATCACCAAGCCGCCTGCCAAGCGTGGTGGTTATGGCGAATTCCTCCTATGATAAGCGTCCAAAGTGGCGTTTTATGGGGGAGGCCTATGCTCAGCAGTGGACGTCTTCCGGCTGATAACTTAATGTATGTAATGTACCTAATGTAGGCATAACAGCCAATGATAGCAATGATGGCCAGGCGGTAGCATGTGCGGTTCGGAATCTTACGGCACCGGGTTTGATTCTCAGCCCTGCTAATGGGTTGCGAGGTTAGATGGCAGTCGCTAATGTAATTCTGGTAGCTCGCCGCTACAGGTTAGACTGGGAGCTGACCCCAGTAACAAAATGGGAAAAAGGCAAAGAGGATAATGATGATGGTGAAGGTATAATAACCAATATCGCAGAATAAGTTATAGTACTTGCCAATGTATTTAAGAATGCCGAACGAGCAGACGCTGCGCAGCTTTTAAATCTTTAATCGATTGTTATGCAAAACGTAGGTAAGTATTCGACAGATAATTTTAAATAACACAACATAATAATAACAATAACCTTTCATCCAAAAAGTCTTCGCAAATCTAAGACATTATACATTTCTGTTACCAAATTACAGCCTAGCTTTATTGTGTTACTTGTAAAATGCTAGAATATTTTATTAGAAAAGGAACCAGTTTTATTGATAAGGTGTGAAGCAACCACTTATTCCGAACCGAGACCAATCGGTTTAATCAAATTATTGATTCTCTTATAAGGAATCGAATATTTCAAACAGTGTTCTTACTAAAGGTACCTCACGTTATCACCTGCGTTTCTTGATACTACTTTATCCTAATAGGGGCTGAATTAAAAAAATATTTATAAAAGCAAACCCAAAAAAGCAAAGCCTCTTAACTATATTAGATTGATAAAAGAAAAGTATTATTTTCAATAACGTTTTTTAAGTTACTTTATGCCTAGGTATTTTAAATGTAATTATTGGCATGTGTCATAAAGTTAATTCATGTAATACTTCCACGTTCTTGTTTAGCTTAATACTACAAAACACATAGGTATACTGTTTTGTATTAATACTTTAGATGACAGCAAGATTTTTTGTAATTGTGTAACTGTTTGTTCTGTGTCTGGGTGTTACCTATATTGTCTTCTATGTATGTATTTACAAACAAAAAGTATCTAAGGATTGTATCAGTTATCTGGTTCCCATAGTACAAGCTATGCGTAGTTTGGGGCTAGACGGCGCTGTGTGAAATTTCCACATATATGTATCTAAAGCTATCAACCACAGATGACAAAAATAAAGTAATTTAAAAAATAAACATTCTATCGCTTTATTAGGTTGCGAAGGTTTGTACTTTACCAGTAACTTGCCAGCTTGCCACCTTTACTGGCGCCTCCACCCGCGCGCCCGATAATTATCGATAGCTATCGATCGGCAAGGTCGATTGTTCCTATCGATAAACGGTGAGATTGCACAACACTATAGTGGGTAACAACGTTTTTGACAATTTTTGTTCATATATATATTTCTAAAGTTGATTAAAAAACAAATAATAACTCTAAGTTACTTTAATACTCTAAGGAAACAAAGCGGTATGGAGCAAGCGAAAATATATCTAAGTCACACATTTATAAAATACATTTTATATAAGTAAATAGAGCTAGACTAGATATTATTTATGGATATTGAACATGGAGCCTTAGGTCGTGATAATACCACTTGTTTGTTATTTATTACTGCTAAGTCCCCTGTCTATAAATATTTACAATTCACGAAACACCTAAGTACACGTTAATTATGTATTTTGCCGTTCAACAGCGACTTACAGAGCGTGCCTTGCAAATCAAGTTAACAATCTGTGATTATATCACGGAATACTAAACCTTATAATAATTATGCGAAACAACGTTATTATATTTAATAAATAACATAGGGCTGATGGCTATTTCCTTATCTGTGCAGGCCTTTATTACAATATTAATTACAAGTGATTTATGTATAAAATATTCTTGAATGAGGCGCCATCGCCATTGCCTTGTTTATTACCTTAAGGCGGGGGACAGGGGTGCCCCTGTCACTATTATTTATTCTGTGTCTGGGCGTTGTTTGAGTAGGGTTGGACGATGGATCATGCTTGCTCATCTAGGTACTGGTAACTCCCAGAATATGTTTGTCAGGAAACAATGACGCTGGTAAGGTGTTCCATTCCTTTGCTGTCCGAATTGTAAACGAGGAACCAAAACGCTATGTACGTGGTCGCCACTCGAGAAACTTTCTTCCCCATCGGTTGTAGTTCTACGAGCGATGTGGCCTGCCCTTGCCATTTCAACTTGCTAATTCTAAGAGCTATATCGGTCACTTTACAGAGATAGCTAGTAGGTATCGCTTACTTATTCCGTCAAATGAATGTATTCTGATCACACCAGTACACCGTGATCGTATAATTACAGTTCTAGCATAATTGCAGGTGCTGATAACAGTATTGATTAAAACATAATTCGTAACTGCACTGAGCGGGAGATAAGGAAATCATTGAGCTATAAACAAACTATAATAATTGTAAACTATTTATATTAATTACTTACATTGTTAGGAACAAAATAAAGATAATTTTGTATATTTTTCAATGAAAATGAGTTGTGTGAATTATAGTGCAGTCAATTTTATGTCACAGTGTCACTAATAATAAGACTGCGGTAATGATGTGTTTAGTGATGTCCTAGTTTTTTTAAATGTACATTAATGACGTGACGAGCTAGTCGTTTGCCTAATGTTAAGCGTCAAGGCTGGCCATAACAGACTGCAGTATCACTCGGAACTCTAAATTAATATAGTTTTGCGTGACACTGCAGCACAGCGCACGTCATCCTGAGATTACTATACTGTGATCATAAAGTCACTGTAAAATTTAAACTAATTGCTTTTAGTTTTCTGTCTATATTAATTAAGTACTTAGTTACAATTAAATAGTAGGTCCTTCAAATTTTGGACCATCATTTAGAAGATGTAGACTTCTAAATACGATTGAGCACAATTACAGATTTAACTATAATATTTTTTTTATATATTTTTTATATAATTTTTTTTTTTTTTGTCCCGTGTGGTCCCGGTTACGAATAGGACCACCCCATCTCTTCCCGTGGGTGCCGTAGAAGGCGGCTAAGGGAATATCCAGGGAATGGGTCGCAGCGTTCCCCTCGGTCTTGGTGGCAATCAATCTTCACCTACTGCGATCACCAAGCCGCCTGCCAAGCGTGGTGATTATGGCAAACCCCCCCCCCCCCCCTAATGACAAGCACAAATAAAAACGGCCCCCAGTCCCCGGCAGCTCTGCTATCCCGTGGCTACGGTAGCGGCCACGGTAACGGCAGGGCAAGGGGTGCGAAGAATCCCCGGCAGACGCCCGGCTACCAACCCCAACGACGACCCCTGGCCCTGGCAACACATAACGTGCGCACACTGAAGGCTGACGAAAGGATGGTCGAGCTAGAGGCGGAGATGGGTAAGTTACGCTGGGATGTAATGGGATTGTCAGAAGTCCGAAGACAGGGACAGGACACGATAATCCTAAATTCCGGTAACTTATTCTTCTACCGGGAGGGAGACCAACTCTCCCAAGGGGGTGTCGGGTTTCTCGTCCGCAAGTCTCTCGTCAACAACGTGGTCAAAGTCGACAGTGTGTCGGCCAGGGTAGCGTACCTGGTACTCCGAATAACCAAACGGTATTCGTTGAAGGTTATACAGGTATACGCGCCGACATCGGCACACTCAGACGATGAAGTAGAAGCTATGTATGAGGACATATCCGAAGCCATGCATACTTCCGAAACATACTTCACCGTTGTGATGGGAGACTTCAATGCGAAGTTGGGCACAAGGAATAGCGATGAGCTGAGAGTGGGGCCATTTGGATACGGGCAGCGGAACCCTCGAGGACAGAGGCTGGCTGACTTCATGGAGAAGGAGGGACTCTTTATGATGAACTCCTTCTACGAGAAGCGGCCATCCAGGAAGTGGACGTGGATAAGTCCCGACGGTTCCACTAAAAATGAGATAGACTTCATCATGACGACCAAGAAGCACATATTCGATGATGTCTCTGTGATCAGCAAGGTGAAAACCGGTAGCGATCACCGTATTGTTAGAGGCACATTGAATATCAATGTTAAGCTCGAAAGGTCACGTCTGGTGAAGTCTACGCTCCGTCCAAATCCTGTCCAAATCCAAAACCCCGAAGGCTTTCAGCTGGAACTCCAAAATCGCTTCCAGTGCCTAGCCGACTGTAACACAGTGGACGAGCTAAACGACGGGTTGGTGGAAACTGTCCAAGCTGTTGGATCGAAATTCTTTAAGACCCAACGCCGAAAGAAGACTCAAAAGCTCTCAGAAAAAACTCTTGAGCTAATGGCCGACCGGAGCGAAATGAAGCTGCAGTCTTCAGTTGATATGTCAGCCTACGGTGAACTCAATAGACGAATCTGGAGTTCCTTGCGACACGACTTGCGTGCTCTTAGTACTTCACGTATTGAGGCCGCAATTGAGCGGAACCAAGGCTCTAAAGTGTTCGCAAAGGATTCGTCTATTGGGCAACACCAAATGACAAAACTGAAGACCGAAAATGGTAGCGTCATTTCATCCAAGCCTGAGATTCTGAGAGAGATCGAGAACTTCTATGGACAGTTATACACCTCGACACGTAAGCCCGCTACTAACACAGCTCAGGACATCAGAGCCAAGTTAGTCCGACACTATACCGAAGATATCCCGGACGTCAGCCTGTGCGAGATTAGAATGGCCCTCAAACAGCTTAAAAACAACAAGGCACCAGGTGAAGATGGAATTACGACCGAACTTCTGAGAGCGGGTGGTAGACCGGTACTTTTAGTCCTCCAGAAGTTATTTAATTCTGTCATCCTTGAAGGTATAACGCCAGAGGCATGGCACAAGAGCGTGGTGGTGCTCTTCTTCAAAAAAGGCGATAACACCTTATTGAAGAACTATAGGCCCATCTCGCTCTTGAGTCATGTGTATAAGCTGTTTTCGAGAGTCATTACGAATCGTCTCGCACGCAGGTTTGATGAATTCCAGCCTCCCGAACAAGCCGGTTTCCGAAAAGGCTTTAGCACCATAGACCACATCCATACGCTGCGCCAGATTATGCAGAAGACCGAAGAGTATAATCGGCCGTTATGCCTAGCGTTTGTGGACTATGAGAAAGCCTTCGATTCAATCGAGACTTGGGCGGTGCTGCAGTCCTTGCAGCGATGCCAAATTGACTATAGGTATATCGAAGTTTTGAAGTGTTTGTACAGTAAGGCCACTATGTCAGTCCGACTACAGGACCAGAGTACGGAACAAATTCCATTGCAAAGAGGCGTGAGACAGGGAGACGTTATTTCTCCGAAACTGTTCACAAACGCATTGGAGGATGTTTTCAAGCTCTTGGAGTGGAAAAGATCTGGCATCAACATAAATGGCGAGTACATCACTAACCTTCGTTTTGCCGATGATATAGTCATAATGGCGGAATCGCTCGAGGACCTTAGCACCATGCTCAACGACCTCAGTAGAGTCTCCCAGCAGGTTGGTCTTAAGATGAATATGGACAAGACAAAGATCATGTCTAATGCTCATGTTCCACCTATACCGGTAATTGTTGGGAACGATACTCTCGAAGTTGTCGACAAGTATGTCTACCTAGGACAGATTGTCCAATTAGGTAGGTCCAACTTCGACAAAGAGGTGGCGCGAAGAATCCAACTCGGCTGGGCAGCGTTCGGGAAGCTTCGTCCTATCTTTTCGTCCAAAATACCGCAGAGCCTGAAAACGAAAGTTTTCAATCAGTGTGTGTTGCCAGTGATGACTTATGGAACTGAGACATGGTCTCTTACTGTTGGCCTCATTAGTAAGCTCAAAGTCGCGCAGCGAGCTATGGAGCGAGCTATGCTCGGTGTTTCCCTGCGAGATAAGCTCCGGAACGAGGAGATCCGCAGGAGAACTAAAGTGACCGATATAGCTCTTAGAGTTAGTAAGTTGAAGTGGCAATGGGCAGGCCACATCGCTCGTAGAACTGACAACCGATGGGGAAGAAAGGTTCTCGAGTGGCGACCACGAACCGGAAGACGCAGCGTAGGCCGGCCCCCCACTCGGTGGACCGACGACCTGGTGAAAGCCGCGGGGAGCCGATGGATGCAGGAGGCGAGCAGCCGCTCAAGGTGGCGTGCTCTGGGGGAGGCCTATGTTCAGCAGTGGACGTCTTCAGGCTGTTGATGATTGATTGATTGATTTTTTTTAAAACGTTTATGAAGAAACGTACGTACCAAAATATTGGTGGGCAACTATTATCGCATCACGCGTAAAAATAAATGATTGGAAGAATAATTTGAATGTAAATTCGATCGTTAAATTACGAACGCCTTCGTACAATTCTGGAACAATTTTTTTTTCTTGAACCATATCAAAATTAAGACATCATACAATGAAAATTACACGTTAAATATTGACGAGCGAACCCGAAATGTATCAAAGCTATTCATTTTGCCAGTTGAAGGTACCAATTTGATTCGGGTGAAGTGAGATATATAAAAAAAGGGAGCATCAAGGTTCAAAACATGCCAGCTTTCTGAGAAATCCATTAAAGTAACATTAGGGTTTTTCGTGAAACTTAGTTTACAAATGTTATGATAAAATCCAAGGCGAATTTTAACAACAAAGCTATTAACTAAATTCAATTAAATTGCTAAACGAGCTGCTTGTTTAACGAGCTATATTATTTATCGATCAAGTTCGTTAGCATGACGTTAATTTGATCTTCTTCGTTAAGCTTTTCAAATTACACAGATTTGGATATAAAGCCCTGATGCCACAGATCTCAGAAATGCCTCATGCCTCTAATTCAACATGGCAAACATTTACACCCAGCACCCAGCATGTATCTACAAGTTGAAATGGCAATGGGCAGGCCACATCACGCGCAGAACCGACAACCGTTGGGGAAGAAAGGTTCTCAAGCGGCAACCACGAACCGGAAGACGCAGCGTAGGCCAGCCCCCCCACTAGTGACTATGTTTCGTTTACACGTAGGTTTCTTGTTATGTAAACGAATGATATGATGATCTAGTCGTTCGCCTGGTCTTAAGCGTCACGGCCGCCCATAACAGATTGCGGTATCACTCGGAACTCTAAATTAAAATTTCGCGTGACACTGCACACTGCGCACGTTATCCTGAGACATCACACAGTCTAAAAACGATTTCTAGATTCTGAGATCAGCTCATAAGTCTCATTTGCCCAGTAATTTCACTAGCTACAATGCCCTTCAACCCGGAACACAGTAGTGCTTGCACACTACTGCTTGGCGGCAGAATAACTGCCAAAGCAGTGGTACCTACCTAGACGAAATTTGCAGAAAAGTCCTACCACCTAGTACATAAAGTACGACACCAAGAACCAACATTAGAATACTGTCCACTGTTCTACATAAATTATATAATACACCATTAACCTTTTAAAAATCAAATAAACAGTCGACACCTGCGAATACTCAAACCATGACTTAATTTCTTGTAACGGAAGTCGAGCGTTCTAAAACAAAGGGTGTGTATTTCCCGGCGTAGATAATAATAATTCCGTTGACAGTCCGCGTGAGTAACGCTTCGGCGAAACTGAAAATATGATTCAGGAACTAATGCTGATAAAGAGGCGGAATGGATGTCTGACTGCAATTGCCATAGAGAGATAGAGATAAGACTTTCTTTGATAGAATCAAGTCAATCTCAATTTAGACACTTTTTGTAACAATATTTACTGTAATATTCTTTTTCATCGTAGTCGTCGTCATCAGCCGTGTGTATATTGTCAATGCTGGGCCCTAATTCTGTATGACCACTTTACGATTCCTTACTTCTAAACCACGCGATCTCCTTGTCTTAAATAAGAAATCTGCAAACACCTATTCTCTATGAAGACGAAACAGACAGAGAGTATAGACCACAACCCACCAATTATACGCTGCCAAGTGCGTGTTGCATGTTGACAAAATTTTGTGATTCTTGACCATGCCGCGATTTCTTCACGTTTTCCTTCACCGTTCTTTAATAAATATGACTTGTGGCTCTTTTCCTAGTCAGTCATAGCTATGTGCAGTTTTTGTAACATAAATTAAAAACAAAATGAAAGACAACTCACTAAAAATCTTTCTAAATTTAAGCCATAATGTAAATGTAAAAGGTAGTTATGACGAGAACTTTGTGTTTGAAAAAATTAAATTAATAAATAAAAAACGCCCAACGATCACACACCTACATAGATCCAGGACCTTTATTAAGATTCTCTTTATCTAGAGACCCAGAAACTATGAGAACCACGGAGGTCTAGCAAAGATCCCTTTCCTTTAGCGTTAACGCCAAACGATAACTCAAAATGTATGGGAATGACATTAGCTATTACATACCTGCGGAAAAGGTTTTCGCAGGTAATGTCATTCCCATACATTTTGAGTTATCGTTTGGCGTTAACGCTAATGGAACGGGATCTTTGCTAGACCCCATGGTCCCACAGCACCCAGACACAGAACAAGTATTTGTGCTTCTTTCCCTGTTGTGTATGTGCACAAATACTTAATTGCCCTGTAATCGACCCCCAAATCGAATTATAAGCTATTTGAATCTGAGTACAAAATGAACACCTGTCTGTCTAACAAACCAATGTTAACATTCAAAGGCAGGCTCCTTGAAATTACATTTATAAATCACCACTAATGAACCAAATCCATAACTAGACAAAATGGCGCCAAAAGAAGCGCGTACACATGTTATAGCCGTTTGTCATAAAACAGCGACAAGGTATTGAAAGATGTAACAAATCCGTCACGCATCCGAGACCTTGAGTGTGTTGTAAGTCCTAGTTAACGTCCGCCGAATGTTTGGATACTTGTGCTTGGTAAATCGACCTTCAGACACTTAGGTGTTTTGTAATACTGGAGACGTGATTGAGAACATATCTGCAGAATTTTTGAGTATTTCAACGTCATCATTTTCAGGGGTTTTGATTGTTCCGAGTGTGCATGTTTGTGAATAATTTGATATGAATGAAGGGAGTATAGAATGATTGATAGTAAAAACATTGTAGGGATTGACGGGCCTGCTAGCTCAGTTGGTAAACCCTGCCTTCTGAATTGTAGGTTGTGGGTTCGATTCCCACTCGAGACAAACATTTGTGTGATGAACATCGATGTTTGTTCGGTGTCTGCGTGTTATATTGCATTCTATGTATGTATTTACAAACAAAATGTATCTATATGTATCAGTTATCTGGTTCCCACAGTACAAGCTACGCTTAGTTTGGAGCCAGATAGCGCTGTGTGAAAATGTTTACCTATATTTGTTTATATATTTATTTATATACTCTGTGTTTGTTTTAGGGTGTTTATTACCCTATTATTCATAAAGGGTATCATTACAAAAAGTAAGTACCTAACTACTATTCTATCGTGCAGCTTTCTGGTTCCCATAGTACAAGCTATGTTTCATTTTAGGGCACTGTATGAAATGTCCCCCTATATTTTTTCATTGATCATGATGAAGACGTCCGCTGCTGTACATAGGTAGTCCATAGAGGAGCGGCTGCTTGCCTCTTGCATCTAACGACTCTGCGGTGTGACGTCCTGTCATTGTATAAGTTTACAATAATTTTCCTAGTAGAAAATAGTTATTTTATGACAAAACGATAGTATTCAAAACGTTGACATAATTTTATTTTTGTAAATTATGTTGCCTTTTTGATTAAATCTACCGTAATATATAGTTCAATGTAGAAAAGCGTTATAATATGTATACCTATAGTATTATGTTTCAAATATTATATTAGTAAGACTATAGATACAGCGTGGAATTGAATTCGATGTTTTCCTGAAATGTATGTACTCAGTCCATGCTATAGAACAATTTTATAGCGTTAAATTAGAAACTACTAGGTTTTACTAGGTGGTAGGACTTTCCTGCAAAGTTCGTCTAGGTAGGTACCACCGCTTTGCCAGTTATCTGCCGCCAAGCAGTAGTGTGCAAGCACTACTGTGTTCCGGTTCGAAGGGCCTTGTAGCTAGTGAAATTACTGGGCAAATGAGACCTTACGATCTGATCTCACGGTCTAGTATCCATATTACTGGACTATGTGATGTCTCAGGATGACGTGCGCAGTGCAGTGTCACGCAAAACTTTATACTTTAGAGTTCCGAGTGACACAGCAATCTGTTATGGGCAGCCGTGACGTTTAACATCAGGCGAACGACTCGGTCGTCACATTTGTTCACATAAAAAAAAAAACTAAAATAAACGCCTCAAAAATAGTTCACCGTTAGCCGAAATGCCTATTTCACGCCACACGCAGCAGGCAAATGTTTGGTAGGTAGCTAAAACACCTGCACCGCCCGCCCCGCTGTCCCGGAGAGGCTAATTATTGCACGTCGCAGGACTTTTGTTAAGAATTTGAATTTGGACTAATGTTATTATAGTACCTAGTTTTACGTTTTATACTATATCCAGAGATGTAACGTAAATGACAGTTTTAAACGCCAAATATAAAAACATTTACTTAAGTCTCTGAACTTGATATAATAGAACATAGGAATATTTATTTATTAGTATATATATTTATTTTAGTACTTATATTTATTAAAATAACCATTACTATTTAGTTTTGTCTGTATTTTATTAAATTCATAAAATTATATGTATACACTTGTATCTTAGTAGTTAATACTTTAAGTACTTATATATATTTCTTTTGTATGATCAACAATTTTGCTTATCTCCTTTTGTGCACGCCTAATCTACTTCTTTTCTGCACACCTTGGTTGACTGGTAGAAAATGCTGTTAGCATCCACCTCTGTACACGTTTTGTGCATAAAGAATTAAAATAAATAAATAAATATATTAAGATTCTATAGCATGGACTGAGTACATACATTTCAGGAAAATATCGAATTAAATTCTATGGTGTATTTTTTAAGGCCAATGCAATCTCATGGGTATAAATATAAGTACATATTAGATACTAAAAGTAGTTGACATAAATATTTCATACTTCATTTCATAGTTGTATTTAGCAATCGTTAGTCATTTCGAATTTCCGAAAGAGTCACAAAACTTCATTGTGTTACGGTTATACATACTATAAAATTCTGAAAAGGAAATAAGTTATGGAAAACTCTATTGTTTCTATACTATCTTAGGCATGCAGTGACTCACTAGTATCGTGATAAATAACATCATAAACATAATGTTTTGATATATATTGTCAATTGAAAATACCTAATAATAAAATTGAAGAGTTTTGTCAGTAAATACTTAACTGAATGTTCTAAGCAACTCCATCCGGTAGGTAAATAGGTTAAAAATATGATTGCATCATCACTAATTAATTCAAAGTATTTGGAACATTTCCTAATGAGATTAGCCCAGATTCACATGTCAAGTGACAGATGACATTTAACAAACCGTTCTGTCAGCTTTATTTGACAGACAGTGATCACAGGAGCTGCGCGTGCGCTATTAGTCAATAATTTATAATGTACTTAATGCTATTTACTAGCTATTATTTTATTTTTATTTTTAGGACCCGAAATATGAATTTTAAACTGAATTATGTACATGCCTGCCTACAGCTCTAGGTTTAAGCAAAATGTTTTCTTAGTAATTTTTATACATAGTTTTTTTTATGCAAACGAATGACGTGACGAGCTAGTCGTTCGCCTGGTGTTAAGCGACATGGCCGCCCATTACAGATTGCAGTGTCTCTCGGAAATCAAAATTAAAGTTTCGCTTGACACTGCGCACTGCGCATGTCATCCTGAGACATCACACAGTCTAAAAAAACATTTCTAGACCGTGAGATCAGTTCTTAAGTCTCATTCGCCCAATAATTTCACTAGCTACCATTCGTTTCAAACCGGAACACAGTAGTGCTTGCACACTACTGCTTGGCGGCAGAATAACTGGCAAAGCGGTGGGTAACAATATATAATTAAAATCATAATAACAGACGTGTGTCAAAACTTGTAACTATCTAATCTTAAAATAGAGGCTAATAAAATATTATCATCGGTGAAATAATCGAGATTATACGCCCTATAATTTTACCGCGTACATAAAACATATATACAACTTCATATAATTATCTGTTACCGTAAGTACCTTTTAGCGTAGTTACAACTCACGTAAAGAACCTTAAGGGCTTATGCTAGGCCGAGCCAAAGCCACAGAATAGATATATAGTACTAGGTCAAAGCGGGGATCAGTCGGGGGGCGAGCGGCAGGGGCGGTCTAAGTTAGAATGGTTTCCAACGCGCAATAATTTACTTACAATTAAGTTATTATTACACTTGATATAATGGGTATTTTACAAACCCACTATACACAAGCCTTCCATTATATTTAGTTCTACTACTTCACATAATAATATGACCTTATTTAAAGTATTCATTGAATAATCGCGTTTTATTTGTACGATTTGGAGGTAGCTTTGTAATTTTTTTCTATCGAGAAAAGTTTATTAATTCGTGCTTTCACTATACATAAGCATTAGAATGAATCCTGAACTTTACCATATATTAATTTCAAAGTCATTGTTGCAATATTGTTGACAGAACACGGCCTCATGCTAAGTCTTTTTAAGCATTTTGACGTTGTATAGGCTCTTAATAAAGTTATACTTTTTTTTTAATATGACAAAGAAAGTATTGACCCTAATTAAATGTCATAAGTATTTATTGATGTCAAACAAAAATACGATAAAGCGATCTGAATTCCGTGAGAACTTACTTACATAATTGGTTATGGAGCTCTACTTTTGCTGAAATGTTTTTATTACGTTTTTGCAATACGGAAAGGTTTTTAGGTACATTGGATGACGTAAACAATATTTGCCCTAAGTTGCCAAGCTGCGCAACTTTACGGTATTTAATAAAAACGTAAGATTTTTGTAATTATCAGTTTTTACGTAAAGATGATTATGCGTAACCAAATTACCCATTTCAATTAATATTACGAATATTGCTTCACGATTATTAAAATAATTATGCTTAACAAAGAACGTTTGCTTTCTCTAACAGATTAATGTTTTATAAGTTATAACAAACTAATATATATACGCATTTAGATAATTGAGCTACCAATTTTTGTGCAAATATTCATGTCTCAAGCACGCACACTTCAACTTTTAATAACTAAATAAATAAATAAATAGCACCCAAGAGTTTTGGTGGGAACGCGGAAA
Organism: Ennomos quercinarius; assembly: GCA_910589525.2. Lineage (NCBI taxonomy): Eukaryota > Metazoa > Arthropoda > Insecta > Lepidoptera > Geometridae > Ennomos > Ennomos quercinarius. The sequence continues at coordinate 870,982 of OU342509.1, forward strand.
AGTTCACGTCGGTGCATTGTATTATTTTACAAAACTTATGCTTTTTCCAGTGTTAATGTTTAAAATTGGTGGTGTTTTACGCATTAAGTGCTGAATTATGAGCATGAGTGTGGGCAAGTGATATAATGTAGTGAAAAGTGGTTTTTCGTGTTGTTTTCAAAATTCCATAGATGCCTCTAGTAAAGTTGCCACCACTTTACTAGGGCATGCCTTAGACTGGATTATGACTTAGACTAGACTATGACTACTCTGACTGTGACTATGACTTGACTTTAAGTGAAAATTTCCATAATACGATGAAAAATTACAAAACTTGACACTGGCTAAATACACTATGTGTGGAGCCAAAATATAAAGAAAAAAAAAAAAAAAATAGCACCCAACGATCACATACATAGATCCTGGACCCTAACTAGGATTCCCTGTATCTAGGCACCCAGGAACTACGAGGACCATGCTCCTACAACACACACACACAGAACAAGTATTTGCGCTTTATTTTTCACGTGCACAATACTTGTCCTATTGCGGGAATCGAACCCGCCGCCTCCGGTCTATGAGCCGACCTGCTCTACCACCACACCACAGAGGCTGTGTAACTGAGAAACAAATATGTAGACATAAAAAAACTTACCCGGCATAAAGCAACGCCCGTGTCCAACCTGTCCAGGAAATTATCAGCATTGATCCTCAACTCCGGATAGAGAACTGTCAGCCATTCAGCTAAATCCTCTTTCATAGCATACAGATATTCCTCTGAGGACTTGAAGGGCCGGAAAGGCCGGGCCTCCAGGAGGACTGCGCCTGCGGCTGCCATCTTTGCTGGTGGTGTGACTTATGTGGACATCACTGGCTCTGTAACAAGAAAAGTTTTGGTGTTAATAAAGATTAAGGTTGTGTTGTCAACAAAGGTTTTCAGTCAGTGTGTGTTGCCAGTGATGACTTATGGCATGGAGACCCTAACTATAATTGGTCTCATTAGTAAGCTCAAAGTCACGCAACGAGCTATGGAGAGAGCTATGCCCGGTGTTTTCAAAATAAGACCGGAAATAAGGAGATCCGCCGAAGAACTAAAGTGACCGATAGAGCTCTTATAATTAGCAAGTTGAAATGGCAATGGGCACGCCACATCGCTCGAAGAAGGCGGCCAAAAGGACTCTGTATCCAGGCCGGTTAAACAAAAAAAAATCGCTCCAAGAACTGACAATCGATGGGGAAGAAAGGTTCTCAAGAGGCCACGAACCGGAAGATGCAGCGTAAGTCCCCCCACAAGGTGGACCAACGATCTGGTCAAACCACGGGGAGCTATTGGATTCAGGTGGCAAGCAGCCGTCCAAAGTGGAAGCCTATGTTTAGCAGTGAACGTCTTCAGGCTGATGATGATTAAGAATAATGCTATTTATGTGAGATATTTATAAATTAATCTATTACCAAACAAAACTCCCTAAACAAGTTCGCGTGACAAAAAACAATTATTTAAAGTCTCGTCTAGACATATAAATCTATCAAAATTAAGCTGACAACTGTGACTGACGGGATCAAACGCGCGCTCTGTCCATAATTAGGTTCAATTGGAAACAAATCTGTTTAGTTTAGCAACTCTTACAATCAGCGTCGTTAAGGGTAGGTTTTTTGTTCCTTAGTTAAAGTATCCATTGGTTAAAAGCTCTATTTTGACTATTGGTTGGAATTCGTACGAATTTTTAACCATTGTTTACCTTAACTACCTACTAACTTACCCTCGGTCCCTGGTACGTTTGTTAAAGTTAAACTCGTGTCAACTTAAAAATACTGATCGCTCATTGGTTGCCTGTTAACTAGCGGCTGTCTCCAACCAACGAGCGTATAGTATTTGGTATTAAGTTAACATGTGTTTGACAAACGTACGAGAAAACGGGGGTAAGTCAAGAATAATTATAATTATTTAAACCATAATAATCATTTTATTTCCCACAGTTTATGTCTCAACTTTTAGGAAGGATATGACAGTGACAGGTACGTCATAATATAAGTTGTTATTGGTGCCTATAAAAAATAAGTGACTTATTTTATGGCAAGTAAAAGTTTGTGTAAAACTGCATCGTTAAATTATATCACATGGTATTGTCCACAGATCTGCCACACAGAACGCACGGTATCGCATTGAAATAGGTCATTTACCCACCATGGTCTTGCTAACAGGGCTGTCAAATGTCAAGCTGTCATACGACGAATAAAAATCATACCCATGACATTGTGTCAATAAAAAAAACAAATTCTGTTGTACATTCTTTTAATTTAATTTGACAGTTCTAAAACCATGAGGCATTCTGGTCATTTCGACTTTGGCAGACTTTGGTATAATATATGAAAGAGACAGCAACATCTTTAGAAGTTAGACTTGATAGCTGACGAATAGTTCGTCAAACCATTCGTTTATATAAAATAAAACCATTCGTTTATATAAAATAATATCGTCTGCAATTCCTTAACTTAATGATTATAAAACTAATTAATAAGTGTTGGATTTTAAAGTAACTGATATCGAATCTATTCATTACAAAGTTTAAAAAAATGCTATTCAAGCTCCAAAACCGTGGGATAAGAAACAAACAGTAGCATCGTTTTCATCGTGATGAGATGGCAGTTTTGAAAGAATTGGTTCAAACTACAAACTTTTTATTTATAATTAGTATAAGCTAAAAGTGTCATACGCAATTTATGTGAAACTTATATTTTATAATTTCAAAAGAATTGAGCTTTTTCTAAACGCAGTTTAAAAAAAATAGTGGGTATTTGTCTGTCGAAAACAGCACTAATTTATGTATATAAACAATATTTTATTATCTATTCAAATAATATTAACGTTGACAACAACAACAGACAACAGTGACAGAGAACTCTCATCACACGAAGTTTTTTTAAAGGTTGTTGCGGAAATTCGCCTTTAAAACGGTGATATCGATTGTCATAGTCTTTACACACAAAAATTACAAATCCATGCTTGAAGTAACCACAACAGTCGATTAGCACAAATTAGCAGTCATTACCACGCTCTGGCAACCCTGGCAACGAGCGTGCCGCTTCACTAATCGCGGCTTTCACAGACCGTTCCCGGGCACGGGGGGTAATAACACCATATACAACGAGAAAAATATGTTATAAAACTCTAAAAGTACCTATTATAAGACATTTATTTATCTCAGTAAACAGCCTTTTTAATAATTTTGTGAGTTTCGACGAATTCAGTCGTGTTATTATTATTGTCGGATTCTGACGCGCAGGCACGAACTTAAAAATGCCATTTACAACGAGAAAAATATGTTATTAGCTTTAAAGTGTTATAAAACATTTCGTCAACTCTGTAAGCAGCATTTTTCAGGATTTTTTTATATTTCTACGAATTCAGTCGTGTTATTATTGGCCGGATTCAGTTGTACCTGCCCACCCGGTTTAAGTTACCTACTGCTGTTTTATACTTGGTTACTTTTTCTATGTGTAATCATTACATGGATGAGTAACCGTTACATTATGCCAACAGTAATATTTTTGTGACAGTTAATAACTTAATAGTGATAACCCCAAAATGTTCATCAAGGTCTTGTACATTTTGTTATCTCATTCAATAAGTCTTGATAATTTGTCACTTCATTTATTCTTAACGATCATCTTGCTGTTAATAAGACCCTACAAAACAGATGTTTCTAAATAGTTAACATGTTTTTATATTGTAAAATATATCGTAACAGATAATTAATTAATTAATTATTTTTAACAAGACTAAAAGTTATGCTCTTCTTAACTTTGTATAACAATTACTGGTTATGGTCACGAATGTCTGTTAACGTTGGTGAAATACGTCATTAACTTTACTATGACTATGTATAATATAATCAAAATGCAATACTTTGTTTATTTTTAAGAAATTGTCGGTATATTTGTCACATGAAAATTGATAAAATTAAAAATTGAAAAAAATTGCAGTTTAGCAACTCTTATACTTGGATATTATATCCTTTAAATTTAATGGTACTGTTATGGCTAATGCCTACTCAAAATAATACCTAATTTTAGTTATTATTATTATTATTGACTATATTAAGTAAAATTTTAATGAAATAAAAACAACCGAGACTTAATTATTTATTTTACCATGTCTTAAATGCATACCTGCCTATTTTACTTGTTTTGCAAACAGTTTACATCTACATCTACACCACTATTATAAAGAGGAAAGATTTTTATTTTTGTGTGTATGTTTGTAATGAATAAACTCAAAAACTACTGCGCCGATTTCAAAAATTCTTTCACCATTGGAAAGCTACATTCACCCTGAGTAACATAGCCTACACCACTACACGTGCGAAGCCGGGCCGAGCCGCTAGTTATGTATAAACAAAATGTAATAAAAATAAACAAAGTGAATTAAAATTATTATGCAAAGAAACATACAAAAATATTTCGTCTCTTATCTGACAAGTGCAAAGACATTTTAAACATCAGTTTGTACCCATGTCTCGGAACTCACCGCAATCGCGTGTAACCAGCCGTGAGATGTAGGTATAAATGAATTAATAAAATATTTTGTAAACAGTTGACGTAACGCAATAACTTTGTATTGTATCGTATAGGTAAAGATTAACTCGCCAAGTGTTTATCAGAGCAAAAAAAAAACCTTATTGTATCAATTATTCAACAATATTTTGTCAGTGTGGTGGTTGAGCACGTCGGCTCATCTCATAACCCGGAGGCAATCTTTCGCAATCTTAACATGACATGACAGCTTCCGTGGTGCGGTGGTTGAGCAGGTCGGCTCGTAGCCCGGAGGCGGCGGGTTCGATTCCCACGACAGGACAAGTATTTGTGCACAGGAAAAAAGCGCACATACTTGTACTGTGTTTGGGTGTTGTGGGAGCATGGTCCTCGTAGTTCCTGGATCCCTAGATACAGGGAATCCTAGTTAGGCTTCAGGATCTGTGTATGTGATCGTTGGGCGCGGTTGGGTTCAGGAATTACAGACATTCAACCTTCAGTATTAGGTCCAAAGCCACTTCTATCCTGTACTATGGGAAAGAGAGAAGGGAGGGGGGGAAAAGGTAAGGGAAAAGGATGAATGGATGAAAATGAAAGGACCGCGCCTGTTTCGATTCGGCGTTTCATCCATTCATCCTCTTCCCTCTTCCTTCTCTCTTCCTTTAGACTGAGATAAGGCGTGAAACTAATTAGCCCGTGTGAAGCCAGGGCGGGTCAGCTAGTTCTTATGTACAAGAGCAATCCATAGATCACACAGACGGAGACGCAATCATTATCATAGCAAGCAATCAAACAACAAATGATTCGGTAGATCAATGATAGTTTTTGACAAAGAACATGAAATACATTCAATTCTAGCGCATTATTTAGTTGTACACTATTCCAACAAAGTCCTGTTATCCAAAACTCGGTTAAACCAAAACACACTTTGATATCAAGCAGATAAACGCGGGTGAGATAAGGAGGACATGACAGGTGGATTCGCAATCATACCGGCCGACGACCCCGGTTAAGTTCAACCAAGTTCACCGATTTAACGGACGATTAAACTCTAATGACTGACAGTTACAATTGTTAAACTTGGTTTAGCAAGATGATACCTTTGTTTGCTAGCATCAGCTATTAAATCGACACCTCTTCTCTCGCGAAAGCGTTTGGTCAATGAAAAGGCAAGAATTGTTTTGTGACGTGATCCTCGTGATTGTTCATGGGTCCAAAGTCTGTATAGCTCATGAAATACTTTTTTTACAGGCAAAGTGCCTTAAGCTGGAACGTTTTACTCAGCGCGGCAAATTCAAATTTTCTTGCGTTTTTTGCCAATCATAGCTTAATTACTCAACATGAACATAAAAACTAATTTTGCGCACAAATAGCAATAAACCAATTTTGTGTTGGCTTTTCAGTTTATTGCCATTTGTCGCTAAACCAATGATATATTGGTGATACCTTTAATTGTAATTTATTTATACATTCTAATTATTTGCGCAAAATTAGTTTTCATGTAACCACATAGAGTAATTAAAGTATTATTGGCAAAAAACGCAAGAAAATTTGAATTTTCCGCGCTGAGTGAACCGTCCCACCTTAATCTAACTTAGGTACTGCTACTATAATACTAAATACTACTATTTGTTACTAACTAAAGTAACCCACTAAAAAAAATAATTGTAGGTATATTAGCAGCACTGCATTTGACAGTCCAAATGCTACCCAACTACTATACCTTTTCAACACATTTGCTCAAAAAATGCATTTACGAAGCCTGTATACATTGTTCGAAAGTTAAACATTACACACCATACAACGAAGCGTGTGGTAAAATAGGTACTCTCACCTAAGTACCTATTTTACCGCATCGATCCTTGTATAGCGCCGTGCGTAACCTTTACGGTTTTTTTTTTAATTTCAATAAAACATATATAAGAATTTCACCAAGAAGTTTCACAGTACGAAAATAAATACGCTGAATGATCAAAACTCCTTGGAAGCGTTTTTGCTCAATACGTTTGTCTCACTTTAACACTAAAAAGAAAATGAAACTAAAGATGTAGTTCTAATTTTCACCACACGCACGTGGCGCCATTTGCATTGTAAATGCGCGCCATTTTAGCCCATTTTCATATTAGATTAGAAACATCGAAGACTGTTTGTTGCGACTTTCCCGCTAATAAACAAGTTTGTTTCATTATACCTATTGTACTGTTTTCTCGCAAATGTGTTGAAAAACGTTGTATGATAAACATGCGGAAATTGGTTTCTATAAACTCGTGACTATGGTATGTCTACTCGTTTGTTAAAACCAACTTACCGCCCTAATATCATAAATAACTATTTTTCATATTATTAAGTCAAAACGGGTCTCTTAGCGCACAAAATTTATCAAAAAATAATTTGGACTGAAAATAAATAACGTAATTTGAATTTGAATAATTTTGAATTTTTGGGCGCGATGGGACCCGTTTTGACTTTATAATACCCATTGCCATTAGGTAGCTCAAATAGGTACTTATAGTTTGCAAACTGTTAAAATCTTTTTTACAAACAAGTAAATATTTTATAGTTTTCTTTTAGAAATTATCAAATGTCAGAAAAAATAATTTTGTTGGACGATTTTTTTAAATTTCATCTATCAGAAATCAATGATTCAAATAAAAAGTTAGACTTGCTATTATTATGTAATCGATATTTTTATATACTATACAATATTATATAATTGAGTCAATAAAAAGAATCTGACTTGTTTAATCGCCCGTTGAAGTGGCCAAGTGCAGTTTAACTTTAACTGCTTGTTAACTGGTTGTTGAACTTATGTCGTGTAACTTAACCGTGACTCATTCATACATCCCATGATATTAAATTGTACTTAATTGGAGTTAGTCATGTTATAGAGCATGACAGACAGACATTATTATAATTATTATGCGTTAAATTTTGAACTTTAGTTTGCCAGTTTCTATGTGAGTTTGTATTAAGTGAGCTATTATTGCTCCTAAGTTACCTACCTATAATAAATTTCTGTAAATGCGACTTTGCAAAAATAATTTGCAATAAATAAAATTATTAAAAAAAATTAGTAAAATGTTTTAAATGTGATTCTAATTATGATTGTTAAGTTAAGCAATAGGTAGGTAGGTACATAGATCCCAAACCCTAACTAGGATTCCCTGCAGGAACTACAAGGACCATACACACTAAAAAATTAAAAAACAACTATTTTAATTTAGAGTTCCGAGGGATACTGCAATCTGTTGGGCAGCCGTGACGCTTAACATCAGCGAACGACTAGCTCGTCACATCATTCATTTACATTTGATAAACACACACACAGAGGCAATATTCGCGCTTTTTTCTTACTGGGCACAAATACTTGTGATATCACGGGAGTTGAACTCGCTGCCTCCGGGTTATGAGGCGATCTGCTCAACCACCACACCACTAAGGCTGTCATATCAAGTACAGTATAGTGTTTGTGGGCTTGGACTGTGAAACGTAGCAATGAATCAGTTTTTTAGCAACTCTACACTCCAATAAATATTCCAAAGTGAGTGAGTAAGCAAAAGCAACATTTCAGTATTAGGCCGCTGTTAAAAATAACAATGTTTCAGGGAATGAGTGGCTACAAGTCGTGACGTCATCTATTTGGTTCGTCAGGATAATTATTATTTTCCTCTAGCCGTTTAAAAGCTAGTGGGTAATAATAGTAATCAAGTCAATGGTTTAAAATGATTGGGTTTCCAACAACTGTACCAATTCAATCGTAATACTACTAAAATCTTTCAAAATGTATAACTATTTTGCACTTGGAAGAAGACCCAGTTTGATGATTATGTACTGTTAGTAGTTGAATTTTATACTGGCGTAATACTCTGCCTCCGCCTAAGCTAATAAAACTGAAATTGTAGTTTCCTAACTTTGCCGATAGAGGCGCTTTTTTTCTTACGGATCTTGTTATGTGTAAAATAAAAAGATTAAATGAATAAAATAGAATTTCTCACATCTTTATTGATATTATGTAACACTAATCTTAGTAATTATGTAAGTTGTATACAATCTGAGTTTGAATTAAAATAAATCTACTCCCCAAGGTAGACAATGTTTCTTCTACTTCTACGACTTTTCTAAACTAAGTTTTTAATTGAAGAAATGCCATGTAAAGTTTACGAAACGCTTCGAAGATAGCCCTAGCGCAGCTGGGTGTAGTTGAACTTCGTCCTTGACCGAATGCACTTAAATGAGTTCTACGACCTGTTTATAGAAATTCTCGTAGCAACCGCACGTGCAATTTTGTGAGTGGATTTATTTTTTAGTACGGAGGTTTGGAAACACGCAGATTCAAGTAAGGCTCTCACAACTTGTGGGTCATCATGGTCCTGGAAAATACATTAAAATAAGTAGGTATACAAGGTGAGTTTGTCCCAAAAGGTCCCAGTCCACCCCGGACTGGGACCTTTTGGGATAACATACCAATTCAAACTCACCTTGTATACCTACTTATTTTGATGTCTTTTCCAGGTAACCCTTGGATGACCTCATGCCTATATATAGGGAAAATCCTTTAAAACGGCATCAATTACGTATTTCGTGTAATTTTTGTGACGTCAATAATTCTCATTGTCATCGAGTCATCATAATCTGTACCTATGAATACCTACCTACTCAATTATTCTGTCATACATTCATGATAATCCTTGAAGAATTTAGGTGATTTCGATGACGAGCTGGAATTTAACCCAGTTTCTTAAAATGCTATCAGCATACATTTTTGACGCATGATTTCACCGCCGTCATTTGTGCTAGAATTTTTGAAACTAGTAAGCTCTATTTTGGCTTTTGAGGTGACAAAGCATTTTGTTAAGTATGTAGGTAAGCAGGTACCTACCGGTAAAATAAGATAAGAAATTGGTACCTAAATAAGTTACCTATTTAATTGTAGGTAAAGAAAAATCGGTAGATTATCAATACTGACTGACAAAAATCACAATAAATAAATAAATATGTGTGGACATTTCACACAGCGCCATCTAGCCGCAAACTAAGCATAGCTTGTACCATATGTGTAATGCTAATAGTGGAGTCAACTCGGCGGCTAGACGGAGCAACGATGAGGTGCGGTATGAAGGAGAGCGGAGGTCCCCGCCTGCCCGCGACGTCTGCGGTAGTACCGACCGGCTTCGCTTGCGTATCGGTACGCCCAATCGGCGTGTCGCTTACACAGAACAAATTGCATGCATTGTGTTCAAGCTATTCTTGCGATCCGTTAGTATAGAATATACTATGGAACTACATTGTTTGCATATAATTTTATAAAATTGAATGTTTACTAAGAAGTACCTACCTCTTACCTACCTAGATCCTACTTCAAGAAAATGTGTATATACTTATGTATCGATTTTACCCGCATAAAAACTCTTTGTTAGTATAATACTGAATCTGTAAATTAAGAATTCTTCTATTATACGTATATTGAACGTACTACGTGAATAGAAGAAGAATACTTCGACCTATATTTTCGTCCAAAATACGAATAACTATATAACGAAGGTTTTCAATCAGTGTGTTTCCAGTGATGACTTATGGAACTGAGACATGGTCTCTTACTATTGGCCTCATTAATACCTACGCTCAAAGACGCGCAGTGAGCTATGGAGAGAGCTATGCTCGGTGTTTCCCTGCGAGATGAGATCCGTAAGGAGGAGATACACAGGAGAACTAAAGTGACCGATATAGCTCTTAAAATTAGTAAGTTGAAATGGCAACCCACATCGCTAGTAGAATCTGGTTAAAACTGCGGGGAACCGATAGATACAGGCGAGTAGCCGCTCAAAGTGGCGCTCTGTGGGGGAGTCTTATGTTCAGCAGTGGGCGTCTTCAGGCTGATGATGATGATACTACGTATAACTTGTAGTAAGATATTGAGGACTTAACTGAATCGAGATATCGTCATAAAACAGTAGTGCGGTAATGTAAAGTAAAAAAGCACGCGTCCGTAATATCTTGAGTTATTAACTTAAAAGCGGTATGATAAGCGCCACTGTACGAGCAACTGTGACGAAAAATAAATTATTACGAAACAAAAACTACTATCTAAGAAAATGTTTTTCTGACAACCCTTGCTTATTTTTAGGGACTAGACGTCGAGACGGTCTTGTAGGTATTTTGCGGTATAACAAAGGAGTTGACCCACTATTAGTATTTATTACACATATGCCTGTACTATAGGTACCATACTGAGATACTTTTTGTTTGTAAATACATACATAGAATACAAAATGGCAAACCTCAAAGGATAAGCGTCCAAAGTAGCGTGTTATGGGGGACGACTATGTTCAGCAGTGGATGTATTCCGGCTGTTCATGTGACTGATAATTTATCCTTGCTATAATTTTATTAATATCTGACCTACCTAAATAGCAACCATCATCATCAACAAATAGCCTGAAGACGTCCACTGCTGAACATAGGCCTCCCCAGAGCGCGCCACCATGAGCGGCTGCTCGCCTCCTGCATCCATCGGCTCCCCGCGGCTTTCACCAGATTGTCGGTCCACCTAGTGGGGGTGGCCTAAACGCCGTGTCTTCCGGTTCGTGGTCGCCACTCGAGAACCTTTCTTCTCCATCGGTTGTCAGTTCTACGAGCAATGTGGCAACAAATGACAACACCTCGTAATTTATTAATTTAAGAAATGCTATTAATATTTGTAATAAGTATTGTTTGATACTGAGCTTATATTTCATTATTATTTTATTATTATTTGTATTTTATACTTTTATTATTTTGTATGCTACCAGCGTTGTCGCATTAAACTGCAAGACTTCTTTTATTATATTAAATTCTATAAATTTGAAAACAGAGCGAAGTCTCAATAACTCATATGTTTCCATTCAGTGGAGAGCTATCTGTGGTGATTTACTAAGATATACACGCCAGTGCTATTATGCGGTGGATTCTTCACATATTTTTTATCTCTTATAAAAACAGCAAGCATGCCTACGGAGAAAAACCTCAGAAAAACCAGCAACATGCAGGTACCGTCGGCAAGACAATGCCGCGGCCGGTTGCGCAACGGCACGCTCCAGTGACTTCCGTTGTCGCCTACTAAACTTGTACGGTGCGCAGAAAAGTGTTACGCATAAAAGAATATTTGAAAATAGTTGAAATTGATATTTTATTAGATAAGCAATTTTATCTGAGTTTATTGAATCACTTCAAAATCTTCACATATTTTATTTAGATCCACAGACCACAAATAATAAAAAACACATGCAGACAATTAAAAAAAATGATTTAGAAGAAATTTATGAATGTGTTTTATTTTGTGTATTTAGGAATGTGTTTTATTCATGCCTCACCACGCCTTGTCGCCTCACGGACGATAATGCCACAATGCTACGCCAGGATTTAGAACCCTATGAACTAAAAATTGGCTTTAAACCAAACTCAAAGATTTATTTTTTTAATTGTTAATGGGTCAGCGTGTTTGTGTCTAATACGATACCTACATGTCAAAATCAGAATACTAAAATAATGAATGTTTAAGCATATAAAATTACAGTTCCAATCTCTCAGTTATATGCTGCGGCAACTGGTTTGTATCTTGGATAACATAAATAGATAGAGAAATAGTTTTCTCATCAAAATATATACTGGTTTAGTATTGTTTATTTATTATTTATTTATTTACTTTCAAATTTACATAATATAGCTTACAGACTAATTCCAAAACAATATACTGCAAAATAAGGTAAGTAAATACAGCATTTTCAAATGTAGCTTTGGATGTTGAGCGAGCAAGCAAAAAAATCTTCAAAATATTATCACAAAGGTCTTATCGCTAAAAGCGATCTCTTCCAAGCATTTGACACACTATTCGTGAGTAACAGCGACAGTCGGAAGTATTAATTTAATATGAATCAAACTCTTGTTATATTTAATGTATAAATGCTGTGTTGAGCTTGCATTGCTATCGGTACGGACGCTAGTAGGCTAATCTGTTTACAGCGCCTCACCCACGACGCAACGTTTATTTTTAAGTTTCAGAATGTTAACTTACTCCTCGCGTTGTTTGTGTAAACTCTACATCTTAAGGGCTTGTGCAAGGCCAGCGCGAATTCAAGTCAAAGCCACAGAATAGATGTATAGTACTAGGCCAAAGCGGGGATGAGCCAGGGGCCGAGCGGCAGGGGCGGTCTAAGTTAAACTGGTTCCAACGCGCAATAGTTTTGGTAATTTATTATTACACTGAATATAAAGGGTATTTTAAAAATCCGCTATACATAATCCCTCCATTATATTTAGTTCAACTACTACACAAAGTTTCATGATCTTATTTAAAGTATTCATTGAATAATCACTGTTTATTTGTACGGTTTGGAGGTAACTTTGTAATTTTTTTCTATCGAGAAAATTTTATTAATTCGTGTTTTCACTATACATTTGCAGTAGCATTAGTCCTGAACTTTACCATATATTATTTCAAAGTCATTGTTGCAATATTGTTGACAGGACACTGCCTCAAGCTAAGCCGTTTTAAGCAATTTGGCGTTGTATTGGCTCTTAACATAGATTTTTTTACTTAAATATTTAGTGTAATAAAATATTACTACTAGTAGTTACTAGTAGTTTTGCGGACGTAGAGGCTACGCGAGCACTTAATTTTTTGACATAACTGTGTTTTTGAACTCGGACTTTACGACCTTTGACTTGACAACCTCTTGACCGGTTTTACTCATTATATTATTTTTTAGAATGGAGTACCAAATGTTTCTGCCAAACAACATCAAAATCGGACGATAAATGGCGCCGCAGCAAGCTTTCCCCTTTTGGGAGAAATATGCAATCAAAAATCCCCGATAACAATTTAAAAAAACTCTTTGAAATTGTTGAACCTGTTACCAGGTTTCGTCAAAATTGTTGAAAAACACGACCTGTACGTGAGTACCACCATCCAGACAGATGAAAGCAAATTTTGCTAGTTGAAGCAAACTTCGCTCGCTTCGCTCGGGCAATAAATACCTACTCATCAGCATTATCCACCCACCTAACCCTTGCGCTGCTAATCTATTGCGTAAGTATGTCTTTCTAGTCATGCTGCTAAATGGATTTGACTTTTCAGGTTTAGTTATTTAGCACAATTTGAATATTTAATTATGTATATTGCAGTGAAACGACATTTTTGCATCATGTTTTGAAATATCAAACGCATAACCTACATGCTTACACTCGTATTAGGTAGGTAGTTACTACCTATAAACAGTTGGCATAATAAGTTCGATATGCGCATCAAAATGTCAGATATTACCTACATTTTAAGATAATGGCATGATAATATAGCTATCTTAAGTCACGTTTTAGGTCACCTGTTTTCGTTCTAAAAACATCTAGGTAAACTAAAACGTTGTCAATTGACATTTAGTGAGTTATGCTATCATAACACGTTCTTTACAAGATAAAAATCATCTTTGATACTTATTTTAAAATTTTATTTCATTTTTTATAGGTTTAGGTTTTTTTTTATGACTAAATAGTCCTGCATTTGACCGCACTCTCACCTTACGGAAAGTGACGACACGGTCTAAGATGGTATCATGGTACATGCTTACCTAGAAGATACCCACTCTCTAGATTGTACGTATCGGGAAACAAAGACGCTGGTAAAGTGTTCCATTCCGTCGCTGCTCAGACCAGCGTCATTGTTTTATGTATTTAAAACAATGACGCTGGTGAGGGGTTCCATTCATTTGCTTTCCGAATTTAGAGGAATAGCACACAAAACAGAATGCAATCTCTACAGCAACAAAATATTAATAAAATTATTATTACTGTACTAAATTACATTCCAAAACTATGTATGTCTAATTGCATTATAATTTATTGATTATACAAAAATTCGAGAAATTTCATCGCCAAAAGGATTATTATTGTATTGAGTCAAGGGCTTCGAAATGATTCAATGTTTTTATTTATATTTAAGATCGATTCTAATGGTGCCTTATGATTATCAATTACAAATCGACCTATAACTCTGTTATTAAGAAATAAATGATAAATGATAATGATGGTTCACTGTCGAAACTCATAAAATCGTTTGTCATAATTTTGTTACAAATAAAAATGTTACTTATAATTATCATTTCACATAATGTGATTTATTATACTTTCACTACATCTAATTTTCTTTATTATAAATCAAAATTAATAATAATCCAAATTTATAAAAATGAAACTCATAAGGCGTATATAACATAACAGTACAAATTTATAATGTTCTTTTACCATAACTAACTTTAAGCATAAAACAAAATATCAATAATACTGTAAATTAATGTGACTGGAACTGTTGATTGTTATATATATCCTAATCAGTTATAAAAACGTAGTACGGCAAGCCAATTTGCTCTTCAATCTATGCAGGCACTTCATCCAGTCAAAACAAACAAAATTAACGTGTGGACTGTGGGTAATTGTAAAATAACTTATATTTTCTCATGTTATGTTGATTTTGGTGTTGTTGGTGAACCTTGTGCATTATTTTAATAAATAACTTGAAATGTCTAATAAAAACACGTGTAAAATATTTAAATCAAATAAAGGTAACCTGAAACTTAATATAGATGGTTTCTGTAATTTTTTAATATAAGCATAAGTGACTTCTGGCACTTCGCCGGCCGCTGCCGCGGCACGCTCGCTACGCTTCGCTTCGCTCGCTCGGCTCGTGCGTCGTGTGTTCACAGTTAACCTAACGCTCCTCCTCGCTTCGCTCGTCGTCGCACCTATTTATGACTTTGCCTTAGACTAGTATCTTAGTATCTTTAGGGTATACATGCATATGTATATAATGATTTAACTACCTCAAAATTATTATTATTATTATGTTAACTAAAAAATATGAAAAAGTCATTATGAACAATACAATTATGAATGCTGATTATTATGAAATTATAAGTAATGAAATTTATAATAAAAAAAGTATGATAAAAAAATTCTTAACATTAACATAATAACATAAAATTTTATAAATTTAAACATTATTTGAATAAATTGTATAAGAAAAGATCAATATAAAAAGTAACTATTATGAACAAAGTTATTTATAAATAACCACCATTATAAATTTCATCATTATTAAAAATGAGATATGTGAAATGAAATTATGAATAATGAAATTATTAGTACAGACGGTATCCCGATAATGATAAATGATAAATGTGTTTTATTGGAAGTTTAATGTTATTCAATCATTATATTTATTTCTCAAGTAAAAGTTATGAAAAGTAAACATGTTACGATTACTTAGTACGGCCTCGTCGACCGGAAGCAAGCTAGGCGAGTGTACTTGCATCGACCTCGATAGGGCGGTGACATTTTATAATAGACTTGTTGATCTACAAAATATGTGGAAATGTACACATTACGTGTACATGCAACAAAAATCAGCCTCTATGATGGTGGTTGAGCATTGACCAGGCCGGCTCATAATCCGAAGGCGGCGGGTTCTGTTCCCGCGACAGTACAAGTATTTGTGCACAGGAAAAAAGCGCAAATATACTTGTTCTGTGTCTGAGTGTTGTGGAACCATAGTCCTCCCCTTGTAATTCCTGGGTCCCTAGATACAGGGAATCCTAGTTAGAGCCCTGGATCTATATAATCGTGAGGCGTTATTTATTTATTTTTTATAATTCAAAACCAACTATTGTAGTGGTTAGTTTAAAGAATACCTACTTAAAACAGTATAATATGCCAACACTGGGTGTAACTGGATTCTTTAGCATCCTTTCAAACTACAAGTAGGTACCTACTCCTGACACCGGTCACGCGTGGACCGAAATTTGTTAAATCTAACACATCGACTTGGTATTGATAATAACTCCAAAAAATGGGATAACTTACTTGATCAACTGCTACAGTACAAAGTTAAATTAAGATAATAAATACTGTTTTTAGTTATTACAATACAAGGTTAAAATAAGTATCAAAATCATTCGTACCAACTGCAACTACGTTAGGTGCGACGCCGCGGCAATCTTCATAATTATCTATAAAAAAATATTTTCATTCGCTTTTTATTTTCATTTCTTTACCCTTTAATAATCTATTATATAAAAGGCTTTGTCCTGACTGACTGACAGACAGCGCACAGCCCAAACCGCGGGACGTATATACTTGAAATTTGGAGGGTGGCTACCTTTTATAACGTAAGCGCGTGCTAAGAAAGGATTTTTGAAAATTCAACCCGTAAGTGGGCGAAAAGGGTAAGAAATGGTTGTATGAAAAACCTACATTTCGTGACGTATCGTTTTGAAACTTAACACATACAAACAAGTATAAAAATAAAAGAAATGGTACTTTTTAGTTTTTCAAAATTCAACATTTAATGGGGTTAAAAAAATTGTTGTAGTTTGTATGAAAATTTCAGAAAAAATTACCGTATCATACTGAAATTTGGAATGTGTAAAGAACATACAAAATAAATAGATACGGGTCTCGGGAATTTTTGAATTTCATCCCATAACAGGGTAAAAATACGGAAAAAGTTCCCGTCGTAAGACATTCGCACAAGCAAAACCGCTAATGCTACAATCTTCAAATTCGAAGATACATTGATTCTATGACGTATGGGGTGGTATTACGAAAAAGTTTTTGAAAATACCAATGGGATGAACGGGCAAAAAGTATTTGTACTATGATAAACTTACATTTTTAAACGTACAAGCTAGTCTTCAGTTTAGTTTTATAGAATACCTAGTTTTATTGTTGTAGTTTTACTATTAAAAACGTCTTCAATAAATGATGTACTATTATGTTCTTAATATATGGTATTGAATTCAATTGCATTTGGCTCAACAGTAGTTTGTGCATCTTTGTAACTCACACAACCAAGATTGAATCCCGCCTAGCCCTGTACCAATGTTTTTCTAAGATACCTAATTACCTACTAATAATTCACACCGAAGTAAAGCATCGTGCATTATAGGCACCTATAATCTGCCAACTGCGGGTTGGTGCATGACAATTTTTTAATTTTAATAAAAAAATTATGATGATTTAATGAATATTGGACATGTGAGTTTCTTTACAATGCGCGATGCTTTCATCATCATCGTCATCATCATCATTATCAGTCTTAAGACGTCCACTGCTGAACATAGGCCTTTCCCAAAGAGCGCCACTTTGAGCGGCTGCTTGCTTGCAAGCATTTGCAATCATGCTTTACTTTTTGAAAAAAAAAAATAGAATCAAATCTATCGTTGAAAATTTTAGTAAGACACTGGTTTTATTAACATAAAGTAATAACAAATAACAAATAAATCAATGCAAAAAATAATTATAAAGTTATGTATGAGTTTATCCTATTATGCCATAAATGTATTGATCTAAAGATATAACTTATTTCGCCCACTTAGCAAAAAGCATTAAATATAATGTTTAAAACCGTCACCAATACTTGTAAAGGTCACTCCTACGCTACGCTCGCCAAAATTTACATAACATTATTTTGTTTACAACGTTATTACTACTAATATTTTACGTTACATATTATAGTTTTCAATAAAAACCAACTTTCATATGTTTTTGCAACTTTTATATATGTATTTGTTATTGTTATAGCATATGTTTAATCTCGCGGAATCTAAAATGATATCATGATATTTTACCTTAGTTTCATAAAACTGAATAATAATATCTATAAGTGATTTTCTTATCGAATCGTTTTGTAAATAATTTATTTGATTGTGAAGAATTCATAATCAGAATTTGATAGTAGCTCTGCCTTCTGAACTATAGGTTGTGGGTTCGATTCCCATCCAGGACAAACATTTTGTTTGATGAGCATAGGCGTTTGTTCTGTGTCTGGGTGTTATATCGTATTCTATGTATGTATTTACAAAACAAAAAGTATCTAAGTATTGTATCAGTTATCTGGTTCCCATAGTACAAGCTATGCTTAGTTTCGGGCTAGATGGTGCAGCTGCGTGAAATGTCCACGCATATTTATATATATTTAATAATTAATGCAATTAATTCAATAAAAAGTATTAAGTCTAATTTATTTAAATCTACTATCTTCTGTATATAATTTTTATATTAATATACTGCAAGTATAACTGCAACTATAAAGAAATTGCCGTGAATCGTAAACTATAAAAGTCTTTATATAAATAAACAATACTTATTTCTCGTATCTAAGTACATAAATAAACTTACAGATAACACATATCGCAAACATAGAGTAGTTGATAACAATGGCATTATTGAGTCGGTCGTAATATCGGGTTTTATGATTAGAAACAAAGAGAAATGTTTTATTTATAATAATTTTAATATAAAAGACATTACTAGGTATTTCACATTCATAAATTTGACTGGCCTGTTAGCTCAGTTGGTAGTAGCTCTGCCTTCTGAACTAAATAGGCTGTGGGTTCGATTCCCATCCATGACAAACATTTTGTGTGATGAACAATGAACATAGGTGGTCGTTCTGTGTCTGGGTGTCATATTATATTCGATGTATATATTTACAAACAAAAAGTACCTAAGTATTCTATCAGTTATCTGGTTCCCATAGTACAAGCTATGCGTAGTTTGGGGATAGATGGCGCTGTGTGAAATGTACACACATATTTATTTATTTATTACTATATATATAAATTAAATTTCTGAAACTTTAACCTCCCTAGAAAAAAACTAAAGTTTACACAAATAGTTTGACGAAGTTTTGGCGGGAACGTGAAAAAGTTGACGTCGTTGCATTGTATATATTATTTCACAAAACTTATGCTTTTTCTAGTGTTAATGTTTAAAATTAGTGGCATTTTACGCATTAAGTGCTGAATTACGAGTATAAGTGTGGGCAAGTGCTATAATGTAGTGAAACGTGGTTTTCCTGTTGCTTCCAAAATTCCGTAGAAGCATCTAGTAAAGTTGCCACTACTTTACTAGGGCATGACTTACACTGGATTATGACTACCTGAATTAGACTGGACTATGACTACCCAGACTGACTGTGACTAAGACTTGACTTTACATGAAATATTTCATAATACGATAAAAAACTACAATACTTGACACTGGCTAAATACACTATGTGTGGAGCCAAAATATAAGAAAAAAAAAATAGTTTGACATTTGATCATATAATTTTCGAATAAAATATAAAGTGCTGGCATTTAGGTACTTATTAATCTAATTTCTTAACCTGACCCCGAAGTCAATAATATTAGCACAATACTAATAAAAATGCCAATAATGTAGATTGATTTAAATGCAATTTTATATTAATATCAGTTAATTAACTATAAATGCTTTTATTAATGTTTACTGTAGTAATTATTAGGTGTGAAGCTATAAAACAATAATTATAACAATAATTACGTTTACCTATTTTTCTATAAGCTTTTTCGTAATAATTATATTATTTAATCGAAGTACCTATTACGTTTAATTGTTTTATTAACTATATTAATTGCCTAAATGTAATAATACTATAATAATGTTACTATGTAATATCATACTATAATTAACCTATTGAATGAAATATTCTCTTATGCAACTGCATTATTAAATGTAGCCACTTTGTGTGGCTACACCCTCACGCGGGCATCCTTGCTATACCCCCAGTATCATTATAATTATCATAAGAAAAAAATATATTAAAAATACAAGTTTAAGTTGGAATTGAGGTGTTTTTACGTTAATGTTAACAAATACAACGTTATTTTAGAATAAATAAATAAATAAAAAAAAAAACAAGAAAAATTTTCTTCTAGTTATTTTATTTTGAATGAACTAAAGTCAAGTTAAAAACTATCACACGTAACTCCGATCTTTAAAAACTAAATGCTAGCACTGACATTCTCCGAATTGCTACTCTTATGTATTGTGGTTATGTAAATTTTGTTAACGGTTTGATCTTTCCGCGAAATTTTTAAGTGGATCTGGGTTCATCGTCTCAAATTTTTTACCCACTTTTGGGGTATTTATATGTCAATGAAAGATATCGTATTATTTACGTTTTTTTTTTGTTTTTTTTACTAGTTGCGGCCCGTGGTTTCACCCGCAGATAAAAAGTATCCCATGTGTTAATCCAGCGTAAAAGCTATCTGTATACCAAATTTCATCAAAATCGGTTCAGTAGTTACCGAGATAGAAGGTAACAAACATTCACACACACACAAACTTTCGCGTTTATAACATTAGTAGGATTTAATATATAATAATTTTGGTATTGTGTTTTGACGTGTTTTTGTGACATTTGAACTTACTTCGCTTAACAAACCGATTAATAATATATAAAAATAAATAAAACACAAATAAAAATTCAATTTCCACTAAATATAACTATAAGCCTATACATATAAATAAAAATCCATAAAAATAATTCCTTAATTTAAAACCACCTTTTAAATAAAAGATAATAAACTAGTATTATTTATTCATAAAATAGTCATGGCTCGTTTTGATCGTCTTTTGTTTGACTTTGACATTTGAAAACTACTTACATATTTTACGTAAAAATGTTATTAAGCAAGAAATTTTATTTGCTTTAATTTTGTTTTACGAGTACCTACAAAACTAATGTTCATTATTATTTTAACATATTTTTAATCGCTATACTTTGATTTTAAAACATGTTGAAATTTTATTCCTTGCTTAAAATTTGTATAATACTAGTTTCCATCATAAAATAAATAAACAAACGTGTTTAGAATCCAATCCGGGTTCTATAGATTGTCTGCACGCAAAATTCCATTGAAATTGGTTCCACCATTTTAACTTGATCCAATCGACCGAGCAATAACTTTCGAATAAATTCTTCTCAATATTTATTAACATTATATTGTTTACTACTTATTCACCATACCGCTTGTGCATCTGTTAGCCTCTAAGGATACTATATCTTTAATGACTTTTAGATCATGATGCAACTTTGAATCCAGATATTATATTTTTCACATGGTGTTGACATTTAGGTGTAGGTACATTAATAAACTTTTGATAGAGATAAATATGCTGACATTATAAGAATTTGTTGAATTGTGACATCTACCTTTTATAATACATATATTGTTATTAATGTAGGTAATGTTATATATTGAACAGTTTCAGATCCATTAATTATAGTCATTGTTTTTTTTTTAAATATTATTATCATTAATATTTGAAACAGCAACGCTATCCATTTTAAAACTTTATATGTTAAGTAAGTAAATCTTTCTTCCATGATAGTACCTAACGTTTTTGTCAGTTTTTTTGTCATTTTACACTAATCACTATTAGTGTAAAATGGATGTGAAGTTGTCAATGACATTGTTATACACAAGTACATAATATTGAATGCCCAATGTGGGTAAATTGTACTCACGACATGTCCAATTTAGTTCTAGCATTATACTGGGTGGCGCAAAAGTAAAGACCCTATTTGGTTCAGCTATAACATTTTTTCTAAATTAGAAAACTAGATTTAGGTTTTTTTAAATGTATATTTGTGCCATTAAATTTCGTACCATTAGGATTTAAAGATGATGTCTTTTAAATGGTGACCTCCAGAGTTGATACACATTTGAGCCCTATTTATGACATTTTGCATAACTTGCCGTAACACTTCCTGCGATATGTTCGTTATTTCTTGACGAATGTTTTCTTTTAGAGCTGCGAGAGTCTGTGGCTTGTTCACATACACCCGAGATTTCAAAAAACCCCAAAGAAAGAAGTCTGGACTGGTCAGATCGGGTGATCTTGCAGGCCAAGGCAAATCGCCAAAACGAGAGATAACTCGGCTTGGAAAAGCGTCCCTCACTAAGTCCATAGTGTCGCGCGCTGTGTGTGCCGTAGCGCCGTCTTGTTGAAACCAGATGTGCTCCAGCCCCAATTCGTCCAAACTGGGTATCAAAAACTCACGTAACATGGTTCTGTAGCGTTCTCCAGTGACAGTTATCGCATTGCCTCCAGCGTCTTCGAAAAAATAGGGTCCGATCACTCTGTCAACACAGATGCCACACCATACAGTAACTTTTAGTGGGTGTAGAGGTGTTTCTTGAATAATGCGCGGATTATCAGTGCCCCAGAACCGAGTATTCTGCTTATTGACATGCCCTGAGAAGTGTTACGGCAAGTTATGCAAAATGTCATAAATAGGGCTCAAATGTGTATCAACTCTGGAGGTCACCATTTAAAAGACATCATCTTTAAATCCTAATGGTACGAAATTTAATGGCACAAATATACATTTAAAAAAACCTAAATCTAGTTTTCTAATTTAGAAAAAATGTTATAGCTGAACCAAATAGGGTCTTTACTTTTGCGCCACCCAGTATTTACTGTGTCAGTTACTCAATAAATGATTCTGATTCTTCTTATTCATGCCATAATAAAATAAGTCACTGATGACTTATTGGTTTGAAAGCCAGTTAGCGAGGGACTAACTTTAGGCTAGACACCATCAAGTGGCAGGTGGGGAAACGCTACCAACATAAAAATAAACGATTAAAAACACAAGCATGCAAATGCAAAAGTAAATTGTTGATAATTTTTCCCTCACGGACGAATTAGACACAAACAAAGTCGCAGGGTTAAGTTAATTTTATTTGGATCCGGTTATAACCGGCTGCCCCCACAGGAAGGTTAGCTAAAAGCTTTAAAGATATTCAGAGGGCGTAGCGCCTAATCCTAAAATAGCGTTCTGAGACACTCCTCGGCCGAAATACCGACCCGAGACGCCGGGTTGAATTAGTCTGTGACACTTTTTAGGTATATTTTAGCTAATTTAAAATAACAGAATTACTGTTATT
Source organism: Ennomos quercinarius (assembly GCA_910589525.2). Lineage (NCBI taxonomy): Eukaryota > Metazoa > Arthropoda > Insecta > Lepidoptera > Geometridae > Ennomos > Ennomos quercinarius. The sequence continues at coordinate 894,279 of OU342509.1, forward strand.
TATCATCTATCATTTAAAAAAAACCTGGTGAAAACCGCGGGGAGCCTATGGATGCAGGAGGCAAGAAGCCGCTCAAAGAATTGGCGCTTTGTGGGGGAGGCCTATTTTCAGCAATGGATATATTCAGGCTGATGATGATGATGATTATTCAAAAATATAAATTTTGTTTGTTCAGCAAAATCAAATTGATACTCTTTGTTGCTGACCGTACCTAAAAATAAAGTGATTAAAATAATAATCACGTTGATCGCATCGCATCCTTTACAAACGTCCTAAAGTCCAATCATAAAGGATTAGCGAATAAAGTTATTATCAATAATATTTTATCGATTTGACGTCAACGATAATAAACGATAACAAATTGGACACTCACGAATGCTGCAAACTGCAAAACCGGAATAGATAAAGTAAGTATTAAATTATCTCACTAACAAATGTATTATTATAGAATATTTTGACCTTTATTGCAGGTGTTTACATAAAAACCTCGTCAACAGTTCATTACAATTCACTAAAACACCTACTTCATTTAAATTTCCGACAACATCAATAAAAATAAAAAATAAATTAAAAACAAACCTTATATTCGGAAAAAGCTCGCGGCTCCGCGTCACACCACTAATCGAAATCCTTTACAAAAAAAAATACACAACACTAAAATAATCACGACTGCGCGTTGTTATCGATATATTCGATAGTAAGCGAGCGAGCGAGAACTAGACGTGTTATTTAATCGAGAGACGCGAGGCAACTGACGCGTCCACAGTAGGATATCGGCTAGGCCGCGCCTGCGCTTGCGCACGGTACGGCCAGCAAAAGCCTTGACTGCAACTTCGAGATTTATCTTGATATGTTTTTTGTGTCGTCCTGCGGCAGATGTCTCGACTGTCCTTGGGATTCGCTAACTTGATCTGTTCTCGCGAGAAACATATTGTTTGTTTCTTAGAAACAGGCTGCAGGCAGAGGGCACGCTCAAAACAAGTAAGTAAAGCAAAATACTTGTCTGTATGCCTTCTGAGGCTAAACCCAGCGTAATTACAATGCTAAAACTGAAGTATCGATTTTGTCTTAATCTCGCAATTTGCCTAAATTACATAAAATCAAGTTTAAAGTAAGTGTCCTAAGCCTGCAGAAAAATGATGAAATAAAGTAATAGGCATCTGACACTTCGGCTCTATTTTCAGAGGAGATAGTTTCAGAGGCTGATGATTATAAAACTCAATACCCAAAAAAACTAAAACTATTGAACATAAATATATATAAGTAAATAAAATAAATGTGTGGACATTTCACATAGCGCCATCTAGCCCCAAACTAAACTAAGCAGAGCTTGTACTATGTGAAACAGATAACTGATACAATACTGAGATACTTTTTTGTTTGTAAATACAGACATAGAATACAATATAACACCCAGACACAGAACAAACATCGATGTTCATCACACAAATGTTTGTCCTGAGTGGGGATCGAACCCACAACCTATAGATCAGAAGGCAGCGCTACTACCAACTGAACTATCAGGCCATGCCTTTATGTTGAAAAAAAATATAGAAAAATATCACTTCTGATTGAATCGAGATTACATTATGTTTATATCGAGTTGAATTTAACGACCTTCGTAGCAAGCTACATAGCCTACATAGCGTAGACCTACGTAGAGCTGTAATCATTTTAGATCGATCCAGGGGGTCTAGCAAAGATACCTTTCCATTAGCGCTAACGCCAAACGATAACTCAAAATGTATGGGAATGACATTAACTACATTTTGAGTTATCGTTTGGCGTTAACGCTAATGGAAGGGATCTTTGCTAGACGCTCAGGTAGATCGCGTCACAGGTTTCGTTGTGCGGCCGGACTTTGCAAAAGTAAACTCTATAACGTATATTATATAAGACACAAAATGACGCTTCTGCGTCGAGCTCGGTATGGCAAGAATCGTAGAAGTCTATCCATGAAGATTAACAGTTATTAAAACTATTTTATTCGACTTCACTATCGCCTTCTCACTCGTTGATGACATCTTTTCTTTTTCTTCAAATATTTTGAAACTATCAGTGTTAATAATAATAATACCTACGACATAAATCGATTTTGTTATCGAAATGGTGCAAAACATCGATTTCCATTTCCCAGGCAACGATTATAGCAGCATAATCAATGAAAGATAAATTTTAATAACATCGCATTACTTTCCCAGCTTTGTTACTGAAATGCCATCTGATGTAAGTAAGTCAAGAGAAATGGCGATTTACGTTTTAAAACCCCCTGAATACTGTCAGAATTACCTCGCCGTATATAAGAAGACTTCTTCTTGTCTATATTTCTACCCCAACGGTTTTACAATTTTAAGAAAATAAACAAAAACTGAATTGACAAAAAAACTCCATTATGATTAATTATCGAATCTACTTCCAAAGTTTCACGAGAATCGGTGGAGAAATGCAACCTGTAGAGGAGAATAAATAAATAAATATGCGTGGACATTTCACACAGCGCCATCTAGCCGCAAACTAAGCATAGCTTGTACTATGGGAACCAGATAACTGATACCAATGCTCAGATACTTTTTTTTTGTAGAATACAATATAACACCCAGACATCTAATATTTTGTAAATTAAAATATCATATAAACTGTTTGTTGCGTATACCTTAGTTCTGATTTATTTCTTCCTACTAAATTAGGTAGATAAGATCAACCATAGGGGCAAACGGCACAACACAGAGCAAACATCGATGTTCATCACATAAATGTTTGTCCTGGTTGGGAATCGAACCCACAACCTATAGTTCCAAAAGCAGAGCTACTACCAACTGAGCTATCAGGCCAGCCAATGGATTTAAATTAAATTTGCAATGGAGATAGCTCATGCGCTGGATTAAACATAAGAATACTTTTCATCCACGACTGAAACCATAGGGCTCAAAAAAAATGTGCTTATAATACTGTTATCTTTAAAAAGCAAATATTACACCACACAGCTGAACACACACACATAAACACAAGCTTTTACTCATTGTCGTCAATTAGAAAACATTACTAATGTGAGAAATCGCGGGAAAACGCGAAAAACGCAGTGTTACCGATAATGAACTCTTGTTCTGTGGAGAGTTTCTAGTGGTAAGGCAAGTATTACATACTTCTTGGGTGGGTTTTTTAATCCTTAGTTAAGGTAACCAATGGTTAAAAGCTCTTAAAAATTTTGACCATTGGTTAGAATTTGTGAGAGTTTACCTTAACTATTGGTGAAAAAACCAACTCTTAGTCATCGGTTGGTGCATGCAGCCAGATTTTTTTCATAAAGTTATCGATTTGTGAATGAAATGAAATCTCGGCTTGAGCCATTGACCATAAATCCGAGCTAAAATCTTTGGCTTGAGCACTGATTCACGACTGCACGTAGTTTAAATAGTTTTGTAATACAGGCCCCTATCGACATCCTATGTTGGGAACGATATAATAAGCCAAGTATATTTTAAGTTATACATTTATATTATTTATTACTTAAAAACCACAGATCTTAAAACCATAAACATATTATATAAATCTTTGCAGCCAAATACGGTTTTACATTTCGGTCAGTTTTTTCTTAAGTGTTCTCAAAATCTTTTTTAACGAGGTGCTAATGCTGTATTGCCCTGACGTAATAGTTATTTTCAACACATTTGCTCAAAAAATGCATTTAAAAAGCCTGTATACATTGTTCGAAAGTTAAACATTACGCACCATAAAACGAAGCGTGCGGTAAAATAGGTACTCTCACCTAAGCACCTATTTTACCGCATCGTTCCTTGTATAGCGCCGTGCGTAACCTTTACGGTTTTTTTTTAAATTTCAACAAAACATATATAAGAATTTCACCAAGGAGTTTCAATAAATAAGCTGAATGATCGAAACTCCTTGGAAGCGTTTTTGCTCAATATGTACTAACGAGAAAATGAAACTAAAGATGTAGTTCTAATTTTCACCACACGTACGTGGCGCCATTTGCATTGTAAATGCGCGCCATTTTAGTCCATTTTCATATTAGATTAGAAACATCAAAGATTGTTTGTTGCTACTTTCCCACTAATAAACAAAAGTTTGTTTCATTACCTATTGTACTGTTTTCTCGCAAATGTGTTGAAAATGTTGTATGATACACGTGCGGAAATTACTATGAAAATTACTATGGTACCGTAGTCACGAGTTTGTAGAAACCAATTTTCGCCCGTTTCAACATATTTGCGAGAAAACAGTACAATAGGTAATGAAACAAACTTTTGTTTATAGGGGTAAAGTCGCAACAAACAATCTTTGGCATCAAACAAATGGCACCACGTGCGTGTGGTGAAAATTAGAACTACATCTTTAGTTTCATTTTCTCTTTAGTATTAAAGTGAGACAAACGTATTGAGCAAAAACGCTTCCAAAGAGTTTCGATCATTCAGCTTATTTATTGAAACTCCTTGGTGAAATTCTTATATGTTTTGTTGAAATTTAAAAAAAAACCGTAAAGGTTACGCACGGCGCTATACAAGGAACGATGCGGTAAAATAGGTGCTTAGGTGAGAGTACCTATTTTACCGCACGCTCCGTTGTATGGTGCGTAATGTTTAACTTTCGAACAATGTATACAGGCTTTGTAAATGCATTTTTTGAGCAAATGTGTTGAAAAATAAATAATCACCCCCATCTCTTCCTGCAGGTGCCGTAAGAGCCACCTAAAGAAATATCGAAGGAATGAGCAGCAGCAATCTCCTCGCTCGACATTATAATCTACTGCGTCCCAAGCAGGGGGAGGGGAGGGGGTTGGGGGCCAATCTCGCCCACCCCACCCCTCCCCCCTATAAAGGCCTATGTTCAGCAGTAGACGTATTCTGTTGGTCTCCTCCGATCTTTACAGCTTTACTGGAAGGTATTCCTAAGGCTGCCCCCTCATTGGGCGGTAGCGATATTGCCGTGATACCGCGATATCGCGGCGACACACGTTGCACTATGGTAAAATGTCGCGGCGATAACGCGGCGATATCGCTACCGCCTAATGTGGGGGCAGCTTAATATTCCCAGTCCTCTGACGTCACCATCAGAGACGCTGACAATTTAAACTTCCAACGTTGTAATTTTAGCTCGTTCGCTTAGAAGAAACCTGCGCACTCTTCTCTTGAAAACTTCCAGCATTTAGCTATTCGGAAATATATACTAAATGGAACTATAGCGGCCACACATAGAAGTAAGGTTATTACTGAAAAACTATTTCCTGTTACAATTTTCCCTGAGACTCCCTTTCTACGAAACAATTTAGTAATTACCTAAGTCCGTTAAAAATACCTATAAATGGCGCTTTGTTATCAGTAAGTCATTTTTGAGAGCCGATGCGTCATTAATTATACTCTATAGTACAAGGCTTATCAATATTGTTATTCAATTAATATCTACCCTTGGCGTGTATATCTAAGCTATTTTTGGATTCGAATGACTATCTCTATACGGGCAGGCACTACTATGATAAGAGCAGTTTCAATCAGATGTTTTATCTTGTTTTATTTCTGCCCATTTCAAACTCGATAGAAAGAAACAAAACATAAGCCCCCTTACTGAAAAACACTGCATAACAGCGGAATAGCTACTAAGAAACTGCACATTTTTCAGAAACTTTTTTAGCAATACAAGTCTGCTTTTTCCCGCAACTCTGATGAACAACGTCGTATGACACGCGTGTGCATTGATTATACACTCTCGGCTCTCTCATTGCGCTCGCCGTGTTTCATCTTGCTTTATCTTTGCCCATTTCAGACTCGATAGAAAGCAACAAAACGCAAAATAAATATTCTTCAGCTGCACAATGTTTATCAGTAAGAGATGTGGATCACATCCGCTTCATATTCCTCTTTCGTCCTACTTAAATAGCATTTTATTTAGTAACTAATTTTGACGTAACTATACAGGTTCAACGAGTACAATAGCATTGATTTTTTGTCACTTACACTTTATCATCATCATCATCAACAGTCTGAAAACGTCCACTGCTGAACATGGGCCTTCCCCACAGAGCGCCACCTTGAGCGGCTGCTTGCCTCCTGCATCCATCGGCTCCCCGCGATTTTCACCAGGTCGTCGGTCCACCGAGTGGGGCGGCCGGCCTACGCTGCGTCTTCCGGTTCGTGGTCGCCACTCGAGAACCTTTCTTCCCCATCGATTGTCAGTCCGTCAAGGTGATCCGAAACGAGGAGATCCGCAGGAGAACTAAAGTGACCGATATATCTCTTAGAATTAGCTAGTTAAAATGGCAATGGGCAGGCCACATCACTCGCAGAACTGACACTTATACACGTACATAATTATGTAGATTTACGTGCTCGATCGTCGGCCACAGCGTCGCTGACCATCAATCGAGTTGGTGCTCAAACGTAAATCTATAACGGTTAAAAAATACCTACCCAAAACTGCAGGTCCTTTCACACTATTTTAAGATGCATTAGGTTTTCCACTACAAGTATTTTTATACCCAAATATTTCGAAGCACTGTGTTATTAAACATTATTTTATATCCATACGTAAGCTAACTTAAAGAGCTAAAACTAAATTAAATCTAAACTAAAATAAACTTATTATTTACACATTCGAAATGACTAACATTCCTAACAGCCAACAAGTAGCTGCAATATTGCACGCTTCTCACATAAACCGTTCATTTTACATGCATGCACTCGAGTCAAGCTGCGAAATGCAATAAAAGGATTTGAGCGATCGCAGGGCGGGCGGCGCGCCGGGAAGTGGGGCGGGCGGCAATGAAACGTTCAACGTTCACTGTTTACACACTGAAATACATTGCCATGTTTGGTTATTTTTATGCTATACGAAATAGTGTTTTCAATTATGTAGCTGTGGCTCGGAAGTAGTAATTATGAGGAGTCCTTTAATCTTATAAAAGTTATCTATAAAAGTTGTAATTATGCGAAATCGACCAATTCACATAAAAACGAACAGCAGATATTTTGGGAAGTGGTCGTTATGTACCTAAAGGGAAGGTGGCGCTAATGAAGCTACGCCAAGTCACAATATGAATAATGAAATATTCATATTGTGATAATTATATGCATATCGGTTATCAATATTTCTATTAATATCATAGAAACTATCATCATTCATTCATCATTAACAGCCTGAAGACGTCCACTGCTGAACATAGGCCTCCCCCAGAGCACGCCACCTTGAGCGGCTGCTCGCCTCCTGCATCCATCGGCTCCCCGCGGCTTTCACCAGGTCGTCGGTCCACCGAGTGGGGGGCCGGCCCACGCTGCGTCTTCCGGTTCGTGGTCGCCACTCGAGAACCTTTCTTCCCCATCGGTTGTCAGTTCTACGAGCGATGTGGCCCGCCCATTGCCACTTCAACTTACTAACTCTAAGAGCTATATCGGTCACTTTAGTTCTCCTGCGGATCTCCTCGTTCCGGAGCTTATCTCGCAGGGAAACACCGAGCATAGCTCGCTCCATAGCTCGCTGCGCGACTTTGAGCTTACTAATGAGGCCAACAGTAAGAGACCATGTCTCAGTTCCATAAGTCATCACTGGCAACACACACTGATTGAAAACTTTCGTTTTCAGGCTCTGCGGTATTTTGGACGAAAAGATAGGACGAAGCTTCCCGAACGCTGCCCAGCCGAGTTGGATTCTTCGCGCCACCTCTTTGTCGAAGTTGGACCTACCTAATTGGACAATCTGTCCTAGGTAGACATACTTGTCGACAACTTCGAGAGTATCGTTCCCAACAATTACCGGTATAGGTGGAACATGAGCATTAGACATGATCTTTGTCTTGTCCATATTCATCTTAAGACCAACCTGCTGGGAGACTCTACTGAGGTCGTTGAGCATGGTGCTAAGGTCCTCGAGCGATTCCGCCATTATGACTATATCATCGGCAAAACGAAGGTTAGTGATGTACTCGCCATTTATGTTGATGCCAGATCTTTTCCACTCCAAGAGCTTGAAAAACATCCTCCAATGCGTTTGTGAACAGTTTCGGAGAAATAACGTCTCCCTGTCTCACGCCTCTTTGCAATGGAATTTGTTCCGTACTCTGGTCCTGTAGTCGGACTGACATAGTGGCCTTACTGTACAAACACTTCAAAACTTCGATATACCTATAGTCAATTTGGCATCGCTGCAAGGACTGCAGCACCGCCCAAGTCTCGATTGAATCGAAGGCTTTCTCATAGTCCACAAACGCTAGGCATAACGGCCGATTATACTCTTCGGTCTTCTGTATAATCTGGCGCAGCGTATGGATGTGGTCTATGGTGCTAAAGCCTTTTCGGAAACCGGCTTGTTCGGGAGGCTGGAATTCATCAAACCTGCGTGCGAGACGATTCGTAATGACTCTCGAAAACAGCTTATACACATGACTCAAGAGCGAGATGGGCCTATAGTTCTTCAATAAGGTGTTATCGCCTTTTTTGAAGAAGAGCACCACCACGCTCTTGTGCCATGCCTCTGGCGTTGTACCTTCAAGGATGACAGAATTAAATAACTTCTGGAGGACTAAAAGTACCGGTCTACCACCCGCTCTCAGAAGTTCAGTCGTAATTCCATCTTCACCTGGTGCCTTGTTGTTTTTAAGCTGTTTGAGGGCCATTCTAATCTCGTACAGGCTGACATCCGGGATATCTTCGGTATAGTGTCGGACTAACTTGGCTCTGATGTCCTGAGCTGTGTTAGTAGCGGGCTTACGTGTCGAGGTGTATAACTGTCCATAGAAGTTCTCGATCTCTCTCAGAATCTCAGGCTTGGATGAAATGATGCTACCATTTTCGGTCTTCAGTTTTGTCATTTGGTGTTGCCCAATAGACGAATCCTTTGCGAACACTTTAGAGCCTTGGTTCCGCTCAATTGCGGCCTCAATACGTGAAGTACTAAGAGCACGCAAGTCGTGTCGCAAGGAACTCCAGATTCGTCTATTGAGTTCACCGTAGGCTGACATATCAACTGAAGACTGCAGCTTCATTTCGCTCCGGTCGGCCATTAGCTCAAGAGTTTTTTCTGAGAGCTTTTGAGTCTTCTTTCGGCGTTGGGTCTTAAAGAATTTCGATCCAACAGCTTGGACAGTTTCCACCAACCCGTCGTTTAGCTCGTCCACTGTGTTACAGTCGGCTAGGCACTGGAAGCGATTTTGGAGTTCCAGCTGAAAGCCTTCGGGGTTTTGGATTTGGACAGGATTTGGACGGAGCGTAGACTTCACCAGACGTGACCTTTCGAGCTTAACATTGATATTCAATGTGCCTCTAACAATACGGTGATCGCTACCGGTTTTCACCTTGCTGATCACAGAGACATCATCGAATATGTGCTTCTTGGTCGTCATGATGAAGTCTATCTCATTTTTAGTGGAACCGTCGGGACTTATCCACGTCCACTTCCTGGATGGCCGCTTCTCGTAGAAGGAGTTCATCATAAAGAGTTCCTCCTTCTCCATGAAGTCAGCCAGCCTCTGTCCTCGAGGGTTTCGCTGCCCGTATCCAAATGGCCCCACTCTCAGCTCATCGCTATTCCTTGTGCCCAACTTCGCATTGAAGTCTCCCATCACAACGGTGAAGTATGTTTCGGAAGTATGCATGGCTTCGGATATGTCCTCATACATAGCTTCTACTTCATCGTCTGAGTGTGCCGACGTCGGCGCGTATACCTGTATAACCTTCAACGAATACCGTTTGGTTATTCGGAGTACCAGGTACGCTACCCTGGCCGACACACTGTCGACTTTGACCACGTTGTTGACGAGAGACTTGCGGACGAGAAACCCGACACCTCCTTGGGAGAGTTGGTCTCCCTCCCGGTAGAAGAATAAGTTACCGGAATTTAGGATTATCGTGTCCTGTCCCTGTCTTCGGACTTCAGACAATCCCATTACATCCCAGCGTAACTTACCCATCTCCGCCTCTAGCTCGACCATCCTTTCGTCAGCCTTCAGTGTGCGCACGTTATGTGTTGCCAGGGCCAGGGGTCGTCGTTGGGGTTGGTAGCCGGGCGTCTGCCGGGGATTCTTCGCACCCCTTGCCCTGCCGTTACCGTGGCCGCTACCGTAGCCACGGGATAGCAGAGCTGCCGGGGACTGGGGGCCGTTTTTATTTGTGCTTGTCATTAGGGGGGGGGGGGTTTGCCATAATCACCACGCTTGGCAGGCGGCTTGGTGATCGCAGTAGGTGAAGATTGATTGCCACCAAGACCGAGGGGAACGCTGCGACCCATTCCCTGGATATTCCCTTAGCCGCCTTCTACGGCACCCACGGGAAGAGATGGGGTGGTCCTATTCGTAACCGGGACCACACGGCATAGAAACTAACGTGAGTAGTATTCATATTTCTATTTATATAAATTATTGTTTATTAACTGGATATTTACCAGTTGCAACAGCGCTGGAATGTCGGTCTCGAAACAAATAAATTACTTGGCAAATATCCTAGTGATAAGCATTATTTTACAAAAAATTGTCAGTTTATAAGCTTCACCAAAATTTATTTTGTGGAACCTATCGTGATTTTCTTATAAAAACCTTAATATTTGCTAGGTACATACATTTTTATTATTCACATTGACTAATTCTAAAAGCTGAAACGATTGCGAAACGAAATGAAAGTGGTATGAGTAATCGCCTGGGCGGGCGGCGCCCAGTCGAGCGCGGAAGCCCGGCGGGCGGCAAATTGCGCGGAATTTTACGCTGCTAATGAAACTCGCGTAACTAAGTTATGAGTTCATTAAACGCTCGCGTCTGAGTGATTTAATTACTGAGCCTGGATTTTAGAAAGTGCTTAATACCTATTAGTGCTTTCAAGTTATATTTGGTTCTATTTGAGGGTTTCAGATACCTATAGACCTCGTAACAATGTCATCTTTTTATCACGATTCAAAGGGAAGACAGGGCGACATGACTCAAGGAAGGGGGAAAGGAGTACGAAAGGATGGGGAAAGAGTGAATGAATATAGAAAGGGTAAATGGAAAGGAATGGTGAAGTAAGACGTGGAGGATAGAATTAACTGATGTGAAGCCAAATCGAGCCATGTCAATTTTCAAAATGAAGCAAGTAGTGTGTTCTAGTTTTGATGGTAGCGTACCGTCAGGTGTCGCCGCAATAACTTCCGTGCAGCACGCTCATCATGACTCACGGATATTCCCGGGTCCTGACATTTTCACGTCGTCATACAACTAATGTCAAAGCATCGTTCACTAAACAGCCCCTCTGAAAATTTGAAAGGTCGAAAATTACCAAAAGAGAGGTGTCTTATAGGTAAGGGTATCGGTGTCGAATCGTCAACGGTGGCATTTGAATTCTGTTTTATACTCAAAAGAGCACCGTGACAAAAATGACGTTTCTCGTTTGGAAATACCTGTGCTTACCATACCTGAAAGCAAACGAGCGGTACAATAATAGTGTAAGCTCTCAGTGTTTATTTAGAGCTCGCGCAGGTTTCTTTCACACAAAATCTGAAAATGTTGAATTCCCTTATTACTGAAATATTAATTTAAGTACATCATCCTAAACGCAGGCTTGTGTAATATGCATATTTATTGTAAGGTTTCATACCGCTCTACTCTGTATAGGCAAGTAGATACCTACGCGTAAATGTATGCCCAAGTATTCAGCTTCTGTGCTTGACAATGCCAAAGTTTAACCAATGAATATACCCAATCCATAATAGAGCTTAAGAAGCAAGAAAAGCTTTTTATTGGACGTCGTTCTGAAAAGATATTGAGTAAGTTGAAGTCTAGCAGGAAATGAGGTCGAAGATGAACTGAAATAATCCAATCTAGATTTTTATGTTGATGTGTAACACTATATTATGAGTAAGTGCCTATGTCTTTCTAGGTCATATTATTATTTTTCGTTATCCAATAGCATAAAATATCGTTTCGATGTGTACAATAAATTATTAATGAGTACAAACTATAACCTTACTTTACTGGGATACGCTGGAAACCAGAAACTCCAAAACCAAAAAAAATAAAAACAAAAAGAAACAGTAATCCAAAAAAAAACAAAAAAAAACAGAAAACCAGAAAAAAAGAAAAAATCCAGAAATCCAGTAGTTAGAAGTTGTTTCATGATAAAATCATTTAAAGCATTCAAATATAAACGAGTATTCAACATTTCAATCTCAAAAACCCTTTTTGAGATTGAAATGTTGTCCTAACACACGTATACGTAATATCCAAATTAACAAATTAACCATTGCATCTACACAAATGTTTTGAATTCCTCAAGCAATAAATACATCTAATCCAGGATTGGCTTCCGTCCTGCTAACTCCTAATTATGAAGGTATGCTGGCACCTCGCCATCACCGCGCGTACAACTGCATTACTTCATCGGCGGGTGAATGACTTGTTTATGTAAGAAACATGATTATTTAGAGTCAATGGCATTTGTTATTCAAACTTTATGTGTTGTTATTCATTTTAGGCAAAAATTTAACACGATCACCATCACAACAATGCCACAAGCGGAAACTGTTTAAGGCTTTCTTATGTTCATCATCATCATCAACAGCCTGAAGGCGTCCACTGCTGAACATATGCCTCCCCACAGAGCGCCACTTTGAGCGGTTGCTTTCCTCCTGCATCCATCATTAGCTCTAAGTTTTCCAAGTAAAATAAACTGAGGACAAAACTGTGTCATCCACCAAACCGTATTTGATTACATGTGGTTAATTATGAGTTATAAGTACACTCTCTTCCTGTGAGAGATCAGAGAAGGCCAGTGTCTTGGTTTTTTGAGGTGCTGCTTTTTACCCCGACGATCCTTTTCTTTTTCTCTTTTTAATTCTTTATTGACAAAGCATTTGAGCACTGTCTAACCTGATGGAAAGCCATGACGCAGTCTACGATGGTACATGCTTGCCTAGAAGATACCTGTTCACTCTCGACTGAAAGACTCCCAGATCATAGTTAGCTGGAAACAAGGACGCCGGCAAGGTGTTGGCTGTTCGCACTATAAAGTGGATGGAATTTCAACCATATATGGGTAGTGAAATGGAGTTCTTTTGGCATGAATACATATGTTATCAAGTTAACGTATTGACGTATTTCTACTACTGCAATGTTTTACATTTTTTTCTAAGAATGGTTAAGACTGCCATTGGCCAATATAGCTATCATCTATCCCAATAGCATTTACGAAATAAAATCACAATCAAAAGTATTTGAAATTCAAACACATTATTGATATGTTCGATGCGCGATCAATCGATCACCTAGTCATTTCGCGTAATGGCCGCCCGCGGGCGAAATGTGAAATGGCTTATCGACCACTTTCGATAAAGCTTTTAAATTTAGAAACGATTATTTCGATAATATAATATTGATGTATTAGTCAACAAACTGTTCAGAAAACAAAAGTCTTCCTGACTGTTTGATCCCATTGTTGTAGGGAGAAGAAGTAAGAATATAACTCTCTTCCCGTGGGTGCCGTAGGAGCCAGCTATAAGGGAATATCCAGGGAATGGGCAGCAGCATTCTCCTCGGTACATTAGAATCTTCTGCGATCACCAAGCCGCCTTCGAAGCGCGTGGTGATTATGGCAAATCCCTCCCCTAATGGGGAAGGCCAAGTTCAGCAGTGGGCGTGCTCCGGCTGATGCTGATGTGGAGAGAGAAGTAGATTTTCGTGCAAATTACTCTGTGAAATCAGTAAAACGTTATTTATTTATTGTATTGTTTGAAGGGCTAGGGCTGGAACAGCATTAAAATCGTTTTAATTTCCACAGAATTCGCCCTATTTGGTTACCTTAACCACACTATAATATAATCCTAGACCTTAACTACGGGTAAAAAGCCCACCCTAACTCCATGTTTCTCGTAAGTTTGTCAAACTCATGTTAGCTTAACACACCAAATACTATACGCTCATTGGTTGAAGACAGCCAATGAGTGTTCAGTATTTTGAAGTTGACATGAGTTTAACTTTAACAAACGTACGAAAAACTGGAGGTAAGTCTCTTAATTACATTGAAATTTCTTGAAACTTAATAAACAAAGAAATTACTTTTCAACCTCGTAGTCTCTTATTTATCCAGTCTAGCAAAAGGAAAATACCACAAAGTATATAAAAGTCACCTAAAATAACTATAGGCTTGTACGTGTACGTGACACAGGGCTCTTACTATATTGGTTACTGTTAACAAAAGACCTACAATTGATTTATTCTGTGTACCGTACTAAGATATTAATGTTCACCATAGGTGGGCTCCTATTTCATATCAATAATTTGTATGCTATTGTTTCAACTGATCATGGGAATTTCATTGACTAACTCTATACTCGTCAGCGCCTAACTAAACACAGAGCAGGAAAACAGATTACTGATAGAGGTTATTTTTTTGATTGTTTATTTTCCCCTGCTCTGTAATTCTACTCAAATAAAGCTGCCAGGACATCGTGATATGCCGAATTCAAGCAGCTTAGATAAAAAACAACTGTGATAAAAACAGAAAAATGTCTATCATCATGGAATATATTTTTAAAGTTCCTAAAAGTTTAAATCGCGTGATTGGATTCGTATCGCGATGGTTGCTAAAATTTTTAGGAACTGTAGGTGATATCTTTGTAGAAAGGATTTTTTTAAATTTTTATGTAAAGGAATGGCATGACGAGCTAGTCGTTCACCTGATGCCGCCCGTTACAGATGCACTGTCACTCGGAACTCTAAAATTAAAATTTCGGTGACACTGCACTGCGCACGTCATCCTGAGACATCACACAGTCTAGTAATAAGATTTCTAGACTGCGAGACCAGAGAACGAAATGTCGAATAATCATAATTTGCTTTCTATAGAGATTTTTTTTCTATGACACGTAATGAGTCTGCCGTCTTATTAGAGTCCGAAATTCATTTATCAGTTTCTTGACATAACATTTAGGTACTGAATGGTATCTTACGATACTTGTCACAAATGATCGCTTGAACCAGACGCGACCTTTTATTGGTCGATTGAATATTATTTATAGATGTTATAGCTTTGACGCAATCGTGAATAATGATTGGTGATTTATCTATTTCCTACTTTGGTAACCCCACTTCCCACTAATATTAAAAATAAATAAATAACGCCCAACGATCACATACACAGATCCTGGACCCTAACTAGGATTCCCTTTATCTAGGGACCCAGGAACTGGTTCCACAACACCTAGACACAGAACAAGTATTAGCGCTTTTTTTTCTGTGCACAAATACTTGTCCTGTCGCGGGAATCGAACCCGCCGCCTCCGGGCTACGAGCCGACCTGCTCAACCACCGCACCACGGAGGCTGTCATGTCATGTTAAGATTGCGAAAGTTTGTGTGTGTGAGGGTGTGTATGTTTATTACCTTCACGCAGCAACAGCTGAACGGATTGACATGAAATTTGGAATGAAAATAAATTAAATACGCTGGTATATGTTAATACATAGAGTACACTTCATTTTTTACATTTGATTTACGCGGTTGAAGCCGCGGGGCACTATAAAAATAAATAGTAGGTACTTTAAACTGAGATATTTTTTATTTTTGAAACCTAAGGGTGGGTTTTCAGATCCGTCTTTAAGGTAACCAATGGATAAAAATTCTAACAAATGACCGTTGGTTACAATTTTTTACTAGGTGGTAGGACTTTTCTGCAAAGTTCGTCTAGGTCGGTATCACCGCTTTGCCAGTTATTCTGCCGCCAAGCAGTAGTGTGCAAGCACTACTGTGTTCCGGTTTGAAGGGCATTGTAGGAAGTGAAATTACTGGGCAAATGAGACTTATGAACTGATCTCACAGACTAGGAATCTGATTACTAGACTGTGTGATGTCTCAGGATGACGTGCGCAGTGCAGTGTCACGCGAAACTTTTTTGTTTTAATGTTCCGAGTGACACTGCAACTGTTATGGGCGGCCATGTTGCTTAACATCAGGTGAACGACTAGCTTGACACGTCATTCAATCGCAAAAAAAAAATGTTAAACCATTAGTTACGTTAGCTACGAATCAAAAACACACCCTAATTAAGAGACCATTTGGAACAACAGGCAAATATTTTTTTGTAATTAATAAATTATATTATACGATAGAATACGATTGTTTATTACCATACCACTCAACGCAGAAAGAGCACAATGGATTTTGGAGAAAAGTAGGTTAGGTTAGTACACAGATACAATTTGGCTTATAGGATAGTTGATTCGACCATCCGTGAAAGAAATATGTAACTTAAAAGCTTGTTTAAAAGAGCTAATACTAACCCAACAATCGCCGCCATTAGCACCTATTCAGTGTTCATTTCCATAACTGTCAGGACCATTGTCACCACCACTCTAACTGCAGGAACAGTTATTGCCCTAACATCGGTTAAAAACATAGATGTACTCAATAAAACCTATCTTTTCGTCTAAAATTGTGACAACTAGCCACAGAAGTCATAAACCAAGAAGTCAAGTCAGTATTTCCCTTTTTCGTCTCCCACAGAGCACAAAACATTTGATTTGCTTTCTTACGATCAGAGACACAGCATTTACAGTTAGCTAGGTTTGTGAAATTGAGTAGATACTTGCATAAAATAATGTAAGTTTAGAAACCTATGCATATATAATATGTAAAATACGGATATATATATATCTTTTATTTGTTTGGCTCGTTTTATTTATTGTATTTTTTGTAAATTTGTTAAGTTTTGTCCTGACGTTCGTGGTGCCACAAATGGGTTCCGACTGAAAATCAGTAATTAAGGTCTTACTTAGGACCTTAATTGTATGCTGAGTCGGAGCCTATTCGTGACACCGCGCAGCATTGCACTGCTGGTGTTTGTGGTAGGTAGTTATATAATTTGTGTTTGTTTGTTTACTTGTAGTGTCAGTATTGATAACCTACCTAAGCAGGTAATATTATTAAGGTATTGTGATGTGATATCATGTAGTGTAATGTTGTGTATGTCACGAATAAATGTATTTTCTTTCTTTCTTTCTTTCTTTCTAAAATACCGCAGAGCCTGGAAACAAAGGTTTTAAATCAGTGTGTGTTGCCAGTTCTATAACTTATGGAACTGAGACGTGAAATGAGGAGATCCGCAGGAGAACTAAAGTGACCGATATAGCTCTTAGAATTAGCAAGTTGAAATGGCAATGGGCAGGCCACATCGCTCGTAGAACTTACAACCGATGGGGAAGAAGGGTTCTCGAGTGGCGATCACAAACCCCAGCCTAGGACGGCCCCCACTACGTGGACCAACGATCTGGTGAAAACCGCGGGGAGCCGATGGATGTAGTAAGCGAGCAGCCGTTCAAAGTGTCGCCTTCTGGGGGTGGCCTATGTTCAGCAGTGGACGTCTTGCGTGTTGTTTTTAGCGGGATTAAGTCCTGGGTTAAACAGAAACTGAAAAAAAAATACGACAAGTTGGCTTCTGGTGAGAGAGTAGCTAAATCTGATTTGAAAAAAATGCTTGCTTCGCTCAAGTTCGCTCTCTTCTTGTCGCTCAAACAAGAATTTCTATTTTTTTAAACATAGCCAATTGTGTGCATCACACCCAATTTAAACGGATCACTTACGAGGAGCGCAATGTCTTCCTTCTATGGTTGACATTAAGGTTAAAACCAAATTTTAGCGTGCCAGTATTAGCTTTCTCTTGTTGTTTTAGGTTAATCTGCAAATATAGCCAAGTATTTTCTAATCGGTAACCGTTGTTTAAACTGCCTACTTTTGTCTGGATTCCGTTTATGTTGTGACACATGACTTGACCTGAGCAAATATGGAGCTAATTGTTTTATTTACAAAGGTCGATAATCGCGTGGCTTTGTTGGCGTTTCTATTTAGCCATCAGAATCATCAGATGTCACATAGGTACTTAAGGATAGTTTCAATAAAAATACTTTATTCTTTAAACTATACTACTACAACTAGTAGTACCACTAAATACTACAAGCTACACAACCTACTAAAAACATTTGGACTGTATTGTATAATTATGTATATATTATGTTTATAGACAGTTCAAATGCTCCAGCCCACTACCGGTAGATAGTGTACCCGACATGCTGGCAGCATCGCCCCGTTGAGTTGCCCGTTGCAAAAATCTTATATAAATAGTCTTGGTTGGTGGTAATTATTGTTCCAGGTAATCAAAACAGCTAGATTTTAATCAACTTCAAATGTTGTTATCACAACTCACTAATGTTATAAAAACACAGACAAATTTTCAGAGCGCTTAAAAATAAAATGAACACTAAAAAAGTTATGGTCTACCTACCTCATTAACCCCAAATAAAGCCGGGTGCACACGCGCCCACGCATCTGCCACCATTCTGCTTTCCATTATCATTGTAAAGGGGGTCTAGGTCGCTCGTAAATATGATATAAATGAGATATTATTGTGGTGAGACGCACCTAATTGTAATTAGGCATTGTGTACTCGGCTTTACAATTTTGATGCTTGACAACTTTGTGAAGTTTTTAGCGAATGTTAAAGGCGTCTACGAATATTAAAATTATATCTGAGTGGTAGCTCAGTTGGTACTTGGTAGTAGTTCTGCCTTCTGAACTATAGGTTGTGGGTTCAATTCCCACCCAAGCAAACGTTTGTTTGGTGAACGTAGGTGTTTGTTCTGTCACCATCATCATCATCACCAGCCTGAAGACTTCCACTGCTGAACATCGGCCTCCCCCAGAGAGCGCCTCTATGAGCAGCTGCTCTCCTCCTGCATCCATCGGCTCCCTGCGGCTTTCACCAGATCGTCGGTCCACCGAGTGGGGGGCCGGCCTATGCTGCGTCTTTCGGTTTGTGGTCGCCACTCGAGAACCTTTCTTCCGCATCGGTTGTCAGTTCTACAAGCGATGTGGCCTGCCCATTGCCATTTCAACTTGCTAATTCTAAGAGCTATATCGGTCACTTTAGTTCTCTTGCGGATCTCCTCATTTCGGATCTTGTCGGAGTTCCAGCTTACCTCCCACATAACAAAAAAAACCCTTACAAATTATATTGATACATCCAATTATCTTGAAAAAAGATAAAAAATCAATAACTTCACGTATCAAAAGCTTCGGAAGGTCATCTCTTTATAATGTCACTCAAATTGACAGTTTGCGAGGGGAAAAAACATGGAAAAAATAGCTTCAATCTTGCAATAAAGCACCGACTCTAATGGTGCCTTTGTCTTTGAAGAATCGATAAACAAACACAGATAAGTGAAAAAAACATAGCCTTAAAAACATGGATTTTAAGTCCATGTAAAAAAATGATTTATGGCTGTCATTTTTGACTACAGTGACGCGATACAGCGATACGGGGGTACAAGAAGGTTGCAGACGTTGCAGTAGATATACTGGGTGTAATTGAATTCATTAGCATCCTTTGAAACTAGGTAACTACTCATGACACTGGTCACGTGTGGACCAAAATTTATGAAATTTAACATATCGATTTGGTATTGATAATATCTCCAAAAAATGCGATAACTTACTTAATCAACTGCTACAGTACAAAATTACATTAAAATAACTAAGCACTGTTTTCAATGATTGCATACAAGGCAAAAAAACTTTTAAAAGTAGGTATCTAAATCGTTCGTTCCAACTGCGTTAGGCGCCGCGCGCCGCGGCAATCTTCATCATTTTCAATGAAAAAGATTTTCATTTGCGCTCTTTACCCTTTAATAATTAACAATAAATGATCTACTCTCGAGCACTCAATTTATGCTAATGAATTTAATTGTATCCTGTATAGCCAATTTATTTTTAAATAAGAAGTACTTACTTCAATGCTTAAAGCGAATTACACACAGTCCGTAATGCTGTATACGTCCCGCCAAGAGCACCCACGATCACAAAGCAGGAAAAAAATTAAGCTCGCGCGACCGATTGAGACGCCTTTTTGACACTTTGCATCGTTTTAGAATGAAACCTTAGGTTTACCTGCGCAGATGACATAAAACGTACTACCCAGTCTTGTCATTATTGTTTGCGCTTGGCGCCTATTGCTAGGCACAAATTTTACTGTTACTTTCGCCTCTATCAAGGCGAGAGCGTAATTTATTTTCTTGATATGTGCCCACAATGCAAGACCTCTCAAGAATTTGGGATTGCATGACAATGACTAGGCTCGACTTACGTCACAGGCATGGACGACGAACGTATACGTTGAGTTGAGCCACAGAATAGATAAATAGTGCCACGTTGGTTGAATGAGGAGATCCACAAGAGAACTAAAGTGACCGATGTGGCTCTTAGAATTGGCAAGTTGAAATGGAAATGGGCAGGCCACATCGTTCGTAGAACTTATAACCGACGGGGAAGAAAGGTTCTCTAGTGGCGATCACGAACCGGAAGACGCAGCGTAGGCCCGCCCCCCACTAAGTGGACCGACGAACTAGTGAAAACCACGGGGAGCCGATGGATGCAGGAGGCGAGCAGCCACACAATGTAACGCTATCTGGGGGAGGCCTATGTTCAGCAGTGGACGTCTTCAGGCTGTTGATGATGATGATGATGATGATGATGACTACGTTGGTTGAACCCTTATTAGTAGAGCCTGGCGTCCGGGCGTACAACATGATGGACTGTTTGTAAGGCTTATTTCCGACATCATTAGTGTCTGATAGTCTGCCTGAATCAAAGATTATAAAGCCCGTTGATAGCTCGTGAACATAATTTCTCGTACAAACACGACACACCTGCGCGGGCAGGGGACGAGGTAACAAAACGAGACAAAGCTATACGAAATTACAAAGGACAGAGCAGGATGGAACAAAAGACATCACCGGGTTCCCGTGATTTGTATAAAAATAGTAGTTGAAATACACTACTAATTGTCGTACGAGGGGAAGTTGTATCATTGGTCAACTGGATTTATAGTCAATGGCCTGAATGCAAGACGTTACCAAGCAAGCACTAGACTACCTACTCTAGGATTCGATCATGAAGACTCTAGGCAAGCATGCTCTATTACAGACCACATCATTGTTTAACATCAGGCGAAACTGGTCAAATTCTTTGCCTGTAACGAATTTTTTTGAAAACAATCCATTCTACAAGGCGAGCTATAGCTCTGCTCGTTTGGTATACCAATTGAGCAACGCGGGCAGTCAAATTTATTATAAAGGTACTTACAATCAATTTTTAATGAGCAAGCAAAACCGAATGTATAAAATTGAAATGAATTTAGACGTATAGTCGTGATACTGTTACACATCGAATGTTATAGGTTCTACGTCTTTAATAACAAGCCCTGTTATAGTAAACAGGATAATTCCAGTTCATTATTATTTTCTATCCTAAAGTTGGAGACTAATATCATAATAATTAATACCATACGTAATATATCGTTCAAAAATGGTTTAAGGTGACATCTATTGCCATTATTTTATACTGAAAAGTTCCAGAGACGCAATTTTCATTTACTTGGATGACATATTTTTATTGGGTACCCAAGATACAAGCTTAGCCTGGTGTGGGGCCCATTGTAGTGTGTATTAATTAAGATTATTTTAATACATTATGATACAAGTGTGCGAAGTTGATCATTGCACCCGAGGCGGTATTATGCGATAAGGGAGCCGAGAGTGTAATTGTGTGTGACCAACTTCGCACACTTATATCATAATGAACTAAAATGTCAATGTTTGTTTGTTTGTTCTTATGACAACCGGGACCGACGACGGCTTAACGTGCTCTCCGAGGCACGGAGCGGTGGCATCGAAAACTGCACATAACTTACTAGATAAGTCATTGGTGCAGGGCCGAGGATCGCGAACCCGGTGCCGTAAGATTGCGAAGCGCACATGCTACCGCTCGGCCGCCATCGCTCAAACTTGCAAACGTACGTTGCACTTTAATATTTCTTACTAGCGGTCCGCCCAGGCTTCGCACGGGTTTAATAGTTTTCACAGCGCACTCGATGTAAAGAATATTTTAGGTAACTTTTTTACTCCTTGGGTCACATTATTGGAATTTTAGTAAGGAACCCTAATTTTTTTGAAAATATAATATAGCCTATGTCACCCGGGGATAGGGTAGCTTCCCAACAGTGAAAGAATTTTTCGAATCGGTTCCGTAGTTTCGGAGCCTATTCAATGCAAACAAACAAACAATCAAATCTTTCCTCTTTATAATATTGGTATAGATGTATGAGGGTACGTACATACCTACAGGGTGAATTTTTCAATATGCCTAATTTTTTATGGATGACAGAACGGACCTGTGACCGATCGAAACTAACTCAATTATAGCACAGACAAGATTAATGTTTACTTTTTAGTAATTTTTAGTACTATTTCCGTTACGTACATACATTTTGAGACACCCACCTATAGTTTCATTAGAACAAGAGAAACACGGTCAAAATCGTTCTCCGCATGACATCATATTTGACATAACACCTATTAGGTATTTATTGTGATGATGCATGATGTTATTAATGATGTGATGAGACAAAAAATCTATACGTGATATTCAAGACAAAACGCTTGCTGAATCAACTTAGACATTAATAAGGATACATTAACTTGAGATGGATTAGTCATTCAAAATCTACGTAACGACCAAAATAAATTGTAATTTTGTTTATTTTTCGCTATAATAACGTAAGTATCAAAGCAGTTATTAATACCTACCTGTTGCTCATAGCGAAGCACCACTATACCCGTTTCTAAGCGATCGGTAAAATAATTGATTGACTCAGGCGTGACTTCGCGGAAGTTCGTCTTAAATACAAAATGAAAAAGTATATCTAGTGTAATTCCGCTAAAAATATCATATAAGATTATCTATATTGGGGAAGCTGCAAATGATTGTTGTAGGCAAATGTATTACAAAAATGATACTAATATAAACAATTAAAATTAATTTTAAACAAATAACTTATAATACTGGTATTTAACTATTAACTTAGAATACTTAACTATATTAATTTAATTTAAATGAATATAAATAACTCCGAGAAATAATCTAAACGAGTATAATTATAAATTGAAATGAATATTATCCAAAATTACATATACCTAAAATATATTACATATACCTAACAACAATCACCTACACTAACCCAATATAGACAATCGGTAAAGTTAAGCAACGTTCGCTGCGGTCACTACTCTAATGGGTGACCGCTACAGCAAAATGTGGTATTTACAACTGAGCGCTACCGTGCTTCGGAGGGCACGTTAAGCCGTCGGTCCCGGTTGTCGTAAGACAATAGTCGTTAAGCCAAGTCAGAAGCCTTTGGGCGGCCTAAAAATCTGACACCAGAGCTGACCACTTGCCTACACGAGAAGAAGAAGAAGAATACCTGTCTAAGATATTTTCAATAAAAAATGTCTGGTTTAAAATTATGTAGATACTCATTTTATACGTTTAACCACGTCAATCAATCCTTAAAACACCGATACAAATACCACGAAAATAAAACAGTAAACTTACACCATAACTCTTTTTAACCCAAACAAAACGCCAAACGTTTCTCCTTTCAAATAGAAAAAAAACATTATCCCATGAAACCCAAGAAAACCACAAACAGTATCAAAGCTCCAGAAAAAACTTCCGAAACGGTATCCAGTATCCAAATCTCATTCGTTTGATCTCGCCTTTACTTACTTTAGAACACAGAATGAATAACAGTACTAGGATGTAGTAACTATGAAGTAATCTGTGTCGTTACTCCAATGTGCAGCATCCGGTCCCCAATTCTTGACGGATGAGGGGAATCTGGGTCGCATGTGAGGGGCATTCAGACTCTATGATTGATATTGGGGTGATCTGATTTGAATGCTTTGAACTAAGTAACAATGTCTTACGGCCTCACTGCGATCTTCGTATGTAAATCGGGATTAAAGTGATTTACTTTTACAAGGTTTTATTTATCAAAGTGCACTACTTAAGATGGTAGGACTTATCTGCAAAGTTCGTCTTGGTAGGTACCACCGCTTTGCCAGTCATTCTGCCGCCAAGCAGTAGTGTGCAAGCACTACTGTGTTCCGTTTTGAAGGGCATTGTAGCTAGTGAAGTTACTGGGCAAATGGGACTTAAGAACTGATCTCACAGTCTAGAAAACTTTTTAAACTGTGTAAAGTCTCAAGAGAACGTGCGCAGTGCGCAGTGTCACGCGGAACATTAATTTTAATTTTCTAGTGACACTGCATTCTGTTATGGGCGGCCGTGTCGCTTAACACCAGGCAAACGGCTAGCTCGTCACTTCGTTTACATTTTAAAAAATGCCCCTGCTTTTGTCCGCAGCTTACGCGGGGCCTTATCGGCTATCTTTCTTGTCTCTGGTCTTCAGCTTCACGAAATCTGTTTTCTACGTGTTTTTAATTTTCCAGGATCATAAGAAAATATGTAGTCTACGCAGTCAGAACATAAGCCAGATCTATGTCTCTAGATCAAGGAAATCTGTGAATCGTGAACGAGGCTTGAACTAGCATCCATTCAGGAATGCTTTTCTTATAAGCTATCGTACGTGACAAGTGATTTCATGTCCTTCATCCTTCAATTTTTACAATCAACTTACGTGGTCTCTAAATTACGCTGAGCAGGCGATATACTGGAATATCACTGCTCTATTTCTTTTTTTCCAAGTTCTCCGATTAAGGTGACGAGTACAGCCAGATGAGCAGGTCTAAATCCGTTCAAAGAAACATCAACCTTAAAGTCGTAGTATTAAATATCAATTCAGTCTGCACTACAGACGCTCAGCGTCTGCTTCAGCGCGGCGCTTACGACAAAGACAACGCACGAAATCACTGATTTTAACGGTTTTTAATTTTTTTTTTTTTTTATAGAAATATACTCGGTAGAAGCTCAGCAAAATCGGAAATTTCAAATTTTTTGAAAGAGGGTTGCGATTTTTTTCTATAGAGCTATATTTATTAATCTTGTATTTGCGATCATCACAAATGAGTTAATGAAATGAATTACATGATATATTGAATTCAAAGCTCCACGTGTTGTAATTACGCCAGGAAACGTCCCAAAAATCACCTTGTTTGGTCTACCCGCCGCCTTAAAGCTAATCCAAATTAAAACCTTGCATGTTAAACACTTGACACGGAACACTAGACAAGCTATCATTCATTAATTTAAAAACAAAGAAGTCCTTTCATTTTTTATTCGGTGACCAGACTCTGATTTGATGGTAAGCGGTGACCAGAACTAGGTCACGCATATGTTAGGGTTATCTAGTTGCGTGTCAATGACCAGTAGCAAGGGAAAAGCAAGCTTTTAAAATATAGGGCTCATTAATGAGACTGTAAAATGAACTTTAATTGTTAGTTATAAGAGTGAATATATTTTGCGTTGTAAAATAATTATATTTTGACGCACATGCGTTTCTGTGCGCACGTGTGGCAATTTCTTTAGATTTTGTTTATTTCAATTTGTTATGCACGTGTTAGAAAGGGTTAAATCGTGTGCAGTTGGCAAACAAGCTTGTATTTGGGTTTAAAGTTATTTGTAGTTACGAATACTGCAGATGAATTCGTAAAGGAAAAATTTGATTCAGTCGTCTGTTGACGGACCGTATTCCGGTTGTTAATGTGAGGCAAGTCACATAGGAAAGAGATAGATAGGAAAGAGGTAGAGAAAGAACAAAGAGTGTATAGAGAAAGGATGAATGAAGTGAGACCAGTGGAGAGAGCCGTGCGAAGCCGGGGCGGGGCAGCTAGTAAAAATATAAATAAATATACCTACTTAGTTTCAAGCAAATTTTCAGTTTGTTTAGAAGGTGGGAGGGTGGTCCATAAGGAGCCAAATTAATTTAATGGCGCAACTATTTTTATATAATATACAAAGTCGTAAAAGTCACCCCTCCCCGGTTATTATTGTAATGTTGATCGATTTAATATCAGTGGCTTAGTAAGTTATTTGTTGTTCCCATCGTTCATGTTGACTTTCCTCGTCTCCTAGTTATCATATTACTTATCTAACTTTTCTTAGAAGTCAACTAGATGTTGTTTTGGACCTTGGTAACATTAGCCACCAATATTTACCTCTGATTAGGAAGTGATGTCTATAAAAGGGTTTCTAACAAGTACTTGATCAGTTCTTAATCAGACATCGAGAAAGCAAGTCGAACTAATAAGACAAATAATGTAAGTCCACCACTTATATATACTATAATATAACTATATCCACGCTGATCTCCGTACAATATAAACAACTACTGAAAAGCTGTCTTGTCTTGAATGAAGAGAATATTACCTGACAATCCTGACCATTACATTATTAAAGTTAAACGTATCCCATATCCTATGTACATAGGCTCCTGTGGGTATTACAATTATTTTTTCTACCTTTGCTTAGTTTTTATCAATGACAGATCGGGCGAAAAAACAATGGTTTTTTTCAATAGGTAATCTTGGTTTAGCCCGACCGTTACAGTAACAAAATCTAACTCCAAAATTAATGAAGATGATAGCGTACGTACCTACTGTGCGAAATACTAATTAAAACACTTATTATTTACTGAAACATTGTGGTGGTACACTGGGTCCGTGGGGACCAAGAGCTCATCGCGTTTTCCAAAGTTTATCAGAGCGCCTGGTTGATGCGACGCGAATGCTGGCACTTATTTAGGTCAACAAATGGGTGGACTTCTTTAAAAAAAGTTTAATAAAATGATGAGTACAATATATACATTTAAAATTTCACAATACTATTTGTTTTATTTTATAAAAACTACTCTAGTATAGATTCTCTGTTAGTACAGAGAAGAGGAGTGATTTTGTGTTAGTTGTTCGGATTTATAGTTAAGTCTAGTGGGAATTCTGTGAGTTAAGTGCTCCACGAATCTGGAAGGGGGATACATTTTCGGAGTTCGGATTAAAGAGGTCCTGTTTACTCTCACCACCTCAAACTAAAGTTACAAGGTTGTCAAATAATTTATAGTAGATACTAAAGTACATAAATACCTTAGAGTATAGACTAAAGCAAAGAGAGATCATCAAAACGATATTATATTTGTACTGCTCACGCGTATCGCTACGTCAGTGGCGAAGGAAAGAAACAAACATAGTGATAAGTTACGCTTACGAATAGTCACCGTATCATTTTTTTCGACTCTAGTCAACTGTTTTTTGCTATACAAATCTGTCAGACTCATTACATCAAAGTGTCCAAATCATATAAAAAGTGTTTTTTTTTTTGAACGGGCTAATGCTGTTGGTCTCTACCGACCTTAACAGCGTCACCGGGCGGCTAAAAAAAAAAAGTTGTACGCTTGTTGTATATAGTCTATACTCTATGATAAATACCATTTCACGGAATAAGTACGTATTATAAATTACAGTAGGTAGGTATCGTGTTGTGGGCATGTGCTTAGATTACATATTTAGGCCAACATTGATAACAGTGTTTTTATTGATAAGGCATTGTGGATTGTTCTCCCTTTTTATAGGATTTATGCATGAAGAATAAGCTAGTGCTCTAGAGCAATCGGTTTCCTCGCAATATTCTCCACCATGATGATGAAAATGAATTTAATCGGACCACGCGCTGATGAATTACTACTAAGTACACATTTCTACTTTCATCCCTTCTCCCGAGACAACCGTGATGAATTTCGGGAAAAGAAGTATCCTACCTCGTAATATGACCTCAAATCATGCCAAGTTCCACTTGAATCCATCTACTAGTTTCGCGTACAGACAAAAATGAAAAAAAAAAACTTTTTGGCTACAGAAAAGACTATAGAGAACCATTCAAAAAAAATTTTCAAAATATCTTCAATGTATAGAATTGGACAAGTATAGATACCTACATAGGCAGTTACGTAGGTAAACTCAATCGTGCAAGTTATTATTTATAACTTCTGAATAAGGCCACAGTAATAATAAACTTAGCCAACCTAGCAACTGGTATCAGCCAGCTATTACGAGCTGATAACTCGACATTCCGCCTCATCTCTCATAAACGGACCTAGGCCACAGTCTAGGTATTCATCAATAACCGTGATCTATGAGTGCATTCATGTGCGGTATGGTACGGGTGCAGCGAATAGTTGACCCACTGGCGCCGGCGCTTATCCGATGGACACAGTGGAAATCGTGCAGTGGGGCAGCTCTAAAGAATACATTAATGGTCGAAATGTTAAGATTAATCTAAATTATGTTTCAATATATTTCTGTGCGTCAATAGACCCATTTTAACTTTTATAATTATGAGCTGTACATTAAAATAAGATTACAACTAACATGAATGGATTTAAACTGTAATATTTGGAAACTAGTAAATAACCCGTGATACGTTTATGTAAACGCCGAAATATTTCCGCTCCAAGCACAGTGATATTGTGCTTGTTGTGTGTCGAGATCAAGTGCATAGTAAGAGTAAAGACGAGACCTAATGGGCTGTCCATTAACTCCTACTTGTTCCATGCCATTGATATATGATGTGGGCGTTTAGGCGGGAAGTGGTCTAGAGGCGAATCTTATCAACCAGTCTCACGTGGGGGAGAGAGGGATTTGCGTAAATAACAGTATATAATTGCGAGTTACTGGGTTAAATTAAGTAATACATGTTTCTCCACTAAAATAATATGGTTAAATTGTACACAGTAATAACTATATATTATCGCGGTTATGCAAACGCCACATAGTAGCACAATATTATAGTCTCTCAATAGCGTAGCCGTCACTGGTCAGCCAAGTGCAAAAAATCTCACGTGAGATTTGAGAGATCGAGACAAACATCACGACATCTCACTAACTCATTTTGATGAATAATAAAGATGTATTCATCAATTTACGTATAACTAATGAAATCTTTGTTCTTTCTTTGTTATGTAATCGAACTAAAGCACATGTCCCACTGTATTCTAACCCACTGTGGCATCGGTCCATTCGCATTGACCCGCGTTGACACACGACTTTTACCGTATATAAAGGACCGATTGGATTATTTATAGACTGCCATTTTACTGCGGCATAGGAGCATATCATCATTATATTACCTACTTACGGGATTGCTTTACTCTGCATCCCTACTTATACAGTGTAAAAAGCGGATTATCTTAATTATTAATACTCTAAAATGTACTTGACAAAATAAAGTCTTACTTTTTTGGACAGACTGTGACAGTTCGCATAACATCATGAGCATTAATTATCCGGTTCCCACTTTTGGGACGTAGACCTTCTTAAAGGGAGAGGTTATGTGTTTCTGTTAAGGTCGCCCAGTGTGGATTAGTAGATAACACACATAGGTCTTATAATAGAGAGTCTTGAGACTGTTGTCACTCAGGATATGCCAATGCCACTCAAAACTTTATACAAGGTGAGTTTGAACTGGTATGTTATCCCGAAAGGGGGCGACTGGGACCATGATAGCCACAAGTTGTGAGAGCCTTACTTCAAACTGCGTGTTTCCAAACCTCCATAATTAAAAAACCACTCACTAAATTGCACGTGCGATAGCTACGAGAGTTAACAAGATACTATAAAAATTCATTTCTAAACACAGGTCGTTAAACTCATTTAGTGCATTCGGTCAAGGACGAAGTTCAACCACCCAGCTGCACTAGGGCTATCTTCGAACGTAAACTTTACATGGCATTTCTTCAATGAAAAACTATTAATTTAGAAAAGTCGTACAAGTAACATTGTCTACCTTGGGGAGTAGATTTACCCCCTTTTTTGGGATAACATACCAATTCAAACTCAGATAGTATAAAAAGTGGCACAGCAACTGCTGCAGGCAGCCTTGACGCTTAACATCAAACGACTAGCGACTTTGACTAGCGACTTTGATTACCGAAAAATACAAAATAACATTTGACGATGAACTGACAATAGCTTTACCTGTCATAGCTTTCCTGTCATAGCGTTACCTGTCACCATTGCAGTACAGAACTGTCAGATTCGTTCATGCTTGATAGCAGAATGTAAGCAATACATACTATCTTTATAAACATTGCAAAAGAGCAGTAAAGCTTTTATCATCAATAATCGCTCCTGTTCTAAGTTATAAGACTATATGCACACGGGGCCGGATTTGACACATATTTGGACTCCCTCCTTTATTAGAACACGGCTGGCGGACGCCTACGGCGGCCATTTTTGTACAATTTAATAAGGTGTTTCAATAAAAATGTTCTTGATTAATACTCAATCTTGAGTTATGGTTTATTTAGGTGTTACGTAGGCCTAATACGAGACTTGTTTAAGCCTAAAACAGAGCGTATCTAAACTTTTTATACAACCGTCACATTTGTACGTCGCATTGGTATTATACCGATTTATTTATAGACCTATGAATAATAATCTTAATTATACGTAACTTATAATAATTACTCGGAAAGGTTGCCTATTTTCATCATCATCATCATCAACAGCCTAAAGCTGCTCGCCTCCTGCATCCATCGGCTCCCCGCGGCTTTCACAAGATCGTCGGTCCACCTAGTGGGGGGCCGGCCTATGCTGCGTCTTCCGGTTCGTGGTCGCCACTCGAGAACGTTTCTTCCCCATCGGTTGTCAGTTCTACGAGCAATGTGGCCTGCTATTGCCTATTTTGCATGTAGATAATAAGTTGGTTTGTGCAAATGGCTTGACCGATTTGGATGAATTTTGCACAGTAGATTGCTTACCTACTCTACCGTGATTTGCACTTAGGATACTTCTATCCCGGATAATTAAGAGTACCGCGGGAACACGGGTCTAGCAGCTCAAACCGCGGGATACTTCTAGTACCTAGTGCATAAAAAAAACAAATGAAAAGCGCTACGAATGCCTAATAAAACCCTTCCTCTGTTAAAATCAGCTAAACCATAGATTTATTAGAGTAACGAAAATTCAAGGTCTGTGGCTAAAACAAACTAAGTCTTACGTGCATAAAACACAAATGAAATGCGCTACGAATGTAAAACCTTCCACTTTAAAATCACCGATAAAAATTAAGCTTTAGTGCATAAAAAAACTAAAATGAAATGCACTGCGAAAACGGGCTCCTGTTTTAAAATCATCGACCAACTAAGTTAGTTTTCCGTTGATTTTAAAAGAGGAGCCAATTTTACATTCGCCGCGCATTACATAGCTTATTACGTGCATAAAAAATAATTGAAATGCGCTATGAATGGAGAACTCCTCCTCTTTTAAAATCAGGAAATAACCGGCCAAGTGTGAGTCGGACTCGCGGCACGAAGGGTTCCGTACCACTATCTATCCTTACCATCTAGTGTTGAGTAGCAGTACTATTTAAAGCAGCGCCATCTATGACTCATCGGGTAAACGAGCAAAAAAATCACGTTTCTTGTATGGGAGCTCTTTAAATATTTCTTTTATTCTGTATTTTAGTATTTGTTGTTATAGCGGCAACAGATATACATCATCTGTGAAAATTTCAACTGTCTAACTATCACGGTTCATGAGATACAGCCTGGTGACAGACGGACAGTGGAGCCTTAGTAATAGGGTCCGTTTTACCTTTTGTGTACGGAACCCTTAGAACTAAAGCAAGACCATTAAAGACAATTAAATTGCCTTTGAGCTAATACACATTTCAGTATTTCACTAAATACTGAAATGTGAATAAGTAAGTACTAAATAGTACCTATTCATAACTATTATAAGAAGACGTTTACCTATTCAGTTTGGAATGTCAATACATGAGGTATATAATATAGGTAAGCCTCGTGGTGGCAGCTGACCGACACGTCACCGACACAGGGTCAAGGCGTGACCTTACCAAGTCACTGGCATATCAGCCCTGTGTCAAGCTACCTATAGTCACATAACACAATATAATAATAAAAATACCAAGTATATTCATCACCAGCTAGCATACCTGCCCGCCCTGGCTTCGCATGTGTCCTGTGGAAAGGAAGAGATATAGGGACTCCATATACCTCTTCCTTCTCTCTCCCTATTAGAGAGATAGAAAAAAATGGGCTAAGTGCGAGTCGGCACGAAGGGTTCTTTACTATTATCTATCCCTGCCATCTAGTGTTGAGTAGCAGTACTATTTAAAGCAGCGCCATCTATGACTCATCTGGTAAAAGAGCATATAAATCACGTTTGTTGTATGGGAGCCCCCTTAAATATTTATTTTACTCTGCTGTTTATTATATTTTGTCATAGCGCCAACAGAAATACATCATCTGTGAAAATTTCAACTGTCTAACTATTACGGTTCATGAGATACAGCCTGGTGACAGATGGACGGACAGACAGGCAGACAGACAGACGGACGGACAGCGGAGCCTTAGTAATAGGGGTCTGTTTTACCCTTTGGGTACGGAACCCTAGAAACTGGGAAAAGGGTGATTGGATGGGGTGGCGAAGGGAGGCAGGGGCCACCTATAGGTATTAAATATGTGAAACTAAAGTAGAACTAAATGAAATTTAAAAAAATTAGGAATAAAAAAAAGGCATTTATTCAGGACATCAGACAGCATTACAATAATTAACTTGACCTAAACACTAATTTATAAGAATTACCTACTTCTTAAAAACAAAAAACTAAAACATAAAGCTTAAAATAACCTGCTTGTGGAAGGAAAAGTGCTCAGAATGCTGGCAGCTATGATTACCTGCACGTATAGGTAATCCTAGGCTGGCAGCATTACCACGTTGAATGGCAATGCTAAATCTAATCTTCTGTAAAATAAAAGCCAGAGAAACTTATGTTTTGCCTAAAACATATAAGCAACATTGTATCTAACTGTCGTCCATCAAAACCATCCAGCACGCACCCGTCACGCCCACGCTTCAAAAGCTTTGGGTCTATTATAAGTACCATATACCCTTATTTGACAGGCAGACCAGCAATTACGAAAATAAGTGGAAGTATAACATAAGTAGTTTTGCAGACGACACCAATGTAATAAATCTAAAGCTCAACAATCACTGCAAAGCAAAGCACTACAAAGCACTGCAATCTGTTATGGGTGGCCGTGTCGCTTAACGCCAGGTGAACGACTAGCTCGTCACGTCATTCATTTACATTAAAAAAACACAGAATAAATAGTACTTGTAGAGTTAAGGGTCATAGTCAAGTCACTTTTAGAAAATATGACGTACCTACTAACGCAACTTCATTTCATCATCGGACTTTTCACACAGTGCCATATAACCCCAATTTAAGCTAAGCTTGTATCGGCAACAAAACTAGCCCCCATGGTCAGAGCACCCCATAATTCCAAATCATATTATGTAAATATAGGTTATCAAACGTCCCTTTTTATCACTTTTACCCCCGATTCCTTGTACATTTGTTAAAGTTAAACTCATGTCAGCTTTAAAATACTGAACGCTCATTGGTTGAAGACAGCCGATGATCAAAGGCAACCAATGAGTGTTTAGTATTTTTAAGTTGGCATGAGTTTAACTTTAACAAACGTAAGGGAAACCGAGGGCTAGTCCCTCCCTCTATAGAACTTACACGTGAGGTTTCTTACCACACCAGAGTTTAGAGTTACCTATATCTAGTTATGGACCACAGTCTCAGCTGGCAACAACGCGTCAATCTTCGTATTTTTACTAGCTGGTAGGACATTTCTACAAAGTTCGTCTAGGTAGGTACCACCACTTTGCGTAGCCACCGCCAAGCAGTATTGTGCAAGCACTACTGTGTTCCGGGTTGAAGGGCAGCTAGTGAAATTACTGGGCTAATGAGACTTATGAGCTGATCTCAGAATCTAGTAATCTTTTTTAGACTGTGTGATGTCTCAGGATAACGTGCGCTGCGCAGGGTGCAGTGTCACGCGAAACTTTATTGTTTTAATGTTCCGGGTGACACTGCAGCTGTATGGGCGGCCATGTCACTTAACATCAGGTGAACGACTAGCTCGTCACGTCATTCAATCACATAAAAAATTAAAAAATAAAATTTGGTTGCTTGTTGAACAGCCATTCGTTTCTTCATCATCACGGCATGAATTATGACTTTACCTATTGTGGTCAATAGAATCCATCAATTTAGTCAAGTGTTTATTTTCAGCCTACGTTCGTAAACATATGTAAACTCAAAAGTTACAGGAATTTCTGAAGGTCCGACCGCAATACTGTGGTAAGCTCAGTTTTAAAAGATGATGTGTTGTTCTTGGTGTAACTTACCGTATAATATAAATAGCTATGCGTGACTTATTGAATCGATTTCGATGAAATTGTGATCATGACGGCCATTTCGTTCTAGTTTACTCATTCAAGGTAAAGTAAACTTGCAGTAACGATAGGTATACGACAACCGAACCGACAGGGGAAAAAAGGTTCTCGAGTGGCGACCACAAACCGGAAGACGCAGCGTAGGCCCCCCACTAGGTGGAACGACGATTTGGGGAAAACCGCGGGGAGCCGATGGATGCAGGAGGCGAGCAGAAGCTCAAAATTGCGCTCTGGGAGAAACTTATGTTCAGCAGTGGACGTCTTCGGGCTGCTGATGGACCGTAGGTATTGCCCATTCCGTTTGAACTCAAATTCTCAGAAAACCCGAGGATCCTTGGAGGTGGTATCATCCGCTGATTCCAGTTATGTGCAACTTTGATTTACCTACGTACATGTATACTGATTCTATTAAGGTTATGGTTAAAAACTTTGGTTAGAATTAGAGTTTTTACTTTTCGTTACCTTAACTATGGATCAAAAACTCACCCTAAGCTATTTCACCATTTCAAAGCTTATTTTTAGATAGAGGAACATTCTGACCGAATCACCTGCTCAATTTATCTGAAGGAGACCAAGCAGTGTCGGATAGGTACCTATATAAATATACTATTGACCCCAACTTTGGAGCAACAAGACTAATATAAAATCAGAAACAAAAACATAAAATCCACGAATTGTCCATAAAAATCGCATAAAAATCTCCACACGCCGATTATACAACCTAGGAAGTTCAACCGACAAACTCCGATGACCATATAAGCTGATTTTGTACCATTTAAGTGCTCGCCACACCTAAAAGGACTATCGCATTGATAGCCTTCAAGGAACAATGTCACAATTTCTACAATTCATGATGACCTAATAATTATAGTCCATCGACCTTAAATATCGCGTAAAATTAACAATTATATGGTCGAGGAAGTGTGGTGACTCACACGGCTGCATTAAATTTAAAGGCGCCATACCTTCGCACCTTGACCGATATGAGTTGTTGCAATCCTGTAGTTTTCTTTGAAAGGAAGGGAAATAAATAAACAAATATGCGTGGACATTACAGGCAGCGCTATCTAGTCCCAAACTTAAGCATAGCTTCCAGATAACTGATAGTACTGCTACTCAACTTACTTAGACAATTTTTTGTTTTTTAAACACCATAGAATACAATATAACACTCTGGGTGTTCATCACACAAATGTTTGTCCCGGGTGGGAATCGAATCCACAACCTAGTTCAGAAGGCAGAGCTACTACCAACTGAGCTATCAGGCCAGTCAAATGCTCTCATTCTTCCCGTATGTGGGACTCGGAACCTCTAAAAACCTCCCCAAGAGCAGTCCTCCGATGAGATGGGCGAGATGGAGTCGCGTTAGCATTCTACCACCTCACCCCGGCGGTATAGGCTCTTTCCGGCCTCTGCTGTTGTGGAGGGGTGGCTTACATTTTCCAGGGTGCACCGCTGGAAGGTTCTTGGCCACACCCCATGTTTTTGTACCACTGCCTAGTCAGATTTTCTGTCACCAAAGCAGCAGTGTGCAAACACAACCGTATTCCGGTTTGAAGGGCACTGTAGCTGGTAAAATACTGGGCAAATGAGATTGACTAGACTGTGCTGATGTCTCAAAATGTGCAGTTTTTTGCATAGCACAGTGCAGTGCCATGCAAAAACTACGTTCTGAGTGGCAGCCAATTGTAATGGGCAGCCGTAGCGCTTAACACCAGGTGAATGACTAGTTCGTCACGTCATTCGTTTACATAAAATAACCATTCCAAAAGGCTCGCCAATGTCTCCAACCATCTGTACCAGAACCCAGGAAGCGTATGACACATGACTCGCGGACTGGAGTTGACAGGTGCCCAAATAAAGAAGTGTTGATTTGTACCAGTTCTACCGTAAACGGCACGCTTGCCCTTTGGCCTCGTGCCAGTGTCTCGCCCTATCTTTGGTAAGGGTTAAGGTAGCTCGTTCAGGGCACAAATTAGAGAACAACTTTTGGTTAATTGCCTTTGTGGAGAGGTAACCACAATTTAGCTAATGTCACGTAGAATGACAACAAACAAAGATTGTTCAGTGAAAAATTTTGGCACATGCAGGTAGGTAATGAATGAATGTGAGGTTCATCCAGGGCTTCGGATTTTTTAAGGAATGACGTGACACTGCATTGCGCATGTCATCTTGAGGCATCAGCACAGTCTAGTGATAAGATACCTAGAAATTTTTTTTTTGAATGCTCGGGTTGGCTCACTTTTGACAACATCTCACCTGATGGAAAGCGATGATGCGGTCTATGTTGGAGCACGTTTGCCCATGAGATGCCTATTCACTCTTGATTTGAAGAGACCCAGATTTAATTCACTTCTAGCGCCAGTGAAATGTCCACAAATATTTATATATTTATTTTATTTAGTGCTCTTCAAAGCGGAACAGTTGTGCTTGTACATAACTGTTTTGCGGCAGAATAACTGGCAAAGTGGTGGTACCTAACCTAGACAAGCTTTGCAGAAAAGTCCTACCACATAGTAACTGATGTATCAATAATTTGTTTAACTTTCACTTTGACTAAATAATGTAGCCGTATTTTTAGACCTATAGGTGGGACTTAAACGTAACCTAAGATTTAGTATAAGAACAACAAGAATTTTTATTCCACTAGATAACCAATTACCAAACTTGGTATTCTAACGGAAATAAACGGTAGTTTCACACGCTATTTACTAACTACAAATACTAAGGGTAGGATTTTGATCCGCAGTTGAAGAAAAGAAGAAAGAAAGAAAGAAATGTAACCAATGGTTAAAAATTATAAAAAATTTAACCAATGGTCAAAATTTGTTAGAGATTTTAACCATTGGTTACCTTAACTACGGATCAAAAAACCCATCCTAAGAATGACACTTTTAGAACTTTCGCAAAAGCTTGAACGAGGTTGGACATCTTTAGATGCTCTATAGTTACCTCATTCTTTTGCAAAGTCAATCCTAACTCGTCATGTTTTTTTGCGAAATTATCCGAATGTAAACAAGCGTATCCATCCAGGTGGGCGATAATGGCCACCTTATACGCAAGATGATATAAACGTTAATAATTCAGTATAGAATATAAGTATTATACGCCATTATGAGCACGTATCTGAGCAGCTGTTGTTATGATGCCTTATATGTTGTTACATAATTATTATTTTTACTAAGTTTTTAACATATGTATATTTAATACTAAACTAAACCAACAAACTAAACTATTCCATAAATATGAACTTCTACCAAACTAAAACTATAAAATTAACATTATAATACAAAACTAATCTAATAAACCACTACCAGTGGGCAAAGTGCCCTAAATGCTGGCAGCATTGCCACGTTGAATGGCAATGCTCAACCTTTGGCTCAAGTAGAGGCCAGTATTTTGGTCACGTGTTGCTTCGATCAGACGTTTAGATGGGTCTTTAAAAATTTGGTAAGTGCTTGGTCCCCGCGGCCCCAGCGTCTCTACTCCAAAAGGCGCAAACATAAAACCGCTATCTATGTGTTATGTAGATATCTATAACACATCATAATCATCATCGTCTTCATTTCGCTCTACGACACTAGCCGATTATCTATCCCTCTCTTTCTGAGTGACAGAGGCTACCCCATCTCTTCCCGTGGGTACCGTAAGGCTGCCCCCACATTAGGCGGTAGCGATATCGCCACGACACCGCGATATCGCGGCGACACACGCCGCACTATGGTAAAATGTCGCGGCGATACCGCGGCGATATCGCTACCGTCCAATGTGGAGGCAGCCTAAGAGTCGGCTAAGAAAATATCCAGGAAATGCAAGGAAGTCAGCAACCACGAACCGGAAGACGCTGTAGTGTGTGAATTCAGACTTGCACCGCTACATCCTATTAACATGCGTCCGTAGGTACAGGTCGAGCTGAGAACGTGCCATATAGTAAAATAGACTAATCAGACGCGACATTATCTAACTGAGGTCATTGTAACGTGTGATAATAATAATTATGATAAAATATTATGATGTGTTAATCTGATAATGATAACACTCGT
Organism: Ennomos quercinarius; assembly: GCA_910589525.2. NCBI lineage: Eukaryota > Metazoa > Arthropoda > Insecta > Lepidoptera > Geometridae > Ennomos > Ennomos quercinarius. The sequence continues at coordinate 932,392 of OU342509.1, forward strand.
CACGTCGTTCCCAGAACCACGCAGACCGTGGGAGTTTAGATATAGATTTTGTAACGGTAAAAAAGTTGTATAGCATAGATTTGCATCAGTCATCATTGTCATACACCCAATACGATCCCACAGCTGGGACACGGGTCTTCTCTCACATAGAGAAAGTGTAGGCTATACACCGTGGAATTTAATTCGATATTTGTCTGAAATGTGTGTACTCAGTCCATGCTATAAATTGTTTATTTAAAGCTAAATACAAAAATACCTGTAATGTAAAACATAAAACTAGGTACTATAAAATTAGTCCAAATTCAAATTCTTAACAAAAGGCCTACGACATGTAATAATTTGGCACACTCGGACAGCGTGGAGGGCGGTGCAGGTGTTTTAGCTACCTACGAAACAATTTCCTGCAGCATGTAGTGTTAAATAGACATTTCGGCTAACGGCGAATTATTTTTGAGGCATTAATTTCATTTTGTTTTCTAATTTAACTCTGTAATATTGTTGTATAGCGTGGGCTGAGTACATACAGTTCATTAAAACATTGAATTCAATTCCACGGTGTATATAGCCACTCATATAGTATGTGGTAGTATATATAGTCACCAAGCTGGACAAGTGCGACGGGGTAATTACGTAAAATTTGCAACAGCAATGCGACAGCAGTAGCAAAGCAACAGCAGTAGCGAAGCATACATTCTCGACACCACTAATGATGTATGACAGCAATCACTGCGAGATTTACGCCTGTCGCAAACCTGTTGCGAGTTAGGTAATTAGGGGGCGGGTTCGTGGATGAAAAATATCTCGAAATTTGTGATTTTTGAACATGCTGGTCTCTTCATGGTGTTCTCCTTCAACGCTGTAAGAGTGAGTGCAAATTGCGCACATAACTTGAAGTTATTGGTATCTTAGGTTGGCGTTAGACCACTATGTCAACTAATTACCTTTACCTAAATAGGTTTTTTTTTATGAGAATGAATGACGTGACGAGCTAGTCGTGTCGTGTTAAGCGACACGGCTGCCCATAACAGTTGCAGTGTCACTCGGAAGTCTCAGAACTTTAAAATTATAACGTTTTGCGTGACACTGCACTGCGCACATCATCCTGAGACATCACACAGTCTAGTAATCAGATTAAATAGGCTGTGAAATCAGGTCATAAAGTCTCATTCGCCTAGTAATTTCACTAGTTACAATGCCCTTCAAACCGGAACACACTACTGCTTGGCAGCAGAATATAACTGGCATAGCGGTGGTACCTACCTAGACGAACTTTGCAGAAAAGTCCTACCACCTAGCATAAGTAACTGACAATGTGTGATCTGAAACAAAAGATGTTCTTTCCTCTACTTTCTTTCTTTTCTTTCCTTTCTTTCCTTTCCTTTCATTAAGCTACGAATATCGTTAGCAGGCTAGATCGCAAAAAATCTTACAAGTACCGAGGGGAATTCTGCTGCCCATTGTCTGGATATTATCAATTTATCATACCGGGACCACACGGCACCGGGACCACAAGGCTCTATTCTAAAATATTCTAACAAAGCGTAAAAACACAAGGTAAACAGTAGGCGACCTTCGCACATTTCGCCACCGCCACCCACCGTCTCTAACTACTGGTAAGTGGTAAGATGCAATGCTGTACTGATGGTCATCAAACCATCGTTATACGGTCACGTACTTATGTACTGTGTGTTTGGACGGGTCCAGTGAATGGCCTAGCTAGTGGATAGTCCACCGGTGTGTGCCAGCACGTGATCCAGTTGTGGTTGCGTTAGCGGCATTTAATAGCTACAAAAAGTATGAAAGCAATAAAATCAAGTGAAACGAAAAACCAGCTCTCAAAAATATAGTACTTATCTAGTTACTTCTTCTAGTAGTCTAAGTAGTAAAACCATTGCTGGCGAGTCTTACAGTGATTGAAGAAATCTTCGTCAGTAGAAATAAATTAAATTTAGTAGACCATTATAATTATAACCAATTAAAGTTTACTGACTATTACAAACCAACTAAACTTAGTCCAAAAACTTTGCAATACTAGCTACGCCCCGTGGTTTCACCCGCGTGTAAAAGTTTCCTGTGTTAAGCCAGCAAAGTTATATCTCCATTTTTGGGAAGAGGGAACAAACAAACACACACACACAACTTTCATTCTTATAACTAATATTAGTAATAAAAGTGATGTCTCCAGCTAGATGGTTTTAGTAGCTGGAACGCTGTAAGCCGGCAATTAAACCGCAGAACAATGTAAACACTCAAGTCGCTTTATAAACGGGTGCGCCTCTACGCAAAATGTTGCGCGCCCACAGCGGCTGGTAAAGAGTTGTTTATACACAGCGCAGCAAATACAGTAGGTGATGTTAGCTTTAAAGTATTTGATTCTAGATTCAAAACAAACACATTTGTTTGACATAAAATAGGTACCATGATGATCAACTGAGCAGTCAGATTCCAACCTTTTTTAGGAGGCTAAGTAAGGTGTAAGTTTTGTATTCGGTATTGCAGATATCCATATCCTACTGATAAATGGTCCATAGGCAGCGGTGACTACTTATCATTAGGTGAGAACCCAACCTGTTTGCTCATTTCATTTAAAAGTGTGAGCCCCAATACTTTACAAATCACTCATTGCTAAATTAATCGAACGCTACCCTGTTTGAAATAAAAAAGTTTTTGGTCAACAAAATTTGATAAAATTCAACAACATTGGAAGTAGAATACCCATGAAGGTATGTGAACCCGCCAAAAGGCATGACTCTGGTGGTCCACCCATATAGTTATAAACTTTTACATTCTATATAACCATAAAGAGCAATTTCATATTGGCAACAACCACGTGAACTAAAAAAAGGACCAATATGCCACGCGGCACGTTTGTACTATAGGTACTTAGTTCGAACCTGACAGTTGTTATAAGTTTACGACTGTCAGATATATATTATATGTCATTGCAATATGTTTCATGAAATAAATATCTAACATGGTTTTTGGCGGGAACGTGAAAAAGTTCACGTCGTTGCATTGTATTATTTCACAAAACTTATGCTTTTTCTAGGTTAATGTTTAAAATTAGTGGCATTTTACGCATTAACTGCTGAATTATGAGTATAAGTGTGGGCAAGTGATATAATGTGGTGAAACGTGGTTTTTCGTGTTGCTTCCAAAATTCCATAGAAGCCTCTAGTAAAGTTGCCACTACTTTACTAGGGCATGACTTAGACTGGATTATGACTACCTGACTTAGACTGGACTATGACTACCCTGACTGACTGTGACTAAGACTTGACTTTACACGAAATATTTCATAATACGATGAAAAACTACAATAATTGACACTGGCTAAATACACTATGTGTGGAGCCAAAAAAAAAAATCTAACATGATTAGTGCTTCCGTTCACTGTCAGATAGGTAATCAGTAATCACTAGTCAGGCTTCCATTTTCACCTCAAATTACTTATTCATAAAAATATTGTAGTTCCTGAAAAGCTGAACTAGTTTTTGGAACTATAATTTCTTTATTTCTTGTTTTTTCCTTCCACGATCCTTATAGTCCTTTTACTTTTAAAGAGAGTACCTATAATTTAAAAAAACTGTTCTTACTGCACTATCTCAACTGTGCCACTTGTCAAGTCCGAGTATGTTGTCAAGTCGGTGGGCGACAAGATAGCATTCTTTGCAGTTTCGCAACACTCGGGTGGTGTCGGTGCTCTCGGATAACTTCGGCATAAGTGAAATGATCATAAACTTGTACACAGTATACATTATTGGATTATCAAGTGGTCTTAATTACGATTTCCGCTGAACGTAGGTCTCTGCGCCTGGCTTTGCATTTATTTTCAGCTACCTAGTCTAGGTTCTAGGTAGGCACATCGCTCGTAGACCTGACAACCGATGGGGAAGAAAGGTTCTCGACTGGCGACCACGAACCGGAAGACGCTGCGGAGGCCAGCCCCTCACTATGTGGACCGACGACCTGGTCAGAACCGCGGGGAGCCGATGGATGCAGGAGGCAATCGCCTCTCAAAGTGGCGCCCTTTGGGGAGGCCTATGTTCAGCAGTGGACGTCTTCAGGCTGTTGATGATGATGATGACTCTAGGTTATATGGCCGTGTGGTCCCAGACCACCCCATCTCGTCCCGCGGGTGCTGTAAGAGCGGGCTAAGGGAATATCCAGAAAATGGAGTTATCGCTGGTTTATCAATGATATAGAACAGTTTTATTAATTTCCGTTATTACCCGCCTGCACCCGTAATGTAAGGTTTCAGTGGACTGATTGAACCTTTGACTATAGGTTCAATAGTCGAAGGATTCAGCTTTCAGACGCGTGGAACAACTGAACCCAGAGATTAGAGAAAAAATTGTCCGTATTAAAACTACACTCTATCTATCCTATAAGATAAACAAACCGCGAAGCTAATTAAAACGTTTATATTTGTAACGCTTCTCGACATAATTGTTTATAAAAACTGCTATAAGGCGACATGTGGGTAGGTGCACGCAAAAACTGCACGTGGGCTGCGCGTACGCATGGCGCAGGCGATTATCTCAAACTGGGATGATGTTATGCAAAAGTAACGATTTCGTCACAATTCATTTACTAAGGGCAATTTAACTGGCAGCTAATTTTTTCGGTTCTCAGGCTTTAGCGGCAGTGTTATAATTAAATTACAATATCGGTTAGTTCATTTACCTGCTTCATGTTGACTTCACTAGCTATATATCCACTACGAGGTTATTTTATATAAGTTACTTCTATAGGTGGAAACTTGTAATTGACCTAGTTTGTTTTATTGTTTACCTTTTTACTGTTTATTTGGCTGTAAGTTTTCCTATGTTGAATAAATAAATAAAATAAGGGTGTCATATAAATATATTATAAACTTAGATAATAAACCTACGTGAAAATATTAATATATCTCATACTTACAAAACAATAAATATAAACGAAAAATAAACTAAATAAACTACCTTATGAAAGACACACTTGAGATTTAAACTTAAAGAAGGATGAATTAAAAATATCACAATCAGAGAATTTCTCATTATGTGACCTACATGCTCTGGGTAAAGAGTGATTATGGCATGCCAAAGTGGCGTTTTAAGGGGGAGGCCTGTGTTCAATAGTGGACACTGGACGTCTTATTTTTCCGCTGTTGGTTTTTGTAATGCTATAGGTCGCAAACAAGCATACGGCCCTCCTCATGGGAAGAGGTCACCGTAGCCTACCATACGGACATCTGTATGACTACAGGCATGCCACACTGATGCATTGCTTACCCTGTGATAATATACCTACTCCTTAGACCCTCCTTCTAAAATGCAGCATGTTTTAGCTCTAAGAAGAGAGTGATGAAAGCTCATTCCATATCTTACTTATTGACTGGCTTGTCTAGTGTCAGCTCAGTTGGTAGTAGCTCTGCCTTCTGAACTATAGGTTGTGGGTTCGACTCCCACTCAGGACAAACACTTGTGTGATGAATATAGGTGTTTGTTCTGTGTCTGGGTGTTACCTATATTGTATTCTATGTATGTACTTACAAACAAAAAGTATCTAAGTATTGCATCAGTTATCTGGTTCCCATAGTACAAGCTCTGCTTAGTTTGGGGCTAGATGCCGCTGTGTGAAATGTCCACACATATTTATTTATTTATTCATTTACAGGTGTTAAGTACCTACTATCTCGCAAGCCTTTTACCTATATCAACGTTACTGTGGATAACACGGACAGAGTTTATACTTTATACTTGTTTATACTTCTAGAAGGCGCAAATACGATCATATAGTAACCCCTATGAGATACTGCAATGGTCAACGACCTTTAAACTCTGACCCGAACTAAAGCTTTAGGGTCCCCATATTTACATGAAAATGAGTTCTTGCTTCCCTCTTGCAAGATTCGAAGCCAATTAATTTTCCAAGTGATAAGTCAAGTGCTCGTATATCATAATGAAGCGCGTGCTCGACGCTTCCTCGTTTAATCTCATCCATCCTTTGATTATTAAAAGCATCTGTTTCTATAATTTAATAGCGTCAATGACTAGGTACATCAAACGACAATACAAAATTTAACAGCCTCTGTGGTGTGGTGTTTAAGCGGGTCAGCTCATAACCTGGAAGCGGCGGGTTCGATACCTGCGACAAAAAAACGTGCAAATACTTGTTCTGTGTCTGAGTGTTGTGGGATCATGGTCCTCGTAGTTCCTGGGTCCCTAGATACAGGGAATCCTAGTTAGGTTATCTATGTGATCGTTAAGCGTTATTTATTGATTCAATGTGATGAGATGCTTACATTACCTACTAACGATACTTCATAGATGTCTTTTAAGGTGTTGAAAAGTATCATAAAGAGCAAAGGAAAACGTAATATACCTATTTGCTTCTAGCTCTCAGACACTGAAAACGCAATTTCATGGGCAAACGTGTTCGACCTTAGACAACTTCCTGACTTAAGGTGAGACGTTGTCAAACATAGGCCCACTTTAGCATTAAAAAACGCTAGAGACTCATGTTTTTTTATGCAATAAAATGAAAAGATCATGTTTCACTTAGTCCACGACCCTCCCTATTAACGCAGAATTCCAACGCAGTACTCAATTGCTTAAGTGATGATATACCGAGACATATAAATTAGCACTGATCTGCAAATATGAATGTTTAATTTTACCGGCGCCTACACCTCGTAAATTATATTCATTGCACAAACAAACTGTGAAATTGGCCTCGATTCTTTCTACTCCAACACTTTGCCGTACTAAGAATCGGAGAAACTTCACTTCATTAGTGAAGGAACATTAAGGTATTCTCACTATGACAGGGGAATGAAGATTTGGACAATAAAATCAAAAATGTACTAGAAGAACATTTTTACCTTACCACAATAAAGTAGTTGGAAGATTGTTCCAGCATTGAATGAAACGGTATATTTTCTTAAAGCGACATGGGACTAAATATTTGGGTAGTAGTATCAGAGAAATATTCAGATTTTATGTACCGATGATTGAAGAGTTAGGAGCGATGAACTGCTAAGTGAATCAAGTGAATGATACATATCCGTTCAATGAATGCATCCTCATTGATACTGGTACAAAGCTGAAATAATATGATGATAAAGATGATTATGTCTTTATAGATTTACGAGCTTTTGAGATATTATATTTCAAGAACTGTAGGAGCTGACGTTGAGGACTATCTGTAGGTACTTGTTTGGTCGCAGGTATATGGGATACGTATTGACTGATGATCATTATGTTTGGGTGATTAAGAATGTTTTTCCTGGTTATGAAGCTACGGCCTGGCATATACCTATATTGATATGACAAAATACCAGGTCGTGGCGGCCATTTCTTATGTTACATAGCTGCATTACGAACCAACCGATTCATACAAAGTGACTTGTAAAATATAACTCATACAAATGACAATAGAAATAGGTTTTTAGTCGTATTTAGATTAAAATTAAAGACTCATTCTGTCGGACTGATATAAATCCGGATTAGTTGAAATATTAGTCTTTATGATAGAATTACAAAACATAAGAAGTTAAAAACCACCAGTAATTGTTACAATTTTTAATAATGTTCCTGACTAACCTTTCCGGTCTTCTAAAGTTGCGTATGCGCCTTTCACCTTGGCACAATTGTTCATGTCAAACCTAATCTAACTTGTTAGAATTGCTAATCAATTCTGATTGGGTCTAGCTAGATGATTGTTTATTGTAATTGCCCGGGTTCATATCAATGTTCCTGGAACAATTAGCTGAATTGCAATCACTTATGCGGTCCCTTCTCAGTTTTGAGGGTGCTACTTGGGAAACTTTATCTTGATTACTACTACTACTTACTAGTTCAATGTATTCCTGGCTGTCTGAATTTGTATGAACGTCTAGTTCAGATTCATCATCACCTAAGTTTCCTTTGATGGGACTCAAGACAGAGTTCAGAGTTGAGTTGCTCGTTTTTATTTATTAGCACCAACCATTTCTTATGCTATACTTAGTGAACAATCATGCATTAACATTTACGACCCGCCTGATAGGAACGTGCTTGTGAAGGTTGGAAGGTGGTAGAAGCTGCGTCAATTAGGCGGTGTCACTAATGCGTTGCTTACTCTGAAATTACTCGGGATTTTCAATGTCTCTCTCCTTGACCTTAAGTCATCTCTGTATCTCTTTAAACTATTCACAATGTCTACAAAACCATCTATCTTAGATTTTTTTTTTATTTTTCATCTATAATTTTTTAGAGAGCCGTCCAACGACGATGTCAGCCCCATAGTACTCTCTTAACCAGTGCACGTAAGCAAGTTATGTTATATGTATTGTGTATCAGCCTGTACACAGCCCGATACAGCAGACTAGCCGCGTTGGATGCTCGTGCGGATAGAATGCTTTGAAAGATACCCACATCTAGGCGATTAAGCTAAACTCATCGAATTAATTGTCTCTCATAGGGGCACTCCGAAAACACTCCACCCTATATACATCCAACATATACATCCCAGCTTACAGCAAACATTTGTCCCGCACAGACCCTTTAATTCCATGGCAAAAACTCTCTTTAGCAACCCAATATTACAGCTTCTGTGAAATCAGTTCGTAACCAGGAAACTGCCGGTTCGATTCGAGTTTTGTGTACAGAAAAAGCACAAATACTTGTTCTGTGTCTGAGTGTTGTAGGGTAGGACCATACTGAGCCTTATAGTTCCTAAATCTAGAATCCTAAATAGGTTCCTAGTCGGATCCATAGATTAGACACGGAGAATCCTAGTTAGAGTCCAAGCTCTATGTATGTGACAGTTGGGAGTTATTTACTTATTAATTTAATATCAAACGCCACAACAAATTCTCAGAACCACGACACGATTATAATCTAGGTATTTCCTTTCGAAATCAAAATGAATTCTCCTAGTAGGTGCAATAGCTACTCGGAATGCACCTCAAATAAATCTATTCGACAATTAAACCAGTCAGTGTTGTTGACAAACAACATTTGTTGCAATTGGCCGTCGGTAACGTGATACGGCGGTCAGTTGCTCGTGGATTTATTGTTATTGTCATGCCCACGTGTGGACGTGACAGTAGGTTATACAGTTAGGGCAGATGTGTGTCAACCACTTAACTGATGTCACATGGGGAAGAAGGCGACAAGAGTCAGGCAAGATAAATTTTCTTGTTAGAGAGTACACACAACAAACAGATTAACAAAGATAAATAAAATAAATAAATAAATAAATAAATAAATAAATATGTGTGGACATTTCACACAGCGCCATCTAGCCCCAAACTAAGCATAGCTTGTACTATGGAAACCAGATAACTGATACAATACTTAGATACCTTTTTGTTTGTAAATACATACATAGAATACAATATGACACCCAGACACAGAACAAACATTGATGTTCATCACACAAATGTTTGTCCCAGGTGGGAATCGAACCCACAACCTATAGTTCAGAAGGCAGAGCTACTACCAACTGAGCTATCAGGCCAGTCAAGCATAGCATAGCTCCTAAATATTTTTAGCAACCAGTCGAATATGAATCGTGACCAACTAAAAAAACCTAAAAAATCTATTTAAATCTATAACATTTTTGTACCTTAGATGTGGTATACTTTAAACTCCATCCTACGTTGCACATTTATACTTCTTTAGCTGGTAGATGTTAATATATTATGTACTCTATAAACCATTCAATATTTACTGCCCGTAGGATCACTGGGGTTGTAGTCTGGCTCTTTTTTTTCTTCAACAATCACACTAACTTCTATCTTTCTTGTGTAGGCAAGTGGATAGCCGTTTGGCTGAATCTTTAGGCCACCCGAAGGCTTTTGACTTAGATTAAGCGACTGGAAACGACTCCTTCGAAGCACGGTACCTAGTATATCATTTTTAGTGTTCTGTACCCAAACGGTAAAACGGACCCTATTACTAAGGCTCCGCTGTCGTCTGTCTGTCTGTCTGTCTGTCCGTCTGTCACCAGGCTGTATCTCTTGACCCGTAATAGTGAGACAGTTGAAATTTTCACAGATGATGTATTTCTGTTGCCGCTATAATAACAAATACTAAAAAAAACAGAATAAAATATACATTTAAGGGGGCTCCCATACAACAACCGTGCTTTTTGCTTGTTTTTATAGATAATGTTACAGAACCTTTCGAGCGCAAGTCTGACTCGCACTTGCCGGTTATTTGTAGCCATCGTCCATCCATGTGATGACAGATTGAGCCGGTTTTGGATATTATCTACGCCACCAAGACACGCTAATCATTCATCAGTCATCAATCAAATAAGGTAACCGCACTGACCATTTGACGCAGTTTGTTTAATTATTATGCTGATAATACAGTCAATATAGAAGGCGCTGACTTGTTATGGATTGGTTACGTCAGTTATCTGATATGATATCTAGGAGTTACTTAAAGGGCGATGGCATCAGAAGGTGGTTTGGGTTGAAGCAGCCAACCTTATTCGCCAATCTATCGTTTTTCCATGTGGGTAGTTTTGGATTTGACGTGCGTAAGTCGCTGCACTCTATGCTTCTGGGGACTGGGACTATTTTTATATGTGACGGTTAGACCAGATTCTAGGTTACTTAATACCTTTTAAATTATGTTTCCAGATACTTAAGGGTTTGGTATAATGTATGACGCAAGAATTACCATACGCTGCATACATTTTCATAATAATGCAGTAAACGTCATTCAGAGAACCACTTAATTATCAGGAACACAGTTTTTACATTACATAGTTGTAATAAACAGAATCTATGCATATGCATCAACAATATGCAACTGTAAGCGCCCATAACGCTTGTTTTTTCCGCGATCGCACCGACATCGAATACAAATTCATTGATGCAGGTGGCACGTTGAATTTTTAAAGGTAATTAAGTGTTTCTTGGAACCGTGGAAAATTAAATGCGGTACACCTGATTTATTTACGCGTAGACATAATTAATTCACGTTTCTGACGGGCGCCTGTGAATAGATAATTTTGTAATGTTACACAAATAAATTACGAGAAATGGTGTTGACTAATTTTTTTGAACTCCATAATTTTCTTTCACTGATAGAAATCTCAACTTTAGTCCGTAAGAAGACATATAAAGTGTCAAATATTTATAGCAAACAAAACTAGGATTTCTACTAAATAATCGTAGAAGTGAGGTAAAGTTAACGCGGGATAATTGTGATGACGATGACAGAGTAATAAGAAACGCCTTGCAGTTGTTTCAAGCAAGATAATATAGGTAGTTACCTACTTCTTCTTTGACATTCGCCACCGTTGTGCAAATTCCCAATGTATTTATAACAAAATCTTTGTCATGGATTTTGACTTGCATAATCATTAGGATATGTATCATTAGCACGGTGCAAAATTATTTTAAGTTTTATGGCAACCTGTTTGCACTATCAAAGAATGACCTTTTTGAATTCAATAATGCTAAGTTCAAATCACTTCGTTCTTTTAATTTTCTATACATTTTGCCTAATTACAAATTTCGTTTAGACCATTTTTTAATAATTTATAGGCATAGCATTTGACCACTGTCTCACCTGATGGATATACTCTTTTTGTTCAACTCTTTGATCGTACAAGTAGGTACTCTGCATGATATCCACACGATATCCACTTCGTAGTGTGAGCTGTGAAGTAGGTACCTACTCTACGGTCACGAAAGCATAGCTCTGCAAAGCTCAAAATTATTATTCAATATTTATAGCTACATATCGAATTTCATTTTATCAAACAGGTCGTAAATTTACCTATTGAAGTGTTTTATTTATAGTCTAGAAATTGTATCGCATATTAACATTTATTATACACATCGTATCAATATACAACCTTTCAGTCTTCCGCTTTTTTTATTCTTGCTAATCCGTGATGAGTCCATGTGATCATTCTCATGATTCATTGTGTTCCTGTAAGTTAGAGCTATGGTGCTGGGTTACGGCACCAGGTTCAATCCTCGGCCCTGCACCAATAACTTATGTAGTAATTATGTGCAGCTTACGATGCTATCGGTCCGTGCCTTGGAGAGCACGTTAAGCCGTCGGTCGCGGTTGTCATAAGAACATCTATGGCAATCGTTACGGGTACTCAGAAGTCTGATAGAATCTGACGCCTGGTCTAACCATCCCTGTTACTGGTTCCATATGAGTTGCGAGGTCAGATGGCAGTCGCTCGTGTAATTCTGGTAGCTCGCCGCTACAGGTTAGATTGGGAGCCGACCCCAATAACAAATGGGAAAAGGCAAAGAGGATAATGATTGTGTTCCTGTAAGTTAACAAGCTGTGGACTTACCTACACTCCGGGAAACTAAATTTAAATCTCTACCTAAAATTTTAATACAGAAATAATTGTTTTATTGCATTCCCTCCTCCTATTGTCTTCTATAATGGACCACCAGCTCACACCATCCTATTTCCGTCAGTTGAAAAGTTGGAGTCCGCCCTTTTATTGTACTGTCTTCGGTCGGGGTCTCAGACTCCGCCCGCTGTCAGGGACAATTAGATAAGTAATAGATCATAAATTATAATCACCTTTTATGATTAGAATGGAGTGATAAAAACTCGTGTCAATCAGCATCAGTTTATGACATGCAAACTATTTGACTGCTACTGTAGGTACTTGTATCAATTCTAATTCTATTCGGTTTTGAAGCGAAGGAATCCCTCTTTGATTTTCTAGTCTCATGAGGGTCAGGATCATTGTTTTCTGACAAAATAATAAATAATCTGGGAGTTTTTAAGGCTAATGTGAATCGGCATCTTCTCTAAGCAAGCTTACTCCATCGTCTACCATCTACCGTGAGATAGTAGTCAAATGTTAGCCTGTTTATGATTTAAAAAATCATCCTTAAAATATTTATTACATTTATTAATATAGGATAAAAAACTTATCAGGGATTCCATTTGCTGTGATCCAGGGAAATGTAGCTATCTAATCTACCAGAAAAATATGAAATAACAAAACACTACATATTTAGCTTTCTATTGTAATGTATCTACTGATTCCGGGTGATTAAGTAAAATCATTGTTAATAATGTTCAATGCCCGGGGGATAAACAACCCAACAACTGGGACCATCTTTGATATCTATAAATATCGCGGTTCTAAGAACAGTAATGGATACAGTGCGTGCCCCCGGATCCGCCTGCCTAATGCACTGCTCTAAAATAACGCCATCTGTGGTTGCTTGCGTAACGGGACACTGCGGCAGGGTAGGGTTGCCATTGGATTTGTTTTTTGAGATATTTATAATAGTAGGCTATGGGTATATGCATCGATACGTCTACGTCCGTGATCCTATGTAGTACCTATTACTATTATTTATGTAATCCTTCTTTCTTCTCGTGTAGACAAATGGTTATATGTAATTTTATTTTCTGGTCGTTTTTTACTATAGCTACAGATACTGAAAAACTTTCCACCATGTACAAAAGTTTGTTTATCGAAATAATAGGACTGCCTATAAAAGTGACAAAGTAATAAAAAAATCCTTTAAATAATTGTTCGTGAACCTATTGAACCTAACTGTAGGTATCTTATGCAAAGAAAAATATAACCTAAAATTTGAGCTAGGCGAAAATTCCTAAGTCTATGCCTAAAACACATCTCAAAATTAGCATTATACTTGTCATTGATTGGAATTCAAATAAACTTAACAAATAAATCACAGTCATTGACAGCCTCTGTGGTGTGGTGGTTGAGCAGGTCGGCTCATAACCCGAAGGCGGTGGGTTCGATTCCCACTACAGGACATTTGTGCACGTAAAAAAAGCGCAAATACTTGTTCTGTGTCTGGGTGTTGTGGGACCATTGTCCTCGTAGTTCCTGGGTCCCTAGATACAGGGAAGCCTAGGTCCAGGATCTATGTATGTGATCGTTGGGCGTATTGTTATTATTAAATCCTATTTTTCCATATCTCATACTTTCTAGAGGCAGCCCTACTCCCGACATCTGTCTTGTAAAATCCAGTCCAAAAACGCAGCAGCCTCCGCCCGCCGCGCCGCATCCATACTAACATTATGTTTATGTGGATTTTATGTTTATGTTGTGATTTTATGCCCGTCAGTTAACACCTCCTAACGCGGAGAAATTAGGAACGTGCATATTTGACTATTTTAGTATATGTTTTATGGGTGTGTTGAAACGTGTATTTTTTCGAACATATTATGTTGCACTTCATTTCTTTTTTATGCGATTGAATGACGTGACGAGCTAGTCGTTCACCTATTGTTAAGCAACACGGCCGCCCAAAACAGTTGCGGTATCACTGGGATCTTTAAAACAATAAAGTTTCGGGTGACACTGCACTGCGCACGTCATCCTGACACATCACACCGTCTAGTAATCGGATTACTAGGCTAAGTGATCAGATCATAAAGTCTCATTTGCCCAGTAATTTCACTAGCTACAGTGCCCTTCAAACCGGAACACAGTAGTGCTTGCACACTACTGCTTGGCGGCAGAATAACTGGCAAAGCGGTGATACCTACCTAGATGAACTTTGCAGAAAAGTTCTACCACCTAGTAAAACATTCATGTTTTGATTCAATATAATATTATGTTTATATCATGTGTCACATCACAGCATCAGCTGGAAAGTCCACTGCTGAACATAGGCCTCCCCATTAGGAAGGGGGTTGCTGTGATCACCACACGCTTGGCAGGATGGTTGGGGATCGCAGTAAATTATACCTAAGTTTAGTAGGTACCTAATGTAATCTGGCGAATCTGATCTAAATATTTTAGCCATCTAAATATTTCTAGCTTTCTACGATCCTCTTGCCTTCCCATGTTATTTAGGGTCGCCGCAGCATGTTTTTTTTTATTAACGATAGGCTAACATTTGACTACGGTCTCACTTGATGATGCATGCTTGCCTGTAGATATGTCTTTTTCTTCTACACTCTTCTGTCAGCCGTCATCATTTTATTTGCTTTTTCATTTATATCTGCCCTTACACAATCCATCATCTTTACTTTGGTCTTCCTCGTCCTTCCCTTCCCATTCATTATTCCAAAGTGATCCTTGTAAAGGGTTCTATTTACTTAAACGCTATGGGACCTAAAAAACTTTATTTGCGGCTTTCTTTAAAAAAAATTGTTCATTTAGTTACAAATATCACCAACGATAAGTTACTTGGCGCACCTGGGTGGGCTCACATGCCCCTTCACTATCACGTCAAGTCAAACAGTGAATATTTATCGAGTTGAAATTAGGTGCACACCCTAAATTAATATCACACAATCCTTTGTTATAAAATACAAGCGATAAAATGCCTTGTCACTTAAGTTATAAAACTTATATTTGGTGGTATTTGAAAATGTGACTGTGTTAAATTTCTTATACAGGGAAAAATTCAGGAGTATGGTAGAGAACTCAGGTACCTACTTATCTGTTTTGTGACTCAGACGTGCTCTGATTTTAATAGATAGAATAATTAGTACAGAGCATAAAGTCGATTGTTCTGGCTGATTTTTCTGAGATATTGTAATCATGGGTCGCGGAGGTCCATGAATATTAATTAACATTAGTTTGTATTATTTTGATTGTAAAAGTCCAATAATAGCTATTTGCAATAACATTTTTAACTTTGACTTTGACTCTTGCACTATAGCTAGACCAGCATACCTACTGTATACTTATTACCTATAAATAGAGGTCAATAGTTTACTACCACACCTATTCTAAGTCGTAAAAGCCTATAAACTTTGATCACCACATTCCAACTTGAAACCACAAGCTGTTCAAGGAAGGAAACGGAATAAACTGGGCGGTTAAGAACCGACGTAATGAGTTAAACACGTAAACAAATCTGGCGGGTAGAGGAAATGGATGAAAGGGGGAATTGCCAAACAAAACTTAAATAGGTAGCATTAGTAAATAAATGAATATTGCTTGCGGCTCCTATGGTGCGGAGCGGGTTCGATTCCCGCGATAGGACAAGTATTTATGCACAGCAAAAAAAACGCAAATACTGGTTCTGTCTGGGTGTTGTGGGAGCATGGTCCTCGTAGTTCCTTGTGGGTCCCTAGATACGGGGAGTCCTAGTAAGGATCCAAAAAAATGTATGTGATCGTTTAAAAAATGCTTAAATGCTTAGAATTCAACTCATCATACTATGGACAAAGGCGTGTCGGGCACACAGTTTTTACTCATAACTCTATTTCTGCAGCGCTTGGAAGTAATTTGTACAAGATCATACTGCATACCAACTTCGCAAAAATGCTTAGAGGCATTAACTACCGGGCAGCCGACGATGGATGCAAGGGGCAAGCAGCTTCTCAAAGTGCTCTATGGGGGAGGTATGTTCAGCAGTGGACGTCTTCAAGCTGTTGATGAGGCATTTACCAACAATTCTACGTTCACTGCGGTCACTACTTAGGGTGGGTTTTTTGATCCATAGTTAAGGTAACCAATGGTTAAAAATGCTAACAAATTCTAATCAATGGTCAAAGTTTGTTAGCATTTTTAACCATTGGTTACCTTATGGATCAAAAAACCCACCCTTAGAGGGTTATCGCTACAAAAAGTGAACTACTGAGCGCTACCATGCCTTGGAGGGCACGTTAAACCGTCGCTTCCAGCTGTTCTCGTAAGATAACAGTCGTTAAGCCAAGTAGCCAAGAAGCCTTCGGGTGGTTTTATACTTCAGACAAACGTTTGTCATGATATTGATACTTGAATTGAAGAGCGCTCTTTTTCATACAACTCTTGCTAGCTATTCGGCAAAAGTCGTCGCTCTGCCTAGTCTAAGGATGTGGTGTCCTACAATAGAACAATACGTTTTCCATAGTTGCGGTGGGAACGCGTACTATAGGTACTAACCTTTTACCTAAAAACCTTCCTACAAAAACGAAAACAGAAAATATCTCAATTAAAATCAATATTAGCTGCCCGTATCCTCTCAATTCCCCTCTGTTTACAAACCCGACATCCTGCACCAAATGGATGCATGTCGGGTGCATGCACTGCGCAAGCAGTGTGCGTGATTCATTGCTTTGCCTTGCGTTCGTCGCGTCGCGTCCCGACGACGACGTCGGCGTCGTCGCGTAGAAACGAGACGCCCGCATCCCGTGCCATGGCACAGGATTAGACTAGTGATGGGATGAAAGCTATCGATAAAGTATTTAAAACTTTTTTTAATAATAGCAGGCTTGCGTGGTATTTTTGAAACCTTTTTCGTGTTTTTAGCGTTACGGGTCAATGCATTGTAATATCAATATGAATCAATATGAACTGCTGTAGGTCTTGCTAATACATAAGCATACTTTATTTTACCTAGTAGTATATAACTACTTATTTATATTCTTAGTATATACATACATCTGTTATAGGCAGCCGTGGCGCTTAATATCAGGCAAACGACTAGCTCGTCACGTCATTCATTTACATTTGAAAATACATACTTCTATCATAAACATTAATTATGTCTTCTAGTTTTACGATGACTGCTCACTCTGGATAGCTCAGTCTGACAGTTCCTTCTGCAGCGCAGATGATGATCTGGTAACTCTTGGAGAAATAAGTATAAAATATCATTTAAAAATGTTATTTTCAGGTAGAAGAACGCATATCGAAGGTGGCGCCGTATTACGCCTTGTTTGTTACTGGCTCTACAGTAGCTAAGGCTGCTGGAATACACCGTTACAAAGCAGAATTAGTTTTATTGCCATAATAATAAAAAAAAGATATTTTATTAATTTTGATACATAAAACTAAAACTTTCCTATTTAAATATTGAAATTATCATGGCTAGAGCTACCGATTAGGCAGTCACAGAACACCTTCCTGTCTTCGTACTTTTGGAATCGTCCGATAAAACCACTAATCCAATGCAATCGGGTTACAATCAGACTGACCGCCCTTCACACTAGTGACGTGTGATTGATCTATCGCTCACTTATCGAATTCTATTATGAAACGTCATCGCGTAACAACGGCTTGAGAATGTGGGACTTGATAACAAGGTAATAGATATTAGTACCATTATAGCTTACATTATTTATTTTATGGTACTTATAAGTAGCAATGGAACTATTTAGCGGCTATAAGCACTATATTTTATTGACTTCATTTTCTGCAGGGTGATCACAGAACTTTGATTGCAATGCAACAGGAAAAACTTTATACCGAATTTGAAAATTTTCACAGATACTATGCACATAAACTAGCAATCAAGTTACATGATCGCCTAACTGCTAGGCGATCATGTAACTTGATTGCAACCAATAGAAACACAAAAATGTATGGATTTGACAGTTTCAATACGCAGCTTATGTGCATAGTTACTGTGAAAATTTTCAAATTCGGAATGAAATTTCTTCTGTTGCATTGCTATCAAAGTTACATGATCACCCCGCTGATATCAAAAAATCGATTACAATTTTTTTAAGCAATAAACACAACATTTAACGTAAGGAATGAGAATGAGGCATACGTAGGTACGTTGTTGTATCGAAAATTTAATCGATTTATTTAAATGCCCTATGACGATGACAAAGTTGCTGCGATAGCAATCTTAATTAAAAACTTCTTGGGCTTCAGAAGAATGATCTTTTGCAGTCAAAAATTGATACCTAGCATGTAATAATTGTAATTACAAACAGAACCGTTCAAAAATCATCATTTTAACGAATACATTTAAAAGATATTTGAATCATCATTTTAAAAGATGATTCATGGTTAAATTTATCTCCCTGGGAGATAACCTTTAGAATCCTTGACTCAAAATGCGAAACTATTATTACGAGCTTTTATGGTGGAGTCTGTTTCAAATTATGATAATAATAACAAATAAATACAAAACAGCAAAATTACTTAACAGCACGTTTTTATCATTTCTTTTTACCATTTCACAATTTCTTAACATCTTTGACCTTGAGGAAAACTTGGATAGTATTTTAACGTTTTTCACAACATTTCTCTCTAATTTCTGCTCTGGTACTCAGAAATCAGTGTGATTATACGAGTATAATGAATAATTTACCAAAGTACCAAGAACTTATTTAGTAACAGGCAAAACTGAATCCACACACAGACGTGACATATCAACATACTTCTTTTAATAAACAACACATCAACGCAATACTACTTTTGACAGCATGCCTTTGCCTGTAACTGTCACTCAGAATATAATTATCATTGATTAACCTATTCTGACATTTTTCTTCCTGACTGTATTTCCGGATCCGGTATTACTGTAGTAATTGGCGCGAAGGCCTAAGGTGTTAAGTAGTATTTAATTAGTAAATGGTAAAGTTGAATAATTCTCAGTTTTCATAAAAGTAACAACCCAATGTTTTTTTTATCCCATTTATCTTTACTTTGAAACGGCTGGACGAATTTAGGTGAAATTTAAAATTGAGATAGCTTATACACTGTATTATGTACTTATAATAGTTTTCATCCCAGAAACTTAACTCGTTTATAATAATAAGAATCGAAATAATTAAGAACAATAAATATTTTTGGAGGGCCGTTTTCCTGCACCATCGACTTATCGACAAACTGTCAAGTGGGACATCACTAGTTCTAATAAAAGAGACGTTAATGAACTTGCATGAAAATAGAACAACGGCGTGTACACATGCATCCATCCCCTCAGAGCAGCTGCTGTAATGTTATATCATAAAAAGTAATAAAATACTTTCTTTGTTAATTTATTAAATTCACGTGTTCAAAAATTACTTTGGACGGAAAAGGAAAGAGAAAATGTTATCTTTTAACAGATATCTAACTGACTGAGATTAGATTTTTCAATCAAACATAAATGTAATTTATGGATGGAAATAATCGTTTAGTGAAGAAATGGCTTTATCACTATACTAGAGCATTTCAGCTTTCTCTCTGTGTTCATGGGTAGGCAATAATACACCACGAACGGCCATAATATTCTCTGTTTACGTATCAGTGAGTGAAAGAAGTCTTTATTGGTTCTAAGTTCTAACTAAGGGCGGGGATTTCGATCATTACTTAAGGTAATCAATGGTTAAAAATTATTTTGACCATTGCTTAGAATTTGTTAGAGATTTTATGATCAATCAAAAACCCCACCCTAAGTATGCAAGGACATAGAAGTGGCAGTCGTGTCTTTCTGCCATTACTGAATGAAACTTGGCTTGATTTTTAATAGATAAAATACTATATTTCGTAAAATATTGAGGTGTTATCTTGCCACTAATGCCAATAGAAACCTTTTTACATATAAGTTTTTACATTATTCTTTCGCACTTCATAAAATAATTGAAGCTATTTTAAAACCAATTTTAATTCATCGACGTACTATGTAAAGTACATTGTATTTACTCCAACCATTTCCTCGTACTTAAATACTAATCGTGGAATGTTATCTATCGATATCGATAATTCGGTCGAAAATACTCGAGTATTGTAAAAAGGTGATTAATCGTTATCGGTTATTGTAAACTGCGTACGTGCCATACATCACATAGATTCACACGTGGACACAACTTTTTAATGCAAAGTCATTTATAATCCCATGGCTGGGTAACATAGTGATGCCTAGGCCACAGACCATGAAAAGTTGCGCTATTGACAGTAGCAAAATATTCTTAGTCTGATGTGGCCTGTCCCAAAAAGCAGCAGTCACAGGAATTGCTATGCAGGTCTATACCGTTGCAATAGTAGGTCACGCCTGAGTCAATCAATTAGTTTACCAGTACCTACTATAAAAACATAAATTACTTTTTTAAACGGGCAATGTACCTTTATTCTTTAAACTAACTACTAGATTAATAAAAACTAATAAACTACCTACACTATCTACTACAAAGAACATTTGGACTGCATACTAGCCGCGATGGCCTATAGACAGTCCAAATGCTGCAGCCCACTACCGGTAGGTAGCGTACCCAACATGCTGGCAGCATTGCCTCGTTGAATTGCAATGCTGATTCGTTGAGCCAAATAAGTGCCAGCATTTTGATCACTAATTTACTTCATTATGGCTAGACCTGAAATACAAATACTACTTGATTTAACATCTGTAAGAGTAAAAATCTAAATATCCGTTTATATTACAACAGGAAGATAAAGGTACAATACATATGAAAAATATTAGATTTTATTTCAAGTTTATTTTATGCTATAAGTATTTTAATTCAGTATGTACGTTACTCATATACCTACATGTATGCGTTTGCTGTCTGCAACTGTTTTACTTTGCTTCCTCTTTACAAGGATATATAATATGTAGCTTCTTCGGGTTAAAAATACGTCCACTGTAGAAAAAAACCTTACGCTCTCAAGCTTTTTAAATTCTAAATAATATTCAAAAGTATCCAAAGACGTAACAACTCCCTCATTTATATTTATACCTTTATTATTAGGCAAGCAAGAGTCTAATAAGTGCTTCATAATATTAACAAAATTATTTCCAACATATTAAATCACAAAACAAAACATTTTGAAGTACAAACTGTTATTATTACGATTTACATTGGTATAATAATTCATTTCCTTGCATCACCCCACTGCAATGTCTGCGATATATAGAGTGTGCCCATGTACTCATACCATCTGCTAGTACCGTACGTATGGGTTTAGAATTAGCATGGGCCTAACTAAGCGGACTTCATGTATACCTAATATGTAGACCACACAGATAAACTATATTTTTAGGAAAAACAATTAACAAGAGTCAAGACACAACAGTATGGGTCAAAAGATATAGTTAATTTAATGTCTATGTTTTAAAACAGTGTTTTATAGTTAATGTCGTTTTTTATTATCATTGTCCTACACCCCTCTGCCTTCCCCGCCCTTGTTTCGTCCCTGTGGTGCTACAGTTCAATGGCTGACCCGGTGAACGATTCAAGTGAATTATCTGCTTCCGCAGAATGAATATGGGTGACAAACTGTCAATATAATATTTTCATAATTATGTATTAGATATTTTATGTAACTTTACATACGCCACGAAAAAAAAGAAAAATTGTTTATGGCTCGTTAATCATGTTTTATATATTTTGTTCTAGTGTTTAGAATACCTCAAATAAAATAAACAAGTATTAAATTTTAATACGATGATCTGGTGAAAACTGCGGGGAGCCAATGGATGCAGGAGTCAAGCAGCCACTCAAAGTGGTGCTCTGTGGAGGCCCATGTTCAGCAGTGGACATCTGCAGGCTGTTGATTATGATGATGATGATGAAATTTTAATAATTTTATAATGTGAGATATTATCTTATCGCTGATAGCAAGGCATAATACCATTTGTTGCTATAATTCAGATTTGTTGAATCGAACAATTATCATCGACTAATTGGTACCTACATAAAATGCCCAACCTTAATTTCTTTATCAGAAAGAAAGGTAAAAGACGATAAAAATTGCACAACAACCTAAAAAAATCGTTAAAACTTCCAGTGCTACAAACAAAAAAGGTACTAAATAATGAAGCCTATATCACTTATCTATCGAAGATTACTTATCAATACGATGTACAAAAAAAGTGTCATTCCTTATTAGTTATCTTTATGATTTCAGTTATCAATTAGGTAGGTACCTACTATTTTCATTTCATTATCAAGGCCTTACTTAAACTTTATCGATAAGATTTATCGACTATCGATAACTTTGATAAGACTTGACGGTCGCGTCACTAATTCAATGACGGGAGCAGAATTGACCGGAAGTGAGGTTATGAATGAAAGTCAGGGCTTAAGTGGGCTTAACGAAAGTGTGTAAGGGTCTTTAGATGTAGAAGATGGAGGGTCAATTTGTAAAGTCGCGTTTATGGGGGCTGTTTCATTCCTAAAGACTGACATTGAATGCCAAATAAAATTTAATAAAAAAAAGTATTTTGAATGACGTTTATGAAATAGATTTTTAGGAATGGAACACTTTACCAGCGGTTTCCTGAAGACTATAATCTAGGAGCTTTTAACATTAGAGTGCGATTCAAACTGAATGGCGGCAGTGAAATTGGCGCGAAACGCTGCGCAGTACCAAAAATTATATGTGCGCGCGGGCAGAGATATAAGGCCCAATTACATAATTCATTAAACTAAAAGTAGCGTGCGCAGCGTGTGGGGAGGCTTACAGCGCACTTCACAGCCGCCATAGCGTTTGAATCACATTCAATCTTAATGGTATATCGTCCCTATACAAGCAAAACATGATAAATGACAAAAGCTCAAAAATGAGTTAAGTACACGGACTTGTTAAATTTTTGATGCTCTATCAACTGGTAAAACCCAATATTTGATAACTAATCGAACAAAGAAGTTAGCGGATGCATAAACATACTAATGTAGCATACAATACAAGTAGCATACAACTAAAAATCCATGCTTGCCTATTAGAAGATATTATTATTTAATTGGCAAGCATTCCTCAGAGAGCACGTTAAGTCGTCGGTCCCGGATGTCATAAGAACATCTTATGGCAATCGCTATGGGTACGGGGTACCCAGAAGCTTGATAGAATCTGACGCCTGATCTAACCATCCCTGTTACTAGTTCCTTATAGATTGCGAGGTCAGATGGCAGTCGCTGGCGTTCTGGTAGCTCGCCGCTACAGGTTAGATTGGGAGCCGACCCCAATAACAAATGGGCAAAGGCGAAGAGGATGATGAGGCAAGCATGCTCCATCATCGACCGCGTCGTCACTTACCATCACGTTTGACTTCTATGATTAAAAAAAGCATGTTTGCAATATCTGATGAAGTTAATTAGATTGGCAGGGGTTATCATAATTTTTAAAGTATTTATCTTCTTGGTTGGAAGTTACTAGCTCGGCAACTAAATATTAAATTATTAATTTATTATTATTATTATTAAATATTTTAGGAACCTACTGCAAATTAATATAAGCATAAATAAATCAATAAATATGTGTGGATACTTAGAGTACCTACCTATACATATATGTATATATACTCTAAGGTGTGGATATTTCACACAGCGCCATCTAGTCTCAAACTAAGCAAAGCTTGTACTATGGGAACCAGATAACTGATAGAATACTTAGATACTTTTTCTTTGAACCTAAATACATACATAGAAATCAATATAACACCCAGACACAGAACAAACCCCTATGCTCATCACACAAATTTTTGTAATACAGCAATTATCTTTTCCTCACAAATCGTTTCCAAGAGCCGCAAACGTCGCGTGAGCCCGCCCGCCGCGCCGTTGGTACTATACCGCCCGCCCTTCGACTGTGGTTTTTACACAACCGCCCTCCAGCCGCCCTTCGTAGCGGCTGGTTTCGGCGTTTACATGAGTTTTGCGTGCTACGTGAATACGCTAGGTATTGATTGGTTGTTTTATAGTTAAAGTTTCTTTATTTATTTTGTATAGTACCTACCACATAACTCCCCGGGATAAATAGTACCCATAATGAAAATAAAGTAAGTAACCAAAAATATGAAGCTAGTGAAATTACTTAATAAGGAAATAATTGAATTTAGATTTGATTTTACATTATGGGCGGCTTCATTCGTTACTTCATCCATAAAAAATATGTAATTCCCTTGTGTGGACATTTCACACAGCGCCATCTAGTCCCCAACTAAGCAAAGCTTTTTTTTTATGTGATTGAATGACGTGACGAGCTAGTCGTTCACCTGATGTTAAGTGACACGGCCGCCCATAACAGTTACAGTGTCACCCGGAACTTTAAAAACAATACAGTTTCGCGTGACACTGCACTGCGCACGTCATCCTGAGTCATCACACAGTCTAGCTTGTACTATACCAACCACAGATTAGAGAAAACGCCATATACTTTAGTACACAGTTCTATGGAAAACACAACCGCTGTGATGGAAACCTGACAGATAAAATTGTTATTTATACTTAGGTATTTTTGTAATGCATAGAACACACAAACGCAGAACAGAACACACATCTTGATAGAGCATAGTTTTATTTAATCTGTGTTGATAGTAAGCGCCGGAAACACGAGCCAAGAACCATCCTAAGCCCCACCACAGATAATATAATACCTACTAGTAGCCCCACTAACTAAAACTACCCTGCAAAATCACGGACCGGTAATTCTGTAGATGCAAGTGATGCAACCTGTGATGAAATATAGGGTAGATCCATGATTTTCATAGAGACTGTATCAGTGTATCTATAATATATTTGATTTGAATGTATTTCATAGAGAAGTGTCTCTCTTGCTGCTGCTCTGTGTAGTCAGCTACGAACTTATACTTTAAGATTTTATTTAACACTATACGAAAAATTTGGTCAAGGTATGCATTGGCCCTGTGGCGCAACGGATAACGCGTCTGACTACGGATCAGAAGATTCCAGGTTCGAATCCTGGCAGGGTCGCAGTGCTTTTTTTACACGTTTTTGTGGGGTTGTTTTTTCAGGAAAAAGAGATAGCAAAGCAATTAATTTACTAAAACAAAAATATATATGTCACAGTCTTTTTGTAAGAACCGATTGTTTATAAATAGTCGCGGTTATTTATAAACTATCGAATTATTGCGAACGGGCAATGTGTCTCACAATAAAACGGTCGATTTTTCGGTTATTTATAATTAATCAGTATCACTTCATTATATTGTATTGTGTACTTCTAGTGTGGTCAAAACTCAAAAAACACTCCTCGCTTCGGTCGTCGCCGTATTATAAAAAGGTACTCTGTGGTCGTAACCTACTGGTTAGCCACTAGTGACTCTAAAAACAATTAAACGGCAAAAATTGGTGCATTAATACGGGTTTGTTCACAACTAAATAAACGCTACTAAAATCGTTTGTTTATAAACTCACCGCTGGGCAACGACTACTTATAAATAATCGAAAAATCATCCGTTTTATTGCAAGACAGATCCGTTTACAATAATTCGCTGGTTTATAAATAACCGTGTTTTTTTTTTATAAACAATCGGTTCTAACAAAAAAACGGGTGATATATAGATTTCTGTCACCTAATTAAAATCATTATACGTCTTGTTATTACCATCAAATTTCACCTATTATAGGCACAATGACTGCTGTAAAGGCACAAAATAAATAATAGTAGGTTACAAGTAAAGGTGAAAAGGGGACTTAAAGGCGCCAAAACATCGCCTACCTGAAATGGTAAGGAAATAATGTTAGAACACGCAGTAAATGTCGAGGGGCCCGTATAAAATAGTGATTTATTTCTTACGACGAGTTTTTAGAAACTGCCTTTCTGCCTGGAACGCAGCAGTGGTTGCACACTACTGCTTGGTGGCAAAACATCTGACAAAGTGGTGGTACCTACCTATACAAGTATACAAGCACAATCTGGAGCTCTTTAAGTCGCGAGTGAATATGTAGGTGTCTTCGAGGCAAGCACGTGCCATCGTAGACCACGTCGTCACTTTCCATCAGGTGAGATTGCGGTCAAATGCGGGCCTATTTAGTTATACTAAAACGAAATCTTGCGGAAAAGACTAACTTGGGTGCCTTCAAAATCAGAGTGAACCTTCTAGATTTACATGCACCATCTTCAGCTAAACCCGCTATTGTATTATGAGGCAAGTTGAAAGACAAAACAATTTTTCAGAAATTAAATCATCATCACCAGCCCAATACGTCCCCATTACTGGGACACCTCTCCCATGGAGAGAGTGTGACAGAGTGTAGGACACTGGACAAGTGCGGATAGGTTTAGGTCCAGTTCTGGAAGTTTCCTTCTCTCCCATGAAGAGATTGTGACAGAGTGTAGGCTGGACAAGTGCGGATAGGTTTAGGTCCAGTTCTGGAAGTTTCCTTCTCTCCCATGGAGAGAGTGTGACATAGTATAGGCCATAATCTACAACGCTGAACAAGTGCGGATAGGTTTAGGTCCAGTTCTGGAATATTCCTTCTCTCCCATGGAGAGTGTGACAGAGTGTAGGCCATAATCTACAACGCTGAACAAGTGCGGATAGGTTTAGGTCCAGTTCTGGAATATTCCTTCTCTCCCATGGAGAGAGTGTGACAGAGTATAGGCCATAATCTACCACGCTGGACAAGTGTTAGGTAGGTTAGATAGGTTTTGGTCATGTTCTGGTATGTGAGTGTGAACAACGACCTTGTTAAGTCAATCGCCATTGTAAGAGCGAGTGCAAATTCTTCACATAACTTGAACAAGTCCGAACGGGATTCAAACCAGGATGCGTTAATTTGAAATTCGCACGGCCTACCACTAAGGGTGGGTTTTTTGATCCGAATAGTTATTTTGTGTTTTGTTTCTCTCTATCAAGTTTGAAATAGGCAAGGATAAAACAAGAGAAAACACTTCTTCTTCTTCTTCTCGTGTAGGCAAGTGGTCAGCCCTGGTGTCAGAATTTGTAGGCCGCCCAAAGGCTTCTGAATAGGCGTAACGCCTATTGTCTTACGACAACAGCCGGGACCGACGGATTAACGTGCCCTCCGAAGTACGTAGCGGTCAGTTGTAAATACCACTTTTTTCTGTAGCGGTCACCCATCAAAGTAGTGACCGTAGCGAACGTTGCTTAACTTTACCGATCGGTTAGAATCGGCTAGTTGTACTTCGCTATGAGCGCTACTAGAGAAAACATTGAGTTGCTATACCATTATTGTAATGTGTTTATTAGTAAGGGGACTTATGGTTTCAAAACCATAAGTCCCTTTACCCACGGATCCCTAGTACTATAGGTACCTAACCTTTGTTTGGACGTTGGAACGTGCCACAAGCCCCACGATCCGAATTAAAAATATCACAAAAACCTGAGAAACCAGACGATCGAAATCACAGCTACACGCTTTTTTATTGTTTTCTAAAGAATCGATTCGAGAGACCAACCATTGGCTGTCTACCTACTTTTAAAGGTAGGTATAGGTGGCCGACGACCAAACGAACACGAATCTTGTCTGCCGTTCGAACAAGTACCTATAGAACCCCAGCACATTCATAAAATATAAACTGTTTAATTGGTGCCATGTATGGCACCATACGACGTTCTCGAGGTCAGTGCTCTGTGTGAAGAGCTCCCAGAAAATTATTGAGAATGACAATTGCGCGGTGAAATCGTGCCACAACACATATCAGAAAAGCAGCGTAAGAGTTCTGGTGTGGCATTCCACTGGTACTCTATAAATTTTCTTGCTCAAATAGGCCACAATACCAAAAAAGTGGAGTTCTTTTTCAGAAGGGGTTGTTTGGATACTTACCTACCTTCTATAGGTTTAGTCAGCCTGCTTTTTAAAGCGTGGTCTGGCACATAGGGGCATATTAAATAATAGATTGTACACCCCACGTCGCGTCAATCGTTTACATAAAAAAAAAAATAGTACCTACTATAAGTAAGAATCTACTATTAGGTATAGTGCGATTCAAACTTAATGGCGGCTGTGAAGTTGGCGCGAAACGCTGCGCAGTAGCAAAAATAATATGTGTCGCTCGTAGAACTAACAACCGATGGGGAAGAAAGGTTCTCGAGTGGCGTAGGCCATTCACTAAGTATAGGTGGACCAACGATCTGGTTAAAACCGCGGAGAGGCGATGGATGCAGGAGGTAAGCAGCCGCTCAGAGTGGTGCTCTGTTGGGGAGGCCTATGTTCAGCAGTGGACGTCTTGCAGGCTGTTGATCATATAATACTGGGTGGCGCAAAAGTACTGGCACTAAAGAAAATACTTTTATTTTTTTTATATGACATTTTCTGTCATTCTGTTGTTGAAAATTGTGTAGTGAACAAATGTAAAATACACTGAAAATAAACATGGACCGTTTTACTCCCCAAGAACGTGGAATAATTGTGTCAATGTTCTTACGGAATAATTCATCAGTGATAAGAACACAACGTGAATTTCGTCGACGATTTCCCCACCGTCCGGCACCGATTGGTCGCACAATTCGACGCTTTGCCACACGCCTTGAAGCAACTGGCTCAACATTGGATAGACCTAAGTCTGGGAGACCAAGAACAGGCCGTTCAGCTGAAAATATCGATGCTGTGCGCGAAGATGTGGAAGAGTGTCCAGAAACATCAACGAGGCGACGTGCCACGCAATTGGGCATTTCCAGACGGACCCTGCAGCGTATTTTGGTGAAAGACTTAAAGATGTTCCCGTATAAAACTCAAATGACTCATCAACTGCTGCCTGCTGACCACCGAGCTCGTCTAGATTACTGCCAGCGCGTCATAAACCTCAACCTTGAAGAGGATGATTTTCCTTCAAAATTGGTTATGAGTGACGAAGCGCATTTCCATCTCTCAGGGCATGTCAATAAGCAGAATACTCGGTTCTGGGGCACTGATAATCCGCGCATTATTCAAGAAACACCTCTACACCCACTAAAAGTTACTGTATGGTGTGGCATCTGTGTTGACAGAGTGATCGGACCCTATTTTTTCGAAGACGCTGGAGGCAATGCGATAACTGTCACTGGAGAACGCTACAGAACCATGTTACGTGAGTTTTTGATACCCAGTTTGGACGAATTGGGGCTGGAGCACATCTGGTTTCAACAAGACGGCGCTACGGCACACACAGCGCGCGACACTATGGACTTAGTGAGGGACGCTTTTCCAAGCCGAGTTATCTCTCGTTTTGGCGATTTGCCTTGGCCTGCAAGATCACCCGATCTGACCAGTCCAGACTTCTTTCTTTGGGGTTTTTTGAAATCTCGGGTGTATGTGAACAAGCCACAGACTCTCGCAGCTCTAAAAGAAAACATTCGTCAAGAAATAACGAACATATCGCAGGAAGTGTTACGGCAAGTTATGCAAAATGTCATAAATAGGGCTCAAATGTGTATCAACTCTGGAGGTCACCATTTAAAAGACATCATCTTTAAATCCTAATGGTACGAAATTTAATGGCACAAATATACATTTAAAAAAACCTAAATCTAGTTTTCTAATTTAGAAAAAATGTTATAGCTGAACCAAATAGTGTCTTTACTTTTGCGCCACCCAGTACTTAATAGCACTACTTAGTACGTAGTAGTTGTCATCATCATCATCATTGGTCTATTTTTGTCAACTGCTGGAGTGGACACAGGCCTCGCAAGCCTCTCAGTAGCACGCCACTGAGCTCGGCCTTCAGCTCTCAGCATCCAGTCTCTACCAGCCCCTATCCGCAAGTCGTCGCTCCACCTGGCCGCAGGGCCTCCTACACTACGTTTGTCTAATCGTGGTCTCCATTCAAGAACTCGTCTAGCCCAGCGGTTATCAGTCCTTCGAGAAATGTGACCAGCTGGCCAGCCCACTGCCACTTCAGCTTACTAATCCTCTGCGCTATGTCGATGACTTTAGTTCTCTGTCGGATCACTCCGTTACGTATGTTGTCCTTCAGAAAAACTCTAAGGCCCCCCATACACGTTCAATTTTATTGAGCAATCTTTTTGATTGATCAATATTATTGACCGTGTAGGGTTAGTATTGGTCAATGTTTTTCGGTTTACTGTATGGAGAAAACATTGACGGAAATGGACTCGTCAATTATATTGATCAATAAAACTGAACGTGTATGGGCCGCCTAAGCATATTCCTTTCCAATTTCCATAGCTCGCTGCGCTACTTTTAATTTATGGACTAAGTAGCTTGACAGTAAGTGTTCACGTTTCGGCTCCGTAGGTCATAACTGGAAGGACGCACTGATGATGGTGATGAAGACTGAATAAAGATTTTAGTATTGAGGCACTGTGGTATGGACGACTTGAAGACTTGACGAATCGTATCGAATGCTGCCCAACCCAGCCTACGTCCATCTTTAGGTAGTTAATTGTGGGGTTATTGAGACTGTCTATTTTCTAACAGATTTAGTTCTTACTATTTGAAATAGATGGCGTCACCATCGTGCCATGTAATTTCTGAATCGCGCAAACGTTCGAATCATCCAAGTTTGCCGCTATGAAAACTTTTGTCTATGTTGCAGATTTCCTTTCTTCTATTTTTATAGGCATTAAAGGTGCAAATATCAGCGCCAAGATGTTGATAAAATTGTGATAAAGTAAATAATGTTAATAACGATACCTATATGAGGAACTGAACAATCTATAGGCGACGGTAACTGCTTACTATCAGGCGAGCCGTCACCTTCTTTGTCTACCCATGTTGTAAAAAAATAATATAACACGTACATGTCTCGCAGTACCTCAGCCAGAGGTCAACTTGTTGCGGTGGCGGGAGAAACCTCTTTACAAACTTACAAGTAGTAGGAACTAGGGATACTAAAGACAAACAGTATAATTTTGTACTAAACAAAAGTCTAAACTACTACCACACTAGTACTATAAAATTAACAATATAATACAAAACTACCCTAATAAGCTAAATAATATAAAAACAAAAACCTAATCTAACAAACCACTACCAGTAGGCAACGTGCCCAATACGCTGGCAGCATTGCCACGTTGAATGGCAATGCTCAACCTTTGGCCGAAAAAGAGGCCAGCATTTTGGTCACGTGTTGCCTCGACCAGACGTTTGGAAAGGTCTTTGAAAATTTGGTGAGCACTCGGTCCCCAAGGCCCAAGCGTCTCAACCCCAAAAGGCGCAAATATAAAACCGCTATCAAGTTTACTGTATTTGCGCCTTTTTAGTTGCTCAGCAGAATCCGCCGCCGCACCAGCCTTATTTTGTGTTCCAGGAAGATATGACGGCGCAAGGGTGTCCACACACGTAGCGTCCCACACCAACGGCCGCCCCATCTTCCATGGAACTAAAGTCATTCCATCGGGTCTTTTACCATCATCGCGTACAAGGCCATTAGGCTCCAAAATAGCCGCGCAGTTGCGCTGGTAAAAGCCCGACGAATTACATCGTTAAGACTAGCGTGGCGAGGGATCCTCCCGGCACTTCGGACGCAGGAAAGGCCATGGTGACCGAGCTGGTCGACAGCACAGCCACACTGGCAGCGGTGTGGAGCAGAACACGAAGCGCCCAAACGGAGAGATGCTGCAATTCTGAAAGATGACGAATCCAAAAGTGTACCAGTATTTGGCGATGGGAGAGCTTGTAGCCACAAACCCGATTCCCACTCCGCAGCGGCTAAGAGGCGGGCACGATCTGCGAAGCTTGAGCACGTATGGACAAGTTTATTCCGTACTTGCTCGCAGAGCGGCCCGTCCCAGAGCCTCTGTGAGGAAAGGGATTTGGGGACCTCTGTGTTAGGGCAGGCTAACAACCATGCGTTTCTGGCCTCGTCAAAAAAAGTTATTTCTATGTTGTCTAGCAATGTGGCGAGAATTTTATTGGTCAAATTTTGAGTACTATGTACTGAGGATAGAAAAGCAGGAAGAGCGACACCAGAGATCCACCGGATACCAAGGCCTCCCATTCGCACAGGAAGTGAAGCCTGTAACCACTCTCGATCATGTAAATTTATGTTCAAAATAGTTTCTAAAGTGCGATTTACGATGTTGTCTAATCTGAGAAGAAGCTCAGTGTGTTTCCAGAGTTGACAACATAGTAAAATATATGTAAATTTAGGGATACATAGACAAACATATATTATTATAAAATTTTAGGGATTTCATTCTTCATTCAAAATCCTTCCATTATCTTCTTCCACTTTTCAAAGCTTGTCATCAAAAGTCTTTCATAGCTAGACTTGACTTAAACTCTCTCCCCTCTGTTTTGTTTAATGGTGTCCCTTTGACCTATTGCTCTGAGGTGAAGAGCCTTGGGCTGATCATCACTCAGAACTTATCTTGGGATCGTCATATTGCTGAAATCAGCCGGAAGATGTATGGTACTATGCATGCGCTAAAACGCATGCAAAACTTCCTCCCTTTCTCTGCTAAAGTCACCCTCGTGAACTCTCTCCTACTACCACTTCTGGATTATGCTGATGTCTGTTACCCCGATGTGACCGAGGAGCAGCTTAACAAATTAGAGCGGCTATTAAACCTCTGTATAAGATATGTTTACGGACTGCGTAAGTATGACCATGTCTCATATTACCGCTCTCAGCTTAAATGGCTCAAAATCCGATTCCGTCGGGATACCCACACACTCTGTCTCCTTTTCAACATTCTCAATAACCCTTATTCCCCTGAGTACCTCAAAGAACGTTTTACTCTGCTCTCAACGCATGGTCGCCCTATGCGCAGTTGCTATCACCTTGATCTAATCATCCCTCAGCATAATACTACCTTTTACACAGACTCCTTCACTGTCACTGCTATTCGTCTCTGGAACTCATTACCAGTAGAAGTACGGAAAGCCACTTCAATGGGAATCTTCAAATCCAAACTTTACCAACACTTTATATCCATTCAAAATAGTCAGCATAATTGAGCACTTAAAATAGTTATTAAATATGTACTTGTTTTTATTTATTTGATATAGATTTGTAATATATATGTATATATTTATATATATATCATAAAACTTTATATAAGTAAATGTAATATGTAAGATATTGTATGTATTATATTGTATTATTATTTAAAACCTTATAATATCTAAACTATTAATGTTATCTACCTCTTATTATTATTATTTTTTTTTTATTTTGGGTAATCTTTTCTTTTTCTTTTTTCAACCAGCACTACCACTCGTTCCACACTACACAAAGGTTAACTGGAAGAAAATGCTACTTAGCATTAAGTTCGCCTATGTACTTGATTATCTTGTGCAATAAAGCATTTTCTATCTATCTATCTATCAAAAGACGTTGCAATTTCCAGGCCTTTTTATATTCAAATTAGTCTTCCATAGGTGTTTAATTGATAGATCCTTAAAAGTTCTGCAGCTTTTTGAAAATGTCCATAACTTATTGGTGATTTCTTTAACAATAGCATCTTGGAAAAGATGCTCTCTAAGAAATCATGTTGCGGTGTCAAATCATGCTCACATATGGAACGCCAACTACATTACTGTACCTACTCTACATAAAAAATAAAAAATCATGTGCTTGTCAAGTACCGTACATTAATTATCTATAATAAGTAAGTAAGAACAAGATCCATACCGGGTTGTTTGATAACTTGTGCATCTTGTATAAATATAATTATTTACAGCTGTCTCAACCGGTGTACGCCAACACAAAATTGGCTACTTTGAACTCTATTACATTGCAATAAAACATGTTGCAAACCAGACAAAGAGACGACAAAGCAAATCTGCTATGTTAAACTCAAGCTTAATTTAATATAACAAGGGACTTACCTATTTCCAAAAGTCAAACCACTACACAATATTACCTACACATCCGTAGTAAAATCTGTCCGTATTTAAAACACTATTAAATTTACCTGTCTCATATAAACCCGCACAAAAGCAACACTGTCGCAATGCGTCAAAAAACCATCACCAAAATACTAGAAAAAACAAACACAAAAACATCAAGTACTGTTTATGGTTTCTTTTGAATGTTAAACCGTAAAAGACAGATATGGTCCTCTAAATGACGCGTTAGACCACCCTGAGCTGACAGCTGACTGGGGCAAACCGTGCGGTATATTCACGCATGCGTCGTGCTGTGATAGGGGGCGACTGATAAAAAATTTGAGTGATTTTGGTGCTTAGATGATATCGGGATGACTCTTGTTTACCGGTGTTGCATATTTTTGTCTACTGCACAGATTTCATAGCAGGAAAAAGTTGCAAGAGCATAGAATCAAGAATTTGAATTGTATTCTCCGTCTCTACTTCATCTTGGTCCTTGGAATCTGCAGCAATAGGTACTTTATTTTACTGACTGGGACTAGGTTATAGAATAGAATAGAATAGAATAGAATAGAATAGAAAAACTCTTTATTGCACATACCAACATAGGATAATGACTAAAACATTAGAATATATAAAGTAAGTTGGGGTACATTGGGCGGCCTTATCACTAAAAGTGATTTCTTCCAGGCAACCTTTGGATGGATGGCAATATAAACAAAAAGACTTAAACATTTAACTAAAATTAAATAAACTAGCTCTCTGTAGAGAATAGTTTTTACAGATAAGTAGTAAGTACGATATTATAATATATATACACATACACATTAACAAATAAATAAATAGGTAGGTATTATAAATACAATAAAAACCTTACTTATATAACATTATAAGCTTATAAGAATTCGAGAATATATAGCACATAAATACATACATTTAGGCATATTAATAAATATTTATAAAGCAACGTTATGTACAATTGGACAGGTAATGTTGTTTTATCATGTTTTTGAAAATTGGCAAGGACTTGGCACGTCTTCAGTTTTTAGCAGGTTGGTCTTAAGATGAATGTGGACAAGACAAAGATCATGTCTAATGCTCATGTTCCACCTATACCGGTAATTGTTGGGAACGATACTCTCGAAGTTGTCGACAAGTATGTCTACCTAGGACAGATTGTCCAATTAGGTAGGCCCAACTTCGACAAAGAGGTGGCGCGAAGAATCCAACTCGGCTGGGCAGCGTTCGGGAAGCTTCGTCCTATCTTTTCGTCCAAAATACCGCAGAGCCTGAAAACGAAAGTTTTCAATCAGTGTGTGTTGCCAGTGATGACTTATGGAACTGAGACATGGTCTCTTACTGTTGGCCTCATTAGTAAGCTCAAAGTCGCGCAGCGAGCTATGGAGCGAGCTATGCTCGGTGTTTCCCTGCGAGATAAGCTCCGGAACGAGGAGATCCGCAGGAGAACTAAAGTGACCAATATAGCTCTTAGAGTTAGTAAGTTGAAGTGGCAATGGGCAGACCACATCGCTCGTAGAACTGACAACCGATGGGGAAGAAAGGTTCTCGAGTGGCGACCACGAACCGGAAGACGCAGCGTAGGCCGGCCCCCCACTCGGTAGACCGACGACCTGGTGAAAGCCGTGGGGAGCCGATGGATGCAGGAGGCGAGCAGCCGCTCAAGGTGGCGTGCTCTGGGGGAGGCCTATGTTCAGCAGTGGACGTCTTCAGGCTGTTAATGATGATGATGATGATGGCACGTCTTGGTTATGTACTTACTTGTGACGTTTCAAGTTACATATAAGTAGGGTTACCTAATCTTATCAGTTATAGGTACTTTCTAATTACTCACTTAATTCTAGATATAATGATACCTATTTAAATATATTTACTTAAGTAAAGACAAATTAAACCAGAAGTTTAGAAAATAAGTATGGGTATACTTACTTTACTAGGTGGTAGGACTTTTCTGAAAAGTCCGTCTCGGTAGGTACCACCGCTTTGCCAGTTATTCTGCCGCCAAGCAGTAAGTCTAAGTAGTGTGCAAGCACTACTGTGTTCCGGTTTGAAGGGCATTGTAGCTAGTGAAATTACTCGGCAAATGAGACTTTATGACTTGATCTCACAGTCTAGTAATCTTATTAGTAGACAATTGATAACAGTTAGTAAAATAAATAAAATAAAAATAAAATTAAACGTACAAATATCACCGCACCGCATCAGAGAGCTTTTAAGTTATTGGTATACCTACCTACTTATAATACTTATATTTTACTACAGTTTGAAAAAGTGTTGATGTTCATTACATTTGAGATAGGTAGGTACCTATACCTAATTAGAGTAATGATAATGAGTAATGGTACATAAGAGATGTTTACCGTGATATCATTTCTAAATTTATTTGTTCGTACATAAAAAATTTAAGAAGGCGGGCTGCCGCGGCGGCGGGGTGCGGGCTTGTATGTAGTTATACACCGCCTATCAGAGACTGTGAATTACTTATTAACTTCTTTCATATAAGAGGAAAATAATCTATAATAAGCAGCATAATATAAAAACAAAACCTAACCCAACAAACCACTACTACTAAGGGTTGGTTTTTTCACCAATAGTTAAAGTAACAAATGGTTAAAAACTCCAACAAATTTTGACCATTGGTTAGAATTTGTTAGAGTTTTTAACCATTGGTTACCTTAACTACGGATCACAAAACCAACCCTTATTCTTAGAACCTTACATAGGTACTGCTACTAATTTTCTAAATGTCACAGAATCGGTGGAGCTTATTCACGCCACATTCTTCAAAATTTTCTAAACCTAAGCTATAAATAACACAGCCCCCGTGTGCAAGTGAAGTCGAGTGGAAATGATAGCCACCGCAACCTCGTTTGAAATACAGCGGCGATGGTTCAGGCACTTTGTGAACTGATAGATCCCTTTTATTGTATCTATAAAGTAGGTAATTTAATGGATGTATCTAGTTGTCTTGGCCCGCTTTTTACTCATTTTTCTGTGGAAACCTTTTTCCCAAAATAAGGAGGCATCAGGGGCCTCACCATCCATCATCTCTTAGCGCGAACGCTATATAAAATTTTAAATTGATCGGCAATCAGCAGATAGAAAACTATAAACTTATTTTGATTATGGAAATGATACGGCCAGACCAGCGTGTGTCGAACTAGGATGGTGTCGAACTTTGGTCGAACTAGCGTGTGTCGAGGTCGAGCTACCCAATTATTATTGTCGCGCTTCGAAGATTCAAACCTCAGTGCGTACTGCCGGGCCTGTCTCACTTTGGGCTTTACTTATGAAGCTACAAGTGGGATACGGACCGGGCGTCTAGACGGGTCGGTTCGTTACGCGTAACGCGTCAGAAGAGCAGTGATGTAGCGATAGAACGAGAGGCAACTGTTTAAGGAAGGCTTGTAGCGCTGTGCGAGCTGAACTACACTTTGTAGCGTGGCAGCAAGGGTCGCTATTTGTTTAAGTGACTTCGCGGAGTGACACTTCTGTACATAGACGTAGTGTAGGTATATCTATTCTGTGGTAGGGCGTAGGGCACTCACTTAACTGTGTTTGGTCTTCCCCGCCACAATCTTCTTGCAGCAGCTATTCCAGCATGTAGTTTTTTTTAATTGTTGAATGCTTAGGTACAGCCTCGCAGAAATGCGAGTCTCTCCGCAGAATCCATAGCACAATTCATGAAAGTTTCCATGATTTCATATTTGGAGGTTTTCTAAAACGCTTTAGTATTCAAACCCCATATGCATTTTATACTTAAGTAGATACTCACCGACTATTTTATTTAATGAAATGCTCCAGTATTCAGTCTTTAAGCCCCACACCCCAACAACGCTATAGAACCATTAACTAGGTGGTAGGACTTTTCTGCAAAGTTCGTCTAGGTAGGTACCACCGCTTTGCCAGTTATTCTGCCGCCAAGCAGTAGTGTGCAAGCACTACTGTGTTCCGGTTTGAAGGGCATTGTAGCTAGTGAAATTACTGGGCAAATGAGACTATGATCTGATCACTCAGTCTAGTAATCTGATTATTAGACTGGGTGATGTCTCAGGATGACGTGCGCAGTGCAGTGTCGCGCGAAACTATTGTTTTAAAGTTCCGGGTGACACTGCAACTGTTATGGGCGGCCGTGTCACTTAACATCAGGTGAACGACTAGCTCGTCACGTCATTCAATCACATAAAAAAAAAAAATTAATTCTAAACCATAAGTTTAAGCACCCTACCCCCATGCTGTCCTGGACCCTAATTCTGTATGACCACTTTACGATTCCTTACTTCGAAACCACGTGAATCCTTGTCTTATATAAGAAGTCTGCAAATATCTATTTTCTATGAAATGAAAACAAAACCGCGCGAAATGAATTTGGAAATGATCAAAAATCATAATGTTCCACTAAGACGCGTTCCGAAACATTTATAATCCTTGGGAAACATCAACACGTCAAAAGTGTACCACCACTTAATATATCAATATTTATTCAAAATAAAAATAACATAATGTAAAGTGAAGGCATTTCTAATGCTGTGATTTGAACAAGACACGGTAACGACGTGGTTTCTTATCGTGTGGAATCTGTATTTTCATACAGAATTAGGGCCCTGAAAGTGTTTCCCTTGTTTCCCTGCCAACTCGGGAAAGCCCGTCGCGTGCTATAGGTATTCTTATTTGCGTAGCCAGGCAGTATAGGCACTCGACTCACACAAACACTGTGAAGGTCTAATAACAAATCAATAAGTCTGTCTGTCTGCAGTAACGCACTAGACAAAGGAGGGTGGTATATAATACCTAACTCAGTGAAGCTCTGGCTGAAGAGCTTTAAAGCTTTATTTGCAACCGCGTGTCGTTATAATTGGCAACAATGTAGAACTTAAGTCGTTATTTCGTTCGCTCAGTTCCTACTCATTCTTTCTTACTGAATTACTTACATTGTTTAACAAAAATAAATTAAAGAAAATAATTTAAAGTTATTAGGTACGTCTAAGAAACTCAAAACTCAAGCAATTTATTGCAAATAAGCTAACTTAGTCAAAAAGTCAGTTAAACTAAAATATATAGAAAACTTAGTAGGTACAGATACCTATTTAATTATATGATATTGTTCTAATTATGGGCTGTTATGGGCGGCCGTGTCACTTAACATCAGGTGAACGACTAGCTCGTCACGTCATTCAATCACATAAAAAAAAAAAAAATAATAATAATAATAATGGCCCCCATTAATGCTGTTAAATAACATGTAAAATACAAAATGAAAAAAGTATAAGTATCTAGAGTAATTCCGCTAAAAATAACTATAAGATTATCTATATTGGGGAAGTTGTAAATGATTGTTGTAGGTAAATGTATAACAAAAATGATTAGAAAAGTATATATTATAAGCTATAATATTTTATTGAAATAAACTGGGATGCCTAAATTGGTCCAACATTTGTTGAGCACTCGTTAGTGTTCGATCGTTGCGAATAACATGTAGGTAAGTATGTAATTAAGTATGAAAGATCAAAAAACAGTATATGATAAATTATTTCCTATTTTTATAACTAGGTATACACAGTAATGTATACCTAGGTACTAGCCTGACAAGCATGGTGATTATGGCAAACTCAAACCCTATGACAATACACCGTCCTCGTCCTCTGGTCTTAATCATCCCCATAGAATATATAACAGTAAGTAGTACCTATTTATACATCATTACAAAGCGTTCAAACAAAAACAATCAAAGTAAACACCATAAGCAGTAGTAGGTAATTTCAATTTTTTTCTCCACCGCCAAGTAGGTTCTTTATATTCAATATTCAGGGCGTATTGAGGGCATCGCGTACGGGACATGCGACTTCCGGCACGACACGATGCGACACGACACGGCACCGGCGGAGCTTGCACGACACAATGGATGTGGCTGGCACGCGACAGGTTGACATGGTTTTCCTACCACCCACATAAAATTGTACCTACCTAAAAATTGCCACTTCATAAGGCAACTATTTACTAAATATAAGTACTAGGTAGTAGGACTTTTCTGCAAAGTTCGTCTAGGTAGTAGTTACTACAGCTTCAGTTACTAAGCTGCCAAGCAACTGTGTGCAAGCACTATGTACTGTGTACCGGTTTAAGGGGCACTGTAGCCACTGAATTTAAATTTCTGGGCAAATGAGATTTACGAACTGATCTCACAGTACAGAACACTTTTTTAGACTGTGATGTCTCACAGGATGACAAGCGAAACTTTAGTTTAGAGTTCAGAGTGACACTGCAATCTGTTATGGGCGGCCGTGTCACTTAACACCAGGCGAACGACTAGCTCGTCACGTCAATCATTTACATAAACAAAAAGAAAAAAGGAAATGCGTTTCCATTTCGGGATTACCAAGCCGCCTGCCAACCGTAGTGATGATGGCAAGCAAACCGACATCATAAGCGTCCGAAGTGTCGTTTTATGGGGGAAGCCTGTGTACAGCTGTGGACGTCTTCGGCTGTGATGACTGTGTGTTTGTGTCTCCATT
The DNA here is from genome assembly GCA_910589525.2 of Ennomos quercinarius. Lineage (NCBI taxonomy): Eukaryota > Metazoa > Arthropoda > Insecta > Lepidoptera > Geometridae > Ennomos > Ennomos quercinarius. The sequence continues at coordinate 973,013 of OU342509.1, forward strand.
TGTTCCGAGACAGGCCTTTCTCTCACAACATGGTGACATTCGAGTATAATAATATGCCATAACCCACCACGCTGGCTAAGTGCGATTTGGTGTGGATGACACAATGATGTTTTCGCGTTTTGTGATTCTTGAACATGCTGGTTTCAGCCAGTGCAAATATTGCACATAACTTAACTCAAAAGATGCAGGGGGTTTAGCAAAGATAGGTCCTTCCTTTCCTTTTTTTTTGGGTATCTTTGCGAGACCCCCTGGTCATACAGGGCCAAGCGAGATTCAAACCATGGTGCGTCGATTTTAAAGCCGCACCAGCTACCAATGAATCGCGCCCACTCGCCGCTATAAGCTGAAAGATAAAATCATCACTGGATTTATTTTAAAAAGTGCCTACTGACTGATAGCATAATGTGCTTGTCCACGCTTTGCTATGCTCATTTTCAAAAGAACATGGGATTCCTCGGTTGCTTCGATCAGGTATACCATGGTCGAAGCTCGGTTGGTACTTATTACAGGTAAATTAATTGTACTATTTGTAATTCTGTGTCCTCGCTGTTCCAAACCTACAAAAGTGCGGTAGCACCACGTGGCAAACCCAAACTCATAATTTAGAGCTGCTGCCTATTCCCTTAGCCAGCTCGTATTATGGCATCCATGAGTAGCCGCGTGGTAAATCAAAGAATCCTCATTAGTCAGTATTACTAACATTATCTAAGAATTACTAACAAGAATGGAATCTTCCAAGAATCCCAAGGCGCAAGCCAAACTGCCAGAAAAGGCGAACTCGCCGCGACTGATTCATTCAACTGCATTTTTCTTATCTTACACCTATAAAAGGTTATCCCGAGCCAGCCGCGCCACTGACCAAGTTATTGATGGAAAATTATCCTACCACCTTTGCTTGGCATATCTTGTCTTCCCATGTATATACAGTAATAAATAATAATAATTATTTGTTCGTATTCTTGAACATAAATTATAATTTATAGTTTTATGCCAATATTTAATGATCAGGCGCAAAAAAATATAGATAGGTAATCTCTTTATTCAAAACACTATATTACAGAAAAAACAGTAATCAAAATCTTATTTTATACCAAGTGTCACATTGGGCGGTCTTATTGCTTAAATCTATCTCTTCCAGACAACCTAGCATTAAATAAACCATAAAATAACATTATAAATAAATATGTGTGGATGTTTCACACAGCACCTAGCCCCAAACTATTATTACATTAAATTATCTTTCTGTGACACAGTACAAAGCTATGCTTAGTTTGAGACTAAGCATAGCTTTGTACTTAGTTTGGGACTAAGCATAGCTTTGTACTGTGTCAACTAGTAGATAACTGATAGAATACTTAATATACTTTTTGTTTGTAAATACATACCTATTTATAATACAACGTTATAACACCCAAACACAGAACATCGATAAACATCGCACAATCGTTTGACTTTGGTGGGAATCGAACCCACAACCTACAGTTCAGAAGGCAGATCTACTAGCAACTGAGCAATGAAGCCAGTCGATACATGGATCTAGTATTATAACATTAATCTGTGGCCAATTATAGGAAAACATTTTAAATGAAACAGACTATTTGTACTTTATCAAAAACACAATTTAATTTAATTCAATTATACCTACACTAGAGTTATTAAGAACTTGATCACAATGCTAACAGTCTTACATTATACATAAATAAAACACTTTTCACATTATAACCTAATTAATGGATTCTAAAAATACTGACCGAAAAGGAATGTGTAAATTTCTTTCTCCACACACCATACACACCCTCTCTCTCACACATCACATCAGATACTGACTACTCATCTTTTTGGTGCTTAAACTATCGTGAGTATGATTCATATTGATAAATTAAAACGGTTACACTCACGTCAATTTAAAATCGAAATTACTGCAACCCGGGTTTTGGATATTATTCGGTAGGTACAAAGGCACCATGCCGCGTTTTAACCATGGAACAAGGAGCGGAATGCCAATACACCAAGAAAACAGCGTAGATCAGAAATATGCCAAAAAACCGTTTTAAACCTGGCCCACCGTAGCTACCCGTACAGCCCGCTCATTTTGCAGCGCCAGGCAGGTTTAAAACGGTTTTTTGGCATATTTCTGATCTGCGCTCAATTTATAACCCGCTCATTTTGTAACGCCATCTAGTTTTGGGCATATTTTTGATCTACGCTGTTTTCTTGGTGTATTGGCATGCCTCTCCTCCTTGTTCCATGGTTTTAACCCAATATTTTTAACACTACATGTTGATCTCGGTATGGTATTAACAATCTGCAAATTTTCATCCAAATCGGTTTAAGGGTGGATTTGACAAAACTTAGCTAACATTAACTTTTAACTTTAACTTTATGCGCGAGTAACTATACTAGAATAAATCTATTCCACGATCTTAAACTAGAATAATTTATTAGTCGTTTTATTTACCATGCAATACAAAGTATGGTATACTTCTTATACGCGAATAGCGGAATGAACGATGAACGAAACTATTACCCAGCTAACAATTATTGTTCTACAACGCCAAGGTATTCAAGCTTATGTCAGATCAACTCAATTTTGTCGTATTAAAGTGCCGGAAAGTAAATGTTAGAATCATATGGCGCGCTACCGCCATTAAAATATTCTCGGAATAATCTATTATTCCACCAAAAACGGTAGTATAAGTTATTATTCTCGAATAGGCTTGAGTGTAGATGGTAAAATGTGAAATTGATTTGCTCTCGGATAACTGGCGATTTATTCTAAGTATGACCCTTACTCTCGTTTGGTCGAATCCACCCATCCACAGTCGTTTTGGCGTGAAATCCACACAAACAGACAGACAACACTTCACATATACAATATTAGCAAAGATAGCTTCTGTGGGACCGAACCAATATTTTTATCTAAGTATCGATAATAGCGAGGTCTTGAAGTAAGTTTTCTTCGAATTCGGGCGAGATGGCGCGACGGTTGAACTTCGGCAACTCCGGGTGGATCAAGTGTCTAAAATAGAGGAACTCGGGTTGGAAAGGAATTCAAATTAAAAAGTGTTTTAGCATAAAAAAGAGGAATATTTAACGAGGTTAAATAAAAAAATAAATACGCCCAACGATCACATACATAGATCCTGGACCCTAACTAGGATTCCCTGTATCTAGGCACCCAGGAACTACGAGGACCATGCTCCCATAACACACACACACAGAACAAGTATTTGCGCAATTTTTTCCTGTGCACAAATACTTGTCCTGTCGCGGGAATCGAACCCACCGCCTCCGGTTTATGAGCCGGCCTGCTCAACCACTATACCACGGAGGCTGTCCAAAGTTAAAATAAAAGGTCCGTGGAAATTATCCTTATGATCCTGGTGTGTGAATAGGACCACCCCATCTCTTCCCGTGGGTGCCGTAAGAGCCGGCTACCAGTGAACGGGTAGCAGCATTCTCGATACATTAAAATCAGCTGCGATCACCAAGTCACCTGCCAATCATGGTCATTACCAATGATAAGCGTCCAAAGTGGCATTTTATGGGGGAAGCCTATGTTCAGCAGTCGACGTCTTCCAGCTGTTGATATTATGTGACTAAACAATTTCCTTATTCACTACGGATGTTAAAAATAAACATACATAGAAGTACATAAAATGTTTAATATTCAGTTTTATGTTAGACAATATATATTCACCATGATTTACATAAATACAGTTTAAAAACAATTTCAAAATAGAAACTTAAACATATACCTACTTATAATAAATTAACATTATATGAGTATCACACTATCACACTTCACACTAATATTATAAAGCTGAATGTTTGTATGTGTGTATGTGTGTTTGTGTGTATGTGTGTATGTTTGTTACTCCTTCACGCTCAAACGGCTGGACGGATTTGGATGACACTTGGAATATAGATAGCCTATGTAGGATTACTATGTAGCCTACTGGATTAACACATAGGCTACTTTTTATCCGCGGGTGAAACCGCGGGGCGCAGCTAGTACTTTATAATCTGTATTTGTGTTTGTTACATACAAACATCAGAGTTGGCCACCTTGCATGAGAAACAAGTATCTATCATAAATACTTAGATAAATCAATATTCCATAATACATATAAATACATAGATGCATCTTTATCCAATAAAATACATAAAAAGAACGTGAATTAAATATTTATATTAGAAAGATAATTATTATCAAATATATTTTATATAATAGGGCGGGGAAAAAGTCTTTTCGTATTTTGTACGAATTTTAAATAGCATGAATTTGAAATCTTATTTCTGTGGTTGTACTTTTCGTACCTGGGGGTTTAGCAAACATCCCTTTCCATCAGCGTTAACGCCAAACAATGACTCCAAAATGTATGGGAATGACATTACCTGCGTGATGTCGCTTTTCCGCAGGTAATGTCATTCCCATACATTTTGGAGTTATCGTTTGCCGTTAACGCTAATGGAAAGGGATCTTTGCTAGACCCCCTGACTGGTTTGGTTACCATTAGAAGGTAACTTTAATTTAATCTTAGATAAAATGCAAATAAATAAATAAATGCAATTGAACGGGTCAAATTAATCTAAAATTAATAATTATATCTTATAAAGAATAAAATATTTTCCGCAATATTTCCTTTTTCTTTGTAAATAACTAAAACAATCGGTATTATTGTTATGATTTCCAATAAAAAAAAATTATGAAAACATACAAAAATATTGTATTCCGTTCATCTGTAGTGTAAATGAAGGTAGAATAGCACGCGTTGGTTCAAGCGTTGACAGTCCAGAAATTTTTAGCGTCAAAAATGCAGCTTATTCCGTACATTTTAGAGAGCTCTCGTACAAAATACGAATAAACTTTTTCACCGACCTAATATTATTTTTACGACTACAGAACATAGTAATCTGCTTAAATCTGCGAAATAACAAAAATATCACAGAAAAATGCATAAGTACCTACTCAAGAACATTTAAACAACACATTTTAACTTAACTAGTAGCATCTATAAGAAAATCTTACGACCAGATACATTTACAAACTAGAACTACCCGAGAAGTTCCCAGCTGTTCCATCATTGACACCTATCCCAAGACCTCAAGAAGTCAAGCCTACTCCATCATCAGAAGCCCACAGACCACAGGAATTAATTTAACACAGCTACAACAAAAATCCAGAGGTTAGAATGACCCATTCATATTCCAGAAGTAATTGCTGATAAAACTGCCTGTGCAGTTCTGAGCAGTTCCAAGCTGTTCTAGCAGTTCCAAGCAGTGTAAGGTGGTCAGTCACTAGGTAACAAGTCCAGGTGATAACACTAGAAGTAGCTTATAGCTACCACGACAATAATAACAGAAGTTCCAGCATTTACAGTACTATCAACAAGGACCATTAACACTCCAGAAGTTTAGGAACCAAAACACCAGGCGTTCCAGCTTATAAAACTAGAACTGCCTGAGCTGTCCCAAGTAGTCCCAAGCTATTCCTTCATCCCAGGAATCCCAGCGGTCAATGCTCCTTCTCTACTCCATCATCAGTAACCAGGTACCTGTCAGCCAGATGCATCAGCTCGAAGCAGACCTCAGCGAGGATGAGCACGATGATCATCCATTCGAGGCGGATGTGGTGGCGGTCTGCCGCCCATGTTGAAAGCAATTCCAGGAGTTCTACGCAGTGGGACAGGCGCTCGTTTAACACCTGGAAATAGATAGATAGGTTACCTATCTTAGTCTTTATGGAAACACTTAATCGGAAAATAGAATAGATTGATTTTTCTAAAAGTTTATATAATTCATAGCAGTATCCCCCAATTATTCGCTATTATTGATCTGCTGATTCCGCTAAGCAGGCGATCCTGCTATGAATCGGAAATCTTTAGATTTGCGCGGCGTTATCTTTACAGCAGTAATTTCACTCTCTCTCTCTCTCAATCGATGATGCAGGTCCAAATCCGTTCAAAGATAATCGACCTTAACGTCGTAGCCTTAAATATCAATTCAGTCTGCACTTCAACGCGGCTCTTACGACAAAGACAACGGACGAAATGACTGATTTTGACGGTTTTTAATTAATATCTATATTTTCATAGTATTTTTCAAAATTATGAAGTCATCACAACATCTGAATGTTTGTTTGGAATACACTAATTGCGGACCCCCAGACGCTCGGCTAGGCGGCGTCCCTTCATGGTCGAAATACCACCCATTCGTACCAAGCGATTTGATTCCACGTCCATAATTAGAACTGCTAAGGAATGGAATGCCCTGCCAGCGTCTGTGTTTCCGGCAAAATATGACCCGGGCGTGTTCAAGAGAAGAGTGAATAGGTACTTACTTAGCTAGCATGCTACACCTTCCATCGCATCGTCACTTTCCATCAGGTGAGAGCGTGCTCAAACGCAACTGGCAAAAAAAATTTTTTTGTAAAAATATATTCGGTAGAAACTCAGTAAAATTGGAACATTCAAACTTTTGAGGGAGAGGGAGTTTTTTATATTTATTAATCTTGTATTTGTCTTGTTCTTGTAGCCGCGGGGAGCCGATGGATGCAGGAGGCGAGCAGCCGCTCAAGGTGGCGTGCTCTGGGGGAGGCCTATGTTCAGCAGTGGACGTCTTCAGGCTGTTAATGATGATGATGATGATGATGAATCTTGTATTTGCGGACATCATAAACGACTTAATGAAATGAATTACTTGATATATTAAATTCAAAACTCTACATGCTCTAATTACGCCAGGAAACATGACGAAAACATCTTGTTTGCCCTACCCGGCTACAGTGACAAGTAATCGCTTGACTTATTTGCTGCTCTTGGACATTGCCATGGCGACGCTTACCCTGGTCCTCCTGGGTATGGTGAAGTAAGCGACCGTGGCTGTATACAGCCGTTCTAACTGCTCCTCTTCCCAGTAGAAGTCAGGTGTGTCCAGCAGGTCTGACTCCACGTTCAACCGGTGTCGGAGTGAAAACAACTCGCCCAGCTTGCGGACTATCTGGGAAGGTTTGGTTGGAAACGTTAAGATAGTTTATTTTTAAATCTTATTAGTAGGTTGTCTCGAACAGATCGCTTTTTAGCGATAAGTCGGCCCATTGTAACCTATTCATAAGTTATTTAATTCCTGTTGTTGTATATGGTTAAACCTTGGTGTCAATAGAAATCCAAGTTTATCTGTCTATCAACCTATCTATCAAGAGCTCATAGCGTAGCGTTACATGTACTCTGTCTAGAGCTAGACTGTCTATGCTGATGTCTCATGGTGACGTGCGCATGCGCAGCGCAGTATTTTTTTATGAAATGAGTGGCAAACAAGCAGGCGGCCCACCTGATGGTAAGTGGTCACCGCTACCTATGGGTATCTGCAACACCGAAGGCATTGCCGGTGCGTTGCCTACCCTTAGATTGGACTCTTTGTGTCACAAGAAGCTTTATGAATCTAGAGTTCCGAGTGACACTGTAAGTATTATGGGCGGTCGTGACGTTAATTAACATCAGGCGAGTGACTATCTGGTATTATAGAACTACACCTGCGTTCGGATAGCCTATTGAACTGCCAATTTTGACCCACCTGCGGCGGTGGGTTAAAAGTGATCGTTTTCTGACATTAGAGATTGACGTAAAATTATTGATGCGGTTATGTAAAATTACAAATTGTAATTGTGAAAATTGTAGTTATCGTAATGATATGGAGAAGTGAGAAGAAAGACGATAGACGTAAGTTACGCGAGTTATGTAAAACTCCGCCAATTTGTTTTTGACATTTGAGATAACAAACCGCACTTGGTTATTTTGCGTTCGTTTTGGATAGTGAGTAAAAGTGGTAAAAGTGGCATTATTGGCGAAATTCGCAAACCGAACGGTTTACAACAACGCTAATTTTGCAAATGCCAAAAATGATACCGATCCCAATTCAAACGCCCCTTACGCTGTCATGAATCCCTGTTCAAGACGATGTTCAATTATAAAATATCGATCGATTTGTGAACGGCATCTTTACTGACGTGACCATCAACAACTGACCATCATTCTGTAATATGGGCCAAAACAAGCCCTGGTAAAATCATAAAATGTGTTCCCAATTTTTTTCAGAGATAAAAATAGAAATTGCATTTGGGCTAAATGTTACAAAGCCCACATTTTTCAGCCTTCATCCGGTCTACGGTTCTAATTTTATTCTTGTAGTATTTCGAAATGTTGTCCTTTCACCTCTTTCTTCTCAACTTTAGTAGTGCCATCCTTTTCCATCTGCGCCGTGTGTGATCTCACGGCGCTGGCTAACATTTCGAGTCTCGCCTCCCACGCGCCCAACCGCGCTGATTGGACCATCGCGTGACTGGAACACGACAAATAGCTTTAAACAACAGGACAACATAGATACCTACGGAATAGTAACTACTTACATTTATATAGGTCAGATTGCATCGTGAGAAGCCTTTAGTACTTGTATAATAGCTTCGAACCTAAAGTGCAGTGTGCGCCAAGCCAGGCCTGCCCGGCTAGCATGTGCACCGCGACAAAATTTTCTCAACACTATCTCGTAAGAGACCCTGGGCTCCGAGTAACTTTTTGGGTTCCGTAGTAGTTACTACAAAGAAACCTTAAAGTATCTTTTACAGCCTTATCTATACCTTATACTTATAATAAAGCTGTAACAGGTCCAATTCTGTACATTGAAGTACTGTTTTTTTTTTGTTGCCCCTATTATCGATGCTGAAGCCAAAACTATTTTTTTTTTTGTCTGTCTGTTTGTCTGTCTGGCTGTCTGTCTGTATCTTGGCTGAGCATCACGCCGCGCCGAAACTACTGAATGTATTCATATGAAACTCGGCATGATTTGAGTTCATATTACGAAGTAGGCTATGCGATAGTTTTAATCTCGAAATCCATCACGGTTTCCTCAGGAATATTTACTTAGTTGTAATTCATTAACGCGTGGTCCGATTTCATTCTTTTTTTATTAGAAAAGAGATTACTTTAAATATTATCCTGTAAATATTTCAAGGTCGTCGGATTTGTGGTTCAGGAATTATAGACATCCAACCTTCAGTATTGGGTCCAAAGCCACTCCTATCCTGTACTATGGGAAAGAGAGGGGGGAAAAGATAAGGGAAAAGGGTGAATGAAAGCGGGCGCCATCGCCAGCAGCTGACGGAACAAAAGTTAAAACACTGGCTCACATATTAATAATACAGAGGTACGTTTTCGCGTTACTAGTTATATACCTAGTTTCCTTTATTTTATGGCTTTTTAGGCTACGTTGGCATTTTTTTTGGCATATTCAAATTACGTTTATATACCGTTCACCGTAACTTGTCCCTGATGTCCTTATATTATTTAAAAATATGCAAGTAAAGCATATTAATCTGTCGTGGGTACATACATGTTTAGATAATGCTTACATATTACTTTTCATAATGCTTTCATATTACTTTACATTTACGATAATACTTGAATATTTTTAAATCGGTAATATAAATACATTCGGCACAACTTACGGTGAACGATCTACTTACCCTAAGTATACATTAAAAATCACCTTTTTGGGCTACTTCACTTAAAGTTATGCCATACCATGCTTCTTTAATGAAAAAATATATTATGGCGAAATTAAGCTGCTTGGCATTGAGTTTTTGGCGATTCTATGCTGTTTTGACATAGCAGCATTGATTCGATTCGATACTATATTGTTCCTAAATCTTTTTTTTTTTTTTTCATATATTTTGGCTCCACACATAGTGTATTTAGCCAGTGTCAAGTATTGTAGTTTTTCATCGTATTATGAAATATTTCATGTAAAGTCATTAGTCACAGTCAGTCAGGGTAGTCATAGTCCAGTCTAAGTCAGATAGTCATAATCCAGTCTAAGTCATGTGCTAGTAAAGTAGTGGCAACTTTACTAGAGGCTTCTATGGAATTTTGGAAGCAACACGAAAAACCACGTTTCACTACATTATATCACTTGCCAACACTTATTCTCGTAATTCAGCACTTAATGCGTAAAATGCCACTAATTTTAAACATTAACACTAGAAAAAGCATAAGTTTTGTGAAATAATACAATGCAACGACGTGAACTTTTTCACGTTCCCGCCAAAACTCTTTCCTAAATCTTAGATATATTATGTAAACAAAGGGGATAACAGTGCAAAAAATATATTTTATAATGGTAGGTTACTATATTTGACCATTAAAATATTAAATATTATTTTTCTAGTCATAATCTGCTTAATTATAAAATAAAAATAGTGTTTTACTGTCTATTTTAACTTTATATCTGATATATACTAGTATTTTGCCCCGTGCGCGGGCCGCGAGCGGCCCGCGTGTGTGTTTTCGTGGCGTTCCATTTGTTCAAAACGCTATACTTGTGTTTAAACTTGTAATTTTGCAAGTACTTGTACAAAACTGCGGTATCTATCAAAGAAAATGATAATTCATCTGACTTGTGCATGGCGGCCATCTTGTTTGACTTGACAGCGTCATTGGCACCATTAGCAGGTCGCAAGCGGCACACGTGCAAGTGTGCAGGTGCAAGTGTTAGTCGTGTCTGTCCAATTATACCAATGAGAGACAATAAACTAACTCACTCATCGCCGCATTTGGTAGGTAGGAAAAAAAAAATTGACATTTGACATCTGTCCAAAAAATTGACATTTGACATTAGTCAATAAATTTCACATCTGTGAAAAAATTTGACATTTGACATCTGTCAAAAGTTTGACATTTGACATCAATCAAACTGACATCTGTCTACACTTGACAGCGGTATTAGAACAGTGCGCAGGTCGCATGCGGCACACTTGCACCGTGCGCGGGCCGCACGCGGCCCGCACACGGTGCAAGTGTGCAGGTGCAAGTGTTAGTCGTGACTGTCCAATTATACCAATGAGAGACAGTAAACTAACTAACTCATCGCCGAATTTGGTACATTTGACATCTGTCAAAAAATTTGACACCTGTCAATCTTTTGACATATGACATCTGTCACAGTGACATCTGTCGAAATGACGAAACTGTAGTACCATAGGCGATAAAACGGAAAACAGCCATTTCGATAACAGTACGTAAGGCGGCCATATTAAAAAATGACAGATGTCAAAATTTGACCTAACCATGTTGATCAGCATCCTTTGGGACCCCCAGATATCGATTTTTATCCCGATCGGAGCATCTTTATTTTCGGACGCGGACCAATAGACCGCCATTTTTTAAAAAGTACTTTTTCACTGTTTGCCCCTCACAAAACTGTACAATATTAGAACAAACCCTCCCTACAAAAGTCTCACAGTTTCGGTGTTATTTTCGAATTAAAAATCCTTAAAAAGTGAAATTGCATGTTCGCAATTTTTCAAAATGGCGGAATCAAAAAATTTTTTACACATTCCTACCAAGTGTACCTTGGGATTTTCAGATATCGATTTTCATTCGGATCGGATAACTTTTACTATGAGTCGGTACGTCTACAGCCGCCATCTTGAAAAAAATTGATTTCACTGATATTGCATTTTTACCCTTATAACATCTATACTTGATCCCCAGGAACGACTTTTCTAAAGCACTCGCAACGGAGGCGCAAAAAAGCAAAGTTGATATTTCAATAAAAGCACCTTTGTATGGCAGCCCCATTGAAAGTTGACACATGTCAAAATTTGATTACAGAATGTTGATCATCATTCTTGGGGACCCCCAGATATCGATTTTCATCCGGATCGGTGAAACTTTTTTTCCCGCCGCGACCGAAATTTCCGCCATTTTGAAAAAATAATTTTTTGCCATTCTTCCTCTCTGGCTTTCAAACAATATTAGTTCCAGTTCTTTATACTAAAGTGTCATAGTTTCGCCGTCATTTACGGTTAAAATTTGTATGGCGGATTTTTTTTTTCCGCCATTTTGAATTTTTTTTGACATCTCCAAAATCGTCCCAGGGTTTGCTATGACATTCCTTAAAACGCACATGACCTATCTCATATGGTTTGGCCAGGCCGTTGACTGTCCGAGTGACCGAAGGTCGGAAGACCAGGTCGCGATTTTTTTTGAAGACACCTCGATCACCTGGACACAAAACACAACAAAGACATTCAAAATTTTCCATAGGTGTCGAGAAACAATGCGTCAAAAATGGGAAAAAAAAATAGTATGGCAGCCATCTTTAAAAATGGCGGAATCCAAAATATTTTTTCAAATATCGAATGTGTGGCCCCGAAAACCCCCTCATGCGAAAAATCACCCCGATCGGACCAACTTTCAAAATGGCCGCCATTTTGAATCCGCCATCTTGGATTTTCATGACAACCATCTGACAGCCCCCGTCATCCTCTATGACATTTGGTCGAGCACCACCCACATATCTCTTACCGTTTCTGATTTATGAGCGTTTCAATTTTGTATGGAATTTTTATTTTTTGTATGGCAACACTTCTTTTTAAATTTCTCTGGAAACATCCCAGGGTTTACTCCAACTTTAGTTAAAACGGGACGCCCTTATCTCTTATCGTTTTCGAGATCCGTTGACCTGTTCCATCTCAGAGACGATTTTCTGGTAATGTCAGATTTTTCCTGGGGTGACGTGACCCATCACTATACAGCCTCATACTCAGTTTTGACTGACCACTTCTGAGAGCTGAGATCAATTATGTCAGTGAGTCAGTCAGTGAATCAATGGGTATTCAATTTTATAATAGTAGTAAAGTAAAGTAAAGTAAAGTAAAGTAAAGTAAAGTAAAGTAATAGTAAAGTAAAGTAAAGTAATATAAAATTTTATGATAAAGAAATCGATTTTTGGTAGAAAATATTTTATTATACTGGTAAGACTGTAGAGGATCTAAACATTTCTATCTTATTTCGCCGCACAGTGGTTCATCCCAACGCAAGAGGTTGGACATAGGGTACTGCAAACAAAAAATCGTTATTTAACAAAATAAAATATGCCATTCGATGTCGTTATCAAAAGGATACAAATATGTCCTGAACGTATTTTGAGATTGGAGTTACAGTTCAGGAGTTAATCGACTAAAACTGTTTTTAATGTATGGAAACCAACATAATTATAAATATGAATAACTCATGATTTTGGCCCGTTTTCGTTCTGGGACTTATATGATGGTATCACACCATTACATGCCATATTTTCTTCAAAGACACATGGTGCTACTTTCGTGCACTTTTTTAAAGTTTCGCGTGACACTGCGCATTGCGCACGTCATCTTGAGACATCATACAGTCTAAAAAAGATTTCTAGACTGAGATCAGTACTTAAGTCTCATTTGCCCAGTAATTTCACTAGCTACAATGCCCTTTAAACTGGAACACAGTATAGTGCTTGCAAAAGTACGTAGTAGTAGTTGCTTGGCAAAACGGTGGTACCTACCTACACGAACTTTGTAGAAAAGTCCTACCACCTAGGATACCCTTTATTTCATAATATTAAACACTAGCAACATGTGTCTTTGAATAAAATATGGCATAATAATGATATGATACCATCATAATAACGAAAACAGGCCAAAATCCCGAGCTATTCATGATATTTATGTTACTTTCCATGCATTTGAAAACAGTTTTAGTCGATTAACTCCTAAACTATGATTAATTCCAATCTCAAAATACGTTCAGCTCATTTTTGTTGCCTTTCGATATAATATATTATATCGAAATAATATATTATATCGAATGGCATATAATATTATTATGTGAAATTACGACTTTTTGCACTACCCAATGTCTAACCTCTTATATGGGGCCGAACCACTGTGCGCCGTCAGTAGTTCCCTGTTTCGTTTCATTCGTTTTTGTTTCATCGAACTCGAATGTGCTTCTCCCTGCGTTTGTGCAAATTGTGCTTTGTTGTTAGACTTGTTATTGTTATTAGTGTTTACGTTGTTGTTGTTGTTACGTTTTTTGTTAAGTTTGATCAATTTCTTTCGGAAGTTTGTTCGCAAAATGGACCCGGGTCCCTCGACCTCAAGGGCCTTGTCATCATCAGAAAATCTGTCGCCAGTCAAAAAGCGGCCACGGAAATCTATGAGTACCACGGAAAAACTCATGGTAATGAATGTAGACATACAAGAAGTGGCCTGAGGTCAAATGTTGGTCACTAACAGACTGTACAAACAAAACAGCTGAATTGTTGGGAATTTCAGCAATAACAGTAAAAAGGGTTGTGAAGGAAAGTAAAACCAGTCACACCTTTAGTGCTCCCAAGAAAGATGGTCCAAAAACAAACTTCAAAGACAAAATTGACGAATTTACCTTATCTGCAATAAGGCAGATAGTCCACCAGTTTTTTCGCAGAAATGAAGCCCCTACTGTAGCGAAGGTAAGAATCTATTTGCTTTATTCAAATAAGAGTTAGTTTGCATAATTAATGTGTATGTTTACAGCATTATATATCATTTAACCCATACCACACTACTGAACATACTGGATGGTCACTTGAATTATTGAAGTCAACTCTCCATTTTAATTTTATGCTTGTATGAGGTACAGACATACAGACCTCAGTCAATCCACAAAAATAGATTACCATACCATTTTAGTGTCAATGTTTTTGCTATTATTTTGTTCCTACCGTTCCACTTATGATTAATAAAATTGTTTTCAAATTTTCAGGTTCTACATGCTGTGAATGAGGACCCAGACTTACCTAATTTTTCAAGAGTTACACTATGGAGAGTTCTGAAACTATTGAACTTTAAATATATAAGCCGGAAACGCCAAAGTTGCCTTATTGATAGACAAGACATAATACTGTGGCATCACAAGTATTTGGTCTCAATAAAGCAGTATCGCAGAGATGGAAAATTTATTTATTATCAAGATGAGACCTGGCTTAATGAAGGTAAATATTTTTGAATCAAGTGTAGCATCCACAATTTTTAAATATAACAAATGTGAAGAATTAATCCTATTATAAGATTTAGGAAATAAATTTTGTGTGAGTCCTCCCCATCGGCTGTGAAAAAGTGTGTCTTATGAATCAAGGCATTTATATGTAAACCAAATGTTGATGGGTTAATGCATACTCACTAACTTATTTTTTATTTTGTTACAGGACATACAGTAAAAAAAACATGGGTAGACACTGAAGTAAAGTCCCCGAAACAAGCATTCCTGGATGGCTTGACCACAGGGCTGAAAGCTCCAACTGGCAAAGGCAGACGACTAATAATAAGCCATATAGGCAGCGAAGAAGGTTTTGTTGAAGGTGGTCTGCTTGTGTTTCAGTCAAAAACAAATAATGAAGATTATCACCAAGAAATGAACTCGCAGTGCTTCGAAGAATGGTTACAGCAGATTCTGCCAAAGTTAAAACAAGATTCTATTTTAGTGATGGATAATGCCCCGTATCATAGCCGAAAAGTGGAGCGGATCCCTAGTACTGCCTGGAAAAAAGCCAATATTCAAGAATGGCTCAGCCAGAAAAACATAAGTTTTGATCAAAATATGATAAAAGCCCAGTTATTACAAATTGTTAAAAAACACAAATCGCAATTTAGTAAATATGTGGTGGATGAGTTGGCCACCCAGTATGGTGTCACCATTCAGCGACTGCCTCCGTACCATTGTGAACTTAACCCAATTGAGCTAGTGTGGGCTCAGGTTAAGGGGTATGTTGCACGAAATAATAAAACATTTAAAATGAATGAGGTGAAACAATTGTTAGAAGAAGGTTTGAGGGAGGTGACACCGGAGAAATGGGCCAACTGTATTAGCCGAATAATAAAAGTGGAAGATGAAATGTGCCAACTCAACCACATAATTGATGATGTTAGCGATAGATTTATCATAAATCTCAACGAATCGGGCTCTGAATCAGACAGCTTCTCTGAATTGTCAGAATAATTTATAAGGTTTCTGGTCAATTAAAAAACTTAAGTAATGTATGTTAATGTTTTCTTTACGGTTTCCTAAAATTTTACATTTAGAACTTTGGGATTGAAAAATCCTACTAATATTTTATATGCAAAGTTTTGCTTTTCAATCACTAACATTGATGCTCTTAAACTCCATTTAATAAAAATATTTTTCACAAGTAAAAAATGTTTTGGACAACTGGTATGTCACTTTGACAGTGACTTTTCGTGACATTACTTTGTTTACATAAAAAATCTAAGATTTAGGAACAAGATAGTACTTTCTTTCCGATACCAAGTAAGATCGAAAGAATGATTCGATGCTAAAAAGCACTTGGTATCGAAAGAAGAGTATCGAGTACTTACTCGTATTTACTAGTATCAGAACATCCCTAGAAACAGTTTTGTTTTGTTATTTTACTGCTGCATTGCATTTTTGTTTTCATAATTTAACCTTCAATCAAATATACTATTCATCGTTGAATTTAACACATAATTCACCCTACAAGAAAAGCATAAGTAACTAGAGCCATCCTAGAACGCAGTGATTATATAATAAGTATATGTATACTCTACTTTGCTATTTTACATATGTTGGGTCTAATTTTGTTTCATAATTAGAGTAGTTAGGTACTTTGATAGAATGTCAAATCATATTGGTGCAAGAAAATGTTATTTCTGTGGAATGAGCACTGTCAGTGGTCGGAGGAGATCTCGGGGGCCCAGAAAATCATATTTGATGACAGATGACTATATGGCCAGTCATCCAAACATCATAACTTACGCTCGCCACAAGCTCGTCAACCCACAGAATGTAAGTACCTATATAGTTACTCTGTTGATGTATTAAAATAATATGGGTTGTGGTGAAATTCCAGAAGCCTAAGACTCAACTAAGATTAAATTCGACGTAGCAGAATGTATGAGTTAACCTATTAGTATGTTAGAAAGTCATCATATTTATCATATATTTATAATATTCCATTTTTATATTGTGTTTTCATCTACTGAGTGGTAGGATTGCCCATGCCCGGCTCAATTGGTTAATCGTCAGATGCTGTGTGACTAGGACTAGAATGTGGTATGTTTTTTTTTAGATAACAGCACAGGAAAGATTATGCAGAGCCTGTTTGCAGAAAGCCAATCGCTTCGCTGACATTCAAACAAGAGCTAAAGAACGAGATGAATTCATTGCAGCAGCCCAGCAAGCAGCAATCAAGATAGAGTTCAAAGTCCAGTTGAATGGAACAAAAGAAGAATCACAAAGTGATCCTTTAAGGGCACCTGTAGGAGTTCCTCTAATCCGTCTCAATGGAATAAAAAAAGAATTACAGAGTGATCCTTTAAGGGAACCCGGAGAAGTTCCTCTAATTCCTCTGAATGGAATAAAAAAAGAAACACAGAGTGATCCTTTAAGGGAACTCGTCGAAGTTCCTCTAGATGTGGCTCCTCAAGCACAGGAATGCATTTCTAAGGATGATTTTCAAGCAAAAAAAGTGTGCTTTTCAAACATGCAAACAATTCCAGTGCCTGGATTTGCACGTCTACCATTTAATTCCAAAAACTGTATTATAGCAGGATGTAATGCTAGAAAAAATCTGCATAGGGTTCACTTGACAATTAGACAGAGTATTTTAACACATAACAATATATACATTCCGTATGGAACTAGAGTGTGTGATGAGCATTTGAAAAGCAATTTTTTCGGAAATTTGGTGTCTTACTGTCGACCTTTACATAAAACGTTTAGCGGTGCACAAATTGCAGATATGTTAAAGATATTGCAAAAAAAAGATTCAACTATTTGAACTTCAACAGCATTTTTGTCTGAATTTTTTCCTCTAAGGCCGGATTTCACCAGCGTTTATTCCAAGTATACGGCTATTCCTTACTCCTGGATACAGCTAATTGACAAATGAAATTACACAAAAAAGACGCCATTATGATTGTATCCAAGGAATAAGTCTTATTCCTTCACAAAACTGGTGATATAAAGGCTATATTCGTGTAACTCGGTTGTTCTCGGAAAGTTATACCTGGAATAAAATTTATTCTAGTTTGGTGAAATCGGGCCTAAATGTTTTAAAAGACACACCCTTTAAAACCAAAGATGACCCTACCAGCTGTGCTGTTGTGTTTGCACACTGAGGACTCAAATGAACAATTCTGGAACACTTTGCATGACTGCAGTACATAGGTTGCCTATGAAAAAGACATGAAAGTGCCTTGGCCTTGAATTCCTTGAGAGAAAATGTTTTGATCATATTATGTAATATGAACTGGTGGTGCATTCACAGGCACTTTTTATAGGTATGGCCTAGCTCAAAGCAATGTGGTTTCTGCTGTTCTTAGCCATCACACTACACACTAACACAAATCACTAAACACACTAACACACACACACACACACACACACACTAACACAAACACACAAACACTACACTAATTACAAATCTTATTATGATTTTTGTTTTTTTTTCTTCTGTTTCCTGGTAGATACCTGACAATCACCCTCACAAACATTGGACAACTGTAGCATGGTGATTTAGTTTTGCTGCAACTTGCAACTACATTGGCAACAATTACTGGCCCCTAATAAGGGTATGGCTTGTAAGCCGGATACATACCGGTCTACATACATTTTGGTTTTATTGTCAATAGCCTGAAGACATACATGTTATGTTAATTTTCACATTTTACTTGGTACTTGATGTGCGGACTCTTCTTCTGCAACTAGGCTGCACAGCAGTCCATTTTTATTTTCACATGTTTTAGCCTAATTATTGTCTCTTATCATCAGCCACTGCTGAACATAGGCCTACTTCGGACGAAAAACTACTGTTTTTACACATAGGTGTCTACTTTATTCTTCTCCCCATGTAAACTGCTGTTTATTATAACAAAAATATATAAAGTTTAATAAAAATATTTTTATTCCCAATGGCTGCCACCAGTGGTACTACCCAGTTAGGATTAATCTATGCACCCCCAACTTAAAAAAAAATTAAAATAGCATCATACAAATATTGAAAAACTAGCTGACCCGCCCCTGCTTAGCATGGGTTAATAGTTTTACGCCTTATATAGGAAGAGGGAAAAGGAGGTAGGCCCTCCCTTCTCTCTTTCCCATAGTACAGGACAGGAGTGGCTTTGGACCTGGTTCTGAAGGTTAAATGTCTATAATTTGTGAACCACAAAATCGACGACCTTGCAATATTTACGGGACAATATTTAAAGTACCCCTTTTCTAACAAAAAAAAGTAATAAAATCATACCACACATTAATGAATTACAACTAATTACATATTTTTACTTTCATCCCCTGTCCTGAGGAAACCGTGCTGAATTTTGGGATTAAAAGTATTCTATAGCCTACCTCATAATATGCACTCAAACCATGCCAAGTTTAATTTGAATCCATTCAGTGGTTTCGGTGTGATGCTCAACCAAGATACATACAGACACAAAGAAAAATGAAAAATAAATTGTTTTGGCTTCGGCATCAATAAACCAAACTCTGGAGCCCTCCAAAAAAAATTCAAAATATCTTCCATGTAAAGAATTGGACCTGTTACACTATTATTATAGGTATAGATATTCTAAACCTATCGCAATCTCTTTCATTTTGATTTATGTAAAAAGAGGACTTTGCATGAAAGAATAATCATCTATTTCCTGGAAATTAAAATAAATCAGTAGAAATTAAAAATGTGTACCTAAATGTGTATCTCTCCAGTGAATTGTCTCTTTCTGGCACCATCACGAAACATGATTCTTGTAAATGGCAAGATTTCCTGAAATAAAAACAAGTTCTTTTTATGAATATTGATTCTAGGAAATTCTGCTACTAAGATCTACCACAAGTTTATAAATTAGGGAATAAATTGCTCCTCAGGATCCTGCAGCATGCAGATGGTTGTCTCAACATATTGCAGGCTGCCATGGCGTGCCAAAGGACACAGTGAAGTAACATGCCAAAAGATGCAGTTTTATGTACTTGTAGCCATGTGGCTACAAGTACATAAAACTACCTAGTGCAGAGTCCCAGGCCTGATGGTGGCATGCTGAAGGATGTTACGGCATGCTGTACAATGACATAATAAAATTAAAACTTACGCATTTGGTTGATACACAAAAGTCATGACTTCTCTCTCCTTTTCAACAACTTCTTTTGGATAACTTTCTACTTCATATCTGTAATAGAAAGTGAATTATTTCATTTGTATGGTTTAAGATTCAAGCTTTTATTTTACTAATATGAGAGTGTCAATGGTTCAAAGTCATCTTAAATACAATATGATACAAGAATATCTAGAGTAACTGCTAAAATATGTAACAACAAGCATTTTAGTAGAGTTCTATTATTATAAACATCATTGTATTTTGACAAAATAAGCACAGAATAATTTTTAATACACATTCAAGTTCTCCAATTCTACTCACGGCCTGACAAAGTCCAGCACATTACTGGCCTCCAGCTCGGTACAGTTCCAGAAAACCACAGCACCCTCACGGAAGAAGAGGATTTCTCTTGGTTCAGAACCCACACTGTACACTGCATTCGCTACTACCACATCACCTACCTCATGGGCTTTTAGGCTGGAATATAAAAATATGAATGAACAATACAGCAGGCTTTTAGTAACATTGCAGCAGAATGATGCAATAGTGTTCCAAATTACCAACTTCTGGCTATCACTGTTGACATTACTCACGTTCCGGGCTCATATAGCTTTTGCTGCACTAGAGCCCCTTTGAGACTCTTCAAATCGTATGCGTTCGCCGTAGCATAAGCCAGAGTCAAGAAATGGCCTTCTTTACTACTAAGGTCCGCCGCAGAAGCTTTCTTGTGTATTATCTTCTTTTTCAACGGCATGCCAGCATTATCCAGTACCGTGGTCGGAATTATAGTATCACTACAGTATTTCCTTTTAACTGCAGTACTAGGTAACGAGAAAACCCCATTTTTTATACAAAAAACTGAAGATGTCGGTGCGTAACCGGCTATGCAATTCGAGATGATACGCCTTGTAGTAGTACTTCTTACAGTACTAAAACCAATTCTTGACAAATAAACAGTCATATCTTTTATTATTTGAGGTATGTATTTAATGCAAAAAGTTGAAATTAATGCTAATGTTACATAAATTCACAGAACGAGAGGTTATCACAGATTTGTTGACTTTTTGAATTATGACGTTTATCTAGCTCTTCTTGTTTGACAGTGACAGTTGTAAGCGTAAAGTGTTTCCACTTCATGAATAAAATATCTACCAGCTACTAAACGTTCACTGGCCAGAGGTGGTTCATAAAATGTTTTTTTCTACTTGTGAGTCGATCGCTTGCCGCCCAAGCTTTTTGCTATAGATCGCCAATAGTGTAAGTCTGCCCTTGGTGTATCTTATTGGCGATATTGTGCTAAAGCTGCCGCAGAAAGAAGCCACTAAATAAAGAGGTCATAAAACAAACTAAGAAAACTTTACCCTATTTTTTTGCTTGCCTTTCTTAGGATAGCGATACCGTCCTTTAACAGCCGTAATAGTTGGTGGCTGACCGTAACAGACAGAATCTTTAAGAAACCACGTCATCTTGCGTAGTGTTCATTTTGAGTTTCGCGCTCATTTTGCGTAGTATTGTACATGTTGCTCCGAAGCGGTTTTATCGACATTTCATATTAAAAGGTCTGCGTTTCGGTGACACTACATTATAGCAGCTATGTGTCGAAGGACATCCGCTCTTCTAGGGAATAGCTAGCTTTAAAGATGGAATAACGTACAATGGGTCCATTACTTTTCATTCCGTTTTTTTCCTGATTTTACTGTGCTATACACTATGAAGCACAGATAACAGTAAAGTTATCGTTACTTCAACCATTAATTTAAGAATAAAATGAAATATTAAGTTTCTATATTTTTATTACCATGATTTCGAAAAGGTTACATTCTATTCTATCACATCAATATTTTTTTAAAGTGGCGATTTAGCATAGTTATAATTAATCTTACTTCAAGTGATTAAAATTAATAGCTAGCCTCCTAGCTGAGATATTTGGTATAATATAAAATGAGATCATTCTACTTAATAAATAATTAACTTAACATTATTCAATATAATTGCAATATTAACTAACAATCTAGTCAGATAATTATTATTGGCATATTAGTTGATTTTAATAATAATTATTCAATAATCGCATTTCCATCTTCAGTCGTGAAAAGTGTGTGCAGTTTTCGTGCAAACTCCGGACCTAATTTACGTGACTTGGCTCCAGGCACGTTCGTACGCACAACTCCAATATCAGCAATTTTCTTTTGTCCACCGGCCAGCAGTTCCTGTAACATTGAAAAACTACATTTGTACCATTTCACATAAAACTTGCAACACTAAAACTTTTTTACAATGGCTTATGGCGTCGTTTTATTCAGCCATCAAAAGCAGTTATATTTCGAAAATAATATAATCATCATCATCAACAGCCTGATGACGTCCACTGCAATGCAAATAATATAATAAAAATGCTTTATTTATGAAATTACCTGTGCTAAAGCGAGTGGAGTTTTGTATTCGCTGCCTATTGTCCGAGCTACCTCCAAGCTTGACATTGGTAGAACGGCTATCATTTGCTCCCAAAGACGACCCAAGCCATTTCCTGAGAAGAAAATAATACATTACAGATTGGCAGAATCAAGTTTAGTAGCGAAATATTGTATTTTATCAGCTATCGCTTCGGTACTTGCAGCCCACAGGTAACCCTCAGTAGATACCGCATTACGGGATTTTTGCTCGGATCCTAGCTCACCAAAACTGGCGGAAGGCGCGGGTTGCGGGGACTGGAGCCAATGCGCTATTATTGGCTGTTTCGAGCGACGCCCTAATAATGAACTCTAATAATTATTGGTCGAAACGATAGGCCGTGCTGCGAAGCGGCGATTTATATAGACCCATTTACGCCAATGCGTGGTGCGCGGTCGTCGTCTTTCATACGGTATCTATTGGGGGTTATCTGTGTTGCAGCCATAGATCTGTGGTGAGAATGTTACATGAGGTGTTGTTGATACAATTTTTGGACACTACACGCTATTCCTATGTATTTACCCATCCTTACTACTAATAATATAAAGGAGTGAGTGGCTCAGCGGCAGACCTGGCGACTTTCGAACCAACGTATCCTAGTTCAAGTCCCACTCGGCCCTTCACCAATGACTTCAAGATGCGTGCGGAGTTTTCACTCGCTCTTACAACGGTGAAGGAACACATTGCGAAGAAACCAGCGTGTTCATATCAAGAACATTTGTTAAGGCTCCCATACTCTCGGATCCACTTTTTTTTAAGCGATTGAATGACGTGACGAGCTAGCCGTTCACCTGATGTTAAGCAACACGGCCGCCCATAACAGTTGCAGTATCACTCGGATCTTTAAAACAATAAAGTTTCGTGTGACACTGCACTGCGCAAGTGCGCACGTCATCCTGAGACATCACACAGTCTAGTAATCAGATTACTAGACTGAGTGATCAGGTCATAAAGTCTCATTTGCCCAGTAATTTCACTAGCTACAATGCCCTTCAAACCGGAACACAGTAGCGCTTGCACACTACTGCTTGGCGGCAGAATAACTGGCAAAGCGGTGGTACCTACCTAGACGGACTTTGCAGAAAAGTCCTACTAAGTGAGATAGTGGCCTCTTGCCACTATCTCACTCGCGCATTACGACATTTTTGAAGATATTATATAACTGAATTAACTTACGAAGAATCTAGCTTAACTATGTTCTCATGAATAACATTACAAATATTCAACAAAAATATCATATTAATCCAAACAAGATATCATAAATACAACGGTATCAAAGTTTATTTTCTTTTTATACCGTTTTTATGTATGAAAACTTGTTTGGAATAACATGTCATTTTTGTTGAACATTTGTAATGTTATATTCATAAATAAATAAATAATAATAAATATGTGTGGACATTTCACACAGCGGCATCTAGCCCCAAACTAAACATAGCTTGTACTATGGGAACCAGACAACTGATACAATACTTAGATACTTTTTGTTTGTAAATACATACATAGGATACATATAACACCCAGACACAGAACAAACATCAATGTTCATCACACAAACGTTTGTCCTGAGTGGGAATCGAACCCACAGCCTATAGTTCAGAAGGCAGAGCTACTACCAACTGAGCTAACAGGCCAGTCATGATAACATAGTTTAGCCAGATTTTTCGTAAGTACATTCAGTTATTTAATCCTCAGAAATGCCGCAATACGCGATCGAAATAGAGGACCCGCGGGTACGCACTGGGGGTCTAGCAAAGATCCCTTTCCATAACGGTAACGATAAACCAATAACTCAAAATGTATGGGAATGACATTAGCTGTACCTGCGGAAAAGTTTTCCGCAGGTACAGCTAATTTCATTCCTCATTCCCATACATTTTGAGTTATCGTTTGTCGTTAACGCTAATGGAAAGGGATCTTTGCTAGACCCCGTGTGATTATGGCCTACTCTTTCTCTCTCTGTGAGAGAAGGCCCGTTGCCCAGCAGTGAACATAATATTGGGTAGCTAGGGTAGCGTGAGCTGTAGATATCGGACAATAGTATCTTTTTTTTTTTTATTCGTATCAAATTTTACATAGGCCTACGTACTAGCATCAGTAAACCTCGCAGAGGTTTGCCTTGGCGCTAGGGTCCTCTAAGAAGCTACAAAATAAAACTAATAATTATTATAACTTACTCATGCTATTTTACACTCACTTGTGTAAGTAAGTGAGTGTACAACAACAGAGGTAAACAAGCTCATACATTGTTATTAGCTCTTCTCTCGAGAAACCGTTCGACCAATGAGCGATCACGCTGATCACGTCATAAAGCTTTTGTTGCGCTTTCATTGATCAAACGGTTTCTCAAGAGAACAGATATGTCGATTCCTACAGCTCTTATAGGCCCGCATTAGACCGCAATATCACCAGGGCCATAATTCTGTATGAAAACACAGATTCCACACGATACAGAAACCACGTCGTAATTGTGTTTGTTCAAATCGTGTCACAGCAAGGAATCATCAATTTTTGTATTCTGTATGATCTAAGTCAAATTATCTATGACAGATTTTGGATCTCTCGAGTGCATTCCGAATTAGACTAAGGGATTTCTCATCCCAATACCGACAAAAAATTTAAAATAAAGGAATGGCTTATATCTATGTGATATACCGAAGCCATGGGTAATTATTAAAAGTTGACAGAAAACCTTTAGAAATGCCTTCACTTTACATTAAAATTAGTTTTATTTTGAATAATTAATATTGACATAAGTGGTCGTAACTTTTAACGAGTTGATGTTTCGGAACGCGCCTCAGTGGAACATATGATTTTTGACAGTTCAAATCGCGCCAATCCCAGTTAATTCCACATTCATTTCGCGCGGTTTCGTTCTCATTTCATAGAGAATAGATTTTTGCAGATTTCTTATGTAAGACAAGGAATTCGCGTGGTTTCGAAGCAAGGAATCGTAAATTGGTCATACAGAATTAGGGTCCTGATGGAAAGTGACGACGCGATCTTCTAGATACCTATTCACTCGCGACTTGTAGACACCCAGATTGTATATATCGGGAAACAAAGACGCTGGTAAAGTGTTCCATTCCTTCGCTGCTCGGATTATAAATGTCGTGTTAAACCGCTTTGTGCGAATCGAAGGAATATCAACCATAAATGGATGGCGTGCAGCTGTAACGTCTTGTTTTCCGACACAATATAATATGGTGAAATGGGAGATGGTGATCTCCCATTTCACCATATTATATTGTGTAGCTATATATAATATTATTTACCGTATTTATCGATGATGACGCAGTTCTTGTTGTCCCCTCGCATATAAAAGTCAGCCTGCTCATCAATGTCTCGCTTCGCTTTCCTGTAAAATAATACCAAATAATTAACACACCAGCTATCGCACGCGGCTATGGACGCGTAATAAAGAAAGTTGTGTAAATCCGGCATTTAATTATGTCGTCATAGACATAAAAAACTAAAGGGACATATGAAAAGGGGCCGCGGTGACGCAGCAATATGCGCAAAAACAGAACACATTGCTCGAGGCAGCAGTGGTTAAAACACCATGTGGCCGAACGGCGCGATATTGTATGTAAGCAGTTTACAACGCTCGCTCTTTGCCATTTCATTCATTTATTTATAAGAATAATCTTACATGTCAATGCCTTACTTACGATCAACGCGGTTATAATTACATAATCTTAATATTAAGTTACCTAATAAAAATGTAAAAAAAGAATGTACATAATATACAATTTCATTTTTTATTGTAAGTGTGGATCAGTGAGCTTGTCCGCGAAAAACTCATCAATATCATAATATGCTCGTTTGAGCAGTAGCGTCTTTAACCTACTGGTAAACAAGTTGGTGCTCGGTGCACTGGTAATGCTTTCAGGGAGGGCATTATAGATTTTAGCTCCTACATAATCTATCTGTTTCTGTGACTTGGTAAGTCTTTTTAGAGGTAGCCGGAGATGGTGCCTTCGCCTCGTCAAGTGGTTGTGCGAATCAGCCCACGTAGGGAACTGTTCAAGGTTCTTTCTTATGTATTTAGCAGCTTGGAGGATGTGCTGGCAAGGAACCGTGAGGATTTTTAATACCTTGAACAGTTCTCTCGCAGGATGATCCCATTCAACTCCTGACATGGTTCTAATGGCTCGCTTTTGAAGCCTAAATATCCTATCCCGTTCAGCGGCTAGCCCCCACATCTCTATCCCGTACATCATCAAAGAGTGGAAATAACCAAAGTAGGTTTTTTTGTTATTATCGATGTGAAGGCTTCCGCATAAACGGGACAGAACGAAGCACGCCGAAGACAGCCTCCCGCACGCCAGGTCTGTGTGGCGCCGCGTCAGTGCCTCGACAACAACAAATCCAAGGTACTTGACTTGGTTTACTTGTGGAACAAGCAAACACACGACATTCAGGTGGCTTGAGTTTTTACGACCTAGTCTGAAATTAACTATATTAGTCTTCTCAATGTTCAGAGCCATTCCGTTCGCAGTGAACCATTTGGAAACTTCATTTATCACCTTGTTTAATTTTATGCTCAAGTGGTGATTGTCCTCCGCAGACACAATCACGCAGCCGTCGTCAGCCAACGACTATTCGAACGTTGCGTTCTAATAACGCAATGGATAATGAATATTTTAGTATTAAAATAGTAATAATTATATTTAAAATGGATAATGAATACATTGAAGCTAACAGAACGTTCAGTCGCGCCGCTGCCGGCTGCTCGCAGTCGTGGGCTTCTAATGAAACACCGCTTTCGTACACAATCAATTCAATTATTTGCTTGAATATGAGTAATACATAAATGTCATCAGTAAATATAAATAGGCACTTCAAATACACTCAGCGCGCGGGAGTGGCTTCTCTTTAGATCTCAGTCTATCGTAGTACCTGCTGAGTCAATATTTTTTAAATTAAACGTAAATATATAATTATATCACATCACACTAATATTATAAAGGCGAATGTTTGTGCGTATGTGCGTATGTTTGTTACTCTTTCACGCTCTAACAGCTGGACGGATTTGGATGAAATTTGGTATGGAAGTAGCTTATACCCTGGATTAAAACATACATTATAAACTTTTTATACCAAAAACGGGAACGGTTCCTGTAGGAACGCGGGTGGAACCGCGGGGCGCTGCTAGTTATAAATAAATAAACTAAATAACTACGTCTGGACATTTCACACAGCAGCATCTAGCCCCAAAATAAGCATAGCTTGTACTATGGGAACCAGATAACTGATACAATACTTAAATACTTTTTGTTTGTAAATACATACATAGAATACAATATAACACCCAGACACAGAACAAACACCTATGTACATGACACAAATGTTTATCCTGAGTGGGAATCGAACCCACATCATATAGTTTAGAAGGCAGAGCTACTACCAACTGATCTAACAGGCCAGTCAATATTATACTGCTCATACCGAACTCGAATCAAGAAAATAAGTAGATTATGTCACTTGGGACCAAAATAATGTATTGGGCGAGCGATTATTTGAATCTGAAGCGAATTGCAGGATTCTAGAGTAGAATCCTAAGCGTAGCAAGGGCTTCAAAGGACATCGCTCGAGGTTAAATAATTTTGGTACCGTGTTGGCACACTCTGCTTTCATCCCCCTCTATGAGAAAAGTAATTTTATCACTGGTATTTAAGTGCGCCTAAATGGCTAATTTTAGGCGCGCTTATCGAGGGACCCTTTTTTTTATTTACTGATTGATAGACTTAATAGATAAAGAAAAAACTTGAATAGATGAGATGAAAAAAAAAACATTTTTCGAATATTTTTACTTGGTTATAGTGTATCGTACGTACTTGAATGGTGTTTCAGCAATGGCCCTCGTGTAGTGGATCACCAAGCAACTCAGCTTCTCAGGCGTGTCCACCGCCAACAGGTCAATCTGCTTCTCCACCATCAAATCTAAAATATCAAATGTTAAGCTACATGTAAATAACATTATAATAATGCCGTGTGGTACCGGTTTGAGAACAGGACCGCCCCATCTCTTCCCGTGGGTGCCGTAAGAGCCGGCTAAGGGAATATCCAGGGAATGGGCAGCAACATTTTCCTCGGTACATTAAAATCTTCTGCGATCATTGATCATGACATTGCGCACTTTGTGCTTTTATATGCTCAGTATTTACAATAATTGAAGTATTTTAAATACCTAATCTCATTTGACTCGTAAAAAAATGAATCTCTTGATCTAGATGTTCTTGTATGAATAGCCTATTTGTAATAAAACACATACATAATAGATACATACTTGTCTGCAAATCAGCAATCGCCTTTGTAAACTTCTGCTGGGTCATGCACATTTTTCTAGCGCATTCCCTGAAACAGAAATATTACAATTTATTTTATTTTATTTTTATTTTTTCTATTAAAATGTTTCCTGTCTAAAGCTTATATTTTAGAAGCATACCGGCTTATAAATTCTGATACTACACGACCACTTGCCTACACGAGATGGGAGGTATCTAAAAAAGGTTTGACGTTTAAAATATGTTTCAAAAAACAGAATGTTGTTCGGCTGTTGTTTAGAATTATTCTAGAAAATACTGTTTGTTCCCATAAAGCTACTATTTCCAATATAAAAACAACCATTTGCAGTCTAAACACATAATTTAAAGACTAAAACCTTCATGAAAAACTCCCATATACATAGGCTGCTCTTAAAAACTACCATTCCCAGTCTGAAAACAAATATTTGAAGACTAAAGTCTTAATGTCACTCGCATGAATGCAGATTGCTCTTAAGAACTACCATTTCCAATCTAAAAACTACTATTCACTATCTAAAAACCACTATTCACAATCTAAAAACTACTATTCACAATCTAAAAACTACTATTCACTATCTAAAAACTACTATTTACAATCTAAAAACTACTATTCACTATCTAAAAACTACTATTCACAATCTAAAAACTACCATCCTCAGTCTAAAAACGACAAATAACAACACCTTTATATCACTCACATGAACACAGGCTGTTCTCCATAAACGATGAGGGTGAGTCGTCCCCCAATAAGCTCCTGTTTGAGGGCCACATGTGCGCTGATCCGACCCTCAGCTATCAAATCAAACACTTCCATTACCGATATCACGTACATTGCAAAATTGCATTGTTCTTTCGTCGGGGTCAGTTTTATCTGCAATAGTGACATAAGTAATTAATTTCAGATACAAATCAGCCCATCTCTTCCCGCAGTTACCGTAAGAGCCGGCCTAAGGGAATGTATATAACACCTACAGTAATTTAGATGTTTTTTTTTTTGCTTATCAGGCGACATTATGTAACAATAAATTGTTTTTTCTTTTTCAAAATCAACGTGTTATATGTCTGGCTAGGAATATTGTTTTTTTTTTATCCAATGACGCAGTTTTAGATTTCATCAAAATCTGACCCGTGTACTTTTCGCTATTCCTCATAGATTAGGATTTGGCCTACCACACCCATTTGAAAAATTCATCCCTGTATAAATTTGTTTTTTTTAGTCTGGGTTGACTTAGTTTAAGGGTACACTCACCGGCCGCGTCTAGCAGGTACTCTAAAAGACCGTGTACTACACTCCAAATGTTTTTTACGGTTTTATAGAGTACTAGACGCTGCCGGAGACTTCGCGCGTGCGATTTACTGTTTATCAAATGAAATCAAATCATTTAATTTCTAAATATACATCATTTTCACAGGTGTTGTGATTATATTACAGATCGGTATATTTAAACATTCAAGTATGCAAATATTTTAGTATTTATGCCCAATAATAATAGTAATGCAAATTAGTATAGCAATAAAAACTACCCATATCCTTCCTTCAAGTAGGTTGTGTAAATTAATGCAATAGTACACTAGTGTGGATTAGTGTAATAGGTAGGTTTTGTAGATTAGTGTAATAGGTAGGTTGTGTAGATTAATGTAATAGGTTATGTAGATTAGAGTACAAGTGTAGATTACCTGGCCCCCTTCATTGGCAAGCGTTGGTGGCACAAATCGAGTCCACATGATGAGTCCGGGGTCGCATATATCCTCGGCTTCGACCACCCTAATGTCCAAGGCTGCCGCTTCACGCTTCAAGTGAGTTATGAATGGAGCTGCTGATAGCTCCGGATGGATCTCAATGTTCATATGCTGAGGATAGGAGATTTAAGTGATGTATAAGTATTGTATCAGTTATCTGGTTACAAGCAAAGTACAAGCATTGCTTAGTTTGGAGCTAGACGGCGCTGCGTGAATAGTCCATATATATTCATTTTTTTTTTTATGTAATCGAATGACGTGACGAGCTAGTCGTTCGCCTGGTGTTAAGCGACACGGCCGCCCATAACAGATTGCAGTGCCACTTGGAACTCAAAGTTTCGCGTGACACTGCGCACTGCGCACGTCATCCTGAGACATCTCACAGTCTAAAAAAGTTTTCTAGACTGTGAGATCAGTTCGTAAAGTCTCATTTGCCCAGTAATTTCACTAGCTACAATGCCCTTCAAACCGGAACACAGTAGTGCTTGCACACTACTGCTTGGCGGCAGAATACCTGGCAAAGCGGTGGTACCTACCTAGATGAACTTTGCAGAAAAGTCCTACCACCTAGTAAACCACACACCACACCCCATACACACATATATTTCTTCACTAATTTATATTTGATATTTGGTAGAGCTCATAGCAAATATAGCAATGTTGGCCGTTTCGGCCCGGCGTAAGAATTGGACCACGCCATCTCTTCCCGTGGGTGCCGTAAGAGCCGGCTAAGGGAATATCCAGGGAATGGGCAGCAGCATTCTCCTCGGTCTACATTACAATCTAATGCAATCACCAAAACGCCTGCCAAGCATGGCAAATCCTGATGAAGGAGGCATATGTTCAGCAGTGGACGCAAAAAGGCTAATCATGTGATAGCATGTTTGCAGCGATCATTACTTAGATGGCTGACTGCCAAAAAGTGCTACCTATAAACAACAGGGCATTCTTGCTTCGGAGAAATCTGCATAATAGATAGATAGATAGATAAACTCTTTATTGAAAGCACCATATTACAGAAAAATGTATATAAAAAGCATCACGCTAATATTATAAAGGTGAACGTTTGTATGTGTGTATATATGTTTGTGTGTATGTTTGTTACTCCTTCACACTCAAACTAGCCTGAGTAAAATCAAAGAAAATGAAATGTTAATTTTACTTTAGACACCCTCTTAAACCTCTAAGGCCCGATTTCACCAAACTAGAATAAATTTTATTCCAGGTATAACTTTCCGAGAACAACCGAGTTACGCGAATATAGCCCTTATATCACCAATTCTGTGAAGGAATAAGACTTATTCCTTGGATACAATCAAAATGGTGTCTTTTTTGTGTAATTTCATTTGTCAATTAGCTGTATCCAGGAGTAAGGAATAGCCGTATACTTGGAATAAACGTTGGTGAAATCGGGCCTAAGTGGATCAACTATCTGGTTAGGGCTGCGGGGAGCCGATGGATACAGGAGACAAGCAGCCGCTTTAAGTGGCGCTCTGTGATGGAGACCTATGTTCAGCAGTGGACGTTTTCAGGCTGTTGATGATGATGATGACCCTGTTAATTCAAATCAAAAGTCGTTGATGGGTTAACCCATCAACGACTTTTGATTTGATTTGATTTTATTTTAGTTATTAATAACTACTGTGGGGTGCCCCTATAAATAAAATCAAATCAAATCAAAAGTCGTTTGATTACACCCCACAGTAGTTATTAATAACTACTGTGGGGTGCCCCTATAAATAAATATGGAGAATATCTTAATCACAGCAATTGCATAAATTAGAATTCAGACACTAACCTTCAAACATTCTTCGGGTTTATATATCTTGTGCACCTCCTCATATTCTGCCTTGGCCTGCTTCTCACTGTCTAATGCCTTCTTTATGGCATCTCTGAAGGCCTCCACTTCTTTCCTCTTCGCCTCTCTTGCTTCTTTTGCTGATACCTTCTTCTTCTTTGCACCTTGCTTAGTCTTCTTGGCTGTTAATAACATTTTTTTGTGGACATTTCACACAGCGCTAACTAGCCCCAAACTAAGCAGAGCTTGTACTATGAGAACCAGATAACTGATACAATACTTAGATATTTTTTAGTATTAAAATTCTCATGAGTGTGAAAGTGTGAAGAGTGAAGTGTGTGTGTGTGTGTGTGTGTGTGTGTGTGTGAGTGTGTGTGTGTGTGTGTTCTCTGGGTGTGTGTGAGTGTGTGTGTGTGTGTGTGTGTGGGTGTGTGTGTGGTCGTGTGAGTGTGTCACTATTCGTGAGTAACAGTCGGATACATATTTTTTTTTGATATTTTTTGTTTGTAAATAAATACATAGAATTACAATATAACACCCAGACACAGAACAAACACCTATGTTCATCACACAATATGTTTGTCCTGAGTGGGAATCGAACCCACAACCTACAGTTCAGAAGGCAGGGCTACTACCAACTGAGCTAACAGGCCAGTCAATAAAGTCAATAACTGCAATTTGGGATGAAATAGTTTTTAAGAACTTATCTACTTACATTAACAGTTCGTTTGATTTTCATAGACTGTGTATCTATAGTATATTTGATTTAAGACTGCTGCCCGTTTTTCGATGAGATGAGCTGGATCTAATCTTACACCTGGACAACATCACACATTTTTTTATACTATCACAATCTTTTTTACCTTATTTTAAGAAAGTATTGGAAAGTATTATTTATTATCTAACAGCCTATTGCTGATGCTGGTGACAACGCAGGCCACCTCTGGTCAAACACTATCTTACTTTCAACAGGCCTCGGCTTCTTTGGTGGTTCATGCTTTTTCTGAACTTCTACTTTTTTCGCGGTATCTTCTGTTTTAGGATGTTCATTTCTTGGAGGTTCTGGGTTCTTCTTATCCTGGGTTAGGTCATAGACCAGTGCTTTTCCTTCATCTGTAGCATTACAAGGTTTGGCAGGTTCACCTGTAATCATTTTTTTTAGTTGAATTTATCACATTTTTGAACTGTGCTATTTATTTTTACAATCTATTTAGGTAACTTTTTGAAAAGAGTGCTATTTATGTTAATATTTTGAAAGAACCAATTTTTTTTTCATACTACCTACACATTTTTATGAATTCCAAAGAATCAAGGAATAGAAAACAAGATATTAAAAGAGTAATAAAGTTAAAATAAATAAATATGTATCCGACTGTTACTCACAAATAGTGTGTCAATTTCTCAACCAGGTTTCAAGCATATCTGATGCTCACCTCCTCGGATATGCTCGAAACCTGGTTGAGAAATCAACACACTATTTGTGAGTAACAGTCGGATACATATTTATTTAAAGTGAATCACACAGTTAAAATATCTTGACTGGGATGACTATTATTTTCTATACTTGTTACCAAAGGAATTGATACAAACAAACATACCGACCGACATACAGTATTTCACTTAGTGCGACTGTGACTCAACTTTGTTTGACACCCATGTATTACCAGAGTAACACAGGCAATATACTTTTGCTGAGAATAGGCTGCTATTAGAAATTAACAAAGTAAATATTATTTTCATAAAGTAGGTTAAAAAGTAATGTTTTATATGAAAAAATAAGTAAAATCGGCAAATAATCAAGGAGTAATAAGCTTTTAAAGTTTTTGGAGGGGGCATTCACCTTTCTTGCAAAACAGGAGATTCCCCCACAGTTACTACGAAAACACATGTGTAGTCACATGCCAAACAGACTGTATATTAGCTTAGCTTCCACAGCTTAGTAATGAGGTACTATGAAGGAGCAAGAGTGATGTCACTGCATGTTTTAGCTGTCTCTTTCTATTCCTAACTTTATCATTTTTTGAGATATTTAATTTTTCTTCTCAAATGTTTATTTTTTGAGGAATATTATGAATTTATGCAATAAAAAACAGCAGAACACTAGCCTATTGGTATCAACAGGCTTAGCAGTAAGACTGAAAGTTCTATTGTACTACCAGTTAGTTATGACCCTACTATGGATAATTGTTTTTATAAAAATTTGCGAGTTAATAAGCTTACCTGTAGCAGATGTTGAATCCTCTGTAAAGTTAAAGGTACCAGTACCAGAAAATTTTGCTGTTTTGGTTATCAGTTTCAGTGGGAAGTTGAATGTTACCCGTTTCTTCTCTTTGTCATCTGTAATGGTAATGAAACAATAGTATTATGTACCGGTTACCTATAATTATGTTACAGCAAAAAGGGCTCTCATAGCTAAGGGATGAGGACAGACCCTTTTTTGAGAACCTAAGCCATCAATATCTAATTTCTATTGGTTATTGAAAAGTTCAATAAGCATAAACTTTGGTGTTACCTTTGTCACTAGTTTTTGTTAAGCCAGGGTCCGGCAGCTCCTCCGAACTATTCAAGTTTTCGCTTAGGTCGGAATTAGTACTTTGTTCTGATGATGTAGATGCTCGTGAACCTCTACGTCGTGGCATTTCTGTGAAACGCGGTCCAAAGCTTTAGTAGAATAAGTGCAAAAAGAAAAAAAGCGATGCAATCGAACCAATAAAGATTTATATGATGTACTTATACATCCATCCATCACATCCATTCTCCAATGTTTACTCATTGATCCAAGCTCCAACTCCAATCCAAATCTCACGTCTCCCCTATTGGCCCACTTCTATTGTACGTATAATACTGCTAGTGACAATTTTTATAGTTTAAGACCTTTGCATGTACACAGTTTTTATACAATAAAGTTATTCTATTCTATTCTATTCATCTCACCCACCCAATATATTCAATGTACTCTATGCACCCAACTCCACTCCACTCAACTCCAACACAGTTTTAGTAGTGGATAATAATAATTATCATCTCCAAAAGGCAAAAACCATTCACATATTAAAATAGAATATATTTATTGATATTTACTACATTAAAAACCATGCGATGTACCAAACCAAAGCAAACAAACAAACAAAATAACAAATGTTAACAATGTATTTATTATGTTTAGGATTGCTTTTTTTTCTCTAATCTGTGGATGTGAACGGACTTTCCTAAAAAAGTACTCTGTGGGACGCACTATTGTCTGTCACAGATTACTTACACGTAGACTATTGTACTCTGTGGGACTATTATTTTTTAAAAAATCAAAAAGTATATAACTTGAGAAAATAAAAACCAAAATCAAACTTCTGTGGATCATCTGTAGCGGGCACATTTAAATTAGTAATGCTACTCGTTCACAGATGGCGGTACCGGTAAGATCAGTAAAAAGAATGTAGAAGTTTTACTATGGTTATTATTGATCACAATGATTTCTATGCTGTTTTACTTGGTTTTGTAAAATAATTTCACTGGTAAAGGTAACCTAGATAGCTAGATATTTTTACTTATATAGCTATATAGATGTATGCAGGAGGAAAGCAGCCGCTCAAAGTGGCGCTCTGTGGAGGAGGCATATGTTCAGCAGTGGACGTCTTCAGGCTGTTGATGATGATGATGAACCTATTAGATAGCGGATTTACCTAGTTCATATCATTTTGGGGCCGCGTCGAGACGCTGGTGGTGCCGGCCGGCGGCGGCCGGCCGTGGGGACCGAGTACATTTTCAAAGTCCTTTCCAAGTTTCCAAGCATTGCCATCACTTTGGGGGAATTTGACATGCTATGTCTACTGCTAGTGGTTGTAAGTATAATATATTCTATGACTAGCTGCGTCCCACGGTTTCACCCGCGGATAAAACGTAGCCAGTTGACGTTAATCCAGTGTATAAGCTATCTCTATTCTAAATTTCATCCAAACCTGCACAGCCGTTTGAGCGTGAAGGAGTAACAAGCATACACAAACACACATTCACACATACAAACTTTCGCATTTATTAAGGTTGAACGTTACACTAGCGCGGGAAATTCAAATTTTCTTGCACGTGATTACATGAAAACTAATTTTGCTGAAATAAATAGAATGTATCAACAAATTACGATGAAAAGTATCTCCTAGATATCATTGGTTTAGCGACAAATGACAATAAACAATTTTCTTCTTAGTTTTTCCGTCTATTGCCATTAGTCGCTAAACCAATGATCAGTTGGTGATACTTTTAATTGTAATTTATTGATACATTATATTTATTTGCGCAAAATTAGTTTTCATGTAATCACGTTGAGTAGTTAAGCTATTATTGACAAAAGAACGCAAGAAAATTTGAATTTCCCGCGTTAGTGTAACGTTCCACCGAGCATTTTGTTAAACATAATTATTATGTTGGTACGTAACTTAATTTTTTTTTTCATTGGCACTATTGTTTTTTGTTTTGCTTTCAGGGTTGCATCACAGACGAGGTAGTAGATACTACGTATGGTTGCATCTTGCGTCAAAATTACAAAAACGTATATGTTGCTCTGTCGGTCGGGTCCTTAACTTCTTATGTTTGCATTCCTCGCATTCCCTCTTCAACTGGCCCAAGCTCAAAGTCTAGTTTAAAAAAAGTTTTATGTTACATCACATACTTAAATCACCTTATAATCTTTTAAATGACATTCCGTAGCGTGGCATACATGGTACCGCCACGCCCGCGCCTTGAACTCTTGAACTATTTTAATTTATTACCGCACGTACCTACATGTATGCACCTCGCCGTAATTGTGCATTGTTTACTGTTATAAATCTGTATTTGTCGACAAACGTTCGTTTTTCATCCATGTCTGTTTATCCTTGAATGTTTGCTCTGTCTGCCTGTCTGCACGAGGCGCGAGGGCCCCGTCCCTCTGCCTCCTCCAGTCTGGCTTTGTGTGCGAGAGAGGGCGGTCGTTGTCCTCACACAATACTCGCGTGACCAATTCCATAAATTAAAATTTCGCCGGTCTCTATAAAACGGTCGCTTTCGTTTGCATTGCTTCACTTAAATAACTTTAGATTTTTTGTTTGAGTTCGAAATTCAAAGCACTAAATTAGTTTAGCCAAAAAATAAACAGCGCGACCAGTTCAACGGCATTTGCGTTAAATATTTATCATTAAAAATAAACAAATTAAGATTTATAGCCCGAGGAACAATGGTTTAGGTGGCAAGATGGATTGGCGCGAAAAACTTTTCGGTAAAGTGCTGGTCAAGTGCGACGAGAACGGTCAGTTCGGGAACGTGCCCACTTTGGAAGCTTTGTCGGAATGTGTGGAGAATGGCGATGGCACCGTGTGTGGGATCTACTTCTCGTTCGCGA
This sequence comes from Ennomos quercinarius, assembly GCA_910589525.2. Classification (NCBI taxonomy): domain Eukaryota; kingdom Metazoa; phylum Arthropoda; class Insecta; order Lepidoptera; family Geometridae; genus Ennomos; species Ennomos quercinarius. The sequence goes on from OU342509.1 coordinate 1,010,665, forward strand.
ACATTAGTGATGAAAGCGATGACTTTGGGGTTCGATTGGAGGAGGTGTACAGGAAGGTTCAGCCGAGACTGAGGGTCGTGGAGGTGGTCCTATGGGCCCATGTCGGGACCCCTGAAGGACCCGTCGAGAGAGAGGCTGGCTTCCGACGGACCCTCACCGGGAAGCCCTGGTTTGCTGTGCCCTTCCACGATGTTGATACCAAAGTAAGTCTCGAAGGACCTAAACTCATCAAAAGTTATACAGGCAGGAAAGCCTCGAAGGACCACTTTTTATACTTTTGACAACCCTAACGAAATTTTTCGAAACGTATGTGACAAGTTTTTCCTGCTCAGGGAAAGTCCTTTGAAAGAAGTTTTCTTTTGAAAGCTCTTTTGCTGTACGGCCAATGAGAAGTTTTTAGGTCACCCCATTTTTTTGTAGCTGTAAACGTTGACTGAAATTGAATTTTTATGTAGATCTTATGTTATGTAGGATTAATATAGACTGTAGATCTACTAGTATATTGTTATAATTATCTGAGGTAGAAATAGAAGGGTGCAAGATTTAGGCCTTCTGTTCCTAAATGCTATCCCAACACACTTTTTATTCTTATAGGTAGTTTGGCTCCACACATAGTGTATTTAGCCAGTGCCAGGTATTGTAATTTTCCATCGTGTTACTGAATATTTCACGTAAAAAAGTCTTAGTCAGTCTGGGTAGTCATAGTCTAGTCTATGTCAGGTAGTCGTAGTCCAGTCTAAGTGATGCCTTAGTAAAGTGGTGGCAACTTTACTAGAAGCTTCTATGGTATTTGGAAGCAACACGAATAACCACGTTTCACCACATTATATCACTCATGATCGTAATTCAGCACTTAATGCGTAAAACGATACCAATTTTAAACACTAACACTGATAAAAGTATAGGGTTTGAAAAATAATACAATGCAACGACGTGAACTTTCCGCGTTCCCGCCAAAACTCTCCAAGTCTCCAGCTCTCCACAACACATTTTGCATCATCTAACTAACAAAGAGTATGTAACCTATATATACTAACTAACACCAGTTTTGTTCTTCAGGCCTTCACGATATAACATTCCATTTCAAAGACAACCTCGCTTCCACAGACTACTATAATGCTCTCTTCTTTTAAGGTGGATGGAACGTTACACTAGCGCGGGAAATTCATTTTCTTGCGTTCTTTTGCCAATAATAGCTTAATTACTCAACTTAGATTAGATTATAATTACTCAAATTAGAATGTATCAATAAATTAAAATTAAAAGTATCACCTACATATCATTGGTTTAGCGACAAATGGCAATAAACAATTTTCTTCTTAGTTTTTCAGTATATTGCCATTTGTCGCTAAACCAATGGTAAGAAGGTGATACTTTTAATTGTAATTTATTGATACATTATATTTATTTGCGCAAAATTAGTTTTCATGGAATCACGTTGAGTAATTAAGCTATTATTAGTATTTCTTAAATTCTCGCGATTTGAACACATATTTATATAAACGTAGTCTACTCGTGACCACGGCCAATGCAACTTGGTTGAAACGTCGAGGTAAATAAATAATGTTTTTAGCGTGATTAAGTCCTGTATTAAACTATAAATATAAGCTATTATTGGCAAAAGAACGCAAGAAAATTTGAATTTGCCGCGCTAGTGAAACGTCCACCTTAAGAAGAAAAACGTTCCCTTTTTTTAAAAAGCTTTCGCGTTTACGTGTTTAGTTAGTTGTTAACTGAATGTGAAAAGAGGTTTTTAAATTTTGATTTAAAAAATGAATAAGTAGAGGTTTTAAATTAAATGTTGAAAGAAAGTGCAAGTCGCAAGGTTTCCAGTGCTCCGGAGGGTCCCATAATTACTGGAGGGTTGCGTCAATACCATGTATCACCCTAAATTACTTTCCACCCTTCTCTTCCACCCTTGGGGAGCTTTTTACATGTTCTGTAGTGTTCTTGTCACAGGTGCGGTGTGCTCATTACTGTCGACCTCGAGTTTTTTCTTTTTTTGTCGGAAATTGAATTGTGTTTAGCAAGTGTGCATTTGTTGGCAAAATGATATACCGTCAATGACTAGGTACGTTCAGTTTACATGGAAAGTCTTTGACTGTACAATCACTGGTCCAGGATAGGGAAGTTTTCATTTTTTCTTTTTGCTACCTACTCTTCCAGTGGACGTTAGTCATCACGATCCCCTCTTCTCCCGGCCCAGTAGACAAGTACTCTGTGCTCTCGGCAATGGCCCAACCCCAAGCCGAAGCTCGAGTGCCCGCCAGCTATAGGGCTAGTAGATACCTAGTTATCCCCATTTAATAACGCTTACCTATGCGCCCGCTCCTCCCTCCGGTGACACTGTAAAGGTCGGTAGAGACCAACAGCAATAGCCCGTTCACAAGTGAAAATATTTTTCTTCTGCCGTCTAATAAACAATGGTTTTTATTACTTATCAAAAAATCCAGATATAGATACCTTCATGCGAGCTACCTTATTCTTATCGCTGACTAGCTGGAAGATAAATGGGTGCGAGTGTAAACTTTTTTCCTTCTTTTAGTACCTCTTTGGATGACATATTTTTTCCAGCTACATATTTTGATTTCAATTGCAGACTACTGGATTGATTTTGATGAAATTCCTACAGGACCAATCTTAAAATAGTATATTGTTTCAAATCAAAATAAAGCCCTATTTAAACCGGTGCGGTATTCGTACCGCTGTGGCTAGCGGTAAATACCGCGCGGTATTTTGTACTGAAGTTCCGCGGCTAGCGCGAAACTTGAGCGAAGCTTCATACAAAATACCCAGGCGGAATCCCGCGTGGGATACCGCTACCCACCGCGCCGCGGTACGAATACCGCGCTGGTTTGAATAAGGCTTTATCTGTTAGTCAAATCGGTTTAAACGACGGAGTTATGAAGTAACAAACATAAAAAAGCATACGTACAACTGAATTATGAACTTCCTCCCTTTTTTGAAAAGTTGGTCTAAAAGAGTTCGTTCCTTCGACTATACTGTCTATACCGCCATCGCACGCCCATCAATAATTTGATATGACAGAGACATGACCGCAAAACTACACCCACGCATTTGCTAACCGTGGCGATTTTAACCCCCAGTGCTCTACATTTGAACCTTATTACCCTTACATAAGAGTCTGAACAAAAACAAAGAAAACTACAAAACAACTTAATTTTGAACCGTATTACAGTCACATAAGAAAGCAAAAATAGTTCTAAAGCTTCATCATACTCACAAATATTAAATTTTAGACCGTATGCCTACGGAATAAGGGTGATAATAGCTGAAGATTTAAATTTAGTGTAAAAGGGGATATGTGGCGCACACGGCACATTGCTGATGCAGAAAAAGAGGTTGAATTTCGCTAATATTATGTTATGGCTCATGCTAGCCCTGCAGAACCATAATAAAATAACGAATCCATTGACACCTCATTTCTTATATTCTGGCGGCCATCGTCAATTTCGCCCCCACTTTATTGCAGTCATTAGTCAAGTGGGGGGACATAGGGGATGTGGGGATTGGCAATATAGGGTCCTATTGAGAATGATCGAAGTGACATCCTTTATTATACTTTGACCCGATTTTACCAAAGTAGAATAAATATTCCAAGCCAAGTATAAAGATACTGGTTAGGTACTCTCGGATACAGCTGATTGACAAATGAAATGACAATTAAAATAAAGAAGAAATAAGCTTCTTATTCGTTCAAAATTGGTGGTATAAGGGTTATCTCGGTTGTTCTCGGAAAGTTATACTTGGAATAAAATGTATTCTACTTTGGTAAAATCGGGTCTTAGACTAATACGTGATTGATAAACAAAAACTATTGAAAAATATTGAAGCTGTATTATAGTTGCTGCAACGTCTTTCATTATCTATAGCACAGAATAGATATGCAATGTACCCGGGGTACCCGGTTACGGGTGTCGGAACCTTGAGGGGTATTGTGGGCAAAAAAGTACTTATGGGGGGGTGATTTGCCAATAAAACTAACCATATTTTACCCCCCTCAAGGCTCCGACACCGGTAACCGGGCACATTGTATAGGTATTACTCGATAGCACAGATAATATAATACCTTAGTAAGAAACCTCTTCGAAAGAGAAGTCAAACGTTATTTTTTAATTGAGTTGATTTAGTTTTTTAATCCGTTAAAAGTCGATTCGGCGAATGATTTTCTGTAACTAATATGAAATTCAAGACCCTCTCCCCTTTCAGATATTGGCCATCTATAAACCCACATGTGACGAGTTCACTCGTAATTAAGTGGCCTAACTTATACTGCCGCCCCGCTACTTACTAGGTGGACCGACGATCTGGTGAAAACCGCGGAGAGCCGATGGATGCAGGAGGCGAGCAGCCGCTGAAAGCGGCGCTCTGTGGGAGAGGCTTATTGTTTTATAGTGGACGTCTTCAGGCTGTTGATGATGATGATGATTTATAACTTTTATTTCAACTTCCAAAAATGTTTATTTAGATCTCCATGACTAGGTCGCAGAACTTTTCTGCAAAACCATAACATGAAAGCCTGTAAAATAAAACTGGTAACTTTTTTCTACTGACACAACATAGTTTCAGTCCGAAATTCCTAACTCGTCTGTTTTGTTACAGCCCACTTCAGGTTCGGGCATAACTCGCAGCTATTTACAATGCCAACCCATCGGTAACAAAGGGGTGGATGGGAATATGGATGATGGGAACAGGGGTGGATGGGAAAAAGGTTGTAAGAATAAAAAGTTTGGCAAATGGAAACCCACGCCCACGGCCACGGGGAATTTCCCTATAATTTTCGTATGGAATTCCTTTCGTATTCAACTTTTTGTCATATTTTTACGTGGGCCCATGTGGAATCTGGCTGGGCACATATGCATTTGTGTTTGCCCTTTTATCATTCTGTGATATTGTCAGTGTTCTCTGCATTCAACGTGGTGTTGTCATCATGTTCTGCATTTTGTAAGCTGAAATATTTGAATGAATGGTTGGTATGGTAGGTACATTGCGTTTCCATGATTTATTGTTTAGTGTTATATAATATTTATCGCGTTTAATCAAGCTTTTAATGAGCTTTTTCTTCATTTTATAGGGCACCTAAACGTACTAAAATAGCCTTTTGCAGTAAATTTTTAAGGTAGGTCCCAAGTTTCCAACGGATCCCACCTACTATATTTTGCAACTGATACCACAAAAATATTTTGAACTCCCATCTGATCCCAATCAAAATGTTGGACGTAAAACAAACTTTGAACGTGATAAATTACATTTTTTGAGAAAATGTATATAAGTAAGTTACTTAAGTATAGATTTTTATTCGCTAAAGACATCTTTGTTAATATTAAAAAAACTATGAACTCGCGTTCGACCTTCCGAATAATAAATCACACAAATCGGTTAACATAGCTAGAAGAAACCCCGTACTGCATAAACTCCTTTTGAAAGTCGGCCAAATCTATCAACTCTAAACAGGTGCACCCCGCACAACCATTCCTTAATCTACTACTTACAGTCCACCCCACAAGACGTAGAAACTATTAGTTAAACTGTGACTTTATGTCTGCCAGTCACGCCGGGTCACTGACCTCTGGGGTGAGAAACGGTGATATTATAGGTAATTAAAGGTAGACAGGCGTTCAAATCAATAGTAAGTACCTAACTTACCCACTTCCAGGCATACACTACAGCCTTCGCAATATCGAGTTGGAATTCCGCTCGACTCCCACACCAACGCGATTCCATAAATATATGATGCCACTGAATAAACAAAGTGTAGGTATATAGTAAGTACTACTAGTCCTCTACTTGGTATCTTTCCAAAAGTTTCCAATATTCGTAGATATTATCATGGAACAAGTAGGAGAGGAATGCCAATACACCAAGAAAACAGCGTAGATCAAAAGTATGCTAAAAATAAAACTAGATGGCGCTGCAAAATGAGCGGGCTACAAGTTGAGCGTAGATCAGAAATATGCCATGCACTCCTTCCACCTGGGTCATTCAATCGAATCAAACGTATTTAAATGTTGCGGTTCACGACTTCACTGAATTCTCTTACGGTCTGTCTCACATCATCTTCATTTGTGACCAAATCCAATCCTTCTTATCCTTATCTTAATTGTTTACCACCCCAGCAATAATAGTCCTTCATCAATAGCAATAGTTTCCCCTCCGTAGGGTGGCGAGCAGCCCGGAACTCTTCGATTATACTCGCTCAGGCGTGCTTTCCTTGTAATCCTTTTACGCTATGCAATTACCTATAACTGTATTACAGTTTAGATTAAAGGCTTACAATTAACTTTATACTTGTAGTTCAGAATTGAACATTGAACCCTGTGACTTATACATTTTGAGTTATCGTTTGGAGTTGACGCTAATGGAAAGGGATCTTTGCTAGATCCATGACTGCATGTTTTGTCTGGAGAATGCCTTCTACACTATATTTGATTATTATTGATTTGACAGCCTCTGTGGTGTGGTGGTGTTGGCTCATAACCCGGGAGTGGGTTCGATTCCTGCGACAGGACAAGTATTTGCTCACAGCAAAATAAAAAAAGCGCAAATACTCGTTCTGTGTTTGAGTGTTGTGGGACAGTGTGGGACCAAGGTCCTCGTAGTTCCTGGGCCCCTAGATGCAGGGAATTCTAGTTAGGGTTGAGGATCTATATGTATGTGATCGTTGGGAATTGTTATTTATTATTGTTGATATTATTATAGCCATGATTCATCAATTTAATTTTTTTGTAAAATCCTTTGTTTCATCAAACTCTACATTCATCAAATCTTTAATAGGTTGCTGACTCTGTTTAATTTATTTATTATATGCTAGAAATAAATCTTGTCATAAGTAATTAAAAATATCTAGGCAAATCATAAATACCTAGGCAATAAATTAAGTAGGTACTTACCTAATTACCTATGTTTAGTTTTTTGCCTAATTCGGTATCAAATTAACCTATCTACATTTCACATACAAAAAAGTAGAAAAAATCATCAGGAGAGAACCTAAACGTGAGCTTATGTAAGAAACATTTCACAGCATGTACACAGCAATAAATAAGGTGCGACCTACGTAGGGTTAACGTCTTGCAGAGGGCCCTCATCTACACTCCATCCCATCCCTTCAGCCCTCGAGCTTTTCAGGAGCGCTTAAACACGGTTCTCAAGGGCTGCATTCAACCTAGCGAAACGGTTGCGTACTACCTAGCCATAAATGCGTTTTAAAATGCATTTTTTTTGTAAGGTGGCTGGGAAATCTAAGAAAGAAAATTTACGAAGAGCATTTACGTAATTTAACCAAGTCAAAATTCAATCTCGATCACGTGACGATCTTGAATTAAAATGATATCGGTAACACTAGAAACTTCTATTGATTGAAATACTTCATCTCGATGATCTATCATCTCAATAGCAGAATCATCAATCTCACCCTGCTTGAAGTTCGGATAAATAAATATAGAGCGATAAAAGTTGCACTTATTTGGCATAACGTCAGCACTACAATTTAACTCGACAATTTGCCAGCATGTCGAGAAGGTACCTACTGGGCTGGAGCATTTTTGGGATGTCTAAGGTCATTGCGGCTAGTATACAGTCCAAAACTGTTAATTATAGTTTTTATTATTTTAGTAGTTAGTGATAAATGACGATCCCACAAGATTACAATGTGATTGATTTATCATCATCATCATCATCGTCAGTCTGTATTATTCCACAGATAGACAGCCTCCTCCATGCAAAGTACACCTTGAAGTTGAGCTCGGTCTTCCGCTCTTGATTATACAATATACTACATACAATCTAAAACTTTTTTAACCACAATATTGTCTGTTAAGCTATAACAAGCCCCAAGCTTAGCAATTCATAAAATATACAAACAATGTTATTTATGAATAAGGTAACATAAATCCAGAGAGATGTCGTATGAATATTGGAGAGTTCCAACACGCATACCACCCAGATCACATTAAAATTCTCCATCGTGCGAAGCGGCTCATCAAATCCTTCGCAGGCTCCTTGGCCATTAACATGAGAATGGCTAATAACCCTCCCTCGCCCGAGGGACGGTAGACACGCGACCGGCTTTATGGCAAATACAAGTCCACAAGTAAACAAGTCTTGTGAATACAGATTTTGATCAGAAAAGCTTGCAAGTTACTCGTAGCTTTATATTTGGCAACAACTTCATTATGTAGACTTTTTTTTTCTTTTTTTACTGGTTAGAACACTTTAATTTTTCTTATTATTCCTACTTACTATCGGAAATATTTAGGTAAGTACGAATGTCTGATAGATTCAGCGTGATTACCTATAGGATTTATAGGCAGGATGATTGCACATTTCTCTCAAAATCCCTTTTCGATTTAACCCCTTCCCTTCAAAGGGGATTATAATGTTTAACGTCTTAACATCTGCTAATCATGCTGAAGCCTTGAACATTAAAATAATAATTAATAATTATTTATTATTGTTGAATGGGATTTTGATAATACTCCATTATGTAATTATTAATTAGATAACAATTGACACACAAGTACTCTCAAACACCAACAACTCAACTCTCAAGTATTCACATTAATTATTATGAGTGTGCATTAATTATTACTACCTAGGTGTAGGGTTTTTTTCTGTTTCTTTCTGTATTTTTAGTATAGGTAGGTATTATCCCAGAGCTGTTTCCTACTGCTTATAACGCTGACGCTTGTATTTTTCGTTCTACATATTTAATTTGATATAATATTTTATATGATATTTGATATATTAACTGTAACTTAATACTTGTAAAAAATATTTTACAAGCTTTGTAAACTGGGCTCCACGATACCTTGAATGTAGTAGACAAACACGTGAAGCCTGAAGGCTAGACTTTTAGCGTGATTACTGTACCACAGCTGTCACAGGGCTCCGGGGATCTGCAGCAGTCATTGAACCTCTGATAGTAGGAGCTTATGTATAAAAAGCATGGTGAAATACTTTTTATGTTAGTTCAAAGTTTGATATTTCTAATGCGACTATTTCTTTGACCTCAATCATATTATAACACAACTCCGAGCCTAACCTTATATTGCACTCTGCAATAATATACTCCTTCAAGGGCGTCCTATTATTTGCCAAGTTAGGTAGCGGTCTCCAATTCTACCGTTATCTAATACAATTACATCACATTAAATAATGGTAAGTAAAATTCTGAAACAAGAAATCCATCAACTTTTACAATGTAGGCCTATGTTCAGCAGTGGACGTCTTCAGGTGGTCGATGATGACCCCAAGCATCATGGTCAACCATTGACCATTGGTAATTGGTCAAGTTATAACTCTGAGTAAATTTTTAATTAATTCCGTTAATTCACTTTTTGGGCCGATCGATTTTATAAACTCTGGTAGTAGCAATACCAGTGGTTTAACTGAACCACACTGAGCTGAGAGCTCCTTGTCCAATCGGCGGACACAAATACCCGCCGGAAGCTGCGGGCCGCCGCTATTTCCGTCTCTTTGAACGTAAACACTAACTGTTGACATACAAACACCAGCTTATTACTTGGATATTTTTGTGCAAGAAGCTCTAAGCTAAATAAGATCTAACATTCAGGCAAAGATGACGGTTAAGTAAGACAGTTCTTAAAACGAGTGACTCCATACTCCATCGCTTCGCTATAAAAAGTGGTATCAACTGAGCGCTACCGTGCATCGCAGGGCCGTCGGTCATTGCTGTGGTAAAAAGAACAGTGGAAGCAAAGACAGAAGCTTAGGGTGGCCTAAATATTCTGACGCTGGTTGACCAATGGCCTGCACAAGAAATGAAAAGACTCGTTACAGTCTGGTGTGGATTCGCCGTATCCTGTACTAGACGGGAGCCAACGTAGTGATATTTATTCAGGGCAAATTGATTACACACGATGGCAAATGATGTGATTTTTTTTATGTGAACGAATGACGTGACGAGCTAGTCGTTCGCCTGGTGTTAAGCGACACGGCCGCCCATAACAGATTGCAGTGTCACTCGGAACTGCAAACTAAAGTTTCGCGTGACACCGCGCACTGCGCACGCCATCCTGAGACATCACACAGTCTAAAAAAGTTTTCTAGACTGTGAGTGAGATCAGTTCGTAAAGTCTCATTTGCCCAGTAATTTCACTAGCTACAATGCCCTTCAAACCAGAACACAGTAGTGCTTGCACACTACTGATGATGCTGTCACTACTGGTGTGATGTCTGATGATACTGGTGATGCTGTCTTTATTGTACTATCTGTTCTTGCATTATGTTACTTCTAATACCAACCATTAGAATACCCAAGAAAAACCATCCATCTGACGTAAACAACCACAGAGTAACAAAACTGTACCATGTTATAGGATCTTTCTCACGGACATTAGGTATTAGTGGGTAACCCTCAGAGTAACTTTTTTTTTTTTTTTTTTATGTGATTGAATGACGTGACGAGCTAGTCGTTCACCTGATGTTAAGTGACACGGCCGCCCATAACAGTTGCAGTGTCACCCGGAACTTTAAAACAATAGTTTCGCGCGACACTGCACTGCGCACGTCATCCTGAAACATCACCCAGTCTAATAATCAGATTACTAGACTGAGTGATCAGATCATAAAGTCTCATTTGCCCAGTAATTTCACTAGCTACAATGCCCTTCAAACCGGAACACAGTAACTATGATATGATTGGCCTAGCACTAATAACTTCCGTTCGTTTGAAGTCAAGCGCATGTCTTCTGTCACACGCTCATTATGAGTTCCAATTTAATGTTGCGCGGGTCAGTGCTCCACAGTGTCAATTAGCTGAACATACATGTGTTACAGAAATCAGTGTGTGGTGTGTTACATCTTCTATACATATAATAAAACTGTAGAGATAAAAAAGTCTGTAATTGCAAGATATCAACAAAAAAATTACACAGGTTGGCTTAAAATTAGCCGCTGATCACGTTAAGCCACTTTTAAAAACACTTTGTCTGTTTGTTTGTTTGTTTATTTGTTTGTTTGTTTGTTTGTTTGTTTGTTATGACTGAACTCCTAAAATACTGAATGGATTTTCATGCGGTTTTTACTAATATGCTTAGAAATAACCAGCGCTTAACATAGGATATATTAAAATTGAAATATCGTTAAAAAAAATTGATGACAATTATTAAGATTTCATAACGGAACGAATCGGAGTTGTAAACAACATGGCCGCTTGATGGTTTTTTTTTTGGTTACTTATAGTAAGCATAGAGAAAATAACCGCTTACGCTGAAGAGATGGGACTCCCATAGAGAAAAGAGTTAGTTGTATGAAACGTGCGCTACACGTATAAGTGTAGCGCACGTTTCATACAACTAACTCTCCTCTGTCTATCAATATTTTTAAATGAGTAATTGAATGAATGGGAAGGTTTTAGGTACGTTACTAAGTTAGGTTTTTAGGTAAAGGTTTTAGGTAAGTTTTTTTTAATTTGGCTACTGTTTCCGCCATAACGGTAAGTTGTAAGCTGCCACATATTGTCACAGATTACAAAAAAAAAACAATCGACTACACTCTGTGCCACATGTTTATCTGGAGGCAAAGATTAAAGAAAAAGACTCTGTGAATGGATATGACCAAAGAGTAATATTAGTATCGCTACTCTAAGAGAATCAAAACATTTTATAGGTTTCCTATTTATATTTTTACAGGTTTGTTTAGCATTTTAGAAGTTAAATAGATACATATACCAACAAATATTAATAGTGTGAAAGTAGATGTTTTTTTTTATTTTGGCATTAGACGACATTTGTACTTAGCCAATGATACGAAATATTTTATGAAAAATGTTTTAAAAGGGTACTTACTTAGAGTATAGACTAAAAGCATAGAGATATCCATCAAAACGATATTATATTTGTACTCCTCACACGTATCGCTACGTCAGTGGCGAAGGAAAGAAACAAACATAAAGTAATTAGCTACGCTTGCGAAAAGTCAAACAGAAAAAACAGTTGACTCGAGTCGAAAAAATGGTACGGTGAAATTTCGCAAGTGTAGCTAATTACTATATGTTTGTTTCTTTCCTTCGCCACTGACGTAGCGATACGTGTGAGCAGTACAAATATACTATCGTTTTGATGATCCCTCTTTGCTTTTAGTCTATACTCTAAGATTTTTCTATACAAATCTGTCAGACTCATTCACATCAAAGTGTCCACTTCTTATAAAAAGTGTCCAAAAAAGTGGTACGCTTGACAGATAATGAAGTTCTCTCTATGCTTTTAGTCTATACTCTAAGGGTACTTAGATATAGGTAAGTATAATTATACTTTATGGTAAGATCCTCGAATTAGCAACATGGCCGTGTAACGTTCGATTTTGATTTCTTCTTCTTCTTTCACGTAAGTAAATGAGTTTTAATAGTTAAAATATTTTAGGTCTGTGGGCTTTTCAACGAACAAACTAAGCAGTTATATTCTATTTGGGACAAACCACAGGTTAGAGTAAAAATTATTGGTTACTCGGTTGCTCCAAGAAGGTTAATTATATCTTTGGGTGTATTTATGCAATCAGAATGTAAACTTCTTTTTTCTTTTTTGGTGGTAATTGCTTGGCTCTATGGATAAGTTGTAAAGTTTATTAGAATTTGGCAAGAAGAAGAAAGGTCTTTGAAAGTGGACGTCTTCAGGACGTTGTTGTTGATGATGATGATGATGATGATAGCCGTATTTGAATTAATTGATCATAGATATCAATTTCAGCTTAATTCTTTCCGTTATTCCTAAAATAAGTAATGGTCTCGACAGATATTTAGAAAGACAAACAGACGGACAACAAAGTGATCTTACCTCAAATTCATATTCAAATTCAAATTCAATTTATTTCACAGTTTGTAACATAAGAGTACAAAAAAGCGTCTAAGGCGTTACAAATAAAATATTTAAAAAAAAAGTCATTTAATGTATACAATATAAAACAAATAATAAAAAAACAGTATTATCAATGTCATATTATTAATATTATTAGGTAAGTTTGTTACCTATAAGGGTTCCATTATTTTAAAACTGTTACGGAACCCTAAAAATGGAACATTCTTTGCAAAACTGAATCTGATTAGAGCTTTGTACACATGTTATTTTCTCACTCCCACCACTATGTTGAAAGTGCAGTGGGAATGAGACAACGTGGTAAATACCGGACATAATATAAATGTCAACTCTTTTTACAGTGGCGTACGTAAATACTTGTGATTTCTAATTAGTATTAACAAAACTAATTACGTACGCAACGTATAGGTTAATGCAATACTCCAGCTGTAAAGTAAGTATTATATAATCTTATTATTGACACTGGCTAAATACTCAATTCGTATGGAGTCAAACTTATGAAAGTAAAAAAAAATATGTGGTGAATGCAACAAAGATACTCTTTGGAAGGGAACCAAAAGCGCGCGGATGTGAAAAACTGACCATGTGTGTTTGTTTTGTATTTTTCTAAACTGCCTAAATAATAGGTAAGTACTTAAGTAGGTATAACTACTACGTAAACAAAATTTACTGGAACCTCTTATCAAGACTTGAACGGTTTTTATGGTGAAAACACAAGAACAATCTGTTGAAGTGAAAGTGACAAGGAAAAGATCGAACGTATCACTGGTATGTAGGTATACCATAAAACTTTTATTCGTTAGATGCCTAGATCTACCGTATATTTAAAAAAACTAACGGCTAAGTATAAGGTAGGTCTAAGTAGGTACATACATATGATTTGCAGTTTTTAACTGACTATTTTATCAATGTGTAGGTGATCTGATGACACGTGAAAAGCCATACCTACCTACAACCTAAACAACACTTTTACACGTGTGCTACCTAATCTGCTAATACGTGCTGAGCTTCGAAAATTTTTTGTGGATTTTGTGATTTGGTATAGAGGAAATGCATGAACTAAGCTATTATTAGACTACCTAAACGTAGAAATAACATAATACATGCGTGCGAAGCCGCGGGCAAAAGCTAGTCATTATATATATTAATTTGTAAATTGTTTAGAGTACCTATCATATATGTTGCTATTTCAGTTAGACTCTTGGCGTCAGGTTGTTAACATAAACATTACTATGGGCGCTATTTCATCGGAGAAACTAGTTTTTCATGAATTTTGAACCCCGAGCCGGGAGCTGGAACCTTTTTTTGAAAGATAACCACCGTGGCATATCGCCAGCACCATCGCAGCCGCAATGTTAAATGTGCGATAAATCGAATTACTTATGCACGGCACCACAAAGCCATTTCGTTTTGCGGATTCAAAAGCTGAGCACAAATCATATTCATAACCGCAATAACGTGTTGTAACGCAGCTACCACATTCATGGAAAATCAATCATGAAAACAAAATCAGCAATTCACTCATGATCGCATTACTGACAGATCCCATTACGGTTATCCAATCCGTTGATGCGATAGTGCCCATCGGTATGTGCGTCGTGTCGAGAGACCATGGGCTACGTGGGCAGAATGCGGACGGGTACTGCCAAGATTGAGGACCTAAGGACGCAGCACCGTTGCGGATATTAGGGCTAGGTATTAAGAGATCAGGAGAGCGTACTTAATAGAGTCACAGAATAAACAATAGTACTACGCAGTTGCGTGGACAACGCTCTAACTGCAGTTGTTGTAAAATATTGTTGAAGGGAACGTTTATGTACTTGGTTTGAGATTTAGATCATATATTATATGTTAGCTAGTACTTCTTCGTCATCATAGGCTAAGGGCAGACAGTATCCTAGTCAACCTCTTGTTTGGTTAAATGCTTTTTTTTTACGGGCAATGTGCCTTTATTATACTCAAGCTAACTACTACTTTGGTAGACCTCGCCACTTACGAACATAAAGATATTTTCATCACAGTTGCTCGTAAAGTGGCTCTTATCCCGCCGCTTTTAGGATCATAATCTAAGTAATTTCCGACACGTGCTTTTAACTTTACACCACACACGTTATAATAAATATGATAAGTTATTCAGCTAAGTTTGTATCTCGCTGCTAGTTATACGTACATTTTCGTCATTTCGTTTCAAAGTTAATTTATAATACAACTCTGTTTTTTCCTCGCAACTGTGATGAAAAACATCGTATGACATGCTTGTGCATTGATCATTACACTTATTATCATAATGTACTATTATCGCAGATATTTACCATTGATTACTTGTTGATGATGCATGAGATATAAGACTGAAATAACATTTTTTTTTATCCCAAATGCCAAAATTAAAATACAAAAAAGATTCCATTCCAGTTATCCAATCCCTATTGTCCGTCTGTCCGTATGTAAGCCATGACGTCCGCGGCTACGTGAGCGGCATACTCCATGGGACATCGGCTCCTGTATGTATGGGGAAACACTAATGTTATGGAAGCAGGGTCTTGCCACGGCTTGCGAGCAATTTTGGGAATGGCTCATGAATGTTATATTATTTTTTGATTGCGGTGAGGCTTACTACTTACTTAATAAGTAGCTCTTAGGAAGATTAAAATTTTTAAATAGTTTCATATTTACAATTTTCTATTGTTTTTATATTTACCAGTTCCTTTTTAATATATTATATTTATGTAAAATAATTTATATTCTTCTTATTAGGAGGCACAAAATTAAAGTGGTTATAAGTATAATTATTTTTATTTTATATACACACATCAAAAAAGTCTAAGCAACATGCATGATATTACAAATTTACCATTTATATTAATTAACTAGCTTTTGCCCGCGGCTTCGCACGCATGCATTATGTTATTTCTACGTTTAGGTAGTCTAATAATAGCTTAGTTTATGCATTTCCTCTATACCAAATCACAAAATCCACAAAAAATTTTCGAAGCTAGGACGTATTAGCAGACACGTAGCATAGGTGTAAAAATGTTGTTTAGGTTGTAGGTAGGTATGGCTTTTCACGTGTCATCAGATCACCTACACATTGATAAAATAGTCAGTTAGAAACTGCAAATCATAAGACCTACTTAGACCTACCTTATACTTAGCCGTTAGTGTTTTTAAATATACGGTAGATCTAGGCATCTAACGAATAAAAGTTCTATGGTATACCTACATACCAGTGATACGTTCGATCTTTTTCTTGTCATTTTCACTTCAACAGATTGTTCTTGTGTTTTCACAATAAAAACCGTTACCTTAGGTTACGTTACGTTACCTTAACTTAAGTACTTACCTATTATTTAGGCAGTTTAGAAAAATACAAAAGAGTTTTGGCGGGAACGTGAAAAAGTTCACGTCGTTGCATTGTATTATTTCACAAAACTTATGCTTTTTCTAGTGTTAATGTTTAAAATTAGTGGCAAATAACGCATTAAGTGCTGAATTATGAGTATAAGTGTGGGCAAGTGATATAATGTAGTGAAACGTGGTTTTTCGTGTTGCTTCCAAAATTCCATAGAAGCCTCTAGTAAAGTTGCCACTACTTTACTAGGGCATGACCACGAGCTTGTTTTTTTCTCTAATCTGTGGGCATGACTTAGACTGGATTATGACTACCTGACTTAGACTGGACTATGACTACCCTGACTGACTGTGACTAAGACTTGACTTTACATGAAATATTTCATAATACGACAAAAACTACAATACTTGACACTGGCTAAATACACTATGTGTGGAGCCAAACTATAAGAAAACAAAAAAAAAATACAAAACAAACACACATTGGTCAGTTTTTCACATCCGCGCGCTTTTCGTTTTCTTTGTTGCATTCACCACATATTTTTTTTTACTTTCATAAGTTTGGCTCCATACGAATTGAGTATTTAGCCAGTGTCAATAATAAGATTATACCTATAATACTTACTTTACAGCTGGAGTATTGCATTAACCCACAGATTAGAGAAAAAAACAATCCATTAACCTATACGATGCGTACGTAATTAGTTTTGTTAATACTAATTAGAAATCACAAGTATTTACGTACGCCACTGTAAAAGGAGTTGACATTTATATTATGTCCGGTATTTACCACGTTGTCTCATTCCCACTGCACTTTCAACATAGTGGTGGGAGTGAGAAAATAACATGTGTACACTTTTGCAAAGAATGTTCCATTTTTAGGGTTCCGTAACAGTTTTAAAATAAAGGAACTCTTATAGGTAACTGTACTTACCTAATAATATTAATAATATGACATTGATAATACTGTTTTTTATTATTTGTTTTTATATTGTATACATTAAATGACTTTTTTTTAAATATTTTATTTGTAACGCCTTAGACGCTTTATTGTACTGTTATGTTACAAACTGTGAAATAAATTGAATTTGAATTTGAATATGAATTTGAGGTAAGATCACTTAACGGATAACGGAAAGAATTAAGCTGAAATTGATATCTATGATCAATTAATTCAAATACGGCTATCATCATCATCATCATCATCATCATCATCATAATCATCATCATCAACAACAACGTCCTGAAGACGTCCACTTTCAAAGACCTTTCTTCTTCTTGCCAAATTCTAATAAACTTTACAACTTGTCCGTAGAGCCAAGCAATTACCACAAAAAAAAAAAGAAGTTTAAATTCTGATTGCATAAATACACCCAAAGATATAATTAACCTTCTTGGAGCAACCGAGTAACCAATAATTTTTACTCTAACCTGTGGTTTGTCCCAAATAGAATATAACTGCTTAGTTTGTTCATTGAAAAGCCCACAGACCTAAAATATTTTAACTACTAAAACTCATTTACTTACGTGAAAGAAGAAGAAGAAATCAAAATCGAACGTTACACGGCCATGTTGCTAATTCGAGGATCTTACCATAAAGTATAATTATACTTACCTGTATCTAAGTACCCTTAGAGTATAGACTAAAAGCATAGAGAGAACTTCATTATCTGTCAAGCGTACCACTTTTTTGGACACTTTTTATAAGAAGTGGACACTTTGATGTGAATGAGTCTGACAGATTTGTATAGAAAAACCTTAGAGTATAGACAAAAAGCAAAGAGGGATCATCAAAACGATAGTATATTTGTACTGCTCACACGTATCGCTACGTCAGTGGCGAAGGAAAGAAACAAACATATAGTAATTAGCTACACTTGCGAAATTTCACCGTACCATTTTTTCGACTCGAGTCAACTGTTTTTTCTGTTTGACTTTTCGCAAGCGTAGCTAATTACTTTATGTTTGTTTCTTTCCTTCGCCACTGACGTAGCGATACGTGTGAGGAGTACAAATATAATATCGTTTTGATGGATATCTCTATGCTTTTAGTCTATACTCTAAGTAAGTACCCTTTTAAAACATTTTTCATAAAATATTCGTATCATTGGCTAAGTACAAATGTCGTCTAATGCCAAAATAAAAAAAAACATCTACTTTCAGACTATTAATATTTGTTGGTATATGTATCTATTTAACTTCTAAAATGCTAAACAAACCTGTAAAAATATAAATAGGAAACCTATAAAATGTTTTACTTCTCTTAGAGTAGCGGTACTAATATTACTCTTTGGTCATATCCATTCACAGAGTCTTTTTCTTTAATCTTTGCCTCCAGATAAACATGTGGCACAGAGTGTAGTCGATTGTTTTTTTTTCTAATCTGTGACAATATGTGGTAACTTACAACCACAGCTTACAACTTAGGTACCGTTATGGCGGAAACAGTAGCCAACTTAAAAAAAAACTTACCTAAAACCTTTACCTAAAATCCTAACTTAGCAACGTACCTAAAACCTTCCCATTCATTCAATAACGCATTTAAAAATATTGATAGACAGAGAAGAGTTAGTTGTATGAAACGTGCTACACTTATACGTGTAGCGCACGTTTCATACAACTAACTCTTTTCTCTATGGGAGTCCCATCTCTTCAGCGTAAGCGGTTATTTTCTCTATGCTTACTATAAGTAACCAAAAAAAAAACCATCAAGCGGCCATGTTGTTTAAAACTCCGATTCGTTCCGTAATGAAATCTTAATAATTGTCATCAAATTTTTTTAACGATATTTCAATTTTAATATATCCTATGTTAAGCGCCGGTTATTTCTAAGCATATTAGTAAAAACCGCATGAAAATCCATTCAGTATTTTAAGAGTTCAGTCATAACAAACAAACAAACAAACAAACAAACAAAAAAACAAACAAACAAACAAATAAACAAACAAACAGACAAAGTGTTTAAAAAGTGGCTTAACGTGATCAGCGGCTAATTTTAAGCCAACCTGTGTAATTTTTTTGTTGATATCTTGCAATTACAGACTTTTTTATCTCTACAGTTTTATTATATGTATAGATATAGATAGATTTCTAAGTATTTATTCACTCAAAGTGCGTAGGTAAGTAAACTTTTTTGTTATTGATGACATACTGACTGGTTGTAAAAAAAAATCGATTATGTTTTGTTTTTTCATAAAATTCAAATGACTGCGAATTTGTTTGAATTTAAGTGCGTTTTAATTGACACGTTTATTCTTGATTTTATAATTTTACCAACCATTTAAACAAAGTTAGCGACAAAATTGAATCGTTAGATATTCTTCATGTCATGGAGCGACGTCATTTGACGGCAGATGAAATGCAAAGAGCTGTAGGGATGTTGCAAGCGGGAAGTAATCAATCTCAGCTAGGCGATCATGTAACTTGTTGGCAACCGATGGAAACACAAAAATGTATGGATTTGACAGTTGCAGTACGCAGCTTATGTACAGAGTTACTATGGAAATTTTCAAATTTGGATTGAAATTTCTTTTGTTGCATTGCTATCAAAGTTACATGATCACCCCGCAGGTATCTCAACATTTTGGCATTCATAGAAGTGTTATTTGTAATCTTCTAGTTAATTCGTACCCAGGTCCCCACGATACGGGCTGAGCCTAGTGTGGGGATCATTAGATAACTTTGTGCATCCGAAGACAAATCTTACTGCATAAATCCTGAGAAACCGGGAAACAGTGTGTAATGTTTACTTTAAGTTTTTTATGCATCAACACACACATTACACATTTCTGTATTTTTTTTATTTAATGCGTTAAGAGCCAATACAACGCCAAATTGCTTAAAACGGCTTAGCTTGAAGCAGTGTCCTGTCAACAATATTGCAACAATGACTTTGAAATTAATATATGGTAAAGTTCAGGACTAATGCTACTGCAAATGTATAGTGAAAACACGAATTAATAAAATTTTCTCGATAGAAAAAAATTACAAAGTTACCTCCAAATCATACAAATAAACAGCGATTATTCAATGAATACTTTAAATAAGATCATGAAACTTTGTGTAGTAGTTGAACTAAATATAATGGAGGGCTTATGTATAGCGGATTTTTAAAATACCCTTTATATTCAGTGTAATAATAAATTACCTAAACTATTGCGCGTTGGAACCAGTTTAACTTAGACCGCCCCTGCCGCTCGGCCCCTGGCTCATCCCCGCTTTGGCCTAGTACTATACATCTATTCTGTGGCTTTGACTTGAATTCGCGCTGGCCTTGCACAAGCCCTTAAGTCGTACGTCTTTAGTCCTAGACTGTTTTTCGCGTGACCAACTAAACTAAAGTGATCTGCTTTTAATTGTTCATCTATTTAATGAGAGAAAAGTATAGTCGAATCCGACCGATTTAAGAAAAAATTTCGAACGTAAACGAAATTGAACAACGTGTACCTTTTAGATGGAACTTTGAATTGAAGGAATATAATTTAGAATGTTTAGATATTTGGATGTTTGGCTTTAGTGGCGCTCTTTGGGGGAAGCCTATGTTCCGCAGTGAACGTCTTCAGGCTAATGATGATGATGATGATGAGATGAACTGATATTATTGCAAGTTTCTCTACCTAGCTAACTGAATCCCAATTAAAAAGGTGAAATCTTATGAGGATTTTGAAAATAACCCAATATTACAATAACAATCTATTTTGAATTCCTTATACCTTCGTACCGCCACGTCATTTATACACTACCTGCATCTTCTGCCCGGCTAGCATGCGCACCGCGACAAAACTTTCTCGACACTTTTTCTTGTGAGAGACCGTCACAAGACTATGCTACAACGACGACAAGTTTTCTCGCGGTGCACATCAGCTACAGGTATACATGACCACCTCATTGTATTTTTTTCCACAGCGTCGCCTCACCCAAAAATACAGCATAGCAGTCGGCGTGCCCACCCTAGTCATCCGTGGCAGGCCAGTCCGTGACGCTTTACTGGACGACCCTATAGGAGAAAGGTTCCCATGGCCTGCACCACCGCTGAACGAGGTTCTTCGTGGGGTGCAGCTGGATGGAGACGAGACGAAGGCTTACGAGGACCTGCCTGCTGATGCCTTGAGAGTGTTCTACTTTGCTGCTCATTGGGTAAGCCTTCTGAATCTGTTATTGAAGCTGTAGCATATCTGCCTCGTTTAGCTTAACAGTCGTTTTGATACAGATAAATAGATAATACATGGTGAGTTTAAATTGGCAATTGGTATGTTATCCCGAAAGGGGGGGGACTGGGACCATGAATCATGGTCACAAGTTGTGGGCTATCATGGTCCATGATAGCCCACAACTTGTGAGAGCCTTACTTGAAACTGCGTGTTTCCAAACCTCCGTACTAAATAATAAATCCACTTACAAACTTGCACGTGCGATCGCTACGAGAGTTAACAAGATAATAAAATAAATAAACAATTAACAAACTCATTTATAAACACAGGTCGTCAAACTCATTTAAGTGCATTCGGTCAAGGACGTAGTTCAACCACCCAGCTGCGCTATGGCTATCTTCGAACGTAAACTTTACATGGCATTTCTTCAATAAAACAATATTAATTATTTAGAAAAGTTGTAGAAGGAATATTTTCTACCTTGGGGAGTAGATTTGCCCCCTTTCGAGATAATATACCAATTCAAACTCAGATGTTATACTGTACAACACTAAGGACTAGTTACGTCCATCATTCATCAATAAGCTATTTTTAAAGGTGAATATGCTGAGAAACTTACAGTAGGTATGACTTTGATGGCTATAAATAAATTATGACATCACATTTATAAAATGGTACGTGCCAAGACTGCCGAGAGCCGGAAATTCCTTGCGTAGAGCAGTTAAACAACCGTTTTAGGGATTAACCAAATTGTTGTAGTGTCTCTTTACTTTCTTTGATTTAATGCTTGTTGAAAACGGTATAACTTCTTTGAATATTCTCAAAATCCCTGATATGGGGATGGCTTGGTGGTGGTGGGGATTTTGGGGATACACCCTCTGTTGTAGACAGAATTGTCGTTCACATTTTCAACTAAGTTTTTATTTTTCAATAGAAAAGTTGATGGAACACTGCATTTCCTTGTTCTTTAATCCATACACCTCAGTCCTAATGCCAATTGGATGCCAGTCGTTACTGAGCATTGATAAATTTTTCTACGCCTAGTTATCACGAATTCGAATGGAATATGGAATGACGCCCGCCTGCTGCAAATTTCAAGCAATTGGATGCAAAAATTTGCTGTAAGTTTTCGGTGTAAAACAGTCAATAAGTCTATTCAGCAATAGACGTCTAATTAGATGATGTTTAAAAATATCCATGCATTTATTTCTCAGTGCCCGCCATGTCGTGCCTTCTCGCCAAGTTTGTGCACAGCGCTGGCAGCCGTACGCAAGCGACGCACCAAGTACGCCAACACCCAGCTCATACTGGTCTCCAGTGACAGGTGAGTACACCAAAAACTTGTTGTCATTTGCTTCAAACGTTTCGCGTTTTATGTTGCTAATGCTAGCAACATCCGACGCTGATTATGGAAGGAGGAAAGCTGATACCGTTGACTATAAATCCAGCTGACCAATGATACAAATTCCCCTCATACGAAAATTAGTAGTGCATTTCAACTACTATTTTCATACAAATCACGGGAACCCGTTGATGTCTTTTGTTCCAGCCTGCTCTATTCTTTGCAATTTCGTATAACTTTGTCTCGTTTTGTTACCTCGTCCCCTGCCTGCGCAGGTGAGTCGTGTTTGTACGCGAAATTATGTTCACGAGCTATCAACGGGCTTTTTAGTCTTTGGCTGATACCCGCGTCAAATGCGTTTGTACGGCTGTTGGTGCTGGATGGTACTGGGTATACGGTGTACCTAATTACCTACTTAATACGCGTGGGTTCGGGGTGGTATTATTAATTTTGTCGGCATCAGCCGCGCTTGAACGTCTGTTATGGCTTTAGGGAGCTGTGGGTGAAACCGACCCAATTTGTACCGCTTTGCCGAACCGTTTGAAAACTGGACTCGTCCCTTGAGAAATTACCCCTGTTTCTTTATAATTTGATGCGTAGGCTGATCGTAGGACGGTTTTGCGTTTCAATCGATGTCTTGAGGAAAATTTGGGCGTTTCTTTTCTTTACTATAATATTCAAGTCAATGGCTTAATTTTTGCATTGTATTTAGGACCTTAAACTTATGTACCTTAAACTTTTGTTAACGGGCAAAGTGTCTTTATGCTGTAATCTGACTACTATAGTAATATACCAAAGCTACTAAGAGTGGGTTTTTTGATCCGTGGTTAAGGTAACCAATGGTTGAAAACTAGTGACTTTTGACCATTCGCTAGAATTTGTTAGAGTTTTTAACTATTGGTTATCCTAAATGCTACACTACCTACATTTGGACTGTATTCTATAGCCACCTCTCAAATTTAGTCATGGCTCAGTTTATACTTAATTTAGGGTGCTGCTGTTGGGTTAATACTTACTGAATATTCTAGATAGACCCCATCCCCATCAGCAGCAGCATGCTCCTCGGTACATTAAAATCTTCTGCGACCACTAAGCCGCCTGCCAAGCGTGGCGATTATAGCAAACCCCTATGATAAGCGTCCAAAGTGGCTTTTTATGAGTTAGGCTTGTGTTCAGCAGTGGACGTCTTTTGGCTAACGATGTGAATCTAGATAGGTATACTTAGTACCTAGTACCTAACACCCATAAAATAAACAGCCATTACAGGTGCCTATTTAAAGCTACGTAAGCTTCTTATACTCTTGTGTCATTTCACTATGCAGTCTCCGTTTCTTCGTCAAAAACGTTAAGTAATAACATGGAACAAGGAGGAGAGGAATGGCAATACACCAAAAAAAAGCGTAGATCAGAAATATGCCAAAAAGCCGTTTTAAACCTAGCCCGCCGCAGCTAGCCGTAGGTATAGCCCGCTAATTTTGCAGTGCCATCTAGGTTTAAAACGGTTTTTTGGCATATTTCTGATTTAAGTAAACTTATAGCCCGCTCATTTTACAGCGCCCTCTAGGTTTACAACGGTTTTTGGCATATTTCTGATCTACGCTGTTTTCTTGGTGTATTGGCAGTCCTCTCCTCCTTGTTCCATGCTAATAATAACCGATCTCGATTATTCACGATCGGAATCGATATTCGCTAAACATTCAGATTCAGAATAAGTATTTGTGTAGATGCGATCGAAACCACCGAGACGTTAAATAATCGAGTGATTGGAGTGCGGACAAAATGTATTATTCATCGGAAGCAAGGCGTATTGTTTGTTTCTTGTTGTTTGAAGTTCTTTGCTTATGTTCCTTCGGATGGGTGATAAAATAAATTGGGCCTTTATCGAGATGTGGAAATTGCTATGGGCATTCTTACCCAACGCCAACCGGTGAATCTTCTCTCAAAGGTAATTAATTAATCTGCGGTAAAACTCTCTAATTAGTTGGTATAGTATGGTTGTTATGATATACCTATATACACATGACACATACGACTTTTCGTAGTAGATATTCTAGCAAGTCGCTTCATAGAGCTACAGGCTTCAAGTAAACACGTTTCACAGTATCATGGTTCATCATCAACAGCCTGAAGACGTCCACTGCTGAACATAGGCCTCCCCCAGGGAGCGCCACTTTGAGTGGCTGCTCGCCTCGTGCATCCATCAGTTCCCCGCGGCTCTCACCAGGTCGTCGGTCCATTTAGTGGGGGACTGGCCTACACTGCGTCTTACGGTTCGTGATCGCCACTCGAGAACCTTTCTTCCCCATATACCGAGAGAGAGTATCGTGGTTATTTATGCAATTTATTCAGGGGGTGAAACTCATCCTTTTTATCAGGCTTCTGCCAAAACAAAACGGGGTAAAAATTCCACTTATACAACACATATAAATCACACCCGGGCATCTGAATCACACGTGTTCATAAATAAAGCCACGTCTAGACTGTGCAAGAAAAATGGTGGTAAAGGAAACGGGTGGCTGGACAAAGACGCAGGGGTGTCACTGAGCTACGGTCAAAACCAGGTGTTTTGAAAGAGCTACCATTGTACGACTGGATAAAGATGATGGGGTAGCCCTATGATATATTTCAACTCATTGGGGTGGCCCCAGTATGTAAGTAGGTATTGTTTGAAAAGACCAAAGACATGTATCACCAGAGAGATCAAAAATCGCTGGCGCCATAAATCAGATTTCGCACTAGCGTGTTGACTGTTGACCCCGTGTAGTCTACGCAACCGGTCACTTGCACACTAAATTCATTCTATTGTGAGACTGTGTGTATCTCCCATAAACTGAATTGTAATTAGGGTTGCGAATCTAGAACTCACTAAAACTAGAACTCACCAATCTAGAACTCACTCTAAAACTCACATATCGTCGCTCGTATGACTAAAGGTCCTATCTCACTTTTTGGCTGTTTTGAGTTAGGACCGCTATGTTAGTCAACGCAAAATTCTCTATCCATCTGACTAATCGTTGTACCTCTTAACATTTTGGATCACAAGATAATTAATTATTAATTAATTAATTATTATTACAATTAAGACTTCATAATATTCAATTACCTATTGCAACCTCAAAATGAGGCTGATTGAGTAGTTTTTTATTGTTAGGTACTTGGTAAAGTTATTGTGTTGTGTTGAATTAAATACAGTATTGTAGCATTAAACTACTAAAACTTACTAAAAAAAACAAACACTAATAAAGCATTAACAACATAAATTTTGTATATTTATTTCCATACTTAGTCTACAAAAAATCGTAACTAAAAACAGACAGCTTATTTTAAATAAAACAAAGTTTTCACTAAGTGACCTATCTGTTTTGATTAATCAAAACAGGTATTTAGAATGCAAACAGGTTAAAAGTTTCAACGTGTAATTAAAGTACCTACTTGAAATTATCTACAAAAGCATATAAAAATAAATATGCTGGACTTGCGAGGAACGAAAATATCTGAAAGTTAGAAATGTCAAAACCTTAAAACGCGTTTTCTGATCAATAGACAAAAATGAGATAGTACCTTTAGTCATACGAGCGACGATATAACTCATTTCGCTACCATGACACGTACTTTGAAAGTATCCAATGGTGTTCTAATCCACAGATATCTACTATACTGTTCTAATCTTCTTCATCAAAAGTAATAGCTGCGAGAGCTTCTTCAAAAATATTATTAAAAATGTCACAGCAGTGTCATGCACAAAGTCATGTCATAAACTCGCAAAACTATTTCGTTACCAAAATAAAACAGTAAATATATAATATTACCTTCTTACTGAAAAGAGGCAGCCCTATCATTATTTAAGTTCTCAAGCAACTGGGGTAACCTTAACCATTCCGCAGGGCAACCCCAACCCCGGCCACCCCGCGACGCAGAGTCACAACTCTCTTTTATATTACGCTCGTTTATAACTTTGAAAACTGATTTGGTATGCTTTGGGGGTGGTAATTTTATTAAGGGTTACTGATGTTTGTATGTTGATTTTGTGTTGGATTTAGGTGAAAAGAGTGTATTCCTGGAGCTAGGTATTTTGCTTTGCAAGTAGCATTGCAATTCAACGGGGCAATGCTGCCAGCATGTTGGGCAACTGGGCATGCATGCTTGCCCAGACCAGTTGTTATTGTTTTAGTTGCTTTTTTTGGACTACCCAAAAAAAAAGCAATAAAACCCTGGTTGGAGTTGGGTCTATAGGTCAGGGTGGCCAGTATACAGTCCAAAATGTTTTCTGTAAAGTGTAGCTAGTAGCTTTTAGTACTTAGTAGTTGGTATTAGGTATTGAGTTTAAAGATAAAGGCACTATGCCCGTTTAGTGTTCGCTTTTAAAATAACCTCTAAATATAATTTTCTAATAACTAGATTTAAAAAAATTAAGTAGGTACTTACTACGTTCTACGAAACTGAATCTAAAAAGCACTCTACAAGGGCTGTACAATTATACATTTCGGCAACAAACAGCGCAAATAAATCTCCATTTCAGAAACAAGTGGAGAGAGGCACTCTCCGAGCCGCCAATTAAATCAAGAGTCGAGTGAAAGGATTGTGCGTATAATGCTAGGTAGTTCATATGTAGGTACCTAGAAGGTAGAAGATAACTATCGGTATACCTCTACGTATATAGGTTAGGATAGGAGTATATCCAGTTTGCTTTGATACCACTGTAACTACATCGAGTAGAGTAGGAATACCTATAGTAATTCGTAGTCATTTGTTTTTTCCTTAATCTGTGGTAATTCGCTAGTTTTTAGACGTGTAAATGACGAATTCTGAAGACGCTGTGTGACACTCATTATTTGTAGAATATTTGATTTGCAACACACTATGGCACAATACGTGTCTGTGACGATATCCACGGCAACAGCTCATAGCCAGGCCATGCCATTTGTTGTATATTTACTTTAGATATCTACCTAATCAATTTAATAAAAAAGAATAAGTATTTAAAATAATACAGTTCATTCATAATGTTACTCGTACCGTAAAAGTAACAAAACAAGCTAATTTTCACACACCACTCCAATACCTAATTACCAAACCCCGGTTATTAATCCTGCCGACTGCGCCATTTTTCCCAGTAATCCCGCTATTTCTCGCGCGTCCATTCAATATCACTTTATTCCTGAAACGTCGATTGCAGTTACGTGTAGGTAATGGTCGAGATTTTTAAAATATGTTTACAAGAATATACTATAGATAGGTAAGGCTTTAAATCGGTCGGAGGTGGATTACGTAGGTATACCTACGTAATCTGCCAGACACCTTCTAATGTCAGCCCAGGACTGATTTTATCCTTCTACCTTCCTACTAATTCAAAAGTCAATTTTTTTATTGCAAATAAATTTTAGCACTTTTTCCAATTTTTTTCCTACGGTTCCACCTCCGACCGATTTAAAGTCTTACCTATCTACTCATCATAACATTTAATTCTGGTCACCATTTTAGTGTATAGGTAGTGTTATGAAGATGTGTTAGTCGCTCTCCGTTAATCTTGAGACCATAAGTTGACCAGTCAAGTTTTCGAAACATCGACTCTAGGATGGCTCCAAACATTTTTGGTGAGATAGGGTCCCCTTGTTTTAAACCTCTTAATTGAAAACGGAGGTCCAATAATCTCCGTTTTTATTTTGGCCTGGTATTTGCTGTAGATTACTATCATGATTACTATGTACTTTGCGTGTATGCCGTGTATGCCTTGCTCTTTCAGGCTTTCCCAGAGTTATTTATGCGAGATTGAATAACTATCTACTCATCATAACATTTAAATCTGCTCACTATTTTAGTGTACTGATGAAAAAATAAAGATAAAGTACCTAAAGAAAAAAGTATGAAGAGGAATTTCAATAAATTGCCTTCGATGATAAGTTAGGTATAAGACTTTCAGAATGTTTAGATCCAATTCCTATTCCATCCTAAATATTCCATTACATTCCGTCACAAAGGAGAAAGAGTGTATCAATAGATAGATTCTTTCTACCCTTTGTACACAGCAATCACATTTGATTGTAGAGAGACTACAGAGACCGTCATCCCCCAAATTACATTGCACTCAATTCATTCACTCAGGGGTAAAGTCCCCAAATTACCTGCTTGGTAGTTGATTGTGTGCATTGTATGTTTTGTCTTTATTTTCGGGTTGATTCCAATTTGGCAGAAGCTTTTACCGTGCACGCAAATGCGGAGTATCGACCAGTTGTATGTACTAGGATAGAACCGCTGAATCACTGAGTCATCGTAAAGCTTTGTTACTAGGTGGTAGGACTTTTCTGCAAAGTTCGTCTAGTTAGGTACCACTGCTTTGCCAGTTATTCTGCAGCCAAACAGTAGTGTGCAATCACTACTGTGTTCCGGTTTGAAGGGCATTGTAGCTAGTGAAATTACTGGGCAAATGAGACTTAAGAACTGATCTCACAGTCTAGAAATCTTTTTTAGACTGCGTGATGTCTCAGGATGACGTGCGCAGTGCGCAGTGTCACGCGAAGCTTTAATTTAAATTTCCGAGTGACACTGCAATCTGTAATTGGCCGTGACGCTTAACACCAGGCGAACGACTAGCTCGTCATGTCATTCGTTTACATAAAAAAATAGCTATCAAAAAATAATAATAATAAGAAAGTAGGTACATATAAATTATACTTAATAAGTTGGTATTTACTTAATGAAATAATTTCGCCAGTTTCCTCCTCTAAACCTTTACATACAGCCACACAAACAGATGAGGCAATTCAAAATATTGCCTTTTTTTAATTAAACGAAACACCATCAAGGCGATTTCGTTTGAATAAAGCGGTGAATTCTAAATGATATTAAACTCGATACATCGCGTCTACTTGAATACCGCGGTTGGGAGAGTACCTACACAAGATAAAGGTTTCATTATAAATATTGTCAGTAGCGCAAGTTTAAGCAAAGTTGCTTTTATTCTCCGAGCTAATACAAACCAACGCAAGTAGCAATGCAAGTACCCACTTAGCTACTACTACCAAAACATTGGAACTGTATATTCACCATGCTAGCTGACCTACAGTACAGACCGTCCAAATGCTGCAGCCCACTACCTGGTACCCAGCTTGCTGCCCACGAATTAGCATTGCCCGTTGAATTGCAATGCTGATTCGTAGATGATTAGGTGCACGTACATCGCCCGTGCATGGTACGCAAATCAACAGTGAATTCTACACGTCAATAGTAAACCTTTCTAGACTCAAAGTATGGCATCCATAATGGCGTTATCGATTTTAATTTAAATCTAGTAGGCAAGCTAGGTAAGTGACCGATATAGCTCTTGAAATTGCAATGGGCAGGCCACATCGCTCGTAAAACTGACAACCGAAGGGGAAGAAAGGTTCTTGACAAAAAAGTCAAGCAGCCGCTCAAACTGTTCAAAGTGGCGCTCTGTGGGGGAGACGTGGGGGAGACCTATGTTCAGCATCATTGGACGTCTTCAGACTGATAATGATGAGGTAAAAGTAAACACGTTTTGTAGCGTCTAAAACTGCCTATCAATAAAAAGAAAAATTACGCCTGGGATTCACATTGCAAGAAGATGAATCCTTCAAGGTATTATATTGTGGTACCTACTATATTTGATCCCCTTGTTTACATGGTGCTAAACCACCAGAATTCGGATTCAAAACGAATGCTTGTCTTCACTTGGAAGATCTCGTAACTTGCGATGCACTGCGTATTTTGTATGCAGTTGCGTTACTGCGTGACCCCGCGTAGAATTAAAGCTCTTTACTACGCACTTCGTTTTTATGCGAATATTATCTTTTCAGGGAGCCGTCTCGAATAAACCCTGGCCATTTCAGCTTACAGGCTGCTCGTAAAGTTGATAACGCAAGTGGTACGTAGAGAGAGAAACAAGGACAACTCTATTTTTATATAGAGACTGGATTTATGAAATAGTAAATAGTGAAACGAATCGTGAATTTCTATTTGAAAAAACGTAATAAAAGGGTCTTCTTATGTTGTCCCCATTGGTGAGGACAATGAGACAAATGCGAAAATCGCCCCTTATTTTGGAATCATTACCGTCTACCGTACCTCGTTTGAGGTTTGCAGTTTATACTAAGAGGTTTGCAGTTTATATACTAAGAGATTTGAAGTTTATACTAAGAGGTTTGAAGTTTATACTAAGAGGTTTGTAGTTTATACTAAGAGGTTTGTCGTTTATACTAAAAGATTTGGCGTTTAGTATCTAGTTTGTAGCGTTCAAGCAAATGTCACTAGTTTACTGTTATTGCAATGTTAGTAATTATTGCATCTGGAATTTGAGGGATATAGGTCCCTATTATAGCTTACCTAGGTACATCCCAACTATTTACTAAGCACTTCTTCCCCAGCTCAATAAAAAAGATCCCCGAGAGAAAGTTTAGTCAGGAGTGAAATCCGGTATGTACCCGTATAAAAACCGGCAACGATCATAGACCCGGATATACCGTTCACAATCGGTACTCAATCTGTGAGGATTGAGTTGAGTATAATTCGAGTCTTTTGGGCCGAAAGCTCTTTCCTAAATGTAAAGCGTTGAAAGCGTTTGACCCTACTTTACCCTGAAAGTTATTCTACTCGGATGAGTTCGCCTTTGAATTTTTTAGAAAAGATTGTAATTTTAACCTTTTTTCCTACGACTTCGTTTATCTAATTTCAGAAAGATTTTATTTTTTGTTTCAATATAATCTGAAAGGTAAGGTAACAGATGATTTAACAAACTCTAAAAACTTTATTTTATTACTTGACATGGTTCCTTCATTGAATAAGTTTATTCTCTCATTTCTCTATCTATGCGAACATTCTGCGCTTACTCCTGCTACTCTAAACAACCTTATTTTTAAACTCTATTATATTTTTTGCTTCCTTATTTGACTACCTACGTTAATGTTTCCCTTACTTTTTCTGAAGGAAAATGTGAGGTGTGTTTTTGATGTCATGCTTCAATGGACACTACAGAGACGCATGTATACATTACGATAATGGCGCGTTTTTATCTATAAAAGACCATTGAGGCACATCGTTAAGACACAGGGAGCAGGGGAGTGATGGGGTGTGCTACCTTATATACCTAGCGATGTGAGGTGCGTGCGCGTGGGGGTTTAAAAAAGTTATGGAAGGTTACCTTTTAGGAATATTGCCTACTAGAAATTAATTTAGATAATGAATAAATTACATACTATGGCCATTTTTAGTCTAATTGTATACATCTTTAAAGATATATCTTATAAAGAAATTCCATATCTTGGAGTTTTTAAACACTCAAAGGTCTTTCATGTTCAGAAAAAGTTTTGTAAGAAATAATTTCTAGCAATAGCAATCTTTTTAAAATCTACTTTTCTGTTCTTGAGGTACTGAAAATTATCTACATCACTATTATAAAGAGGAAAGATTTGTATTTTTGTGTGTATGTTGGTAATGAATAAACTCAAAAACTACTATGCCGATTTCAAAAATTCTTTCACCATTGGAAAGCTACATTCACTATGAGTAACATAGGCTACACCACTACACGTGCGAAGCCGGGGCGAGCCGCTAGTTGTGTATTAAGTTAATGACGTCCTTATCTAGAAACCGTCCTCAGAGGCACGTCGTAAAACCGACCCTCGTGTGTAGGTGCGACGTGATCAAAGTCATTACGCTCAATAATGGCAGTAGGTACGCAGCGCACCCCAGACACTGGGTTTCATGTTGAGCGTCATTTTTATATCTTTTTTTTTTTTAATTTTTATATCTATACGATGTTTGGAGGATTGTATGCTGGTTTGTCAGCATAACTAACAAACAACTTTTATTTTATGCTTTTTTCTAATTTCGATAACTTTGCCAAAGTTATGGGTTAAAACTTTGCTTTCCTCTTTTTGCATGGTCGACAATAATACAGAGTACATGGCTTATTATTTTGTTTCATAGTTTTGACACCTCTTAGGATTATTTTTTGGTAAATAATAATATCAAAATAAAAAATAACAAAAAACAATTTTGTGTTAAAAATATCTGATTTTTTTAAAGTTATCGAACAAAAGTTGCTTGGTTTCAGTGATATGAGATAAGATCTAAAAGGTGGATTAAAAATAATCCTGTAGGTATCTGTATATAGTACCACCACATCACATTAATAAAACTATCTCTTTCAACGCTCAAGGGATATGAAAACGTTTCACAGAAACAAAGTATTTTATTCAATTCAGTCATTTTCTAGCCCTTAGTAGGGGTGCCTCTATCTGCAAAGGTTGCGTGCAGATCGAACCGAAGCAGCCGATTTGTAATCAAACTGCGTGATTATGCATCGCAAGCAAATCACCTTTATCCAATAAGCGCAGCCTTACCCTTTGTGCGGGAAAAGGAATAAACTGATTCGCGATTGAAATCGAAGGAAACTGAGATTAAAGGATCATGTCGATTCTGTTGATGCCTGGATTTTGGAAAAGCCTTTTTGCAAAGTTGCAAAGCATGTTTTTTTGTATTAAAACTGTCATCATAGTTGCTATTGTTTTCGATTTCAATAAATCATCACTATAGAGTTCAAGAATAATAATTAGGTACCACAACACGTGAGAATTGTACCTTCTTACTGTGTTTTAAATATGATACAGAGAACATAGAGCAGTCTAGCAGTTATTATTATTTATTGTGTGCTCTTGTTCCTGAGACCAAAGATACATAATAGTACAACACTTATCAAAACATCAAGGATGCCGTTCCTCCTTATCGCCTCCACCCATACATTTCCTCCGTATCTTTGTACAGAAAAATACATAAAATATAATCGCCACAAAAAACAACGAAATAAATAACCTTCCTGCCCATTTATTCCCTTGCTAATAAACTCAAGTCGTTGGTAGCCGGCTACCGGCGCGCCGGGAGCGGTAACCGGTAACCCCTGTGCTACGACTGTACTTACGACCGGTTTATGATCTTATTTACCGGTACGATGCAGACCGGGGTGTACCGGTAATTTAGAGGGAAACGTTGCCTTTATCCGGATGTAAAAAGTGGAAGTGAAAACTTTGTAGGAGATCTAGTGAATAATTTGCAAGAATTATAATAACTATTTTATTTTTGGTGATTTGTCACCGTTCACTATTTAGCCAAAACGTTTATAAATTATTTAAGTATCAATATTTTTATAATAATGCCTATTTGAAATAAACCATCGGCCTGTGTTTTATAGTTGCGCCAATCAAGCCTAGGAGAATCATGGCGGGAAATATTTCCGGGTGCTTGATATCCGGGGTAATTTTACCAGCATTTTGTCATTTGGTGGTAAGTATGTGTTATATTATTGAATGATCCAGCGAGCTCCAAATATGAGCTTCTAGCAGGAAATTACTGTTGGCTTTCCTATGTAGGTACATTTATTTGTGGGACTTTATTGAGGACTCTCTTTTAAAGTTATAAGTATAATTCAAACTCAATCTTTGTAAATTATAGTCTATTTATAGCACTTTTGCTGGTAATAAAAAACTCCTCTCCCCTTTTACGTATATGGGAGGTACCCCTATAATAATGCAAAATAAGAATTTTTTTCTATTTAACCTCGAGAGCTCTGCAATATTTCATGCATGTGCGTTTACAACTTTAGAAGTTACAAGGATGTAAAAGATTTAGACGGACAGATAGACAGATATGACGAATTTATAAAGGTTCCTTGTAGTACTACAGAACCCTAAAAATGGTACTAAGTATATCCATATTTACGTAGTTTTATATGCAATAATAACCACAAAAACATAAATCCCAAACTTGTTCTTTAGTTTGTGATTTATGTTCTACCCAACACAATGACTGTGTGCCCAATGTTCAAGTTTTTTTTTTTTTTTTTCTTATAGTTTGGCTCCACACATAGTGTATTTAGCCAGTGTCAAGTATGTAGTTTTTCGTCGTATTATGAAATATTTCATGTAAAGTCAAGTCTTAGTCAGGGTAGTCATAGTCCAGTCTAAGTCAGGTAGTCATAATCCAGTCTAAGTCATGCCCTAGTAAAGTAGTGGCAACTTTACTAGAGGCTTCTATGGAATTTTGGAAGCAACATGAAAAACCACGTTTCACTACATTATATCACTTGCCCACACTTATACTCATAATTCAGCACTTAAGCCTTTAACATAGGCCAAACGCGTCTTTTTAACTAATCATACTGAAGAACCTATGAATTCTACAGACATGAAAAAAATATCACCAATAAGATCATTCTGCACCTGTACTTATCAATTGAACAAAATATTCGATTACTAGGTACATTATGAATAAAAAAAATACTTTAAGAACACCTTTCCAGTCACACAGTGTACAATGCCGCGTAAAGGAAGATTGCGTCATTAAATATTTTTACACCCTCGGATAGGAAATTTAAAAATATACAAGCTCATTTGATCATTTTATTTTTAGAGCCAAAATTAAGTCTGTTTAGTAATATTTTGCGTTATTTTGCGGCGAGCCAAGGGCGAGGCCCTTGGCGGCGCGTGAGTTAGTCTGCCCCGGCATGTGCCAACGGGTGGACGCGCTGCTGTTTTATATAAAATATTTTAAATGTTTTTCTTATTTGTAAGAAAATTATCAATTAAACAGCCAATAAATAGGTATCGACTATACAAAAAAGTCAGTTTTAGAGCCATTTGATTAGTTCTTAGTGACTTTAATGTCAGTAAAAGTATTTGGAACAATAATAGATCGTATACACAGAAGGTCAGTATAGGTATTTTAAACTTTTTTGGCAGGGTAGGGTTCCAGTCGAACTAAATTAGCGTTAGGCCTCCCATACACGTTATATTTTATTAATCAATCTATGGGATTGATCAATTTTATTGATCGTTTAGGGTTAGTATTGGTCAATGTTTTTCGGTTTACAGTATGGAGAAAACATTGACTTAAGTAGTCTCGTCAATTTTATTGATCAATAAAATTGAACGTGTTACCATCACCAGTTATCAGCTTCTTCAAAAATGGTTCGGTTTCATTACGTCGTAATAAATAATCACAGATGAGTACACGGTTCATTAGGTTTCTTTCAGTGAGCTCGTGAGAGACCCAAATATCGAGCTTTTTTGTGTACCCAGTTTTTTTCAAATGCTACGCAATGCTGTTCTTCAGCTACGTCGTAACTACTGATATGCCGCTCTTGCTCCACTTTTTTTTAAAAATGGCATCCATTTTATCCGTAATAGGGCGACCAGAGCGAGGTGCATCTTTGACATCAAAATGTCCGGATTGAAAACGCTTAAACCAAATTTGTGCTACTCTCACAGACACTGCACTAGGTCCATAAACATCGCAATTTTTTTCGCGGCTTGCGTTTCATTTTTACCTTTTTTGTCATAGAATTAAAAAAAAACAGGAGTGAGTTTTGATTGACATCGAACTGACGTACAGCAATGGCGGACACCACAGAATTCTCACTAGTATAATTTTACAGCGCGTGCCCGCCTAGTTGTTTCTTGCTCCCACACAAGGTGCTGCCTGAATAAGAACGTCTCCCAAAATTTTGGGTAAATAATGGGTGATTGCGTTAGCTCTATCTATAGAGTAATTTACTTTGATACCTAAAAATTATGTTTTACCAGTGTTCATTGTTTCAAATTTATTGTAAAAACTAAAATGCAAGGTCAGGTGGGGTAAGTGAAACGAAGGAGTACCTAAGTGAAACCCTATCGTAATCAATAAATCACGCAGTTTAGCTCTATGCTATGTGGCGAAATGGTTTCAATGCTCACACAACACACGCGTCACACAATCTTTCTGCTAGGTCATATAATAAAAAGAAATCTCTAAGTTTACAAAACACAACTCGGTTGATGCCATGAAGCAATTTAATAGTGTTTATGTACATTTTTACACAAAAAAATGCATGAAAAGGCGCGTAATGTGCGGTTAGTATTTGCAGTCACAGACGACACAGGTAATAAAATCAATCAAATACCTACTACATTACAAATGTCATTGTAAATGTCCGATGGGCGAAAATCGCGTATTTCACATCAACAGCTGGAAGACGTCTAGTGCTGAACACAGGCGTGCCCATAAAACGCCATTTTAGACGCTGATTATAGAGAGGTTAGAGGTTTGCCATAATCACCTCGCTTGGCAAATGGCTTGTCATCGCAGAAGATTACAATGTTCCAAAGAGAGTGCTACTGCCCATTCTCTGGATAGCCCCTTAGTCTGCTCTTAACGGCACCCACAGAAAGAGATGGAGATTCTGCGCTTATAAAGTGCTATAAAGATACTATGCAGCTATTATTATATAAGTAGGATAATAATTGCGGATAACAGATAATAAAAACAAAACTGTCAATATAGTCACCTACAAAATAATCAAACCCCAATGTCAACCTACCGTCAGAATATTGAATCGGAACGTTTCTGTCAAAATCGTGAACCATTTTTAAAGAGATGGTTCATTCATGCAAATTGTATTTTCAGAAATTATTTTCTTGAAAAGTATTTATTGCCGTCATTTGCCATTTCAGATTAAGGCTTTCTATGTGTAAAAAATTAGCGTCCTAGCAGAATTCACAAAGTGGACAGATGTGCAAGTATGTTTCACTTACCCCCTCTGACCCTAAATATAAAATGATATATTTTACTTTATTTATTTATTTGAGCACAAAACAAATTACAATTGAAAAAATAAGTGAAATCAAGCAAATAATTAGCTACTATACCTACAATAAGATTTATTCAGACTTATAAACTATTTGCAAATCAACATGGTACCTAGCTGGTTTTATGGGAAATTAAAAAGCATAAACTGGCAGTACCTTGACAATGAAATTTTTTGGTTATGTTTGGTTATTTTATTCATGAATTAATCATTTAGCTGTTTTTCTGTTAAGCTGAGGACCTGTTATTACATGAAATGTAACGCTGTATTTATATTTTTCACAATAAACTCTTCTAAAAGGGAAAATAGACAAAATAATGTCTACTTACTTGTGAAATATTATTCCTTCATGTTTACGCCTCAGTACGACTTCTGCTGCATAAAATACTGCATTCACCTACTGCACACACATTATTTCTGAAATATTTATTGCGTTAATCACTATTTCAATTGGATTATTTCACAAGAAACCACAATATTAAAAAAAAATTGTTAACCTGTTTGGCTTAGATCAAACGAAGCCAAATAAAAAACCCGGTAACGGTGACAAGGACCAAAGATATTGCGTTCATCTTTTTTTTGCTTAGTACCGAACGTATAGCACTATCTTTGTTGTCCATGAATGACGTCATATACTTCTGGGCCCTGGCGGACACCTAAACATGTGTGATGGATTAAAAAATTTCCATGTGAAGAAAATTACCCGAAACCGGCCAAAAAAAAAGATCTGACGTTGGTGTGACTTTTTGTATGACCAAAAAGCTACGCGATCTTGTAACAGAGTAGTCAAAATTTAATAACTTATGTCATTTTATTTTTCATCCCTCAGGGTTAGTCCTATTTGAATTTGTAAAAAACTATTACGACATAAATATATATATACTTTTACACGCTATTAATGCTATATTTGCTCCGTTTCAGTATGAAAATGGAACCCGTATAGGATTATTTTGTTGTGTATCTGTCTGTCCATATTAGATTCAACTTATAGGATACCTACCTACTTTACGATGACCTAGAGCTGGTGTGCATTATTTATCGTACAGGCTTAGAGTCAGATGTTGCCAAAAGATTACTAAATTTTTAATCCTAGCGGTAATTTCATGGTGTACGATAGTACGGCGAGCTTCGGCAGTGCAGTCCTTGCAGTTATACCTGCGCGATGTAATCCATACACTACAATAAAACATCGTCAGCAACGAAGTTGACGCCACTCTATATTATCCTTTATGCTATAGGGGAGAGGAAGGGAGAGCGAAAAAGATAGGGGAAAAGGATGAATGTATGATGGTAAACAGAGGCGCACCTGCGTCCATTGAGCCTTTTCCTCTCCCATTTCTTTCTTCCTTTGGATAGGGCTAGGGCGTAAAACTAACTAACCGGGTCGGGTCTGTTAGTCAGTCAATAAAACTGTTTATTTCGCACAAAGAATTATAGCCAGGCTTTTGCTGAAAATGTTTTATGAACACATCACTCGTATTTTTCTACTTTAATTTTGAAATGAAACTTGCATCTTTCATTATGTATATTTGTTATTTATTATACAAACTTCCAATACCAGTAAGTGTCATATGTCTTGACGCCACTGCTGCTCAACGGGAATTAACTGCTTTTTCGACATTTTCGTAATGGCTGGACTCCCCAGCAAACTCAATTTTCTTCGAGCGGAACCATCCATGATTGGCTGATGGTACCAATACTACCAACCTATCAAGTATCAACCAATCATGGCCCTTCTGACAGTTTGCCAACCAAAAAAGTCAAAAACACGTCTTAATTTGTAAAAGTAAGTATCTATTAATACATTTCATGACACTTTACTTTTTCTACGTTATAGAAAACCTGCCCAAATATGCACGATTAGTAGGTCCATTACAGGTAAAATATTTATTAACCTGAAAAAGACCAACACATGCATAATATGCATAATGGAAATATGCATTTGCATATAGTCAGTTCTCTAATTATGATCAATATAGGTGAATAACTTGTATTCGAACACAATTTCGTCATTCTCCCATACTTCCGGGTAATTTGCAAGTTTGATTGTTGGCAACACTAAGCTGGTTTTGTGTATTGATTGCATCTCAATAATTTTATCGAAAAAGCAAAAAAATAGTGGAATAATAACAAGCTTACTTGTGAAAAGTGATCCCTTGAGTTTTTTTTATCAAACTACTATGATTCCGACAACTTTTCGCAACGCAAGACAGCATTTTATAATTTTTTTCTAAGCGTCTTGGGTGACGTCCGTAGCAGTAATGGCAGGCGATAGACTTCCTATGATGTGAGTGTGTGCGTGTCCGCTTGTACTTATTAGCGTTCCGACTTCCTAAGGGTACCTCGGTTCGGGATCAATTGGGACTCCATCCTTCTTTTTTTATTAGGTCCATGTTTTTTGTAGTAAAATTTTAAAATGTATGGAGTTTCTTCATTAGATTCACTCATCTTCACAGTACGAAAAACAAATAAAAATCACACATTTTCCTAATTTGAATATGGAAATATCTTCTTTAAAATTTAAACTTTTAATGATAAAACCAGCCAGATACAAATAGTACAGCCAAAGAAATTTTATTACAAGTTCATACTTACTATAATGCGAAAAGACTTTTTCCCCAACCTAATAATATGGATTAAAGTCACAAAAGTTTAAAAAGTGTTACGATTGATTGTATTTTGTAAAATATATTTTAAATCTTGCTTAATTTTATTTAATGCAAGCCTCCAAAATAATATTTTTTTATGTATACTTAGATACTTTTTTTGATTGTAAATACATACACAGAATACAATACAACACCCAGCACCAGAACAAACATCTATGTTCATCACACAAATGTTTGTCCCAGGTGGGAATTGAACCCACAACCTATAGTTCAGAAGGCAGAGCCATTACCAACTGAGCTATCAAGGCCATCAAAATGGAGCCCTCAAAAAAAATTTCTATACATTATCTTCAATGTACAGATTTGGACCTGTTACAGTTTTATTATAAGTAATATAGATAGATATATTATATAAGTAATAAACCGGGCACCATAATATTATTATAATAGGTAGATATATTTTTCACGGAGTTTCATCTGGAATTGTTTATCTTTGACAAACTCTAGCCCATTGTCAAACCTGCGAGTGTGGCGCCCCAGGTGGCTCTTATTAATAACTTTGTGTCCAACGCTCAAGGTCATTGGCGTATGTTAAGCTCTTAATGCGTAAAATGCCACTAATTTTAAACATTAACACCAGAAAAAGCATAAGTTTTGTGAAATAATACAATGCAACGACGTGAACTTTTTCACGTTCCCGCCAAAACTCAATGTTCAAGTTTGCATTGCGATCCACTTTGATCGCGCTTCTCAAACTTTTCACATTTAGCGCGCAACGCTTCAGCGAATCACGTTCATCCGATGCTCCAAAAAGTCAAACTTGTACGAAGACAAGTTCAGTTTTCTGCTTAGAAATAATTAAGTAGGTAAAGTGTGGCGCGCCGGTATTGTAACTATAACTATCAACTTGAATTTTTAGCTAGAGTCCTACATCTTTCTTTATAAATAAAAATAAAGTCATCGTGAAGTACAATGTAAAGTTGTAATAGGTAAATCAAAATAAGCCTGTGTGTACTCTGTACTCTACTCGAGGCCCCCGCAACGTGCGTGTCCTCTAATTTTTTTTATGAACGAACTAGTCGTCACGGCTGCCCAATGTCCATAACAGATTGCAGTATCACTCGGAACTCTTTTATGTATAGTTTTGCGTAACGCTGCACTGCGCACGTCATTCTGAGACATCCGCATCACGCAGTCTAGTAATAAGATTTCTAGACTACGAGATCAGTTCGTAAAGTCTCATTTGTCCAGTAATTTCACTAGCTACAATGCCCTTCAAACCGGAACACAGTAGTGCTTGCACACTACTGCTTTGCGGCAGAATAACTGGCAAAGTGGTGGTACTTACCTAGACGAAATTTGCAAAAAAAGTCTAGTTTAATAGAATCGCCGTATGGAATATTCAGTACCAAACATAGGTACCTACCTATGTACCTTCTCCCTAATATGGCTGTTTGAGTACCTACTTATAAGTACCATTTTAATTTAACAATTTGTAAGCTAACCTCAACACAAGCAATCCCTTGCTTCATCAAAAGCAACAACGCTCTTCGAACCATTATCTCAGATAAGAGCCACCCTCGAAGGAATCCCTCTGTGATTACAAGGGGACGCGTAGCTTTACATACTCTGTAGTAGCTTTACAATATGCACACGTCCGGGTCATCTATGACCCCAGTCATTTTAGGACTTAAAGGTAGCTTGAAGAAAAAGGACAAATCTTTTCAAAACAGTTTTTTAATGCATTGTCCAAATGAAAGAGCACTAAAAAGTTGCTCTAGGTAGGTATATGATATCCTGGGAACTTAAAGACCTAAAAACTATGGTATACATGGTTTTATTTATTTCCTGCAAACTTAGTGAAGTTGGATTTGTCTATTCCTGTTCATGTGCTCCTCATATTATTTCACAGCCTAACCGTTACACAAAATTTCCATAAAATATATCCGTAATTGATTCGCCAACCCTAAAAAAGCCCGGGATTGCGCGCGGTCCCAAAACCCCCGGAATCCCGGGCAAAGTCGGGACCTTAGATAAAGTTGGGTCGTAAAATCTTCTCATTACTCTGCGCCATACATTAGCCGTATCACAGCTGGAATATAGCCGTAGTAGCCGTTAGGAATTTATTGCTTTTTGTA
This sequence comes from Ennomos quercinarius, assembly GCA_910589525.2. Lineage (NCBI taxonomy): Eukaryota > Metazoa > Arthropoda > Insecta > Lepidoptera > Geometridae > Ennomos > Ennomos quercinarius. Next base: position 1,052,735 of record OU342509.1, read on the forward strand.
TAGCTTTCATAGAATATTAAAACTTATGATTTACTTGACACTCGAAATGGAGTTTTTTCTGTAATTCAGTCATGTGTCTAATCTTCTTCGTGTTTGTGTATATTGTCATTGACACTTATGAGTATTGAGAACATTGAGGTTGAGAAGCTCCGATATAGCTCTTAGAATTGGCAAGTTGAATTGGCAACGAGCAGGCCACATCGCTCGTAGAAATCTGATACCCACGATTATAAAGCGATTACAGCTCGTTAACATAATTTCTCGTACAAACACGACTCACCTGCGCGGGCAAAAGGTAACGAGACGAGACAAAGTCATACGAAATTACAAAGAACAGAGCAGGGTGGAACAAAAGACATCAACGGGTTCCCGTGATTTATTAGAAATTCATAGTATTTATTAGAAGTTAGTGGTTGAAATACACCACTAATTTTCGTATGAGGGAAAGTTGTATCATTGGTCATCTGGATTTATAGTCAACGCTGATAACCGATGGGGAAGAAAGGTTCTCGAGTGGCGACCACGAAACGGAAGACGCAGCGCAGGCCGACGATGTGGTGAAAACCGCGGGGAGGCGAGCAGTCGCTCAAAGAGACCTATGTTCAGCAGTGGACGTCTTCAGGCTGTTGATGATGATGTTGAGAAGTCATATTTTCATTTGGTACTTACCTATTTTAGAACGTGCACTGCCTAGAATAGAGGGGAAAGGTCTTAGCGACGCTGTAGAAGTCGATAGGTGATCACCGGCCTCTGAAAAATTTGTCTAACTCATCCAAACCACGTCCAATTCTCGTCCGCAGAAGCGAGCAATCGTTCAACCGTACGGTGCAGTCGGTGTCCACCGCCGGAGCCCTATCTGTCCCGTGGGCCGCCAGCGAAGCCCGACTGAAGCTTCCGGCCGCGCTCGGAGTGGGCGGCATTCCCGCGCTGGTGATCACTGACGCTGCTGGCACGGTGCTGGCGTCAGATGGACGGAAGCACCTCGCAGCTGACCCTCTTGGATTGGTTTGTTCATGCGCTTCTTCCATGCAAAGCCTAGCATACACATATGCATACACACACACACCCCCACACACACACATATGTACATATGTATGCATAGTTGCAAAGCCGGCTACTTTTCCCTCAATGTTCAAATTACCACGTTTTCATTTGTCATGCTAAAGACTACTTACTGTATAATAATGAGATGGGACAATGACATCTGGAACACAGTTTCATTACTTGTCATTAGTCGAAACTGCACTATTTAAAGTCTACACAACGTCTGTTTTATTATATTTTACTTCATAACATACTGTAGGTATACTTATACTGTACTTACTGTACCTACCTATAGTTAAAATTGTAACTGCTGCAAAGATTTGTTTCAGTCAATAAATGATCTATTTATTTATTTTATATTGAGGATCACTTAGATACGTATATCATCAGCTGGAAGACGTTTATACGACTGTGGGCCTCCCCCAGAGAGTGCCACTTTGAGCGGCTGCTTGCCTCCTGCATCCATCGGCTTCCCGCAGTTTAATTAAATTAAATTAATCTACTTGTAGAACTTCCCATGGGGCCAACGACCAGTCTCGGTGCTGACGGAGCAAGCTCTGCTCAAGATGGCGAGGCACCCTGCTGTCGTTCTTTTTATTGGTAAGTTTCTTAAATCTGAAATGGGCAGCAGGTAAAGGCAGGCAAGCTTTCTAGCAGAAACGCATTGAATCTTTCTTTTTTTATTTTGAGAGTCTACAGCTGGATAATTTAGATGATGAAGTATGATAGTTTTTCCCTAAAAGAAGAAGTTGAACTGCCATCATGTGATTTTTTTTACCTATTATGAACATGAAAGGTGCCACGTAACTATAGGTAGTCGTTTCCGTTCTCTCTCTATCTTCTCTCTTTTTTCTTATTTCTGAAGACACTGTTATTTAGCAGTTTGTTTTTTCTATCAGTCATGTATCGTGGTTATACTATCTGAGTTTGAATTGGTATATTATCCTGAAAGGGGGTAAATCTACTCCCCAAGGTAGACAATGTTTCTTCTACGACTTTTCTTAATTAATAGTGTTTTATTGAAGAAATGCCATGTAAAGTTTACCTTCGAATATAGCCCTAGTGGCCTAGTGGGTGGCCGTGGCTGGGTGGTGGAACTTCGTCCTTGACTGTGTTTAGAAATGAATTGATTGTATCTTGTTAACTCTCGTAGCGATCGCACGTGGAATTTTGTGATTGGATTTATTTTTTAGTATGGTGATTTGGAAACACGCAGTTTCAAGTAAGGTTCTCACAGCTTGTGGGCTATCATGGTCCCAGTCCACCCCTTTCGGGATAACATACCAATTCAAACTCACCTTGTATAGGTATATTTTATCCTTTTATCCTCTTTCGTCTTTTAAAGATGACGAAGACTCGGAGATAGAGTTCGCGGAGTCAGTCCTGACTCCATCAGCCGAGTCTTACTATGACGAGTGCAGCATCCAGTTCCCAGGGTTCTGTCCGTACCAGAACAGCTCTGATGATGAGTCTATGGACTTCGACTATTCCACCTCCAAGCACTCCAGGATAAAGAAGAAACCATTTAAACATGTTATGTTTTTTATAGGTAAGGTGGATTTGTTACTTTTCTGCTGTTTAGTGCGTGGTCTTGTGTTATGATCCTATCCATCCAAAGGTTGCCTGGAAGAGAATGCTTTTAGTTTTCTCTTTTATGTGTGATGGGCAATAATACCTACAGTGTACCGGCACAGGTTAGATATTATAGATAGATAAACTATAGATAAACTCTTTATTGATAACACCATATTACACGAAAATTTAGAGGGAAATCTTATAACTATGTGTCACAATGGGCGGTCTTATTCTCTTCCAGACAACCCATATAATAGTACGGCTTGTTATTTTGTAAACTTGCATACTTACAATACAATAAGTAGTAGGTCTGTAATAATATTTTCCGCCCTACTCCATTTTTCGACAATCTTTGTTAATGAGTGAAAATAATTAAAACAATCAGTATTATTGTCTTGTTTCCCAATTTAAAAAAACAATGCTCGGACCATCTGTAGTGTTTTATGTCAAAAATTAAACTGATTTCGTACATTCACAAAAAAAAACAACATCGTCGTTACTTTGTAAATATTACACGAAAACTTTATCTCGAGCTAATATCTCTTAATTATTTTTTTTACTTTTCCCCTGTTTTGTGTAAACGAATGACGTCACGAGCTAGTCGTTCGCCTGGTGTTAAGCGTCACGGCCGCCCATAACAGATGCAGTATCACACGGAACTCTAGTTAAAGTTTCGCGTGACGCTGCACTGCGCACGTCATCTTGAGTCTAGTAATAGGTAAGATTTCTAGACTGCGAGATCAGCTAGGCAATCATGTAACTCGATTGCAACGGATAGAAATACTTTGTATGGTTTTGACTTGCATTGCAAATATTGCAATCAAAGTTACATGATCACCCCGCAGATCATAAAGACTCATTTGCCCAGTAATTTCACTAGCTACAGTGCCCTTCAAACCGGAACACAGTAGTGCTTGCACACTACTGGTTGGCTGCAGAATAACTGGCAAAGCGGTGGTACCTACCTAGACGAACTTTGCAAAAAAGTCCTTCCACCTAGACCCTCGACATATAATAGCATCAGCATCAATTCCCATTTCTAAAGTTTCCAATGTTTATTCCAGGTATAGACGGCACAGAAAGCGCGGACATGGTCCGCGAGCACATCTCGCTGGACGACGCGGTCCCGCTCCTCACGTCCATCGACTTCCCGCGCCAGAGGCTCGTCACCATGGCCTTCGGGGACGAGATCACCACACACTCCGTGCAGAACTTTGTCGACTCGTGTCTCAGTGGAAACGCACACTTTCAACCGTTGAAACCGTATACAGAGAAATGTTAGTTCGGAAAAGGCGGTGGTGTTATCCACACTTCCTAGGGAAAAGGTTACACTCGCAGATAGAGGCGTCTTGTCACAGAATAGATAATTATGTAGTGGTATTGCTTAATTGACACTTTTCATAATTAACCAAATTATTACTTTTTCTACCCCCTATTTGTTTTAAATTAGTTTTATTAAAAGTTAGTTGAGAAATAAGAGACAGGTGTATTTTTATTTTGTTTCTCATCCATTATTTAGTTTTGTAGATTGTTTTTTTTTATGGCGGTTGTGAGGCTAAATGAAGAAGGAAGCCAGAAAAAAAATTTGTTTCGGATTCTTTTTTTTTGGCAGCCATTGCACACAATTTAGGTTTACGGACTTCACACGTCGTTTAGTATTACTTGAGAATAGGTACTTATCTTCTATTCTATTATATAAAAGGCTTTGCCCTGACTGACTGACAGACAACGCACAGCCCAAACCGCTGGACGTATAGACTTGAAATTTGGAGGGTGGCTACCTTTTATGATGTAAGCGCGTGCTAAGAAAGGATTTTTCAAAATTCAACCCCTAAGTGGGCGAAAAGGGTAAAAAACGGTTGTATGATAAACCTACAATTCGTGACGTATCGTTTTGAAACTTAACACATACAAACAAGTATAAAAATAAAAGAAATGAAACCTTTTATTTTTCCAAAATTCAACATATAATGGGGTTAAAAAAAATGTTAAAGTTTGTATGAAAATTTCAAAAAAAAATATTGTATCATACTGAAATTTGGAATGTGTAAAGAACATCCAAAAAAAAGGAACGGGTCTCAGGAATTTTTGAATTTCATCCCTTAAAAGGGTTAAAATACAGAAAAAGTTCCCGTCGTAAGACGTTCTCACACAGGTAAAACCGCTAATGCTATAATCTTCAAATTTGAAGATACATTGATTCTATGACGTAGGGTTGATAACGAAAGAGTTTTTGAAAATACAACCCCCAATGAGATGAACGGGTAAAAAGTAACGTATTTGTATGATAAACTTAAATTTCGTACTGTATAGCTTTGAAACTTGGCACATACAAACAAGAATAAAATAAATGAAATGGTACTTTATAGATTTTTTGAAATTCAACCCTTAAAGGGGTGAAATAAGTAGATAGTTTGTGTCAAATAAAAAAATATGATCGTGAGTATTCCATCGGATAGTTCATTCAAAGTAGAAAATGGCATTTACAATATTTTTTGCCAGGGATGACATCACACATCAGCTTGAAGACGTCCACTACTGAACCAAGAAATCCACAAAACGTCACTTTGGACGTGTATCATAGGGGGAGATTTGCCATAATCACCACGCTTAGCAGGCGGCTTGGTGAGAATTGCAGAAGGTTTTAATGTACCGAGAAGAATGCTGCTGCCCATTCCCTGGATAGTCCTTTTGCCTGCTTTTACGGCACCCGCGGGAAGAGATAGTGGTGGCCCTATTCGCAAAGCGGGACCACACGGGTAAGGATGACATAAGAAGGGATGACGCTTGGTATGCATACTTAATTCTTTGTTTAGGAATTAATAATTATGGAAATGGGTATGTGTATATCAATCACATCCAAAAACAGTAAAATAATATTTTTGTCAGGGTTGATTTGAGGGGTGAAAATGGGGAGGAAGGATTTAGTTCAAAGTTCTTTATTTTCAAAGTCACGTTTGTTAAACCAGTTGTTATTAGGTACCAGCATGTTACAATAAAATAACATGTTCAAATGATTAAGGGGTTGAAATCGTTTTTTTTTTGTGGAAACTGTTAAGATTATCACGGACATTTGAACATTTTTTTGGTGTTAGTATCAAAGTATACATAAAACCACCATGAGAGGGCACTGTGCATGAGTCTACTTACGGCAACTAAACGTAACTAAGGATTTTCTTTTAATATTTTACGATATTCGATATAATCGAGTACATGCACATTTTATCGGGTACCTACTGTTATCATTAAAACCATAGATGTTCCCTCTTTCTGAACGATGGTAGAAAATGTTTTAGTTTAGCCAGCGATCATGGTTAATATATATAATATATATAATAGCATAAGTTACCTCCTCCTCGGACGGAGTAGAGTACAGGTACCTAGTACCTACTCTAGTTTAGTGCAATAATAATAAATATTAATTATAACGCAGGGGCGGCTTTGTGGCGAGCCGTCGGTGAGTGGCGACACCGCGTACCCTGATTCCAAGGGGCTAAATGAGACCCCTGACCCCTGGCTTGCCTTAACTGGCTGACTGGGGGTGGAAGTCGCAAGAGCTAAAACCTTAGCTCCAGGGTGGAAGTGTTAAAGGGCATAACGCCGCGAGTAGCGTTCAGTGAAAGTGCAGCACACCTCTCGACACCCTAAGCCACCCACACCAATGTTGCTTCCTCGGCACCAATATGCGGTAGCCACTATAGGGAGCCCATTTAGTGGGTGGCAAGTCATCGCCTGCCTCAAACATTTTGACGTGAGGCAAAATTGGCAGGTGCCGTTTTCTCATTCCATAAACCAAATATCAATCCATCATAAGTTCACCACAATAGCCCAGATTTATTTTTAACCTTTGTATACAAAATAGTTTATAATATGCCATACCATGCCTTGTAATAGTTGTAGTTAATTTTATACTCAAAAGGGCCTCTTGGTGTTAGCTTAGGCCCCACCAATGCCTCTCAAACGTCCGGGCTAGACCCGAGAATTTCAATGAATAAAGGAAATATTAATTATATTATTCCGCACAATATATAAGAACAACAAAAAAGTCAATGAGAAAGGAAAGTTACCTTGGATTATAGGTAGGTACATTTACCGGCTGATTGACGAGTTTCTTTTGTTTTCATTTTCGGTTTACTATAAAAATTGTTGTTAGTTTTTCCTATATAATTTTACTAGCTGCGCCCCGCGGTTTCACCCGCGGGTAAAAAGAAGTCTATGTACTCATCGTATATACTATTTCTATTTAAAATTTCATTTGAATGTGTTTGCACCGTCAAGCAAACGCGAACAAACTTACGCGACAACTTTCGAATTTATATATTATTAGGATTATCCGCGGCTTCTCCTGCTTTGATCTTAGGAAATAATAGTCGCTGATAGAACAGAGCAGCCGCGAAAAAAACGCCTACTTCTACTATAATTCACCTTTACTACAAACTCACACTCTCGCGGGTCGTTTGCGGCCTAGCGAACAGAGCAACCTCAAAAAAAAAACGCTAACTTTTACCACAGGTCATTATCGCTACAAACCCACACACGCGGGCCGCTTGGGCCCAGCGAACAGAACAACCTCAAAAAAAACACCTTGTACCACAGGTCATTATCGTTACAAACTCACTCTCGCGGGCCGCTGGCGGCCCAGCGAACAGAGAAACCTCGAAAAAAAACGCTAACTTTTACCACAGGTCATTATCGCTACAAACCAACACACGCGGGCCGCTTGGGCCCAGCGAACAGAGCAACTTCGAAAAAAACGTCAACTTTTATCATATAGGTCACCTTCGCTACAAATACAAACTGACTCTTAAAAACTCCTGTTTCTACCACAGGTCACCTTTGCTACATACTTGGTCTCGCGGGACGCTTAGTACCTACCTTTAGTGGAATCCCACAGGAAACATTTTTTTTTTCGGGATAGATAGTATTTTGTTTTTTAGTACGTGCTAGAGCGTATATTGCCCTTCATATCATCGAATTGGATGTTATTGAGTTTTTGAAATTGAAATTGAAATTATGTTTATTACCAAAGAATACACATTAAAGTTTATACCTATTTTGCAAAATCTTATTAATCTAGCAAAAATAAGTAGGTATAGCCCATGAGAAACATTAGCAGCCGTGCTAGGTCGTACCTGTGTTACAGCTGCCAATATCTTCCTCCTGTGTAGTAACAGTACAGGAATAAACAAAAATTAACAAATAAGCCCCTACCCACAAAAAAAAAAAAAAAATATTTCAATGGCCATTAAAGATGTCAATTCAACAAAAAAAAAAATCTCATGAATTGTTTGCTCAAGAGATTCTAAAAATATTTCCAGCAACCATACACTACGAAATACTGTTTGGGGTAAGCCGAAATAAAAGTGCGTGGAAATAAGTACAAGGCCTGTAGGGTTAGCACGGCCGGCAGACAAAACTGTCCTTCTCCTGTTTTACCCAAAGCGAGTATGAAGAAAGTGACGTAAAACGGGGAAGACGGGGAAGACAACCTTGTCCACCGTCCATACCATGAGTGATAATGCTATCCTACAGGAATCATTTATTTATCCAGAATGGAATGTATTTCATTATTAGTAGGTATACCTACCTACCTCCATACTGCGGCCTCCGATTTTCCTAAATTTTGACCATTTTAGTTGCGTAATGTCGAAGCTAAGGAAGAACGTTATCCCACAGGATCTATTTATATTTCCAGGATAATATTTTTTGACCGTTAGTACATGCTACAGTCTAACTCATTTAAATTCATTGCCTATTAACGAAGTTGTGTTTACAACGCTTTCCTACGGGAACGGGTTAATTTTCCGGGATAAAAAGTATCCTATGTGTTAATCCAGTACATAAGCTATCATATTCCAAATTTCATCCAAATCCGTCCAGCCGTTTGAGCGTGAAGGAGTAACAAACATACACACATACAAACTTTCGCCTTATAATATTAGTGTGATGTTTCCTTCAATTATAAAGTCAATTGAGTACACCTACATACACATGGTTAATGAAACCAGCCGTAGTAAACCGTAGATTTTCACGCTTAACTTTTCCGTAAAATATTTTTGGATTAAATACATTAATAAAATAAAATACAGCACCTATACCGGGTTAAATTGTCTATTTACTGAGTTTGGCACTCCTAGCAACATTAGTTAGTGGTGTCGATTCGGCGGCACACCGACTAACCTAAATTTTCTCTAATTTTAATTTAGAGCTGTCAAACACCACTTTGCTATTCAGACATGACAGCTCTAACTAAAATTTAGAGACGATACGTCTAAATTACTCAACTTAGTTTACAGGCACGTTAAAGCCATTCGGCGGACACATTTTAGAGAAGTTTGTGCCTAAAATTTAAACGTAAAATGACTAAATAGACGGCACCTAAAACATGGCGATTAAAATTAGATACATAAAAAATCCAGTAATTTCTCTGTTAAAAATTGTTTCTTCGTGATAGAATGCACGTCCCAGATATTGCACAGCCCGTATTATACGACCAGGAATGTACGGCCCGTAATTGGTGTACATTATGGCTTCTAAATATCAGACTGTGCAATACTGGTCACAAAATATTGCCTGTGCAAAACAGCCTGAGACCTTCACTGCTGAACATAGGCCTCGGCTAGTTTTATACGCCTTTACGATAACTCATCATCATCATCATCATCATCATCACCATCATCCAGCCTGAAGACGTCCACTGCTGAACATAGGCCTTACCCACAGAGTGCCACTTTGAGCGGCTGCTCGCCTCGTGCATCCATCGGCTTCCCGTGATTTTCACCAGATCGTCGGTCCACCCCGTGGGAGGCCGGGCTAGTTTTATACGCCTTTACGATAACTCATCATCATCATCATCATCATCATCACCATCATCCAGCCTGAAGACGTCCACTGCTGAACACAGGCCTTACCCACAGAGTGCCACTTTGAGCGGCTGCTCGCCTCGTGCATCCATCGGCTCGCCGTGATTATCACCAGATCGTCGGTCCACCCCGTGGGAGGCCGGGCTAGTTTTTTACGCCTTTACTATAACTCAACTCAATACAACAAAACGTCATACGTCATATTTATTGATCACTTTTTACGATCATTAGATAGGTAGGTAGGTACCTACTTTAAATAAACAACGTATTTAAAATAAATACTTGCTTTATCTGCAGATTTTCTATTACCTAGTACAGCTACTCGACACTAGAGGCGCGAGTTGCGTCACTTCATTTAGTTGCACGGCTAAGCAGTTCTAAATTAAGTTCAACGTAAATACCGAATAGCTTTTGTGACGCTTGGCGACTAAACTAAAATTTTAAAGTGGGCTAAAATAAGAGATCTCTAAAACCACCGAATCGACACCAGTAGCTAGGTAGAATTTTATTGTTAGTGGGCTAATTGTAGGAAATAAATTTTAAATGAACGGTTTATGTAAAACTTGTGTGTTTAAATTATAAAAAAGTGCTTAGGCACCTAAGTGTGTAGAATACCTACCTAAGTACCTACTTACAATTTATTTGTAAACTAAAGAAATGTGTACTTTTATATTGTCCTTAATCTTGTATAATAATTATATGTAAGTAGACTTTGTTTAATTTCTAAGGAAAAAATGCTTTTGGCTTTTAGATTTCTACATTAAATAAATTTAAATAAATCTGATACTTATAATTCCTACGTTTTACTTCCACCGTTTATTTGAACTAAACCGATCTGGATCTAGGTACGTACGGTGATGGATGGAGTACGTAGAAGTTAACTAAAAATAATAAATTCAAAATAAGGGCACAGAATAGATAACATATAGTAGTACCATATGGGCTGGGATCGAAGAGAAGAGAGTATTCTACATACTGCATTTACCGCCATCTAGCGTTGAGTAGCAAAAGCGCACCAAGCTGCGTTAGTGCGTTAGCGTATAGTAGTCTGTGCCACTATACTAGTCTATGGTCTGTGCGCAGGGACGCGCAGCTTTAAACTCTGTGGTAGGCTGGTAGCAATAGTGAACCTGAGTGAACGATCTCATTCAATTTGATTTTTATTGTCTATGTAATGTAATGCCGACTTAAAAAAAAATATTGACGCCAAAATTCTCGCCGCCATTATTATAGTAAAATAGAATTTTTTAAATAAATTTCACGTGCTCTACGGGTACGGTTTTGAATCTAATCATATTTAGATCCATAAATCATGGCGGATAACGACGACCTTCTCGACTACGAAGATGAAGAGCAGGCGGAACAGCAGACCACCGAGGGAGCTTCGGAAGCGGCACCGAAAAAAGAGGTTAAAGGATCCTACGTATCAATCCACAGCTCCGGATTTAGGGATTTCCTGCTAAAGCCAGAGATATTGCGCGCCATCGTCGACTGCGGCTTCGAGCATCCGTCCGAGGTGCAACATGAGTGCATTCCACAGGCTGTTCTCGGTATGGACATTCTGTGCCAAGCAAAGTCTGGTATGGGTAAAACAGCAGTGTTCGTTTTGGCGACGCTTCAACAGCTGGAACCGTCGGAAAACCATGTCTACGTACTCGTTATGTGTCACACGAGAGAACTCGCTTTCCAAATCAGTAAAGAGTACGAGCGGTTCTCCAAATATATGGCGGGCGTCCGGGTGTCAGTATTCTTCGGTGGAATGCCCATCCAGAAGGATGAAGAAGTCCTGAAGACTGCGTGTCCGCACATAGTCGTCGGCACCCCAGGCAGAATCCTTGCACTAGTCAACAGCAAGAAATTGAATCTGAAGCATTTGAAGCACTTCATTCTCGATGAATGTGACAAGATGTTGGAATCTTTGGACATGAGACGAGATGTGCAAGAAATATTCCGTAATACTCCTCACGGCAAGCAAGTAATGATGTTCTCAGCAACATTGAGCAAAGAGATAAGGCCTGTGTGCAAGAAGTTCATGCAGGACCCCATGGAAGTTTATGTTGATGATGAAGCCAAGCTGACTCTGCATGGTCTGCAGCAACACTATGTCAAATTGAAGGAGAATGAGAAGAATAAGAAGTTGTTTGAGCTTCTAGATGTCCTGGAATTCAATCAGGTTGTGATATTTGTCAAGTCTGTGCAGCGCTGCATAGCTCTTGCCCAACTACTTACTGACCAAAATTTCCCTGCTATTGGCATTCACAGAAATATGACCCAAGATGAGCGCCTTTCCCGTTACCAGCAGTTCAAAGATTTCCAGAAGCGTATCCTGGTGGCCACTAACTTGTTTGGAAGGGGCATGGACATTGAGCGAGTTAACATTGTATTTAACTATGATATGCCTGAAGATTCTGACACGTATCTTCATCGCGTGGCTCGTGCAGGACGATTTGGTACCAAGGGTCTTGCTATCACCATGGTGTCGGATGAAAATGATGCCAAAATTTTGAATGAAGTGCAAGACCGCTTTGATGTCAACATCACAGAGCTACCTGAAGAAATCGAGCTGTCTACTTACATAGAGGGTCGATAGATTTAAGATTTCATTTTTCATTCCTTTTGATAACTTGTAGCGGCAGGATTTCTGCTCTTAACAATGAGTGTTTGTAACATTATGATAAGTTCACCTATTTGTAAGATTTAGTTTGGTTTGTATTGTACATTGATAAGCACTCTGCTCATGTCCAAATACAGATAAATTCTAGGATAAAGTTAATTAAACTGACATTTCATTACTGTGATATCATCTTTTATTTCTGACCAAGTATCTGTAATGTAAGCTCAAAACACATTATGAGAATAACAACTGCATTTTTATTTTATGGGATAATTTTATGGGGAAATAGCAGCGCTGCATCCGATCTTTTCATAGTTCAAAAAAAATTAATTCGTATACTAGCTAATATAGAACAAATTGACAGTTGTAAACCTTATTTTAAAAAGTACAAAATTTTAACTCTGCCATCTGTATACATTTTGGAAGTATGCAAATTCGTAAGAAACTTTTTATTTACAAAACCTACAAACTTAAGCGAAACAATTCAAGAAAAAAACCGTCTAGTGCTACAAATACCAAAGTCCCGATTAAAAATGCACTCTTCTAGTACATTACCTATGGCTATAAGAATTTATAATGGGCTATCAGATGATTTAAAGAACATAGAAAATTATAATAGGTTTATTCGTACTTTGAAACAGTTCCTCACTCAAAAGGCCTATTATAATGTAAATGAGTATTTAAACGAAAATAAAATATTATGTACAAATGAAAATTTAAGATAATGAATAGTATGTAGGTACCAACATTTGACATTAAAAATTTATATCATATTAGGTATTTAGAATCGATAAGAATGACATTGAATGATAATTAATCAGTTTTATATATATATATATATATATATTTATGTACTCCATTGACATTAAATTAATTAATAAATACAATTAAAACATTGCGAGTAAAATTTTATCATAGTCAAACTAATATGTTATTATTCTATTTGTAAGTACATATTGACTCTTTTGTGAAGTCGTCCTTCTCTCTCCAAATTTGCTGCGCCCGACGGGGTCCATAATGAGCCTACTTAAATAATTTTATACTTATTCCACCTATGTACACTATGGAAGCAATAAAATATCTGAATCTGAATCTGAATCTATTTTTTCGTTTTATGGTTCTCAAGCCAGTTTTAATATGTAATCTGATATTTTATGAGAATTCATAACTATCAAATAATAGGCCTGTGTCAGGCTATTTTTTTATTGCACAAATTAATAAGATAGCTCAAAAAATAACTAAATTGTTGTATTGACAAATATAAATGCTTGCATGTCTTAATGACGGAAATAGAGACACTATACACATTACAATAAGACCACAATTTTTGTATTACCTATTTCACAAGATAATAAATTGTTTAAAATAAACAGTCCTGAAAACAAACATTAAATATCTCAAAAAATTATAAAGTTATAAGCATTTTTAAAATACAGGAATAGAAACAGTTAAACGTGCAGTGATGTCAGTATGTTCTCCTTAATAGTACTTCATTACTATGCTGTGGTAGCTTAGGTAATCTCTTTGGCATGTGACTTCACAACATGGGTTTTCATCACAGAATTCCCACTAGGTTTTCATAGTAACTGTGGGGAAGCTCTGTTTTGGGAGAAAGGGACAGGTGATGCCCCCTCCAGAAACAAAAGCAGAATACTTCGTGATTTATTTACTAATTTTAATATATTTTTTTAATTATTGCATTCATTTTAACCTACTTTACCAAAATAATATTAAGTTGTTAAGTTTTAATACGACCGACGACCTGGTGAAAGCCGCGGGGAGCCGATGGATGCAGGAGGCGGGCAGCCGCTCAAGGTGGCGTGCTCTGGGGGAGGCCTATGTTCAGCAGTGGACGTCTTCAGGCTGTTAATGATGATGATGATGATGAAGTTTTAATAGCAAGGTAGCAGGACACTAGCCTATTATATGGGTACATAATATGTTCATCGTTATCTATGTTATATGTCAATTATAATGATGCTGGCAGTGCTGGCACAAAAAATAACCAGTCCCAGGCTGTACAAGTCAACAAAAGCCTTCTTCATTTTTCCTGTGTCAAGAATGTTTACAAAACATATCCTGTGTTGCCAAGGTGTTCTTCAATCTTATAATAAAACCACAACCTTGCATGGGGTATTAACCCATGCAAGGGGGGGGTGGGTCATCTAGCTGTGCCTACCTACATCCTACATATTAAATGTTATCAATGGTCCATTGTCTTCTGTTGCACATAAATTCAATGTGACTTTGTTTTTTTGAAACAAAGAAAATGATAGAAGACTTTTACTCATACAAGTGTTATACCTAGTAAACAAATAAGACTTGTAGGTACTTTAGTATTTTTAGATATAACAATTCATTATTCATTTTAAACCTTGCACCTATTTGGGAGTAAAACAAACCCAATTTAACTTCAACCATTTAATTACCATAATGTACCAAACATGTAAAATTCTTAAATAATTAAAACAGGCTTATATAATAAAATTATTATGTATAAGAAAATGACAATTCAACATGTTCATTGTGCCCCAAAATAATTGTATGAAAAGAACCTTTAGCACCTCATTTATCTGTTTACATTGAGTCCATTGACAGATGACATTTTATAAAATTTATTAAACAGCTTAGTTTTAAATCTTATTCATACAGCTTTAAGGTTGCAGTGTAGCTAATATTGCTACACTTGGACTTTGTAGAACTTAACACCTATCAAGTTTTTTTTACAACTTTTTAAAGTTTGTAGGTAACTTTTGTAAAACCAGATCCACTTGATCGTGTTGTTTTATTCTAAAGGTACATGACATTGAAAACCAATGTCAAAATAATAATTTTAATTGATTCCTAGTACCCAATATGAGGTTTTTTTGGGTGAATAAATGTTTTCTCATGAGTAAATCTGGTTATTAGATCCAATGCCCATTTGGGCTGGTCGCCGGGCACCATGTGACCAGCGTTCCTGACCATTATCTCTACAAGTTTGCCGGCTTGCTTCACGTACCCTGCTACTTCTCCATCTACCTTCCAAATGTATCTCTTTGCCGTTTTATAATCATCTGAACCTGTAAAATTGAGATTTCTGAGATAGTTGACTGTTAAAGGATATGCTACAATGACATCCAGTTGTCCATTGTAGATGACGACATAATAATGATCTAAAAGTTCCGATATCCATGGCGCTACGGACTTCATAACATCTTGTTTCAGATGCTTCTCCACTTCTGATCCGTTATGGAACTCCAAGTTGCCAACATGGATTGATTTACGGACATTACTCTTCTGCAGCATGGGGCCAAAATCTTCATATCCCGTGTAGTCCTTTGTATGCAAGTAGTTGAAGTAGAAATCAAATCCTGTCATGTTGGCAAACAAGCTTTTTCTTCCAGTCATATCTCCATTTAAAAGAGTGTCAAAAGTATCGAAAGCATCATCCCATTTTTTTTGCTTGATGAAATCTATAGCCTTAGCTTCATAGTCTTGGAAAACTTTTGCTTGGTTCCAATCAATGAGGCCATGCTGATACAAATACTTGCCGTACACCATTTGATGTTCCGGGTCACTTAGTCCATTGCCAATGGCTATGCCTTTCATGTTAATTTTTACTTTAGCTGAAGGATTTTTCTGGTGAATAGTGTATGCCAGTGCTGGTACATACTTCCCTCCATATGACTCTCCAGTAACAAAGAACTTGTTTGACTGCAATTCAGGAAATAGTTGGAAGAACTGGCATAATGTGGAGTACAGCTGCTCGCCAACTTGAACCTCATCTGTGCAATAGCCTTTTGGGTCCTTAGTGAAGCTGAATCCAGTGCCAACAGGGTTGTCTATATAAATAATATGGTGGCTCAGAGCCCAGTTATATTTCCTCCTTTCAAATTTACTTCTTCTGACTCTCAGTGGGCCATTTTCAGTAAACAAACCATACAATGAGGTTGCTCCTGGACCGCCTTGAAGCCAAACAATGACTGGAGCTTCTTTATTGTTAGGGATCATAGCTGGGAAGTACCAAAAAAACTGGTTAGAGTCATATGTCTTATTCACAGTGAAATATCCTGCATAACTCTTGATGCGAAGACTTTCCGTGAATGGTACGCGAGCTAGGCGCCTGCCTTCCGTGATGTTCCCGCTTTCAACGTACGGTGTAAGGAATAGGGGTTTCCCAGGATCTCCGTCATCTCGTGGACCGAGCTCTATCTTTGGATATCGATGCAGGAAACCTTCCACAAAAAATATCTGCACAAAAATTAGAGCAAGCGAAATACAGTACGCCATGTCGCGACGACTGCCAACCGATAAATCCATAGGTCAAGACCCAGCCCAGACACAGGATAAATGTACCGATTAATTTGTTGTCCTTTTATCAAGCACGTATTCAATAAATAATAGATGTTAGCCGGTTTTTATCAACAGCGCCAGGCTGTCGCCACTACGTAATACAAAAACAATGTATGACAAATGGCTACCATGAACATACCAACATTCATGCTGGCTGACTATTATTTTTCTCACTCACGCACTCAATCCTCTCGTTCTCTCATTGTTTGTTTACCATCGCCTGTGTTAAAGTGAAATTGTGTGCTTACGGATTTTTAGCACGTTATGTTGTGTTGCTTCTGAAAGCTTGTGATATGAATCAATGGGAATCAACTAAGACATGAAATGTAAAAAATGCGAATTATGTGGCTTCAAATCCCATCGTGAAGACGGCAAATCACGGTATTTTATGACAAGATTTCCTCTGGATGAAGTTCGGTAAGTTAATTTGGAAGAATATTTCAGATTTTTCAGCTTAAGCTTTGCAGGTCTGTATAATATTTATATATTGATATTATGTGTTCTAGTATGTAAGAACAAATCTTTTACTATTATAATAATAATGGCGTTTTTAATGTTTATAACTCCACTACACTAAACATGTGTCATTAACAACTTGTGTCACTAATTTTGTTTTAGTGGTTAGACCTACTAAAACAAAACTAGTGACAAGGTGATAATTATGTGATATTCGTTTTGAGGCCAGTAAAGGCAGCTATTTGTCGATATCGATAATATTTAATTATTGCACATCACTATTCTTTTCTTTAGGTTGGTAGTACTGATAGCCTTCGAGATTTTTGTTAGGTTGTCATTCTGATGTAACGAAACTCTGACATTTACATTTTTCTTTTAAAGTACTCTGTGTTACACACTCCAATGAGGCATTTTATTTAAAAAAAACACTAGTTCCGCTTCATTTCTAGATGGCGCTGTAAGTACATAGTTTAAACCTTTCAAACCACAGAGTAGTTTAAACATAAGAAAATACTTAGAGTACCTACAAAGAAATGTCAAATTCAGTTGAGTGGACCACGAGTACATTGTCTGTAGGGGTCTGTAGTATCTCCTAAGTAGTCTGTGGTGCATTCTTATTAAGTAAATTGATGTACAGTAGGTCGGCGAGATAGATAAACGTTAATATTATGATCCAAAATAAAGCCAAGGTATCCCGCAATGAAGCTAAAAAAACGAAAGAGTTTAGAGTTGTCAGTCAGTATCGTGACACATTTCCTTTAACCTGTGGTCTATGCTTGAAACAGTGACAGTGACAGATTTTAGCAAAAGCCACAACTGGCGCCATCTATTGAGTCGTGCATAAAATACAATTTCTTTTTTTTAATAAAACACCTCATAACAAGGTAATTGTGACCTCCGCTAGGAGTAATAGTGTTCTGTGTCTGTGACACACTCTTTTTGTGTGGATCTGCAAAGAGTATATAATTTACTACGTAAGGGTCAATTCACATAGAGCGGCAAAATGCTCGAGCAGTTTTTAAGTGCTATTAGAATATAAACCTTATTCCATTTAGACAAAGCTGAAAACAGTATGCAACATCAAAATCTTACCTATTTTAACGTTGCATACTATTTTCAGCTTTGTCTAAATACATTAAGGTTGATATTCATATAGCACTTAAAAACTGCTCGAGCATTTTGCTGCTCTGTCTGAATTGAGCCTAAGATGGTCATGGATCTGTGGTGGTAGAATTTTTGCGCAGAGTACGATTTCTGTTTGTTGTGTTTGTTTTTATTAATTTTATTTTGTATTCCTGCGTATATAAAAATATTTTAATATGCCTCGATCTGGTCGCTTCAGCATATATATATCTTCATTTTTCACGCTGCTGAATCTTGGAAGCTCTTTTACGTTCCTGAATGTATATCCACGATTGGGGTTGGAGGAACTACCTAGTGAAGCAGCCGGTGACCCTTTGATTCTGACGCCTTACATAAAGGAAGGTTCTATAGAACTGGCTCAAAACTTATCTCAAGTATCAATCACAGAAGAGATGGGCTTTAAAAGTTACGCAGGTTTCTTCACTGTCAACGAGATGTACAACTCCAATCACTATTTCTGGTATTTTCCACCTTTTTCCAACAATAAAAAAGCTCCGGTGCTACTCTGGCTCCAAGGCGGACCTGGAGGATCATCACTCTTTGGACTTTTCACTGAATTAGGCCCATTGATCGCTAAAAAAGATGGATTTTTGTTAAGAAAGTACCATTGGGCATTAGATTATCACCTCATTTTCATAGATAATCCAGTCGGAACTGGCTTCAGCTTCACCAAGGACGAAAAAGGATACTGTCACAATGAAAAATGTGTTGCTACTGGCCTTTACAGCAGTCTGCAGCAATTTTTTACACTGTTTCCCTATTTAAGGTCTAATGACTTTTATATCACAGGAGAATCTTATGCTGGGAAATACATACCATCCTTGGGCATGGAAATTCACTTGCAGAATGCTAAAAATGCTGACCAGATCAACCTAAAAGGCATGGCTATTGGGAATGGTTACTGTGACCCAATCAATCAGTTAGATTATGGAAATTATTTATACCAGCATGGTTTGCTGGATGACAGTGAACTGAATATTTTTTTGAAGTATCAAAAACAAATTGCTGTTGAAATCAAGAATAATAATTTGCTTCAAGCAGATATCTTGATGGATCAACTAATGGATGGAGAAGTGTTTAATAACCTTTCTTATTTCAAATCTTATACAGGGTTTGACAACTACTACAATATGTTGCAAGCCCAAACTGATGATAGTGAAATGACTATTTTTATTAATTTACTTCATAATGTTAAGGTCAGACGCAGTGTCCATGTTGGTGGTCTGCCATTTAATAATGGTAAACAAGTAGCAATATCTTTAGCTCTTGATATGATGAAGTCAGTTACACCACAAATATCTGAGCTTTTGAATCACTATCCTATTCTATTTTACAATGGACAGTTAGATATAATCGTAGCATATCCTCTAACAGAGAACATGCTCCGTAGATTAAGTTT
Organism: Ennomos quercinarius; assembly: GCA_910589525.2. Taxonomy (NCBI): domain Eukaryota; kingdom Metazoa; phylum Arthropoda; class Insecta; order Lepidoptera; family Geometridae; genus Ennomos; species Ennomos quercinarius. Next base: position 1,072,164 of record OU342509.1, read on the forward strand.
TGCAGCATCAGAGCAATATAAATCGGCGCCTAGGCGTATTTGGAAGGTTGGTGATGACATTGCAGGATATACAAAGCGAGCCGGGAACCTTATAGAGGTTCTGGTGAGGAATGCAGGACACATGGTGCCTAAAGATCAACCAAAGTGGGCTCTTAAGCTAATTTCATTATTTGTAACCAATAGTATTAAATGAAACCTAAACTATTTTTACTTTGTTTGAACTTATGCTCTTGTACAATTTTATAATTGATTAATTTGTTCACAGTAAAAATGCTGTAGGTTAATTTATTAAAGTAACATTTTTAGATATTAAAAACATATTATTTTCATACATTTATTTCATGAATTAATTGCCTAATAATAAATAATAACTACTCTTAAATTTAATCTTAATCAATGTAAGTTACACACACTCAAATTAGCATACTATTCATGGTGGGATGATATATTTAAACAAATTAATTAATAATTCGATGATTGATTTTTGGATATAAACAAAACTGTTAACAATTTGCATAACATAAGACAGTAGTAAGACAGAACTATACTTACTATAATGCTATTTGTGTTTTACACTATGACTGTAAAAGAATCTGATCATACAATACATTCATTACAATTAACATTTTAGGCCAGTCACCATAGACAAATAAAATCGCGATATTGCACTGTACTGGCTTTTTGGAATATTGAAGATGAATGCCAAGTAGATAAATTCTAAAGCATTTATATTTATACCCTTTGAGGCCTACAATTTGCATGGTACTCGAAAACTCGAAATTTTTTGCTTATAACTTCTTGGCATTTTTAGGGTTCCATACCCAAAGGGTAAAAGGGACCTTATTACTAAGGCCCCGGTGTCTGTCCGTCCGTCTGTCACCAGGCTGTATCTCATGAACCGTGATAGTTAGTTGAAATGTTCACAGACGATGTATTTCTGTTGCCGCTATAACAACGAATACTAAAAAACAGAATAAAATAATTATTTAAGGGGGCTTCTATATAACAAATGTGATTTCTTGGCCGTTTTTTTAGATAATGGTATGGAACTCCTCATGCGCGAGGCCGACTCGCACTTGGCCAGTCATTCCTATAAGTTTGCCGCCTTCCGAGGAGAATATCGGCTAAAAAACTCGTGCTACGAGAGGAAAGTCGTGGGAGATCCTTGTTATAATATGTTTTACACTATTGGAATCATCCTAAAAAAATCAGTACAGTGCAATTTTTCGCACGTTTTAAATGACTGCCCTACTTGATGTTTATTGAAAACTAACACTAACAAATGTGATATAAAACAACGCTTTCAGTTCCTAAATAACATGCTATCTTAAAAGTAATTCTTACATTGTTTTGCCTTAATACCTAATGGTCATTTATTATTAATTATCATTAATGATTAATTATACACTTCATTATACATAGCATAAGGAAAGAAGTATGCAGCTTAAACTAACAAGTATAAAACAACTCGAGTACTATTTTGTTTTGAATGTTCAACCAAAAATAAAATAGGTGTCAGCCTTCAAACATTACTAACTTAACTAAAGTGTTCTGTGACATTACATAGTATTTCCCATTTGTCCGAACGAACGGGAATGCGTCTGTTTTCCCATTGGCCCCATTGATCTTGCTAATAAGATGTATGGGAATGACGAATAGGTAAATCTAACCTGACCAGCAAAATTAGAGTTATTTATTATTTTTAGTTTGTGATTAAGGAATGAAGCTCATTATCATAATCATCATCATCATCATCACCACCATTTCAGCCTGTATCGATCCACTGCTGGACATAAGCCTCTTCTTTATCACACCATTCATTCCGGTCCTGCACCAATCTCGTCCACATCCTGCCTTGAATGAAGATAATCTAGCTAAAATTTGTAGTCTTCTCTAATGAAAACTTAGAAGAATTTGTCACTGTTTCCATTAACAATTTTGTCACGCCAGTAGTGCAGTGAGTGCGTCGAGGAACTGTGTCCGTTGTGAGTCCGGCAACGTGATGACGGATGTGTCGATGTAGTCCAGGGAAACTGATACGCCACTCTTGCTCGCTGCTTGCTCGAATGCCGCGCCAAATAAACTGGGGATTGGTTAAATGTTAGTTATTTAAATGACTAGCTGAGTCGCGCGGTTCCATAGAGAAAATATATACTATGGGCAACAAAAGAATACTAAAAATGTTGTTCGTATACACATAACTACGATACAAAACAATTGCAATATTATTTAATAAAGTGGCGCTCCCTGGGCGAGGCCTACTACGTGGTAGGACTTTTCTGCAAAGTTCGTCTAGGTAGGTACCACTGGTTTGCCAGTTATTCTGCCGCTAAGCAGTAGTGTGTAAGCACTACTGTGTTCCGGTTTGAAGGGCATTGTAGCTAGTGAAATTACTGGACAAATAAGACTTTACGAACTGATCTCACAGTCTAGAAAACCTTTTTAGACTGATTATTTATTATTTTATGTTTGTTGGTGATTACACCCAGACACAGAATGAACCCTATATGTTCAGCACAAAAATATTTGTCCTGGGTGGGAATCGAACCCACACCCTACACGCGGTTCAGAAGGTAGAGCCACCACCGACCAAGCTATGAAGGCAGTCAGTAGTGTAGTGTTGGTGCACTAACTTCCTGGGCTCGTGCTGGTTGTGCGGCGGCACGCCCAGCAGCAGGGCGGAGCGGCCGCGCGGGGCGAGCGCCAGCACGGGGCGGCCCGCCGCCGCGTCCGCGCCCGCCGCCGCCCAGCGCGCCGCCACGCGCAGCCACAGCGGGCCCGACACCAGCGCCGCCTCGGCCGTGCCCTGCAACACCCCCATACACGTTCCATTCTATTGACCAATTATATTGATCGTGTACGGTTAGTATTGGTCAATATTTTTCGGTTTACAGTTTTGATTTTTACTACTGCGCAGCGTAAAGCGTTTTGCGCCAATTCCACAGCCGCTATTAAGTTTGAATCACACTCTAATTATTAGAAAGCCTAGGTTTAGCGTTAACGCCTCACGCTGGCATCTTTGCTAGACCCCCAGACACCTCAGGAGGTGATAGGAACTTTTCTAAAAGTTGAGAGGAGAGTTGTAGGGACAGGGGCGACTACGTGCTGCAGGCTGCACCAAGTAGCTGAAAAGTTCCACCGACTTCCTGCTGTAAAGCTGCTTGTCACCTGGAAACATCACGCTCACCTGCAGCACAAAACAGGTGAAAGGTCCGCTAACTTTCTTGTCAACTCCTGGAAAGCTTTCTCAGACCTGCAAACGTCCCACTGACCTTCTGTAGCACGAAGTAGCTGAAAGGTCCCACTCGCTTCCTGTAGCACAAAGTAGCTGAAAGGTACCTCACCTCCTGGGAAGGTCACTGTCACCTGGAAAGGTCCCTCTCACCCGGACAGTTCTCCCCGCACCTGCAAGCGTGCCACTGACCTCCTGCAGCACGAAGTAGCTGAAGGGTCCCGCGCGGTGTATCCGCTTGCCGGCCAGCAGCTGGTGCAGCACGCGCGCCACGGCCTGCAGCGCGCGCTGCGCGGCCGCCGCGCCCGCGCGCACCGCCTCGCCGCCCGCCGCCTCCGCCTGCAGCGCCGCCAGCGCCAGCTGGAAGCCCTCGCCGCGGGGAATGGTGTCCTGCAGGGGATCGTGTTAGCTGGGCCGGGTCGCGCCGAGAGCTGTGCTCGGTGTTACCCTGCGAGATCCGGAATGAGGAGATCCGCAGGAGAACTAAAGTGACCGATGTAGCCCTTAGAGTTATGAAGTTGAAATGGCAATGGGCAGGTCACATCGCTTGTAGAACTGACCACCGATGGAGCTGGTTAAGAACGACTAGAAAGAAAGACTAGGCACTAGGAACGACGATCTGATGAAAACCGCGGGGAGCCGATGGATGCAGGAGGCTCTGTGAGGGAGACCTATGATCAGCAGTGGACGTCTTCAGGCTGTTGATGATGAATGAACGGAAAGCTGCGAGAGCTCTTTTCTTCTATTACTAGATCATCCACTGCTGAACACGCACACAGGCCTTCCCCATAAAATGCCGTTGGACGCTTATCATAGGTAGATTTGTCATAATCCCACCCGTAGACCGCGTCGTCACTTTCCATCAGATGAGATTGAGGTCAAATGCGGGCCTATTTAGTTATTAAAAAAAAACACCACGCTTGGCGTCTCGGGGCATTTTTCTGCAAATTCGTCTAGGTAGGTACCACTGCTTTGCCATTTATTCTGCCGCCAAGCAGTAGTGTGCAAGCACTACTGTGTTCCGGTTTGAAGGGCATTGTAGCTAGTGAAATTACTGGGCATATGAGACTTAATGATCTGATCACTCAGTCTAGTAATCTGATTACTAGGCTGTGTGATGTCTCAAGATGACGTGTGCAGTGCAGTGTCACTTTATTGTTTTAAAGTTCCGAGTGGCACTGCAACTGTAATGGGCGGCCGTGTTGCTTAACATCAGGTGAACGACTAGCTCGTCACGTCATTCAATCGCATAAACAAAAATGCTGCTGGATATTCCTTTAGCCAGCTCTTGCGGCACCCACGGGAAGAGATGGGGTGGTTGTATTCTCACACAACCGCAACCTCGGAGCCCCATAATCGCATCGATCCATACTCACATGTTCAATAAGCCCCATAATCGCATAGACAACATCCAAGGCAGCTAGTGGTGGACAGTGCGGTCGGTGCAAGAGGAAGGTGGTGTGGACCGGGACGGTGAGCTTGTGTTTGGGTGCAGCTTCCTCTATGGCCGTCAGTAATGTGTGCCGAAGTTCTACATCCATTGAACGGTAGGACTGCCTCGCTTGTTGGAGCGGGATGCTGGAATAAGAGAAATTATTTGGTTTATTTGTTGTAATTACAAAATCATTTCGAGGAATACCCTTACTGATCACTACTTATAACTTAAAATCAAAATTAGTTATGGATTATTTCTGCCTTTAATTAAACAACTATCTTCTTCTTCTTCGTTTATGGCTTTATATCGCTTTTTAGCAATAATTCTGCCAATGTCAAGTGAGTAAAAGTTTGTACGGTTATGTCACGTCAAAGTCCTATTATGTCAGTCAAAATGCCAACAGTAAAATGGTGGATTGAGTTTTGGCGGGAACGTGAAAAAGTTCACGTCGTTGCATTGTATTATTTCACAAAACTTATGCTTTTTCTAGTGTTAATGTTTAAAATTAGTGGCATTTTAACGCATTAAGTGCTGAATTATTAGTATAAGTGTGGGCAAGTGATATAATGTAGTGAAACGTGGTTTTTCGTGTTAATGTTTAAAATTAGTGGCATTTTAACGCATTAAGTGCTGAATTATTAGTATAAGTGTGGGCAAGTGATATAATGTAGTGAAACGTGGTTTTTCGTGTTGCTTCCAAAATTCCATAGAAGCCTCTAGTAAAGTTGTCACTACTTTACTAGGGCATGACTTAGACTGGATTATGACTACCTGATTTAGACTGGACTATGACTACCCTGACTGACTGTGACTAAGACTTGACTTTACATGAAATATTTCATAATACGACGAAAAACTACAATACTTGACACTGGCTAAATACACTATGTGTGGAGCCAAACTATAAGAAAAAAAAAAAAAAAATGGTGGATAGAGTTTTGGCGGGAACATGAAAAAGTTCACGTCGTTTCATTGTATCATTTTTCTAAACTTGTGGTTTTTCCAGTGTTAATGGTTAAAATTGGTGGTGTTTTACGCATTAAGTGCTGAATTACGTGCATGAGTGTGGGCAAGTGATATAATGTAGTGAAACGTGGTTTTTCGTGTTGCTTCCAAAATTCCATAGAAGCTTCTAGTAAAGTCGCCACCACTTTACTAGGGTATGACTTAGACTGGACTATGATTACCTGACTTAGACTGGACTGTGATTAAGACTTAAAGACTTGACTTTACACGTGAAATATTCCATAACTCGATGAATAATTACAATACTTGACACTGGCTAAATACACTATGTGTGGAGCCAAAATATAAGAAAAAAGAAAAAAAAAAAAGGTGGATATTTTCCTGAAAGTTCTAAAAAGCCGTTGAAGAGAAAACGAAAATGAATGGTTATAATAAACTTGGAACCATTTGCCAACATTCGTGCACGTTCACGAACACTTAACGAATAATAATCCACCCTTATTACACATTCAAATTCAAAAATACACAGGTTTTGGTAAAAAATTCAAAATTCACAACCGCCATTGTCGGATTTTCTTCAAAGCTTCTAAACAACTATCAACTCACCTTTTGATGACCATATCTTATGATGACGTCACTCATAGCTAAATGGAAGAAATGCATAAGCCTATGAACAAAAAAAGTGAAGGAAAAAAGATATGATGTGAATGTGACATTGACACATGGAGTTACTTTTTTATTATTATAGAAGCGACGGCAGAAAATTACTGACCCGCTTATTATTTTAAAAGCTTATTTAACTTGCAATGTTTGCATGTAAAGTGTAACCGAATTTTATAGCAGTATCTTCAACAGATTGAGTGCATAGGTACACGTTTAGTCTGGATGACTTGCATGCTGTGCTTGCATGGTTAGCTACTTGACATCATTCTAAATCCAATATGGCCGAGAGCCCACAATGGCGGACTATATTTTTTGTGCACGCCCATTAGGCCCAATTTTTGAAGGCTTTATTTGACAATTCTAACTTACGTCTCTTACATTGCCGTCTATTTGACAAGAACAGCAACAGTTTTAGGAGTTTTCTGTTTTAAATCTGTCAACTAAAGCCTTTAAAATTGGCCCCACTTATAGTTAGCAAATGAAAAGGTTTGCTGAGAAGAATAGTGAGTAAAATGACTTCACTCTAAATCCAATATGGCGTACTAATTTTTTTTTTTTTCAATCCCATTATATGGAAATCAAATTAAAGGATTTGCTTAGAAGAATACGAATCTTTTAGAGCATTTCTATAAAAATATTGTTAAATATTTAAACTTATTCTATTTATAAACCTTTTCCCTTAATTTATTCCAATAATATAGGTGTATTACATACCCACAGTAAGCCAACAGTTTGCGCAGTTTGCTAGCGCCGGCGAGCGCATGCAGCCGCAGCGAGGGCGCAATGGTCGGCGCGTGGCTTAGTGCAGCCTCTAGCGACCAGCGCCGGTACAAGGGGAGGGAGAGGTCTTTCTCTAGAGATATACGGTACGACTGGAACACACATAGGGGGATTGTTGTAGAGGGTAGAAAGTCAGAAGACGCAAACGATATTTTTTTATTGGTTCTCTAAACTGGGTAAAAAATATTTTATTTTATTTTCATCGGAAGCATAAAATCTGTGTTAGTTTTCATGTATGTTTAATGCAGTTTAACTAACAATACAATACAACAACTCGTTATTGCACACCAAATCAAAAGTAACAGACAATAACAAAAAAACATTACGAAGCTTAGTACAATGGGCGGTCTTATCGCTATACAGCGATCTCTTCCAGACAACCTTGGGATGGACAGGAAAGTAAGAGACTATCGTAGTAGTCGGTGGTGCGGCAATTGACAAAAATTGAATTAAATACATGCATAGAATAACATGAATAATTAATATGTTTACTAACAAGCATCACAAATATCTTTTCAATTTACTTTTATCTACAAAAATAAAGCACTGAGGATTCATCGAATTTTTCATTTGTATTCTAAGACCGGTATATTTAAAAAAAAATTGAAGAAGAGAGAAAATTCGCCGCAGCTTTAAAAACTGTGCTACTGGATAAATGCTACTATATATTAGACGAATTCCTTTCGGAACGATTCACTGTAGACTAAGTCGATTCGCTCCGCACGTTATTGCTATACCCAAGCAGGGTCATTATGTTACCTTTAAACACGCTATTAACACCTGTATGTAATGTATAATAATGGTTGCAATAAATTATTGAGTATTGAGTATTGAGTAAGATTTTTCAAAAATCATTTGCTTCTGCAGTTAAGCACTGTAAAATGTAATCAAAAAGTCATGCTAAAAACGCACGAAACAGCGAAGTAATGCGTAAAATTATTATCTTTTTTTCCAACTACCCTAAAATTTGTGCTTTAAATAGAACTTTATATTTATTAACTTTGTTAAGTATTGTTAGTTTTAAGAGGCGCCCTCAGCCTACAAAACCATAGTTACTATTCTTAGAATTTTGTAACTTAGACGCTAACGCTAAGTCTTGCAAAAATGTATTATTAATGTTAATAAAGAAATTTCAAAATCAAATCAATCAATCAAAAAGTCACTGTAATAGTTTAATGCAATTATATGCTATTTTAGCACCACTTAATTAAGTTATTGTGATAAGCATTTAAAAAAAAAAAGTGCTTGATGTCATAACATACTAGCTACACACACACACACACACATTGGGCACACTCACCGGGTGCGGGTGGGTGTTGTGGAGTGTAGCGAGCGCGGCGGAGTGAGCAGTACATACTAGCTGCACACACGCACACTAGTGCACACTCACCGGGTGCAGGTGGGTGTTGTGGAGTGTAGCGAGCGCAGCGGAGTGAGCAGTACATACTAGCTGCACACACGCACACTAGTGCAAACTCACCGGGTGCGGGTGGGTGTTGTGGAGTGTAGCGAGCGCGGCGGAGTGAGCAGTACATACTAGCTGCACACACGCACACTAGTGCACACTCACCGGGTGCAGGTGGGTGTTGTGGAGTGTAGCGAGCGCAGCGGAGTGAGCAGTACATACTAGCTGCACACACGCACACTAGTGCAAACTCACCGGGTGCGGGTGGGTGTTGTGGAGTGTAGCGAGCGCGGCGGAGTGAGCAGTACATACTAGCTGCACACACGCACACTAGTGCACACTCACCGGGTGCAGGTGGGTGTTGTGGAGTGTAGCGAGCGCAGCGGAGTGAGCAGTACATACTAGCTGCACACACGCACACTAGTGCAAACTCACCGGGTGCGGGTGGGTGTTGTGGAGTGTAGCGAGCGCGGCGGAGTGAGCAGTACATACTAGCTGCACACACGCACACTAGTGCACACTCACCGGGTGCAGGTGGGTGTTGTGGAGTGTAGCGAGCGCAGCGGAGTGAGCAGTACATACTAGCTGCACACACGCACACTAGTGCAAACTCACCGGGTGCGGGTGGGTGTTGTGGAGTGTAGCGAGCGCGGCGGAGTGAGCAGTACATACTAGCTGCACACACGCACACTAGTGCACACTCACCGGGTGCAGGTGGGTGTTGTGGAGTGTAGCGAGCGCAGCGGAGTGAGCAGTACATACTAGCTGCACACACGCACACTAGTGCAAACTCACCGGGTGCGGGTGGGTGTTGTGGAGTGTAGCGAGCGCGGCGGAGTGAGCAGTACATACTAGCTGCACACACGCACACTAGTGCACACTCACCGGGTGCAGGTGGGTGTTGTGGAGTGTAGCGAGCGCAGCGGAGTGAGCAGTACATACTAGCTGCACACACGCACACTAGTGCAAACTCACCGGGTGCGGGTGGGTGTTGTGGAGTGTAGCGAGCGCGGCGGAGTGAGCAGTACATACTAGCTGCACACACGCACACTAGTGCACACTCACCGGGTGCAGGTGGGTGTTGTGGAGTGTAGCGAGCGCAGCGGAGTGAGCAGTACATACTAGCTGCACACACGCACACTAGTGCAAACTCACCGGGTGCGGGTGGGTGTTGTGGAGTGTAGCGAGCGCGGCGGAGTCGAGCAGACACTGGGCGGGGGTTCGAGTCCCGAGTGCAGCCTGAGCGGCACACGACACGCTAGCCGGCCAGGACGCCGCGCCGGTCAGCCGTGACACGCGCCAGGCTAGCTCCACCATCACGCATGCGCTCTGCAGGCAATGTCTACTTGTTCACACTCTGTAGTATATTTAGATGCAAGAGGCAAACAGCCGCTCAAGGAAGCTATGTTCAGCATATCTTTTTTATTAATAACAGCAATTTGAAATTAACTTTGGAAGTTATGCCGGAGTCTATTGAAATTATACTCAATATAAAAAGTAGCATAAATTAATCCATTTTTTTTTAGTATTTACTTATACGTATTAATAAAAAGTTTATCCCGAGTGATTTATTGACTGCCAGGCAACATATATAGCCCAAACTGCTTTTATGGTTTAAGAATGTAGGACTAAAAAATAACTTTAGAAAGTGCAACTCCAATAAGGGCAAAGAATACTTAGAATAATACAGGCACTACAGAAGATTCTTTCCGCAAAGCCACTTAAATAAATAGCGACTCTTGCAACAACGCAATAAAGTGTAGTTTAGCTTGCACAGTGCTGCAGGCCTACCTTAAACAGCTGCCTCTCTTTCTTTCAAAATTTCAAATGGGGTGTTATATATACAGAAAACAGTTGAAACTGCAGGCTGCCAGCTATCTATCACAAACTTACAGGTTTCCCATAATAAGAGAACTGTGTGTAGTTAAACATGAGTGTGTTCCGTCTCTCCTCCCAAGCTCTCCGCTCGCGCCGGCGCTCCACAATCGCCTCCAGGCCTTCCCGGCCGCTCTCTGGCTCTTCCTTCTGGACAAAAATACCATTTGTTCACGATTGAAATAGGTTTTATGTGAGTTTACAGTCAACTTCTTTTTGTAATGTTGTATTCTTTTTTCTATTGTTATTTGATTGTCATTTGTTTTTTCCATTCCATTATAATACTTTTTATTTATGTTCAATTGTTTTGTTTACATTCTTTTCTTGCTTCTTAGCACAATGATCATGTAATACTAGAGTTAACTTAGTTGGATGCAGGAGGCAAGCAGCCGCTCAAAGTGGCGCACATTGGAGGAGGCCCATGTTCAGCCATGGACATCTTCAGGCTGATGATGATGATGATGTCTAAACTAATTGCAAATGTTTTAACATAATACCGGTCTTATAGAACTTCTAGAAGGGTGATGGGATAAGCTCTAAAAAGTATGCAAATGGTCCCTAGCCTGTCAGTTTTTGCAAGTATTACTATAGGACTACATGCCTACATGAGTAATTTATAGGTAGGTACTAGGAATTTTTGAAAGGTTTTGTGTAGGCTTGATTAACAACCGGGTTAATAAACATGCAGAAAAATCCTTTTACTGGCTGGCCTGTTAGCTCAGTTGGTAGTAGCTCTGCCTTCTGAACTAGTGGTTGTGGGTTTGATTCCTACCCAGGACAAACATTTGTGTGATGAACATCGATGTTTGTTCTGTGTCTGGGTGTTATATTGTATTCTATGTATGTATTTACAAACAAAAAAGTATCAAAGTAATTTATACCTAAATGCTAAATATTTCTTTAGGTAGTTCACACATATTTATTTATTTCATTATTTATTCCTGAGATGTAAAAAACAGATTGACATACCTCATCCTCTTCTTCATCATCCCGAAATATATCATCAAAGTTGGGAATGTTCTCTTCACTGTCTTTGTACACTAACCTCACCTGAAAAATGTAAGTTAATGCTGTGCAATATGCAATCTTGAGTCAGGATTCTTGACACAGTAACTGAAGAAATGAATCATGCATCTAAACACACCACAGCAGGTAGCTATTAATATTTATCTGCTGAAGAGGTTGGTTGGGTGAGTTCCCAATGGGTGAAAGTTTTTTAGGTTGGAGAGCAGGTTATTACCAACAGTTATATTCTCGCTTTATGGTATATTGGTAATTGGTAATGGTATGCTAATTTTACCTGATAGTTATTTCTTTCTTTTTAATAACTGTGTACAATAGAGGAAGGAATTTGAATGAGATGGTAGTCAAGGCCCTCGAAAATATTATAGTTGATAGTGTAGGCTTGATTTTATCAATTTTAATGCTGGCAAAGTCACGAGGCATAAACTCACCTGGCCATCACTGTAAACATTACACACATCAGTAGGTTTATGAGCGTCTAGCACGAAAAATATCACATCCTCTTCAGGTTGTAAGATATCCACTAAATCTATCGTCCCGCCACAGTTTATCATCACCACAAACTTGATTTCCTCATTGTTTTCTTCATATGCAGTTTTCAGTTCGGAAATACCCCCCACTGGCACTAAAGTGTACGAAATATTGTCACTTTTAAATAATCCCTGAATTATTCTACACGTACATATCGCATCTACGTCGTAATGAACGAGTAGTAACACCCTCTGGAAAAGAAATGCTATTTGTTTAAGGTTGCTTTTTCATGGTTATTTTGGCGTAAAGAAAGTTGGTAGGTGCTTCACTTACGCTGCCCAGAAGAAGATTGTAGAAATCATTTTTAATGTCTTCTACGAACATTTTAAGCAGTTATGCTCGTAGAATGAAAGGTTAGCTAATTAATTCATAGTTTTGTTGTTGCACACATGAGTATGAATCAAAATCTGGATCACTTGTGAAAATCAAGAAATTCACGATACAAACAGCACCTCAGTCAGCTGGTGGCTGTCAAACGAACGTCAAACAATAAACAGCAACTTTTTCGCGCCAAGCCAAATATGTTTTTTTTTTCGTTATTATGTTGGCTACTCACACACAGTATATTTAGCCAGTGGTGTAGATTCGGCGGCACACCGACTAACCTAAATCTCTAATTTTAATTTAGAGCTGTCAAACACCACTTTGCTATTCAGACATGACACCTTTAACTAAAAAGAGACGATACATCTAAATTACTCAACTTAGTTTACAGGCATGTTAAAGCCATTCGGCGGACACATTTTAGAGAAGTTTGTGCCTAAAATTTAAACGTATAATTACCGACCGTTTCAGCGTTAGGTCATTAGGTTTAGGTTTCAACGTTACACTAGCGCGGCAAATTCAAATTTTCTTGCGTTCTTTTGCCAATAATAGCTTAATTACTCAACGTGATTACATGAAAACTAATTTTACGGAAATAAATAGAACGTATCAACAAATTACGATTAAAAGTATCTAAAAGTAAAGTATGAAATCAATTCATCCTTTTCCCTTTTTTCCCCCCTCCCTTCTTTCTTTCCCATAGTACAGGATAAGAGTGGCTTTGGACCTAATACTGAAGGTTGAATGTCCAAAAATGTAAATAGGGCGAATTCTGTGTGAATGTCTGTAATGTCTGAACCACAAAACCGACGACCTTGAAATATTTACGGGACAATATTTAAAACACCCCTGTTCAACAAAAAAAGAATGAATGAGATCGGACCGCGCGTTAATGAATTACAAATAAGTACATATTTTTATTTTCATCCCCTCTCCCGCGGAAACCGTGCTGAATTTCGGGATCAAAAGTATCCTATAACCACAGAATTCGCCATGCCTATAACCTACCTCGTAATATGAACTCAAATCAAAAAAATATAGTTTTCAACACATTTGCTCAAAAAATGCATTTATAAAGCCTGTATACATTGTTCGAAAGTTAAACACTACGTACCATATAAATAAGCGTGCGGTAATATAGCTACTCTCACCTAAATACCTATTTTACCACATCCTTCGTTGTATAGCGCCACAGCGCTGTGCGTAACCTATACGGTATTTTTTTAATTTCCATAAAAAATATTTAAGCATTCCACCAAAGAGTTTCACATAACGAGAATAAATACGCTGAATGATCGAAACTCCTTGGAAGCGTTTTTGCTCAATACGTTTGTTGTTACGAGTTTGTCTCACTTTAATACTAAAGAGAAAATGAAACTAAAGATGTAGCTCTAATATTCACCACACGCACATGGCGCCGTTGGAATTGTAAATGCGCGCCATTTTTATATTAGATTAGAAACATCAAAGATTGTTTGTTGCGACTTTCCCAATAATAAACAAAAGTTTGTTTCATTACCTACTTGTACTGTTTTCTCGCAAATGTTTTGAAAAACGTTGTATGATACACGTGCGGAAATTGGTTTCTACAAACTCGTGACTATAGTATGTCTACTCGTTTGTAAAAACCAACTTACCACCCTAATATCATAAATAACTATTTCGCTTTAGTATTGATTATAGAGAGCCCTCCAACAAAAATTTTCAAAATATCTTGATTCTTTGCTATAGTCACCTTTTGGGTTCAGATAAAATTATGAGGTTAAAAAAGCTCAATGATGAAAGAAAGGCTCTTGGGCTGATTTAGTTAAAAAAAACCAGCCAAGTTCGAGCCGGACACGCGCACGAAGGGTTCCGTGCCATTATCTATAAAATTGAGCAAAAAATCATGGTAATAATTTTTTGTATGGGAAAACAGTAACACCCTCCCCCCCCAAATAGTTATTTTATTGCTTTTTTAGTATTTGTTGTTATAGCGGTAACAGAAATACATCATCTGTGAAAATTTCAACTGTCTGACTATCACAGTTCATGAAATACAGCCTGTTGACAGACAGACAGACGGACGGACAGCAGAGCCTTAGTAATAAGGTCCGTTATACCCTTTGGATATGGAACCCTAAAAATGAAAAAATATACTGACATTTGTAACTTGTGTACATTTAATACAAGAAATTAGTATGGATTTACATCTTAGAACTTGATTACTAATTTGTTTTATTATAAGCACAGTCTTACATTATTTTTCAAGGACTAAGCACAAGCTTCAGCATTAACATTGGCGATTCGTGATTTGTAACATTCCATGTGGTATGAGGCAATGTTATGTGCTACACTATCAACTCTTATGTAGTTTAGAGAGAGGGCTCGGTGATACGATTCTAAAACTCTTTGATCAGTCTCTTCAGGATGCAAGTAGTCCTCCAGGGGATAGCACAGCAACTCCCGAGGACTGTCCAGATAACGAAGGCATCCAACATACTCAAACCAAATCAACTGTCGCCATTTTACATTATGTCTCTGAGCCAGAGGCACTAAGACACATGATGCAAAAGTTGGATCACCGTAGCTGACTGACTGGAACTGCTGCAAAATCTCAGTGTAGAAATCTTCAAAATTGTGCAACCCAACAAGGTCTTTGTCAAAGTTAAATTCTGCATTACTTTTGAACAGGATCTGTGTGCATTTTTGTAGCAACGTGTTAATTTTCTGATCTAAAAATAAGGAATCGTCACACAAAAACACACACATAATTCGACAAAATCGGTCTGTTACATTGATATCGTTTAAAAGATCCTTGAAGCATCTTTCATTGAATAGTATCCATTCCAAGCTGCATGTTATTATGAATTTTTTTTCAGTCATATTCTCCGATGTGGAATTCTTTACATCTTCAATACTAATAGGGGCAGCTGCAAGCTCATGACGTCTACTGTACAAAGCAAGAATAGGCATGTAAATCCAGTCTCTTGGTAGTATTGGTTCCTTCCACCTCAGCAAATATACATGATCTTCGGGGTGTATACAATTTGAGTTTACAACTTGGCCGTAGCAGCGTCGTATTTCATGTAATGACATATTCGCGATATTCTCTAAACCCTTATTATCTGGCGAATCTTTATCAGAAAGGTTTAATAGGTGTAATAATCTTTCAACTGAAAACCAGTTCTTGTTGAACACAATGTTGGTAAACAAGAAACAGATTTCATACTTCTTGTCAACCCTTAACAAATAGCAGAGTTTGTTGGCGACGGCATAGAACAGGTCCTTATCTGGAGCATCAGTTTGTGTGGCTAGCTTCAAAACATTGAAAATGAAATTAATCTCAATCCTGGTAAACCAGTTGTCAGCAAGAGCTGGCACATTATTAGCCAGTTTCTGCAAATATGAAGTAACCTGTTGTAAGAAACCTTTTGCTACATCTTTGTCATTGATTTGAACCAACAATTTAAATAGTGATCCTAAGAAAGGCAATGGTGATGTCACATTTAATATTGGCAGTACTTTATGTGCAGAATCTATAACTGCCCCACCAAGACTCACTAAGTTCTTTGTGAAATGCAGGTCTTTATTTTCAAGCCCAGATAACAAGTTTGAACTGTGTTCAAGATTTTTGATGATCTCTTTGAACCCTTTTGATGATGACAGATGATTCAGTGAATCATTCAGGAATTTTATTGGTATGTTCTCAATAATGAGAGCAGTTGTACAGCAATCTAGTGAAGCACATAAAAGTCGTAAATGTGCACATGTGTAAGCATCAGCTTGTGATATCTGTTTGATCCACTTTTCTGTACCTTTTATCAATAGTGGATATATTTGGGTTTTGTAATTCTCAATTTGTGGGTGGTGAGTTAACATCACATTCAACAGTTGCAGAATTACTGCTGCATGTGTTGCTGATAAATTTGATGATATTGCAAAAATATCTGTTCCCTGAACATGTTTATACAATGTTGTTATCACAACAGGGAATAAAGTTATAACATCAAAAGTTCCACAGCGTAACAACTCAGAAAGCAAGCAATAAGCTTCAGTTTGTATTCTTAACCCGTAAGTGCCATCCACTCCTGAACTTATATATTCCGATATTGGTTTCAAAATTTCATATTTCTTTAATGAGGAAGGCCCTGGATCTTCAGATATCATACACAGAATCCTTAGAAGTTTCACAGCAGACAAGATTGGCTTTCCTTTGTAAACCATTTGTGGATCAAACATAAAATTGATTGAAGTGGCTGGCAAAAAGTTCTTTACAATAGACTTTATCAGATGTTCAGACTGAGCTATTTTTATTGCTGTTTCAACTGAATCCCTTGCCAAACGAGTCAGGATTTGCAATGAATACTGCACACAGTTAAAACTAGGTCTAACTGTTTCCAAAATGTAATACAACCTTTGTAGAATATCTGTCCTCAAAACAGCTGATATTAAATCTATTTCAGCAAGATGGAAATCTTTTAATTCTGACTCCTTAGAATCAAGCTCTTCAATTTCAGATTTGTCATTTTCTAACCATGGCTGTTTGGTGCATTCCTCAAAACCAACCAGAGCATCTAAACTGGCTTCATCTATCCTGTTATACAGCAGATTTCTCATAGCTTTTAATGCTGGCTCAAGAATGATAACTTTATTTTCATCCATGGCAATTCTGATGATGAAAAATATTTTACTTAATGGCAACTCCAAAACACCCTTGTAAGTGCCTGCATTGTGATACTCTAAAATCCCTGCTAATGTACTGAGGGCTATAACTCTTTGCTGGGTGATTGTAGACCGAGACAACTCAATCAGCTCATTAAGGGAGTACCCTGGTCTGTGTGGTTCCTCCCCATGATGAAACAGTGTTTTCGTTTTTTCTGTGTACTCTAAGGTATAGGGCAGTAAATATCCAGTGAAATCAAACCTTGCTTCATAAGGCTCATCAGGTTTAACCTTCTTGCAATCCTCTATCCCCATCATCCACTCCATTTTATCTTTTTCCAAGGATTCAAAATGAAGCCATTTATTGACTTGTGGATGTGTTAAAACATCATTATCCCAGAGGTTATCATATTTACAGTAGTCTTCTATCTTTGACATACCTTGTGCTTCTGATGGGATTTGAAAATTATCTCTAGGTACTGACATGTCCATTTCCTCAGTGAACACCACCCGTTTACTATCCTGAAGGCCAACCTGAGATGATTTTCCAAGTCGCTTTAACTTAATAAACTCTACTAATTTAGGATCCAAGGTTGTCAATAACTTTTGCTGTTCTTCCAAAATATCGTTTTCAGACATAGATTGCAATAATTTCATATTTTCGCTGTGGACATCACTTGCTTCTTTTGATGATACCATGTAGCTTTTTTCTGGAAAATTTGAGTTTGGTAACATAGTTTTTGCATTAGGGTCATCTATTTCCATTTCAGAGAATTCTTTTTCCCTCGTTTTTAAATTTCGTTTGTGTATACTTTTTCTACCAGGAACAATATTCGGATCTCTTTTGGTGACTTCTGGGAAGCCTCCCAATGGCATTGGCTTAATGTAAAAATCCATCTCAACATCAACATTTTTCTCCACAATATTTCCTAAAACTGAGGGCATCACAGTAGGAAAATATACTTTATCGTCTTCAACTGTTGGTTTGTTTTCTTTTGATGGTTCCTGTATGTTTTTCTCTAAGATTTCTCCGATTACAGAGCTTGTCGAGGCTTCAATACGAGGCCGCTTTTCCGAATAATTAGAAAGTCCTTTTGACTGGGCGTATTTAGAAGGTTTTCTGATACCTGGATCTGCATTTTGAGGCCTCTTTATTGCTGGTTCCGTTCGTTGTAACCTAGTAACGTCTGCTGCTGGTCGTTTGTTGGGATCATTACTTTTCTCTTGTAAATATTCATCCTGCATTCTAAGTAGTTCTTCCTCACCTTCACCAGGTTGCGGTCTACGGATCATAATGATGTACTGCAAGTAAAATTCGTTGTAATTAATTAATTGTTTTCATTCGTTTTTTTTTACGTCTGTTGTGTTTAGTTGACTTTTTTTTTTTTTTTTCTTTTTGGCATCGCATTATTCGTGCATTCTGCCAGTGTCAAGTATCATTTCTCGTTCTTCATAATGTGTTCGTTAAGGCGACGACGTTCGTATTATATTTTGGTTTTGGCTCCACCCACACCACATATAATGTATTTAGCCAGTGTCAAGTATTGTAATTCACGTATTATAAATTCAAGTTATTCTGGTAAGTCTGGGTAGTCCATTGAGCTATACTTCCTTGGTCTGAGGGGTAGTCAAAGTCAAGTCTTTTGTTAAAGTGGTGGCAACTTCATTTGAAGCTTACACAGATTAGAGAAAAAAACAAATGCTTATAATAAGGAATATTGGAAGCAACACGAAAAACCTTCGATCAGAATAACCACGTTTCACCTACTTAACCTGCGTTCGGATAGCCTACTGGTGGCAAAATGAACAGTTAAACAACGACAAAAATGGTCACATTCACCGTTCGTTTTGGGAATGTGTGAGCAAAAGTTGCATTTTTAACTGTTTTCTTTCACCGTTCGGATAGCTCAAAAACAGTTAAAAATGCCATCGTGAACTGCCAATGTTGACCCACCTGCGGAGGTGGGTTAAAAGTGATCGTTTTCTGACATTAGAGATTGACGTATAATTTTTGGCGCGGATATGTAAAAATTATTGATTTTTATTCTGAAAATTGTAGTTATCGTATTGATATAGAACGGAGAAGTGAAAAGGAAGACGTAAGTTTACGTGTGTAATGTAAAATTTCGCCAATTTTTTTTGACCTATTATGCATGGTTGACTACATTTCGAGTGCGTTGGATCATGGAGTGCAGGTTGACGTGGTATATTTTGACTTTCAAAAAGCATTTGACAAAATTGATAATGACATTTTACTTAAAAAGCTATTTGACATTGGTTTCACCCCACGCCTACTTAAATTTTTCTCTAACTATATGAAAGACCGCCGTTAATTTATAAGACATGGTACTTACGTATCTGAACCTTACCATACTCGATCTGGTGTAAGCCAGGGATCGGTCATGGGTCCCCTCTTGTTTTTAATCATGATAAATGACCTTCCTCGGGTGTCTTTTGTACGCTGATGACCTAAAGTTCATTGTTGCCAATCGGATGGTCTATCGTCGATAGATGTCACTACTAGTCATCAAAGTAGCTGACGTTACTTTTAATTTTGTATAATTAGCCTATAATAGTGTTATTTCGTAGTTTATTTGTATGTAAACTTAAAATACTGTTCATAATGCGTTGTCAGCCATATTTTGGGTTTCTTAATCAAAAATTTATAATTCACTAAACTAACTAATGTTTCTCAAAAAGAAGAAGAATCCTATATTAATTCGGAACGTAGCGCATACTTGTCGTTTGCAACAAGTTAGTTTTACGGTTTTACACAGTACAGTAACTTGTGGTCATTTTAATTCAAATATTTAAACTTGTGGCGCGATGGATAATGCGTACCTAATTAATAAGTAGGTATTAAGACTAATATAATAGATTTATTTAAAAATGTAAAAAAGAAGATGTGACGAGATGGCAACACTGCCTGACGTAGACGGCGGCCATTGAGTGTGGGCCAATTTTAAGTTTTTTAGTTGACTCAAATAAAGTGACAGATTTTTCAAGAGATGTAACAAGTTTTTATTTCCAACCACCACATTCATTTTCAGATCAAATCACCAGCAGACTGTCTCCGTTTACAAGGCGATATTGACTTGATCTACGCCTGGAGCTTATCTAACAGAATGTTCTTTAATAAAAGTAAATGCTGTGTATTGTCGTTTGATAGAAAACGAAATCCAATAAGTTTCAGTTACCATTTAAATAATGAAACCATTAACAGAGTCTTAAGTGTAAAAGACCGATAAACAGATAACGCGCATGTGTGTGGAACCCATACCATGTTACCTACTCGCTTATGCTTGAAAAAGTGCAAAAAGCTTTTCTAAGATCTTTTTACAAAAAAGAATTATGGCTACTACTCATTCCTTTATCCCACCAAGTTCTTGGCCAACTTAGCTACAACTCGCTTGAGGTGAGAAGGTTGCTTGACCAGCTCACCACGTGCTGCAAAATTTTTAGAGGCGCGATTGACTCCCCAGACTTGCACGATCGAGTATGTCGGTTTTACGTCCCTGACAAGTATGTGAGACACAGGCCCAGTTGGCGAAATGACCTGTTCGCCGTTCCCATCAGCCACACTGTGGCTCAGGCCCAGTCCCCCCTGTGTTTGCGTCACCTCAATGCACTCCTAGTAACCAACCCTGATATTGATTTTGCTTTTGACAAGTGGCAAAAAAGACTGTCCGCCTTGTTGGCTTATTGTGAAAATGCTTAGATGAACGTTACCTACCTTTGACATTTATTTTTAATTTTATGATAGTAATTTGACATGGTTAAATATTATTATAATTTATGTTATTTCCGTTCTAATTCTTGACATTGTTTTAATTCTTATAATTAATTGTAATAATTGTATGTTGATCTTTTATTGTGTAATATGTATAATTGGTAGGTATGCCGTTCATGTTACAATAAACATAATTTGATTTGATTTGATTTTTTGATTTGACATTTGAGATAACAAACCGCAATTGGTTATTTTGCGTTCATTTTGGGTAGTGAGTAAAAGTGGCATTATTGGCGAAATTCTCAAACCGAACGGTTTACAACAACGCTCATTTTGCAAATGCCAAAAACGATACTGATCCCAATCCGAACGCCCCTATAGAAGTCTTCGGTTTCACCACATATACCACTTGCCCACTCCATAGAGTAACTTTTTATACTGGAGGCCCACTCATGCTCGTGATTCAGCATTGCGTTGCGTAAAACGCCACCAATTTTAAACATTAACACTGGAAAATACAATACAATCAAAGACTTTAGTATCCTATTTAAATAGAGCGAATTCTGTGAATACAATACAATACAAAATTCTTTATTGTACACCAGACATGAAAACAGATACATATAAGTACATAAAGTTACATACTTAGAGCTATAGTACAATGGGCGGACTTATCGCTAAAAGCAATCTCTTCCAGTCAACCTTTGAAATGCACAAGTTTTGAAAAATAAACGTGAACTTTTCCGCGTTAATTGTTTTTTTCTCTAACCTGTGGTTCCCACCAAACCTGACGTTGACGATTGATTGATAGTAGCAGATTTTACGACAGACAGAGTCCAAAGCCTACAATTCATCCCCACAGATTAAAGAAAAAAAAAACAATTTCATCCTGTTTCATCCCATTGATTTGACATAATATGTCGTGACTGACGTATTTGATATTGTCATGCTGTTGTCAGTGTCAGTACGTCCATCAGTCTCAGTATGACCATTTGTGGCAGATTTCTGCTATTATGGCAGATTTGACCCTCAAATTTGTACTGTGGCAGATAGTGTAAACATTTTGAAAAATGTGGTAGATTTGGGAGTTTTTGATATTTTGAGGTAAAATCAGACATCATTGCAAAATCTAAATTCGTTGACCCAATAATAGGATGGTACCGTTACTACTAACCTGACAACACCTTTCTTAAGTCAGTTGAGTACAGTCTATGCATCCAACATCCATAATATATATTCAATATTATAGTACAACCAGTGCTGTAAATAGCTTTTTCTGCGCCCTGTGCGAGCTTCTATAACTGCACCCTTGCTTTTTTCAGATATTATAGGTACCCTAGGCAGGGCCGTAAAATACTCTATGAAATCTTTCGCAGCGCTTGTGCGGTAACATTTTTTAACATCTACTAATTTTATCAGCTCTCCATACATCTAAGTACCTAAGTGTATAATATATTAAATACACTTAGGTACTTAGATGTATGTATATACTAGTGTATATATTAAAAGGGCAAGCGAAGCGAGCGTGAACAATTTTATATTTGCCATATTGTATTTCAAAAAACACGTATGGTATTGGTAATTTAAACATGGATTCCATGGCAGACAGTACAAACACACTTGCTATAAAACAAAATACAGTAAAAACAGTGGGATGTCGTCTGTACTAATAATTTCATTATTCATAATTTCATTTCACATACCTCATTTTTAATAATGATGAAATTTATAATGGTGGTTATTTATAAATAACTTTGTTCATAATAGTTACTTTTTATATTGATCTTTTCTTATACAATTTATTCAAATAATGTTTAAATTTATAAAATTTTATGTTATAATGTTAATGTTAAGAATTTTTTTATCATACTTTTTTTATTATAAATTTCATTACTTATAATTTCATAATAATCAGCATTCATAATTGTATTGTTCATAATGACTTTTTCATATTTTTTAGTTAACATAATAATAATTTTGATGTAGTTAAATCATTACATACATATGCATGTATAATTGTATACCCTAAAGATACTAAGATACTAGTCTAAGGCAAAGCCATAAATAGGTGCGACGACGAGCAAAGCAAGGAGGAGCGTTAGGTTAACTGTGACCACACAACGCACGAGCCGAGCGAGCGAAGCGAAGCGTAGCAAGCGTGCCGCGGCAGCAGCTGGCGAAGTGCCAGAAGTCACTTATGCTTATATAAAAAATTACAGAAACCATCTATATTAAGTTTCAGATAACCTCTATTTGATTTAAATATTTTACACGTGTTTTTATTAGAAATTACAAGTTATTTATTAAAATAATGCACAAAGTTCACCAACAACACCAAAGTCAACATAACATGAGAAAATATGAAAATATAAGTTATTTTACAATTACCCACTTTACCCACCCAATTATCCACACGTTAATTTTGTTTGTTTTGACTGGAAGAATTGCCTGCATAGATTGAAGAGCAAGTTGGCTTGCCGTACTACGTTTTTATAACTGATTAGGATATATATAACAATCAACAGTTCCAGTCACATTAATTTACAGTATTATTGATATTTTGTTTTATGATTTAAGTTAGTTATGGTAAAAGAACATTATAAATTTGTACTGTTATGTTATATACGCCTTATGTGTTTCATTCTAATAAATTTGGATAATTATTAATTTTGATTCATAATAAAGAAAATTAGATGCAGTGAAAGTATGTTAAATCACATTATGTGAAATGATGATTATAAGTAACATTTTTATTTGTAACAAAATTATGATAAACGATTTTATGAGTTTCGACAGTGAACCAAAAACAGTATATACGCGAGCGAAGCGAGCATGATTTTTTTTATATTTGCCGTATTGTATTTCAGAAAACGCGTATAACAATTCAAACATGAATTACATGTCAGTCAGTACAAATGAGCTTGCTATAAAATAGAACACAATAAAAGCGCGAGCGAAGCGAGCGCGAAAATTTTTATATTTGTCGGATGAAGAAAACGACGCGTAAACGTCAAAAACCGCGTATGGCTTCAGTACAATCACGATTCGTGTTTTCAATGTACATAAGCCTTAGTATTAGTCCTGAACTTTACCATATTATATTCATTTCAAAGTCATTATTGCAATATTGTTGACAGGACACGGCCTCATGCTAAGCCTTTTTCAGCATTTTGACGTTGTATAGACTCGATTTAATTTTTGGGCCACTACGGTCGGTCGGAGACTAAGCGGTAGCCGGGCGGCCGCTTGACTCCGATAAACACTAAACACGCTCGTGCGCTGGTAAAAATTTGAGGGCGATGTTTTGTCTAATTTTTTTATGATACTGGCATGTAGGTAGGTACGTTATGTGTTGGAATCGAGCACTAGGGGTGCAGCGGGAACTTATCAGGAGCAAACCGAAAAAATAATAGTCCTGCTTTATAAAACGAGGCCCTGGGCCTCGTTTTATAAAGCTACTAGTACAAGCTAACAATTGTAGCAGCTACAAGAACAAGTAACTACCAGTTACTAGTTACGGCGTTTTATAAACAACAATTATCGATTACAAGTGTAAATTACAAGTATAATGCACATCACTATGAACGTCGCTGAGGTCTCACGGCGGGGACCACAGACTAAGTGTTCAATCTATGAACATAAATTTATTGATTTCATCAAAACTGCACTATCAGCTTCGCCGCCGCTGCAAACACCGCGACCTAGATCACCTAAGTTTAAAGATCAGTGCTGTGTCGGCCCTTTACACGCACAGCACACACCTAGCTTTTATAAATGTATACTATAGGACAAATTAGTATTTAAGATGTATATTCTTTGTAAATAAATGTAATTGACTACCAGCCGCCGAGTTTTACTCATCTCCCAACAAGACGTTCCCAGCAAATCGCTGGACGGCCAGACCAAGAAGTTCCCCGCAAACCGCTGGACGAGCAGACCACGAAGTTCCCAGCAAACCGCTGGACGAGCAGACCACGAAGTTCCCAGCAAACCGCTGGACGAGCAGACCAAGAAGTTCCCAGCACCCGCTGGATGAGCAGCCTAGAAGTTCCCAGCAAACCGCTGGACGAGCAGCCTTAGAAGTCCCCAGCACCCGCTGGATGAGCAGCTGTATCTTGCCTTTCAGCATCCTCTCACTGCGGCCAAGACACCTTTAGCCGTCAGTTTCTGATCGGTCTTGTGAGCCTGCTTGACCGGCAGTGAGATAACCATCCCTGTGTACATTGCACGACGTACACATACCCGTTTCCTACCCCACTTCCGTCGGTTGCCTTAGGTCTCCTGGTAACCGGCATCCCTCGCATATCTATATATTTACCACATTATCTATTTATATTTGTTAGGGCTAGGGAACACACACGTGCTAGGGCGTTAGGGTGTTAGGTGGTTAGGGTGTTAGGATTAGCTAACTTAGGTTTCATCCCTTGCTATCACAGTACAGACGCGAGTAATACCACACTCCTAGCTCGCGCCTGTACACTAAGTAGAGGATAAAGTGTAGATTATGATATTACAAGTTGCACATCACTATGAATTAACGTCACGGTCAATAGCTTTTTTTAGTTTGGCTCCCATTCATTAGTGAATTTAGCCAGTGTGAATTTTACATTAAATCCCTACATAATATAGAAAACAAAAACATTATCTATTTGTTTGTTGTGGCTTTCATGCCAAATTGGATGACCTTTTTTAGATGAACTTATATTACCGGGATAGATGCGTTTTTTTTTCGGAAGTTCATGAAATCCCGCGAAAAATTATGCAAGTTTAGGGTGAAATCGCGGGGCATCTCTATTTTTAAGTAAAGCTATTTAAGTAAATAAAGTTGGGTCTAAGTCGGTGTGGCGGCATACGCTACACCGCAAGAGCCACACACTCGTCACTGTCAATGTCGCCTTGATATTGTCATATGCGACATTGACAGTGGCGGCATCCTAATTGAAGCCTACAGGCTCTCAGCTCTGCCTTAGCGATCTGTACTGTGGTTTCGGATCTTAATTAACGTGAAAACAAGTGTAGTTCATTCAGAGTGTCTATATAAACCTAAGGCAGGGCTGACCAGCCCTCTTTTAACAGCGAGCCGGCACAGTAGTAGTAGTCATTGTAATATCTCCGGTCAGGGGTTGACCGACACTTGGTCGGGCGTCCGGGCTAGGTCAATTTTGTAGGCGTGCAAGCTTTGTAAATGTGAGTACCAAGAATTATATTTTATACATCAATTTGTGTGTATCTTATTTGTGCTCCTGGCTAGGCACGTCTCATTTAGGACCCTCCGTCCTAAAGTCACTATTCTCATAATAGGTTTTGTAATATACAGCTACGCTCATTTTTTATGGGCTTCGCTCAAGCTGAATTTCTAATTATTTAAACATAATCAGTTCATATTTACTTAATTTAACTAATTGAACATTAATTAATACGTGACGCGACCAATACAATACACTTTCAATAAATTTATCTAAACTTGTACTTCATTTTACCTAGCTCTTTAGTCAGGTAAAAAACTTTACAAGTTGTAGTTCCGTACACTTGTAATGACCAAAACAATTGTTCGATTTTACATTTTAAAAATGAAAACACACTATGGATTGTCTATGGTCTAAGAACAAGTGCTTGTAATTCATAGAGTAAAGCAATATATCGGGGGATGTAGCTTGTAACTTGTTGTCTTGTAGCTTTATAAAACGCATTATTTCACTTTTTTTTGGCTGTGTTGCCTGTTTTTCGCTACAAGTACAAGACTTGTAGCTTTATAAAACGAGGCCCCGGTCTGGCCATTCTTGCACCCCCCAGAATCTACGCCCTGTGCCTGGGCACCGGTGGCACCGCCCTATTTACGGCACTGAGTACAACATGGGGGTCTAGCAAAGATATCACGATATATATATATATGATCGCTTTTTCGCAGGTAATGTCATTCCCGTACATTTTGAGTTATGATTTGGTGTTAATGTTAACAGAAAGGGATCTTTGCTAGACCCCCTGTGCATAAGACGTCCAAATGGTATAGTATCTACTTACCTTAATCCTTTCTTATTCTGGGATTCATTGAAGTCTATGATTAAAACTTAGGGCCCATTTTATTAACTAGCAAATTACAGGCTGGTTTTGCTTTCATGCGAAGTAAAGACATGATTAGAAGAAAATATGAACGTATGTTTATAATGGAAAAACGAGGAATGTGAATCTAACGTTGATAAATAAATAACATTTTATATTCATTTAGTTATTACTATTGAAGTATTTAATAATTCCTTGATTTTTATAGACACTAACTAATACAAAATATATTTAATTAGTACCTACTCATGACTTAGGGCATAGTTCTGGCAGATTTCTAGCCTATTTGTCAGAATATGCGATGTACAGATGGTCACACTGTTGTCACTGTTCAGCAACAAAATCACGTGAAACGTGAAACGAAAATTAATTTCATTACAATCCAATACGATGCCTAAAATAAAAAAGAATCTGGATAAACTGAAGCACCCCAACAGCAGAAAAACATTGACCCTTGCAAAGAAATTAAACAGAAGCGAAAAGAAAAACCAGAGTAAGCTTGGCACTCACATAAAACAAAACCTTTTGGGAGAAAAGATTTTGTGGTTTAAAGAGCGAATTTCGAAAGATTGCGCGATATTAGGTAAAGAACAAATATTAGAGTTGATAGAAACATATCTAGCTAGGTTCAATGAAGAGCTGGAGCAAATAGCTCTGAAGAATTCCATTGGGCACAGAAAAAATCGCCAACATGCGAGCAGAGAAGATATAATAAACATTACGAAAAAGAACGAGCTAGAAGAATTTGAAACATGTGGCGTAGAGCTTCCAGATTTCTTAGACCATCAACAAATGCAAATATTGAGCAAATGGAATGGAGAGCTAAGGTTTTTGCAGCATTTCAAGTTAAGGCGTTTCACTAGGAAGCAATTATTATAATTATTGCACAAATATCTGTATTTCATTTACCCTACTGTACGTTTTATAACGACAATATGAATAAATTGATTGCCTGAAGCAAATCCTTGTCAGCCATGATCAAAGCCTAGCATTTTGTAAAATAAAAATCATTAGATGGACTAACTTCGTTTATTAAGTATTTACAAGTTCTTTCCACAGAATCGGGTCAGCACACAGAGGAATATTTAGCTCAGAAAACATGAAAACACGAAACATGCTAAGCTTAAAATATAACTGATATGTAACAATAAATCAGTCACATCAGCATTTCACATACAAAATTTATTAAACTAACAATAAAATTAATTTTTAATTTAGGAGTACTTATATAAAGTGTGCACAGATGAGAATATAAATTAATAAGCAAGTTATATTATTTGGCTATATAGAATAAAAATCCATCAATTCACTATTATTAAATAATTTCTATAGGAAATAGTTGTATAATATAGTAATCAGATGTATAAATTATAACTAAACGAGTTAAAGTCCTATTTTACTACAATAAAGTGCATTAGGTACTCAATAAATAACACAACTCAAGTACAACTACAACCTAATTAAAATAAAGATATTTCAGTTCTAAGTATTCTACAGATTCAATCAAACCAAGTACCATTTGGAAGAAAGCACAAAACATAAAGATAGGTATTTATCCAAGTGATAAAAAATTGAGAACTTATAGAATAGCAGACTAGTGTGGCTAAAAAGGTTTACCATGTGTGCTATCAAATTCTCCAAAATAATGAACAATTTTTTCAAAGAACTTAGTCCTGCATAATACAAAAATGTTGAGTTTACGATTTACCATTGATGCATTACCGTTTTATTATTTCACTCTGCATAATAAACCATCCTTGAAGATAAGAATTGATTAGGTAGGTACAGAAAAAATATGATTTCATGAAGAACAGGTTGTGGTGAAAAATTAACACCAAAAATCATAGGTGTATAAATTAAACATGTATTTTTTATATAATAATAATTACACTGTCTGTACCAATTTTACTCAGTTTCTATCGAATATATTACAAAAGAAAGTGTATTCCCAACAATCATTCAGATGTTTTGACAACTTCATAATGCATAAGTCTTAAAAAAAATTAACATACATACACCTACTACTCTTTTAGTTCTGACATGATTAGTTGGTCTACTATAGTTTTATGAAATAGGGCACTGAATTTGACAAATCAAGGATTTGTCCAAAAACTATTTAGACTAATGTTGTGGCTACCAAAAAATAGGTGGTACATTTTGCATTGATTTTATGCTTAAAAATCTATATAGATGCAAAGTCAATAGTTTCTGTGGTGTAATGGTTGAGGATGTGGTTCATGTCCATAAGAGTATGGGTTTATTCACCAAAAAGTGCAATTATTTGTTGTGTCTTCTGGGTGTTGTGCATCCACAGATAACCACTATATGGACTATAGTTATCTGTGTGTGCATCCTAGTTAGGGTCCAGGATCTATGTATGTAATCATAGGTCCTTATTATTACCTAGCCTTTATTGATGTGGTATTTAATTATTAGTAAAATTGCTTAAATTAGCATAGGTATTTGCAATGAATTGTTTGAGTTTTGAGTATCATTTTAACAAAGATTTACAATAATTAGTTATACTTTTCGTTGATTTAATAATACACCTTTCTATGAGATCAATATTAAAGAAAACATTCAATATATACAACTGATTAAAATATTATCAAGGTACCAATAATAATAAAAATTGAAATTTAAAGTTATTATATTATTTTAATCAAAGTATTATAGGTACTGATGCTTTTCTGTGAACAATATTGAACATACTTTCTCTTGTCTAACCCTAGCAACTAGGCACTTTCATAGTCTATTAATATATTAACATTATCAAATCTCATGGAACCAAACTGGCATAGTATTATTTTCCACAAGAGGGCCATCATGTGACAGTTCTTTACAGTTACAGTATTTTTTTAATAGATGGTAATAAATTACCACAGACATCTACTGTATAGTATTAGACATCTGTATAAATTACTCATGTTTATTTTGTTTTACAAACATTCCTTTACTAAAATAAAAAAATACCATCCCTATTATTTAAAAAAAAAAAACCAAAACAATATTCTATTATACTGTTATGCATTGTTTTTCATAACATTTCTTCAATCAATTCTAACAATAAAAACTTGTGTTCTTTCAGAAATTAATCAGATGATATAATCATACCATTCATAATAGATCAGTATCTTGAAGAGATCATAGTCTTGACTCACTATTAAAAATTAATGAGTAAATATTATTTTCATAAAGTAGGTTAAAAGTTAATGCCATAATTGAAAAAATATGTAAAATCGGTAAATATATCAAGGAATTATAAGCTTTTAAAATTTCTGGTGGTGTTTCCCTGCGAGATAAGCTCCGGAACGAGGAGATCCACAGGAGAACTAAAGTGACTGATATAGCTCTTAGAGTTAAAGTTGAAGTGGCAATGGGCAGGCCACATCGCTTGTAGAACTGACAACCGATGGGGAAGAAAGGTTCTCGAGTGGCGACCACGAACCGGAAGACAGCGTAGGCCGGCCCCCCACTCGGTGGACTGACGACCTGGTGAAAGCCGCGGGGAGCCGATGGATGCAGGAGGCGAGCAGCCGCTCAAGGTGGCGTGCTCTGGGGGAGGCCTATGTTCAGCAGTGGACGTCTTCAGGCTGTTAATGAAACTTTCTGGAGGGGGCATCACCTGTCTTTTTCTCGCAAAACAGGAGATTCCCCACAGTTACTATGAAAACGCATGTTGTGAAGTTACAATATGCCAGACTGTAAAGATACCACAGCTTAGTAATGAGGTACTATGAAGGAGCAAGAGTGATGTCACTCCATGTTTGAGCTGTCTCTTCCTATTCCTGTATTTTAAAATGCTTGTAACTTTGTAATTTTTTGAGATATTTAATTTTTGTTTTCACAACTTTATTTTTTGAGGAATATTATTAATTTAAACAATAAAAAAAAGCAGGATACAAGCCTATCCACACTTAACAAGTTAATTTTTAAAATACTTAGCTTTTGTTTAGTATTAATAGTCAACACTGACCTATAGACAATCCAAATGTCTGAGGAGTACTGTAGGAGGCAGTGTAGCTAGTTGCATTTACCAGTTGTTAGGATGATTGTAGTAGTTACTTTGGGGCTATTTCTGTATAAAAAATATTTAAAGCCATTTGGTTCCAAGAGGCAAATTCAATTTAAAATATAGAAAGAGTACCTAACATATTTTTGTATTTTTCAAATATTTTTAGTAGTAAGAAGTAACATTTATTAAAACAGTAACTAGGTACATAAATACATACGTTATTTACAGATTTTTTTCTTTAGGAATAGTAAATAGTTGGATTGGACAGATTCTTTATTTGAAATACACGTTTTTTCAATAGCATAGAGGTACAGCAGGAATGACCATGCCCGTGTGCGACTCAATACTCATTATCATGAAACCACAACCTGAAAATAAATAATTTCGTCATGCTTGTAGCTAAATATATAATGTTTATTGTTCTAATGATTGGTTTTGTAGTTAAGGAGATGTTAATATGTCTATTCATAGCAACAATAATACATATTGTGTCACACACTGCATGACAGCCGATATCTTTAAAAAATATTTTTTTTTTTTATAATTAAGAGCTATAAACATTTACCTCAATAATATTGCTGTTCGATAAGCCAAACATTACATTATTATCCAAGCAAAATAGTTTCATTAAATTCAATTTAAAACTTTAGACTTAGTATTTTTTTCTTTGTAAATAGAGAGCATTTTCCACACATTCATCATCTCCAGACATCTATTGTGTCACTCAGAAGGAAAGATGGCCATATAATATTGACTATGCATCACAGGCATTACTATAATGAATGACTAATACATTCGAGACTAAAATGATTCACCATCCCTAAGAAGGTTCTTATAATAGAGATGATGGCATGACTATTACAATTTAACATACCATCAATTATATGTAAAATACCACAATGCATATCATTAATTTCACATTAAAATAAGCAAATATTTCAAGCATCTAAATGGCCATCTTTCATTAATACACATTCAATTCATTTTACAACTCGCTTAACATTACAAGTTTAACATAAAATAAATCAAGTGAATAATGGGAGATGGTAAAAGTCATATCCCCTCTGTCCTCTGGCTGCAAGCCAGATGTAAACTACATGGTAGGCACCGGGTACGAAGCAGATCATACCAGCAACAAAGAAGACTGCACCTTGAAGTCCATTCTCGGGCTCAGCAACAGCAAATGCACCCATGCCGATAAGTCCCACACCAACCACTAAAAGTACCACAGCAGCACATACTGTTTTCCAGTTTTCTTTGACTTTAGGATGGTTCCAGCAATACATTGATTGTGTGGCTTCTACATATTCATGTATGAGTGAGTCTGAATCCCGTGATGTTGTATCTTCGGTGCATTTGTATGTTTTGCTGTAATAGATGATTTGACGATGATTGAGTATTGTTTTTTGGAATCTGAATTAATATAATAAGTATCATCAGTAATGTTCTGCAAAGTTCATCTAGGTAGGTACCACCGCTTTGCCAGTTAATCTGGTGCCAAGTGTGTGTTCTAGTTTGAAGGTTATTGTAACTAGTGAAATTACTAGGCAAATGAGACTTTATGATCTAATCTTGCAGTCTAGAAATCTTATTACCAGACTGAGTGATGTCTCAGGATGAGGTGTGCAGTGCAGTCTCACACAAAACTTTAATTTAGAGTTCCGAGTGGTACTGCCATATGTTATGGTGGGCTGTGATGCTTAGCACGAGGCAAACAACTAGCTCATCACATCAGTAATTTACATTTAAAAAAATACTATTTCAATAATAATAATGATCAACACACACACACAAGAGGCACAGTGCTTTTGTCTATAACTTATTAACAGAAAATTTAATGGTGATTAAACACTGAAAGCTATTGTTACAGTATTTCACGTTGTCACAAGTGAAAGTAGACAATCCTAGCACTTTCTGCTTTCTGGAACCATTTTGTTAATAATAATTTTATTATAGAAGTAATTAGTATGCAATAAATCACGCAACAAGGCAGGAAATAGCGAATGATTTCATGAATACAAATATATATATTATTTATGCTAAGGTAGATACCATTAATATTGACACTTGATAACCAGATTGTAAAGTATCAGGCAGTAGGTTACTGTACCACATTAATTAACAATAATTAGTGGCCAATTAGATAGAAAACATGATTCTTATGAGTATCTTGTGCGGACAGGTTCAACCGCCTTTGCCCCACTAAGAAAATGTGACTCAGAAAAGGTCAAGAACACTGGACTCTGAGGTTTTAAGACAAAGAAAGCGTTTTCAAACAAACTTGCAAATCTAATAAATGAGAGACACAGCTGAGTGATAAAAGCAAAAGTAAAATTTACCTGGGTAAATAGTCGCCCCCATTCTTGAATTTATTCTGTAAAGGCGATCTATTACCCGTTGCGCCGTACACTTTTATAGCCTCATCGGTTTCTTCCTCGAATGCGTCGTCGATTGAAAAACGTTTTTCATTGTTACCGAACGACCGAGTCATATTTAAAATGTGTTATTTGTCTGGAGATGAGAAATAAACATAACAATTTTCGTACGGAGACAAAAATCAAATACAATACAGCTGTCAAGTTGCCATATCAACATGCGCCATATTGATCAAAGAGTATATTAAGATAAAGATAAAGAAAAATGTCATAATGACATAGGTACGTGCGCTTCCATAAAAGTGAAATTCGCTCTATTGGAGCGCCCCGTTTGAAGCGTTAGCGTATAGAAGTCTGTGATATTCACTTCGTCTCTCAGACCAAGGAAGTATAGCTCAATGCTTCGTCTGAATATTGCTTTGTTTGTTGCACAGAACCACAGAGTAACCAGAGGGAACATCAGTGTATTATTTTCGTACCTATTTTTGAAAAATAGTCATGAGACGCTTTTTTATCGATATCGATACTTCACTGAACAGAGTTTTAATTTTTAATAAAAACCTGACACCTAAAATAAACAGAGCTAATTTTCTCTAATTTGTGGGGGGATGATGGAAAGCTCAATTATCTTCGCTGTCCAGAGGAAAATACTAGGTACCCCAGTAGGCTTAGCACGGCCGGTAGACAAACTGTCTTTCCCCTGTTTTACTCCAAGCAAGTATGAAGAAAGTGACGTAAAACGGTGAAAGACAATTTTGTCTACTGTCCATGCTAACCCAGCTGAAAACTAGAACCGACTTCTTTTGCGTCATGACTGTATGGCGCAGCTAGTTCAAGAAATTAATAATAGAGCCTAATAATTTGGTTGGTACATCATTTCCATCATCATTTTATGGTTGACTAATAGCGGTTGAACGTTACTAAATGGTTAATATTCCATATATTATGCACATAAAGAAAAATAATACCTATATAGTATTATTATGCGCACTAAAGCTTTTAACTGGGATCTTTTTTCCCTGAGTGACTTTAAGTCGGGAGTGATTAGGTATCTTCTATAGGTAAGCATGTTTATCGTAAGCCACATCGTCACTTATCGCCAGGTAAGATAGTGGTCAACCACGAAATTATTCCGTCCTAACCTAAGCTAATTAATTTATTGCCGTAACGTTATTCCAGAATGAAAAGTAAGATTAATGAGAAATAAAGAGAATGTATTTTTACTAAAGTTCTATTTCAAAATAGCTACGGGTCTACGGGGAAGGAAGAAAAAAACCACAGGCTAGAGAAAAAAACAATAGGTTTTCCGCACATTTTCTGGCAGTCAAATTTAAAAAAAAAGTTAGTTCTTGTAAATTTGTTAGATGGCGTAGACGAGACATGGCGTCAATAAGTATCACTACCATGTCTCTGATCTGTCGATTTATGCCACAGATTACAGAAAAAAAACATTGTGATTTATGCGTCGACCACTTTTTATGTCTACGGTAGACCATAAACAGCTACTCTCTGCATCTATGTCCACGCTTTGAAGTAAAAGCAGTGAATGCTGTGACGGTTAGTGACAGTGTGACCATCTGTAAATTGCAGATTTTGCCCTGAATAAGCTAAAAATCTTCCCATACTTTGAAATCTCCCAGAAATATGCCTCATCATTTAGAATAGTAATATTATAAGGGAAACAATAGAAATATTTTTCGTTGGTATTTAGTTATATTTATTTTAAAATATCAACGAATTATTAAATAAGAAGCCAAAATTCATGTAGAAATGATGAAAAAACAGGAAAATTATCATTAATGAATCAACGTTAGATTCATATTTCTCTCTTTTTCATCAATACATTAAATTCTGATTTCCCGGTGGTTCTTTCCTCACAGAGGCTGTGAGACCGACCGCTCTGCGAACTAGCACGGAAAAATCTTTTAGCTACGTGTTCTAGCGTTGCTGATCGGGCTTGGCTTCTCGCAGTCTCTGTGTGGGAGTCAGGACTTTGGTTACAGGCCATGCCTTCTTT
The DNA here is from genome assembly GCA_910589525.2 of Ennomos quercinarius. Lineage (NCBI taxonomy): Eukaryota > Metazoa > Arthropoda > Insecta > Lepidoptera > Geometridae > Ennomos > Ennomos quercinarius. The sequence goes on from OU342509.1 coordinate 1,107,239, forward strand.
CAACACTGGTAACCTTTTAGATCCGACTACTTTTCGTTTAGCTATCAGCTTACGTTTGGGCGCAAGATGCTGTGTGGCCCATCGCTGCCAGTGCGGTACCGCAGTTGACCAGCTCGGTCATCACGGTCTCTAGTATTCAAAAAGCGCTGGTCAAATTTCGCGCCACGCTAGTCTTAATGACATCATTCGCCGGGCTTTTACCACCGCCAATGTTGCAGACATTCTCGAACCGAATGGTCTCATGCGTGACGATGGTAAAAAACCCGACGGAATGACTCTGGTTCCCTGGAAGATGGGGTGGCCTTTAGTGTGGGACGCTACTTGCGTCGATACTATGGCGCCGTCACACCTTCCCGAGACACACGTTAGGGCCGGCGCCGTGGCTAATTCTGCTGAGCAGCTAAAACGGCGCAAATATAGTAATCTCGGTAGCGGTTACATATTTGAGCCTTTTGGTGTTGAGACCCTGGGTCCGTGGGGACCGGGAGCTCATCGCGTTTTCCAAAGTCTATCAGAGCGCCTGGTCGATGCGACGCGTGACCAAAATGCTGGCACTTATTTGGCCCAACGCATCAGCATTGCAATTCAACGTGGCAATGCGGCCAGCATGTTGGTACCTACCGGTAGTGGGCTGGAGCACTTGGACTGTCTATAGGCCATCGCGGCTATTATACAGTCCATAAGTGTTCTTTGTAGTAGGTAGTGTAGCTAGTTTAGTTTAGCTTAGTTTAGTTTAGTTTAGTTTTTATTATTGTAGTAGTTAGCTTGAGCAATAAAGACAATTTGCCCGTTAAAAAAACATGAATTTTACATTCATATTTTTTCTTATCATGCGTGAGGGTGAAACCTGCTTGCAATTTTCTAGAATTTTCAAGAAGAATGAAGGGTTTCATAATAATAAAAGCTTCAAAATTTGCCACAATTTTTTAATCGATTACACTTTGTGCAACAGTGTAAATGTGAGGAAAATTTGCCAAAATAGCAGAAATCTGCCACAAATGGTCACACTGGTGAGTAAAGTGAAAGTGACACTGCGCTATGAAGCTATGATAGAGGGCAAAGCCACCTTGTGAAAACAAAATTTGCCATGTACGCCATGTCTCGTCAGCGCCATCTATCTTTGGCTGTAGAACTACGTTCCGTCCAGCTGACAGAAATCCCCTATTATTAAATGTCAAAAATGTAAACAAACTAACGTCAATGTCAAAACCACATGTTCGTGTTTTGTTGATTTGGTTTTGGTACTGTATTTTAAATATTTTATTTTCTTATATTAACAATGGTTATCAAAGATTGGGCTAAAGTTAGCCCTTCTTTATCAAAGCCTATATTAAGCTGTATCAGTAAACAGGGATTCAAAGTTATGACTCCCATCCAAGCCGCCGTAATTCCGTTGATTCTATCGTGCAAGGATGTGGTCGCCGAGGCAGTTACGGGGTCGGGAAAAACACTTGCTTTTGTGGTTCCTATGCTGGAAATGCTGATGAAGAAACAAAAGGATGCTCCCCTGAGGAAGGATTTTGTGTATGCTATTGTCATATCCCCCACAAGAGAACTGGCTACTCAGATTTGTAAGGTAACCTCATTCTTTAAAACAAAGTGTGAACTACAAAACTATCTTTACACTTTAGGCTTTTAAAACCGATATCTTGGTAAAACAAAACTCATATTATATGCCTATCCAAACATGATGATTTTATTTAATGGCATAGTAATTTTAATTTGTGTGTTAGTCTTACAAAATAACTTACTTTTTCTCCATAGGTTATAGAAGTGTTTCTAAACGAACCCGAGCTCAGTGAGATTACGCTGGCTCTGCTTGTGGGTGGCAGAGCTGTGGAGCTTGATGTGCCCACATTGCAGAAAGGAGCTCACATAGTGGTGTGTACTCCAGGACGGTTCGGCGACTTGCTAGCTGAGAGAAAACAGCTGAACCTAGCCGGGAAGTGTAAGGAACTGGTGAGATTGGGGCTTAGTATATCTATGAAAGTATTGAGTCTAGAATTTCATCTTATTTCTTTGGATTTTTGCTTATTCACTGAGTTATGATTATTATTTTTGAAATATGTACTATAAAGCAATTTTCATCATGTGTTTTGGCTCAGGTTTTTGTTTTTTATGTTAAATAACAGCTATTGTAGGCCACAAATCATAACAAATAAAGTAATACACAAACTTAGTAAGCAATGCAGTCCACAAGTCACAACACTATTTACAGATTGACATACAGATTCAATACATAGAAGAATTCAGATGCAAATAGGAATGACCCAGTTCAATAACAATACTAATTTTTGTTTCCAGGAAATATTAGTCCTTGATGAAGCAGACCGTCTCCTGGATCTTGGTTTCACAGCAACCCTCACAACGATCCTCCAGTACCTGCCACGGCAACGTCGTACTGGTCTCTTCTCTGCAACTCAAACTAAAGAACTGCAAGACTTAGTCCGTGCTGGGTTGAGGAACCCTGTTGTAGTCAGTGTTAAAGAGAAATCTACTATCAGCACTCCAGTTTTATTACAAAATTTCTTTATAATTGTGGAGCCTCAAGATAAGTTTCTGGTGTTGCTGAACTTTATACGAAACAGGAAGATGGTGAAAGGACTATTCTTCTTGCCGACTTGCGCCTGTGTGGATTACTGGGCCGATGTGTTGCCAGTGTTCCTCCCGGGTATCAAGGTGTATGCGATACATGGCAAGATGAAACAGAAGCGCATTAAGGTTTTGGACAAGTTCAGAGAGGCAGAGAATACTATTTTGTTGAGCACGGACCTGTTGGCTAGGTGAGTGTTGAGTATTTCTAGTTTTATTGTTAACTATTAAAACCTCAGCAGCCAGTATTTTATTGGCGATGTTCTGGAAATAAATTTTTTCCTTATTTCTTCAGGGACATCAACCTTAATATAAGTTTCGGATGTTGCATAAAAATCAATAGCTGTAAGAGCTACAATAGGCAAGAAAGGTTCTCGAGTGGCAACCCCAAACCGGAGTAGGCTGGCACTACTATGTGAACCGACAATCTGGTCAAAACTGTGTGGAGCCGATAAATGCAGGATGCAAGCAGCTGGTCAGCGTGGCGCGCTGTGGTGGAGGCTTATTTCAGAAGTGGACATGTTCCGGTGGATGATGATGAAGTGTTTATTTCCGCATCACAGAGGTCTAGACATCCCCGAAGTAGAGTGGGTGATCCAATGGGAGCCCCCGGCCAGCCCCGCAGCCCTAGTTCACCGCGTAGGGCGCGCGGCCCGCGCCGGAGCGCCTGGTCGCTCGCTGCTGCCGCTGCTGCCCACGGAGGACTCGTACATACCCTTCATCAGGACCAACCAGCTCGTGGAGCTCAATGACTGGAGGGGCTCTGGGGATCAGATCAAGGTTACTGACAAGTTGAGGGATAAGGTTAGTAAAGGTCAGGTGAGATGTGGGCAAACGCAGACACATTACAAAAAAAAAAACTAAGAAGACATAAGGCTCCTCAACCCTCCAGGTTCCATCTCGCTCGCCCATTGGGACAATTTTGCGAAAGTTTTTTTGTCCATCTTGTTTTATGTATGATAACTTGTTTGGATTAATATGAAATTTTTGTTGAACGTTTTCTCTGAATCAGCCACATTTTTCGTAAGTAAATTCAGTCGTTTAAGATATTAAAAAGTGTCGCAATGCTCGCGCGAGATGGAAGATTCAGACGAAAAATCATTCCACAAATATATTTAATTGCATTGAACTAGGTGCGAGTCATAGAGGGGGTTGCCATAAGAGAAGAGAGCGAGCAGTCGCTCAAAGTGGCGTTCTATGGCGGAGGCTATGTTTAGCAGTGGACGTATTCAAGCTGATGACAGGCCTGTTTCAAGCTTTAGCGTATGTAGTCTGTGTCTGTTTCACTCCGCGCTTTAGGCATGAAGCTACAAGTACATGGGAGCGGGCGTCTAGACGGGTCGGTCCGTTACGCGTAACGCGTCAGAAGAGCAGCGATATAGTGATAGAATGAGAGGCAATATATATTTCCCATCACAGTTGCTCGTAAAGTGGCTCTTCTGCCACCGCTTTTAGAACCAAAATCCAACAAATTTCAGACGTGTGCTTTTTACTCTAAATTACCACACACGTTATAATATGATAACCCGATTCAGTATTTATGATTTTTATAGCAGTATCGCCTGCTCAGCGTAATCTACAGATTAATTTGTAAAGGAAAAATTTGAATCACGAACGAGACTTGAACCCGCATCCATCCGTCCCTAAAGCCGGGACGTGCTTTACTTAAGCTACCGTGACAAGTGGTCTCGTGTCCGAATTTATCCTTCACCTTTTATTTATCCTTCCTGATTCAAATTTTATTCTTTACAAATTAATCAACCCGATTCAGGTAAGTTTGTATCTCACTGCAAGTTATACGTACATTTTCGTCGTTTTGTTTCGTTTCGTTCTAGTTTCAGTTCCAGTTCCAGTTTTCGTTTCGTTTTGGTCGATGTCGATTTTGTTCGCGCCATCAACACGGTTTTCTCTGACGGTGCGTGAAAATAAAAAGCCTGCACGACATTTTTCACAAAGCTAATTAACAATACAACTTCCTCGCAACTATGATGAAAAACGTCGTATGACATGCGTGTGCATTGATCATTACACTTGTGACTTGTATCTTAGTGTACTAAAAAAGAATACATTGTACGTAGTCATTAAAGCAATGTAACGTATACTTCAGGTGTTATCAATAATCCACGAGCTGCAGAGGAGCGACCGCGCCGTGTTAGACAAGGGCCAGCGAGCCTTCGTCTCGCACATGCGCGCCTACACCAAGCACGAGTGTAACATACTGCTGCAGTTCAAGGAACTACCGCTCGGTACCTATCTACTACCTACTACCATGGAACAAGGAGCAGAGGAATGCCAATGCAGCAAGAAAACAGCGTAGATCAAAAATATGCCTAAAACTAGATGGCGTTGCAAAATGAGCGGGTTATAAGTTGAGCGCAGATCAGAAATATGCCAAAAACCCGTTTTAAACCTAGCCCGCTCATTTTGCAGCGCCAGCCAGGTTTAAAACGGTTTTTTGGCATATTTCTGATCTGCGCTCAACTTAATTATAACCCGCTCATTTTTCATTTTGCAACGCCATCTAGTTTTAGGCATATTTTTGATCTACGCTGTTTTCTTGGTGTATTGGCATCCCCCTCCTCCTTGTTCCATGCTACTATACTTGTCATTGTATCTTCTAGGCAAGCGTGTACCACCGTAGACCGCGTCGTCACTTTCCATCAGGTGGAACCGCAGTCAAAAGCAGGCCTATTCGGTTTTATAAAAAAGCTCTGGATCGGATTTTAGTTTCTGCATTGTGCCGGATTGCTTGCATCGGGAAGAGAACTTTTGCTTTTTTCAAACTCATCATGTTTTACCGCATGCTATATTTCACATCAAGCATTTGTCATATTATATGCTTAGGATAATAACCTAAATTAACTATTTTTAGTAATCTCATTTAGACTATTTTTAGGATTCCGTCCACAAAGGGTAAAACGGACCCTATTACTAAGGCTCCGCTGTCTGTCTGTCCGTCTGTCGCCGGGTTGTATCTTATGAACCGTGATATTTAGACAGTTGAAATTTTCACAGATGATATATTTCTGTTGCCGCTATAACAAGAAATACTAAAAAACAGAATTAAATAAATATTTAAGGGGGCTCCCATACAACAAACGTGGTTTTTTTATAGATAATGATACGGAACCTTTCGTGTGCGAGTCCGACTTGCACTTGGTCGGTTATTTTTTAGCTTTCACTATGTAAACCGGCCAAGCGCGAGTCAGACTGGTTCCGCACTGATATACTTTTGAGATAAGACTAAATAACTCCTAGGCTCCTACCTATATGACCTATACAAATCCAACTCGCACTTGATCGGTTTTTCTTTAGTATTTTCTTGCTACAGGTACTATAAGCTACCTCCGTTCCAAATTTCATCAGGTCCGTTCAGTCGTGGATGTGTGAACAAACACACAGAAACATCGCATTTATAATATTAGTAGGAAAGATCCTGTAGGCTAGTGTAGACCACTATCTCACATGGACCTCAAGTCTAACATTAAAATTGCGATTGCTTTGTTCTAATTTGTAAATGTGCAATTTGCATTGCACATTTACAATTACTTTTCGACATAAGAAGTTCAGTCACAAATCGACGAATGTTAACCAATGCCGTCACAATTAAAGATGGGTAGTCCACTCTGGAGGGGGAAATTAAAATTTTTGCAGTTAAGGATATTTTTTCTTAAAATTTTAGCAACCAGCGGGATTTGAACCCGCGCCTTCTAACTCACCGGATTAGACGCCCTACCAATTAGGCTATGGTCGCATGACCGCTAGCTGCGAATTATAGATATACCTGAAGTGTGGTTTACACTTAGTAATGAAAATCGTGGAAAGCGGAGATTATTCAATAAAAATATTTTTTTCAATTTTCTCCTGTTACATGTATGTGTGTATTAGTTCCGAAGCCGTTTTAATTGTAAAAAAGTGGTTTAGGAACCAATGTGTGGAGTCAGGTGTATTTTTCTTGATTATTCTTATTATATGATATAACGAATAACGTCATCAGCTGGTCACTGTAGTTAACAGACCCTTATTATGTTAGCAGGGCTAGGATAAAACAGTAAAAAAAAAATTGAATTTCCCGCTTTAGAGTGGATTAACAGCCTTAAAGAGTAGGTAGACTTGTACTTGTAGGTTGACTAGTAGCATACTAGGGCAGGTTTCAAGTCTACCTACTCTTTACCACCGCGAGTAATGTTGTCCTCGCTGTTAGAGTGAGACACACTTAGGCTCTACCATAGTCTTGTCACGGTCTCTCACGAGATAAATTTTTGAGAATGTTTTATCGCGGTGCGCATGCTAGGGGGTCTGGTGGTGGCGATGCGGTCTGTGATGTACCACGTTTGTCTAGAAGGTACATGTTCACTCTATATTTGAAGTATTGGGACTGTATTTATCGCGATATACGCTGTAATATTGAAAATGTCTATATTCAAATTACAACTTAACTGGTTTCCAGGGCACATAGCAACAAGCTACGGCCTCCTCAAACTCCCGTTGATGCCAGAAATCAAACCGCAACATAAAGGACAGTTCATCGGCCCAAAAGAAGATATAGACTTCAACACCATTCCGTACAAGGACAAGCAGCGCGAGGCAAGCCGGCTGCAGAAGCTAGAAGAGTTTAAGAAGACTGGCGTCTGGCCTAGCAAGAAAAAGAAGAAAATGGTACGTTTTATAAATAAATAACGCCCAACGATCACATACATAAATCCTGGACCCTAACTAGGATTCCCCGTATGTAGGGACCCAGGAACTACGAGGACCATGCTCCCACAACACCCACACACAGAACCAGTATTTGCGCTTTTTTTCCTGTGCACAAATACTTGTCCTGTCGCGGGAATCGAACCCTTCGCCCTCCGGGTTGTGAGCCGACCTGATCAACCACCACACCACAGAGGCTGTTTAGATTTTTGGATCACCATTAGCCTGAAGACGTCCACTGCTGAACACGGGCATCCCCCGTAGACCGTCAGTTTAAACGGCTACTTCCTTGCATCCGTTGTCTTCCGGGCAGTGGTGACCACTCGAGAACCTTCCTTCCCGTTGAGCGATGTTGCCTGTCCATTGCCTGAACAAAAATACTCAAAATAATCTGACTCCGAAATAAGTCTTCTTTTCTTTAAACCTACTTCCTACTTAATATTATAAATGCGAAAGATTGTGTATGTGAATGTTTGTTACCTTCTATCTAACCGATTTTGATGAAATTTTGAAAGTATATAGCTTATACCCTGGATTAACACTTAGGATACTTTATAGCCGCGGGCGAAACCGCGGGGCGCGACTAGTATTTTATATAAAAACACTTAAACCTATATTTCTGTACAGATACAATCAAAACCTTGGGAGCAAACAAAGCAAAATAAAGAAGAAAGGAAACAACGTAAAAAGAAGCGGAAAGAAGAAAAGCAGAAGCTCGGAGAAGATGGCAAGAGGGGAAAAAAGCGGAGAGCGGTCACGCAGCAAGAGTTGGACGAGTTGGCAGAAGATGTGAAACTTATCAATAAGCTAAAGAAACGGAAAATAACGCAGGAACAGTTCGACGAAAAGTTCAATGTTGAATAAATAATATGCAATTATAATTCGTTTTGGTCTTATTATCAACACGATTGAGTGCATAGGTCTAAGGCTATGTTCAGATGGCTGAATTGTGACGCGCGTTTTCAAATCGCGCGCTTAGACATCCTAATATATACCTAGCAACCGTTCACATGCGCGCGCGTTAACGCGCGTCAGCGAGCGTCAACGCGGCGCTCAGAGAAAAAGTTTCTAGACGCAGACAATCGCGCGTTGACTCGCGCTTTGATATTAATGTAATGTCCGTTTGCTGTTCAGTTGAGCGCGCGCTTTCATCGCGATCGCATGTAATTTTGTTAATTTTCGTAATTATATTTTGTTTTCGCATTTAAAATGAGTGAAATTGAAGATATTGACATCGACTTACTAATCGATGAAGTAGAAAAAAAGGCCAGCAATTTGGAATATAGGTTCGGAATCCTATAAAAACAAAATTTTGAAACGACGTGCTTCGGAAGAATTGGTATTAATTTTTTGCAATGGAAATGACACTCAAGATAAAAAGAAAAATATGGGTAAGTAACTTTATTAATAGACAATCGAGTAATAGTCTAAGAGCCAGCAAAAAAATGCTTCGAGTCACTAACACAACCTCTACAATCAACTGTCAAAATACCATCTTTAGTAAATGCAATTTTTTTTTTGCTAGCTCTCCCTCTTTAAGTGTGTATACGCATAAGCACGCGCATGAGTGCGCTTGTCAATAAATATTTATATCATTCGATCCTGATATTCTATTTTCCCTTCATTAATAAAATAGTTTGTGAATATGGTTCGGATGTTATCCGCTGATGAAGTAGCTCGTCCATTGTGAGTAATAGATATGCTAGATTTCCTTCTATTTTCTCTTCAGGTCTAAATCCATCTCTGACTCGAACATAATTATGGAGTACCGTAATTGCCTTTACAATCCGTTCGGCAGAATCCACAGCGACATCTATTGGGCGATGTAGTATTCTCCATTTATTACTGGCTATTCCAAAAGTACATTCGACATATCGACGTGCTAAAGTTAGCCGATAGTTGAATATTTTTTTTTCGAACGTAAGTTGCTTTCCACCATAGGGCCTCATTAAATTTTCCATCAGTCCAAATGCTTCATCACCTACAATTACGTAAGGTAGTGCTGTATCGTGGTTTTCTGTTAAAGGGCATGGTTTTGGTATATCCAAAGACTTTTCAGTGAGTTTTTTTTATAGGACAGATTCTCTAAAAATTCCGGAATCACTATCCTTTCCGTAAGCACCAATGTCTACCCAGATGAAGCGATAGTCAGAATCACATAACGCTAGTAGGACCAGAGATGAATAATTTTTATAATTAAAGTACAAGGAACCTGAGTGCTCTGGTTTCTTTATTCTGATATGTTTACCATCGATTGCGCCGATGCAATGAGGAAACTTGGCGGTCTGCTCAAACCCTTTGGATATTTCAATCCATTTTTTTTTTATCAGGTATTGGCATAACTATGTCTTTCAATTTCATCCAGATAACTTCACATACTTGACGAATTATACCAGATATAGTCGACTTCCCAATTTTATATGAATAGTGTAGCTCTGCCATTGAACACCCGCTTGCAAGATATCTGGAATAATTTACTTCAATTTAATTTAATTGTATATCTCACATTTTAATTTCATTTTCACAGGTAATTTGTTGCAGAAGAAGTGGAAAAGCTTAAAAGATAATTTTATAAGAGCGGCGAAAAAAGGAAAATCTGGGTCTGGAGCGTGTAAAAACAACTACATACATTTTAACAGGCTCCTCTTTTTGAAATCTTCCACACCAGGAAAAGAAAAGCACAGTAATTTCAGTGAAGATAATGAAACTGAGGCTGATAATAATGACAATGATAATAACGCTGAAATGCCACCACCTTGCAAGCCAACTGCTAAAAGAGTCAAATCCAATGACAGTGATAACAAATTTATTAAAGTTCTAGAAAAGAGTATTGAACAGAGACATACTGAGTTTACCGAATTAGCAAGGAAAACACAGGAGGTGGGAGATGAGGACAAATTATTTTGCTTGTCTTTAGTAAACGAAATAAAGAAAATACCCGAACATAGACGCCTTAGAGCCAAGATTGACATAGCGCAATACCAAAACCCAACCACTGTTGATCATTCTCCTTCAGCATCTAATTACTCGTCTGAAAATTATTGGCCCTCACAACAATATCCGTCTGGTTATGGCTACACAACGAGCGGACGAGACATAGCACCTGGGACGCCGTCATCAGTTGCCACCAGCACTGATGATTCTCAACTAGAATTGTTTACAGATTGTTAATTATCAATATTAATAAATCTTACCTTAAAACAATTATTAGTTTTTCTTTGGGTGAAATACAATATCTGATGGCGTTCGGAGCTGCTGTAATGTCCTCTTGGATGAGTTGAAGCAAATTGTCGAATGACTTTATAGACATTCTAAAGTAATTAAAGAATTTAGATTCATGGTCTCTTAGATTCGGATATAGTGTCGCAAACAAACTGGGTCTATTTTTCAAAATTGGATGAACCCAATGTGTACGTTTTCTTTTTCTATATTTTTCTTTATAATATAACCACAAAATAATAGCCTCTTCCACGTCCATTTTCTACGTTCTACCGAACTAGACTGACGAGTACTCTCGCAACGCGCATTAGCGCTCATCATCTGAACTCTCTTCAAATTTGATCGCGCGATTAACGCGAATTAACGCGCGTTACATGTGAACATAGCCTAAAAGTAATGACTTATGACATCTGGATCGGGACAACTTTAAGCCAGTGATAGATTCGATAGTTAGAACAGAATCACGCGTCGCTGTCGTCACTCAAGTAGAGATTAAATTAATTAAATGGGAACAGAAAAATATCCCTATTAGGTTTTAGGGTTTGACCATGGCCCACGATATTACCCACTCCCACTCGATCTCCAGTCAGGGCCCTTATTCGCTATGACCATCTATAACAGTAACGCGACGCGTTAGGGTCAATTCAGACAGAGCAGCAAAATGCTCGTGTTCGAGACATTCGAACACCTTCAGGTAAACGCTGACATAGCGTTGACCTAAATATTACACGCGGCGCCTGCGGCGTCCGCGGCCAGCGACAGTGCTCGATTAGCAGCGACCGAGAGCATTCATATTAGCAGCATCATTATCATTTTAGCATTTTACTACTAGTCTAATTAGCCATAGCGAACAATAATAAATAAGTGTATCTCAGTGCAAAGAACTCTTTAAATTCACTGCAACCTCGCCACGCACCCTACAAATATTATTTTGGAAGCTTGCATTAAATAAAATTAAGCGAGATGATTTTGATTCCTGTGCACAAGTTCAATGTCACGTTCGTACTTTTCTGCAAAACTCTGATCCAATACCCCGAATAATGAATTAGCTACCGATCCAACCGCATTGATAAGACCGCGTCGGGTTCTTGCCCGTACGTCACCTTGCTGATTCAACAACAGCTGATTGAAATATTGCAGCTCGTTGTAGTCATAACGTATTTGTAATAAGATAGTCTGACAATGATTCGACTCCTTTAATCTTGTGCACATTTGCTCTAAATAATTAGAAAAATCTGCTGCTGCTGTATTCCCTTGCCAGTAAGGTGCCATTTCGTAATATGCTACTATTTTCCACCGGTCCCTTATGAGATGCATTTTTCCCATAGGGTCAAAATATAAAGTTTGGTTGTCGTCCAGTTGCTTTTGAGTAAAATTTGCTGTGGCGGTTGATAATATACTCATAACAAATATGAAATAGAGTAAGATGTTCATAAATTTAGATAAGTATTGATGTCTCTTAGTATATCCTGCTTCCGCTTTATTTGCTTTAATTAGTTTGCTTTCACGCTTCATCTGGCTTTTCAGTTTTCCTTGTTTACATTCTCTTGCTGTTTCGATAGGTAATGAAGATGGTTTAATGTTGGTATTTTCCTCGCTGATAAGAATCTTCTTGTTGCTTTTGGCGATTTCGTTTGCAAACGCGTAGCTGTGCTCCTCCCACTTTGTTGGAACCTGCTGATCAAGAGGCAGGTTGGGGTCTTTACGCATGATATCCTTCCGCCGGTTACCCGAAGTGTACCTAACAGATGCGATACGCACGATACCTGGCTTTATTTCATTGAACTTCTTTTGCGCTATTGTACCTATGTTTTCTAACTGCTTATGCTCTCTTTTATACTGCTTAAACTGCTCTATTGACTGCTCCTGCTTGCTAATAGACACTGTTCTGTAAAATTGTACTGCTACTATCTTTTTTGACGCTTCTAACTTTTCTACTGCTTGTTTTTTCGCGGAAAGTGGCTTTTCATAGCGCTCGCTGATGATGTCTTGTATACTGTCTTCTTGTTCGTTCTCTGGTGTATCCTTAATATAACTTAAAATAACATTACATTGAACCGTATTAACGCTACCTCCACACAGTAACCATCCTAGCTGGGTTTGCTGAGCTAGCGGTAGTGTCGTTTCATCACCTCGAATCATTCCATCTTGCATAATTTTCGCATAGAAGTCTGCTCCTAGCAATAAATCTATGGGCCGGCTAGTGTAAAATTCAGGATCAATAACTCACTTTGATCAATAACTCTGACTCAGCTTTGGAAGAACCAGACATCAGTTGTTGAAGCGGAATATAACATTTTCAAACGAACAGAAAAGATCATAGAAAATCAGCATAAAATTATTAATAAGCACCTTAACAAACTAGAAAACGCGACAAACATTTTACAAAACGAGATCAACCTTGTTCAAGAGATCACGTTAGCAGCCATAGCTTGTAACAACTTGATACAAAATTTAAGAAGAATCCAAGACACTTTAATAGACACTATGACAGATATATTTCATGGCCAAATAAACTTACATTTGCTCACTCCTAAGCAATTACATGATGAGCTTCAGATAGTGTCCAGTCAAATATCAAAAGAAGTAACTTTACCTATTGAGAATATTCAGACCGACCTTAACAGACTCTACAAATTAATGAAAGTAAAAGCAAAGATGACTCAGGGATATTTTATCTTTGAAATAACCTTACCTTTAATCAGCAGAGATAATTTTCAGATATACAGACTTATAGCGATACCACAGAAGATCGGTACCAGGATGGTCAGCGTGATACCAATTGCAGATTATATTGCTATCAACCTAAAGAAGGATGCGTACTTGACAGCGAGCATTGATGATCTTCAAACCTGCGAAAACACAGATGAAACTTACCTCTGTCAGCTGCAAGGCCCCATCAAACACCTAGAATCGGAAGAAAGATTCTGTGACACAGAGCAATCTTCATGTCAACTATTTAAAAGTAGCTGTAAGAACATGTGGACTCAATTGCATGACTTATCAACATATATTTATTTTTACTGCGAGTCGGATCATGTTCGCATTATATGTGACGACGATATACAATCGCGCGAAGTCAGCAAGGCCGGACTCATTAGCTTAGCTCAGCAATGTCTGATAAAGGGACAAGACGTCACGTTATACGCACACCAGCTGTTAGAAAACAAACTTGACATCAACCCGAACATTTTACAAAGTAATCTTAATCAATTGCATCATCTGGTTAAGTCAGCACTACCTATCCAAAAATACTTAAGCTTAGAAGATGAGTTTGATATGTCAGCTACAAACATAACATTAAAGCTTCTCGACGACCAGATACAATCATTAAAAGAAGCAGCCCAACAAACTGATACTTTTACCAGCCACGATGTACACCACTACGCCTTATCGTACGGGCTTTTAGCAGCAGCAGTCATAGCGTTTTTGTGGTTCTTGTGGCGCCGCAGCAGGCAAGCGCGGGTCTCGGCCGACGAGCACGAGCAGGTCGAGCGTCCGCGCAGCCCCCAGAACCAGCAGCGAGACCTACGTGATCTGAACAGTGTTTGCGTGAATACTAGCCGTACGGTTGTCCAAAGTGTTAGTGTTGGTGACGGCTCCTTGCCAGAGCAAGGACCCAGTGAAAGTGCGAGTGAAGTTGCGTGTCAACCAAAAAGATGGTCTAGCCTAAATTATAAAAAGCGAAATAGTGCAACTTCCCCTATTACCATGAAACGTACAATTATAGCTCAAGACAATACTATTGTGTAACTTATATAAAATATGTTCAGCCATTATCATCATATCACCATTATGTTTCGATGTAACTAACCAAACTATCATAACATTAGCTTTTAAGCAACATATTGAATCACCGTTGTAGCACGTAACCCCCCATTGAAGCATCATCTTTACATCTTCTCTCGTGCCCTCGGGAATATGTTCGAGACATTCGAACACCTTCAGGTAAACGCTGACATAGCGTTGACCTAAATATTACACGCGGCGCCTGCGGCGTCCGCGGCCAGCGACAGTGCTCGATTAGCAGCGACCGAGAGCATTCATATTAGCAGCATCATTATCATTTTAGCATTTTACTACTAGTCTAATTAGCCATAGCGAACAATAATAAATAAGTGTATCTCAGTGCAAAGAACTCTTTAAATTCACTGCAACCTCGCCACGCACCCTACAGCTCGAGCACTTATTAAGTGCTATTGGAATACCAACCTTATTTCATTTAGACAAAGCTGAAAATAGTGTGCAACATTAAAAATTTTAGCTACTTTAATGTTGCATACTATTTTCAACCTTGTCTAAATGGACTAACGTTGATATTCCAATAGCACTTAAAAAGTGCTCGAGCATTTTGCTGCTCTGTCTGAATTGACCCTTACGATATCTTCTCGTGGAATGGTTTTGAGCATAGAGAAAATAACCGCTTCCGCTTAGTTTTAAAAGGCCATTCTGTTTGCCGTTGTCAAAGACAAATGCAATTAGGCTCGTTACACGCACGTCGAAACATAGAAAACACTGGCCACAAACAACCTAACGCGTGGCATACAGAAGAATACAATTATTTTATTCCATGTCGTGGCGCGATAAGGTGAAACGTTTCACTCAGCGCGGCAAATTCGAATTTTCTTGAGTTTTTTGCCAATCATAGCTTAATTACAAAACGTGATTACATGAAAACTGATTTAACGGAAATAAATACAATGTATCAACAAATTACGATTAAAAGTATTACCTAAATAACATTAAATGGTTTAGCAACAATTGGCAATAAACCAATTTCGTCTTGGTTTTTCAGTCTATTGCCATTTGTCGCTAATAATATCTAGGCGATACTTTAATTACTTAATGAATTATTGATACATTCTATTTTTTTTCCACATAATCAGTTTTCATGTAATTACCTTGAGTAATTAAGCTATTGGTAAAAAACGCAAGAAAATTTAAATTTGCCGCGCTGAGTGAAATGTTCCACCTTAGGGTCAATTCAGGCAGAGCAACAAAATGCTCGAGCAGTTTTTGAGTGCTATTGGAATATCAACCTTATTTCATTTAGACAGTTGAAAATAGTATGCAACATTAAAATAGGTAAGATTTTAATGTTGCATACTATATTCAGCTTTGTCTAAACGAAATAAGGTTGATATTCCAATAGCACTTAAAAACTGCTCGAGAGCATTTTGCTGCTCTGTCTGAATTGACCGTTAAAGCGCGTTATTGGCAAGGAAGAATCTCATGTGGCATAGCGAATGCGGCCTCTGTTTACGCCAATATTTTTTAGAAAAGTGGGTACAAAATAATACGAGCAATGAAAATAGTAAAATAGACATTTTATTCCAGTTCAACTCGCAATAGCAACATTGAGTATTAACTACAAACGCAACAAGGCACTACAAAGGTTAGGGCGACGGCACACCGCGCAACCATCGCTACGCACCATTTTACCAGAGTTACAAGATACTTACGACACTTTTAGATCACGTAATCTTAACTTAGATTTTGTTCAATTCTTTGAATACTCGCTAGCGTAAGTCGCAGTTGTGACTTCGGGCAATATTGACAATTTCAAATACATATTGGTCTTTCCACTTTGGCACTACAATGTTAGCACCGACGAATTAAACGTAATCAACTTGCAGAGGCGTCTGTAAAGGACCTAACACACTGATCTCTATTATACTAGATAATAGAGGTGAGTATAATAGAGGTCAGTGGCCTAACATAGACACAATGAATTATCAGACGCCCAATGATCACATAAACTTAAACTCCAAAAATAATACCATTTTTTATATCAGAAACATTATTATTTCCGTAGCGAGATTGAATGCGGTCATAATTATAATGACAAGATATCGCAACTCAAACGGGGCTCAAAATCTAATAGCTACCAATTTTACCAGTCTCTAGTTACCCTTACGCTTATCACTTATCTTGAGTAACTTTAGTCCACGTGAGTAAGTTATAATTGTTGCAAAAATTGTTGAAGGATTGTTTGTGCGCTTTTTACTATTTTCGCTTTTGCGTTCTCGCATTTTCTAACCAAAAAGAGTACAGCATATTTACATTGAATACGAGTTTTATGTCAACTGATTTTGATAACAAAACTGCATAAGACAGCTAAACCACGCTAACAACTTAATTTTTTGATTTGGGTCGATACATTTTTGTGTGGTCAAGTGGGGTGGCCGTTTCAAAATCAGCTGCACACAAAAACCGCGATACAAAATGACATCCAACAACATTATTCATTAGGGAAGCGTCTAAGCGGTGGTAATAAACACCATTAAAAATATCCAACGTCAATATTAAACTTTAACATTATTGTCAATAAGTACGACGCGACTCCTCGCTTTACATAAATTATGTTAAAAAGGCAAAGACTCGCTCCGCCGTGAAATAAAATAAAAAACAGGTTAAAAAGCTTATGAAAGTTCTAAAATGAAGCTCAACATACAAAGAAAAATTAAATTTACATAAAATACACTTCGAAGGTAAAAAAGTCAAGCATTTTCATACATTATTCAAAAAATACATTCATTGCCTTGTCATGATCTTAAAAACGAACATCTAAATTACGCCATCTTAATAATTAATGAAAAGGAATAATACTATTTTATTTTAACTATAATACTTGCCGCGTGAAACGCAGCGTAACCATATGACTCGTTTACATCAATCCAGTGGCTTGGATTCAACACAGTTTAGTTGTTCACGTAATTCCTAAAGTAACAATATCTCAACTTAAATACATTGCGATTGCAAAGTCGTAAATAAAATACTGAATCGATCTAAATGAGTCAAAATCCTGTAAAACGTCAAATTTTATTAGTGATTTGACTAGCTGTCAAAAAAACCCACAACAGGTTGTTTTTAACACATGAAGAAAAATATCATCTAAAACTTTTAATTTATAAATTATGTATCTCGTTATCATACAAAATATTGAAAACTTTACAGTACTATATGGACATTTATAATTTTACTACATTTGAAATAACATTTCAAGATTATACTTTTAAAGTCAAATGGGTATATATTTGAAAATTACAATTTTATTACCGTATTAATTAAGAAAATAACTCATAAGAATAGACTTATAACAGTTCAAAAGTTTAGTAATTCGGAAACAACAAGGTTATATTTTAATAATAATAGAATACAATAATTATCAATAATAATAATGCATTGAGCCAGTGATTATTAGAAGCGTACGCGTAAAATATTTGGGTATTAGAAATATTACAAAAAGCACCAAGTTAACTACTCTTACACTAAATGCCCTGTTTACACCAACACCTAAACTAATTCCACAAGGCAAGCCACTTGACCGTGTAATTTAAATACTGAAACATGTAGCCCGTTTGCATTGCACTTGGTCGAGAAGTTGATTGGTGTAAATAAGGCTGAAAGAAAATGTGTAACTGCC
Organism: Ennomos quercinarius; assembly: GCA_910589525.2. NCBI lineage: Eukaryota > Metazoa > Arthropoda > Insecta > Lepidoptera > Geometridae > Ennomos > Ennomos quercinarius. The sequence continues at coordinate 1,125,174 of OU342509.1, forward strand.
AGTTATACTGCACGTTTTATTAAATTTTTTATTGTTTCTAAAATAGTTTAAGTTTTTAGAAATCTGTACAAAGCACGATATCAGGTTTGCTTACTAGGGCAAGTACCTACATGTGTATTCTACGCAATATTCATTAATTTCTTCATATTTTATTAAAGTTGTATTTTATTTCTATGTAATTTTGTTTGTCCCTTCCATAGTAACCGGCTAAAAAGTATGAACATGACAATTACACACAAAATACAAATAAATAACTATTAGATGACATTAGAAACACTTACATCTAATAGCGATAGTGCCTAAAAGTTAGAACCTTTTTTTAATAGAAATATCATAAGAAAATTAGCACTTATTTCAAGGGAGTTCGGTTTATAATTGTGAGGATTGAAAACTGAGAAGTAAATTAGGTAATTTAGAATGGTGCGGTGCTCATGAAAATTTTAACCACTTTATAGGGAATCATTGTTAGGAGTTTCTAATAAGTGTTTTTAGTAATTTATAGTAATTCTAGGATCGTTCCACGTTTTAAAGTAATGATTCAAAATGTTTCTCCATATTTTTTAGCACCCAAAGTTGTACTTGTTTCTGAATTCTCAAATCATTACAAAAGTTACCAATAAAATCATAAAAAAAACTTTCAGTTTCCATCCAGACTTGTAACGATTGAATGAACGACTGAGTGACCTCGTTCACTTGACCTCATTCGTTCTTTCGCTGAATGAATGTAGATACGACGTCTGACTATAAAACACTTTGAGACTTAGTAATACAAAAGTTGCTACACCGTGAGCTAAATGCAAAAATATACATCACCAATGTTAATTACGCCCACACAACCGTGGGGGTGGTATTATTGTACCCTCTTGTTCGAAAAATTGATGACTAATATCAATAAAGTTTTCAAAACATGTTACAAACTGAGTATGAGTACCATCAATGCATCTCAAGACAATCTTGATGAGTTTAATATTATAATCGTACTTGATAACACGTTTTTTTTTGTTAATATCAAGATTTAGTCTGTTCGAGGCCATTTTATGGAGATTTAAACCAGGTAAATCTTGAAAACTTTATACTATCCGCAATGCATGATCAAAGCAATGGTTTGGCAACAGTAAGAGATCGGTCGTAATCAAAGTTTTTAGAATTTCAATACTTTCTTACCAATACCGTATCTACCCGAAATGGTCATTTAATGAAAATAAGGCACAAACATCTTACCACTTTCACTAAAAGTAATATTTACAATACTCATATAAATAAATAAAATCATCGCGCCATAAATACAGGCCGTGAAAATATCAATACATTTCCGCCATACATCTAAATTTGGCCGTATTACGTCACGTTTTGGGGCATTTCCTATCAAAATTGGCCGTAATCATTATTGTCAAATTTATTGCTTAATTCTCTTAAAATGTTTATGATCTATCTTATTATTGCTGATATTTATCTGTAATACAAATATCTAAATTATTTGGATAGCATAGTTCATATAGATCACTGTAGGTGGCGCTTACTGTAAATAGATATAAACTGTTACAGATTAAATAACAACTTTCGTATTTTTCTTAATCGTTCATAGCTTTTGTAAAGCGACGCGAAAGAGTGGTTTTTGAGTTTAAACGTCCATCTTAAAATAAACCTTGAAGACATAGGAAGTGCATACTCAATAGTTTTTGATAATTCTATTCCTCGGTGTAGCGACACACCTGCCGAGGGTACAGCGCCGACCGTTCGGCGGAATACGCTCGCAATCAGTAACCTATGACACATCAGCCGAACTTACGTCGCGTATTAAATACACGTCCATTCATCACGTGATGTTTTTAGCAACTTTTTTACCCCATAACTGAATTTAATTCTAGGAAATTAAGATGGGGATATCGTTGCCTGGCAACGGCGAGCCAAAATACCACCGCACGTGATATCTCACTACACTCCCCCTTGGTGATGTTTCGTGATTTTTTCCGAATGCCCCCCCCCGGTCGGACCTCACGTGATTAATGGACGATCCCTAAAGGGTGTCAAATAGGTGTTATGAAATGCGAGGAAATACGTAGACTAACTCTAGTACAAAATCAAAAACAGCTTTAGAATATCCCCAATAGGCTATTTGACTAATACAAAAAAATGAACGAGCAAATATTATTTACTTAAAATAGGTTAATAAATAATGTAATATATGAAAAAAATAAGTGAAATCGATCATTAAATTACGGAGTAATACGCTTTTAAAGTTTCTCGAGGGACCATCGCTTGTCTTTTTCTCGCAAAACGGAGAGTGACGTCACATGCAAGTAGATTATAGAGCTACGGCAGCTTAGTAATGAGATACTATGCGAAATCATTTTTTCTGACGTCACTGCGTGCGATCTGTCCCTTTCTATTCATGTATTTTAAAACGCTTGTAACTTTGTAATTTATTGAGATATTTAATTTTTGATTTCACGATTGCTTATTGATTGAGGAACCGTATTTATTTATGCAATAAACTTATAACAGTCAAATACCCCATTAGAGTATCGTAAGAAGACTTTAAACTCAATCCCACTCGTATCCCCCAATCTCCCTATCTCTCCCTGTAGCTCCCTAGTTCACACCTCGTCTGGTGCCATCCCATCGTCAGCTACATCCTCGTGGTTGGTCGGCGAGGGCGGGCGCGGGGAGGGCGGCGCGGGCGCGGGGGCGGGCGCGGAGGCGGGGGCGGGCGGCGAGGACTTGGCGGCCGCTTCTAGCGCTCGGATACGGTTCTCTTGCTTCACTATCACCGACTTTAGCTTGCGGATCTCGTCCACTAAGTCGGAGAGTTGTTTTTCCTGTGAATTGCGTGGTATACTTGTAACTTTTCCGATAAAACGATGTCAAAGTCAAAGGATTTTATTGCAATTAGGCTAAAAGTTAAGTAGAAATCAGATTAGTTACTTAAAAATAATTATTCGTATAAAGACGTTCAGTGATAAATATTGACCTTGTACCATGATGACTCGTCTTGTCTCTGGGTAACTCAACCTTGACCTACGTGACTTAACATTATTCCGGGGCGACTCATTCCGGTCCTGGGTTGACTCAACCTTGTACCAGGGTGACTCGCTACTCGTTCTTGTACCGGCGTGACTCGTCCTAGTAGAACACTTACAATGGCAGCAGTGAGAGTGGGCTGCTTGCAGCCTTGTACCGGGGCGACTCGTTCTCGTACCATGATGAGTCACCCTGCACCGGGGTGACTCGACCTTGTACCTAAGTGACTCAACCTTACCCCGGGGTGACTCGTTCTTGTTCTGGGTCGACTCGACCTTGTACCAGGGTGTCTCGCGACTAGTCCCCAGTGCGAGCCATCCTACAACAACACTTACAATAGCAGCAGTGAGCGCGGGCGGCGGTGTGGCCGCAGAAGGTGTGCCGGCGTGAGACTCGTGCCGCGACGAGGTGGGCGACTCGTCCTTGTCCTTGGGATGCGCGAGAGCATTCTTCTTGGTGACGTGTAGCTGGGTGGTGCCCCGCCCCGACACGTAGCCTCCCTGTACAACCAGAGCGCGCTCCTGGAGTTTGGTTAGGGGAGCCCCTAGCTTAGCATCTGTCTGTTGGTGGTTCGGTTGGCGGGACGTAGAACCGATTGGTTCGTTTCTACTTTAGATAAGTATGTTTTGCTTGTTTTTGTTGCGGTGGGAACTTATTGATGTGTCTTATTGATTGGTGATTAAGTAAAAAAACTACGATAATAATCGATGAATAGTTACTTCTATATTCAACACCTAAGCTAATATTAAAGTTTTATTTTACAATCGTTGTCAGATTTTTATTACGATAGGGACGTAATGATTTGTGTCTCACCAAACATGTGGCACATCCATGAGTAAATACGGTAATGCATGAATAATTACTTTACATTCATTACAAATATACTTTAACGTTCGACAAAAATTACTGTGAGTTACTTATGATACAGTAAAAAGTTATTGTATTCAAATTGCTTTGAGCTGTACGATTTTTAAATTTCTTGTTTATGGCGTTAAATAGTAACGGTATAATAAAATAAAATAGAAATAAATATATTTATCACACATATTCGGGATAGCGAAAGAAATTAAGAATGGCAAACTACGATATCCATTAAAAAAAACATCTACATAACTTCCAGCAAATAATACATTTGTGTACACAAAAAAGAAAATTCTACGTAAATAAGGTTTTTAATGTTAGTAAAAACACTGTCGAAAATCAGAGATCAAAGTTTATATATAGGTTAAAAAGTCACACCACACACAACATCAAAATTAAGAGGAGTTAAGGAAAGCCAACAGAAACATCAAACAGACAAACGCTTATAATATAGGTACCTACTAGCTTCGTGGTGAAGAGACCCATCGTCATCAGCCTGAAGATGTCCACTGCTGAACATAGGCTTTAGGGGAAAACTGCCTGTATTATCTGTATTATTACACCATTCGATAGTGTTAGTAATAAGGACCGAATTCGAATAATGACACACGGCATTTCGTACATCTGTACGAAATGCCGTGCCATTACTCGAATTCGATCCTTATTACCGACACCCATTCATTTATTTTATACATAAAAATAGGTAATTTTATGCAGAACATAAATTAATGTATCAAAAAATGGGTTTAAATGAAAGCAACACACACTTACCTGTGACTGGTTACAACTTATAAACAACAAAAACCATTCAAATTCATGCTTCATGACATATGACATAGCCGCACAATTTCTGTCTCCCTTCCGCTGTACTTTCGAATCAGTTGCGGGAGAGAGACATAACAGCTCGTAGTAGAACAGCTTTTAATGACGCTGCTAGTACAAAAATATATTCCGAAATACTAGAGCCTCTATATCCCATATCCCTGGCATCTTATTCTAAATCTTATATGTATCGTAATAAGAGCGATACTACATTGAAGCCAAATGTGACATGATACTACACCGCTTAGGTGAGTTACTCTATGAACTACCTATCTATTATCCTATTGTAAGTAAGTTTTGTTTTCTATTTTAAGCAATGTGATACAAAAAGAACAGAAATGCGGCCTAGTTGCGGAAAAGAAGCCCGCACACCAAGTAGTAAGTACCAGGTACTCTGTCAATCAATTCTACACCCTATTCTTACGTCCACAAGGGCGACATCACCTAGCACCCTAAGGTTACATTGAGCAAAGTTCAGCATCCTCCTCAGCCCATTCATCTGGCAACTCAAAGCCCTATCTCTAGTACCTTATCAATCAATTCTACACCCTACTCCTACCCCTACAAGGGCGACATTACCTCGCACCCTAAGGTTACCTTTAACGACATGGTGCAAGGTTCAGCATCCTCTCCAGCCAACCACTCGTCCGCCGTAAGGCTGGCCTCATCGGACAGTGTATCCGGATATAGGTCCTCTTGGAACAGTTCCGACTTGCGAGGAACTGTCATTGATACCACCTGGGGAGAAGGTATTCCGATATGTAGCAGTGCGAGTTAATAATAATAGGGGTAAGTACATTATATTATTTTATTACTACACAAGTATACACGAGTACATAGAGTTTCGGGATTGAGAGTTTCGGACTACCCGAAACGACGGATTTGAGGGTCTAGCGAAGATCCCTTTCCATTAGCTTTTTAACGCCAAACGATAACTCAAAATGTATGGGAATGACATTAGCTATGACATTACCTGCGGAAAAGTTTTCCACAGGTAATGTAATTCCCATACATTCTGCAGTTATCGTTTGGCGTTAACGCTAATGGATCTTCGCTAGACCTCTTGTAGTGTATTCTAAGATAGATCACAGATCATCGTGACATCGGAGTTCACAAAACACATGTCATATTGAATATTCTTTCTTTCGTTCCGTTTCCCACTTCACATCGTTCACTTTCCCGACCAATTGTTTCGTGTGTGAGTGGTAAACTTCGATATCCTTTCAGATTGATCGTAACAACGGATCGTACCGGAAATTGGAGCCATTGGGCGTCACTACTCACTATCTCGAGAGCCAGCGTCAGTCGCACGAGAACCGCCGGCCAAAGTGGACGTGTGCGCTTGTAGAGCCAGTGTTACATTAACTATACAGATAGACACTGAACGATAGGCTAGCATGTAATGTAAATGACTAGCCAGCTAAGGCGTATCAGCCACTACTTACCCGACACAACTACTTGTCTCTAAAAGTAGAGTTAAACAGAATTTAAAACAGCTGATTATTTAACTTTCAGTGAACTTAAATTTTGAATAGGAAAAGAGAGTGGATGTATCCAAGATGTTAAGCCACTGACCTGACAGAGGCCGGAGTTGTTGAGACGGTAGAACTTGGAGATCTCACAGGTCGCCACGTCGCACCCACGCTTCGGCATCATGCCGATACCTGCCGCACAACACACATACTGTAGTATTACCACAGATAATATAATACTATATTACCACGTATTACTCACTTGATGCATATTCTCTTATTTAAGTTTGAAATGGGCAAAAATCAAAGATCAGCTAGGCGATGACTTGGATATCACTAAATAGTTAGCACTATGCATAAATTGCAACCCGATTCCAGTAGCAATACCATAACCGACATAAACTTGTTATGAAAAGCAATAGTCAATCAATAGGATCAGATGGGAATCCAAAATAATATTTTGTAGTGTTGCAAAAAATATTAATTGAGATCGATTTGGTGGGTTCCGTTGGGACCCGATCACGTAACTTGATTGCAAATAGACGAACTCTGCAATTACATAACTCGCAACAAGTTTTCAACAGGCGTAAATTTCGCGGTCATTGCTGTGAAACGTCACTTTGGCAGAGCGGAAAGCAATCGTGCGCTAGATCACCGTCTGTCGGCCAATCGATGAACTAAAAAGTTAAAGTTTTTTTTATGGTAAAGGGAGCATACGGCCCACCTGATGGGAAGTGGTCACCGTAGCCTATGGACATCTGTAACACCGGAGGAGGCGTCACCAATGCGTTGCTTACCCTGTAACATGTTTGTTTCCATCTATTGCTGTTCTGTTGCTCGTGGCGCTAGTATCAAAAGCCAAAGTGAATTCAGCGACAGTGTTTGTTGTCGCCTTGCTGTTGTAATTTTTACATAATACGGGTGCTGGACTGTGACTTTGACAGTGATATTTCTTTGTTTAAATTTTTGGCCCTATATAGTAAAATTAATAAATCAGCATTGCGTCATCACCTTATCTAAAAACGTCTTATGGCCAATAAGCAGTTTTTTGTTATTCTAGGATGACACCAAGCCCTGCAAAGGAAAAAAAGAAAAATCTGATATGAACATACCTCTCTGTGGGTCCGGTGTTTGGAAAGTGTTGATGTAGTGCACGAATGGGGGTTCCGGTGTCACCTGGAAAACGGTTGGTCTAAATTGAACTAAAACGTTATTTTAATCATGAAAAGTCAATTTCAGTTTCATTTGAATACTTTATTTGCATAAACATGGGTATCCTAAAAATGCTAACATAATTTAGATCCTCCACATTCTACCAGGCTAGGCAAACTTTGGAGTAACGTACTTCGAAGTACCGTATGATTGAGTGTTACTCACCTCGAAGCATCGTAAGCCAGGGTGAACTCACTTTGAAATGCTGTATGACCAAGTATCACTTTCCTCAAAGTACCGTATATTATTTCCCAGTGTCACATATTTAGAAGTGCCGTATGTCCGAGTGTCACTCACCTAAAAGTACTGTTTTTCCGAGTGCCACTCATCTCTCGACGTGACGTATGCCTGAGCGTTACTCACCTTGAAGTATCGTAAGCCCGAGTGTCCAAACATTGAAGTACCGTATGACCGAGTGTCACTCACCTAGAAGTGCCGTATGCCCGAGTGACTCACTTCGAAGTGCCGTATGCCTGAGCGTTACTCACCTTGAAGTATCGTACGCCAGAGTGTCACTCACCTCGAAGTACCGTATAACCGAGTCTCCCTTCCCGCACAAGTAGATGAGGTTTGTGTCGGGGTCGTATAACGGGAACATGACACCGTTGGATGTGTCGATCTCAACGGTCACGATTGGTTCGCTGAGGGCGTCCGGTGTGCGAAGGGAGTACTGCCGCTCCGACATTCTGCTGAAACTGTAAACAAAAGGATACATAGTTAATAGTTATTTCTTGCGTAAGGATCGCACACTCAGGGAACAGTGGTTTAATTTTTGGATAAGGTAGCGTTCTACCGCATGTTATGTCACCTGATGATAAGTGGGTAGGACTTTTCTGCAAAGTTCGTCTAGGTAGGTACCACCGTTTTGCCAGTTATTCTGCCGCCAAGCATTAGTGTGCAAGCACTACTGAGTTCCGGTTTGAATGGCATTGTAGCTAGTGAAATTACTGGGCCAATGAGACTTTATGATCTGATCACTCAGTCTAGTAATCTGATTAGTAGACTGTGTGATGTCTCAGGATGACGTGCGACCGAAGGAACACCTTGCGAGATAAGATCCGAAATGAGGAGATCCGCAAGCGAACTAAAGTCACCGATATAGCTTTGAGAATTAGCAAGTCGAAGTGGCAGTGGGCAGGCCGCATCGCTCGTAGACCTGACAACCGATGGGGAAGAAAGGTTCTCGAGTGGCGACCACGAACCGGAAGACGCAGCGTAGGCCCCCCACTCGGTGGACCGACGATCTGGTGAAAACCGCGGGGAGCCCATGGATGCAGGAGGCGAGCAGCCGCTCAAAGTGGCGCTCTATTGGGAAGGCCTATGTTCAGCAGTGGACGTCTTCAGGCTGTTGATGATGATCATGATTATACACTATCAGAATATCCATATTCTAAGTTTTCAAATTTAAGGGAAAATTTTGCACTACCCACAAACTTTCATATTTTACGTCTGAACAGTTTAGCTACACTACTGTATTTCCCTGCCTTCTATTAATCTTCTGACGCTCGAGTCAATTGAATCTTCTGTAAAAGGACGTATACGCCATCGTTAAACGCTAAAAACATTCCACAAAAAGTTATTTTGAATAACTTACCCCGTAGTGAAGACGAGTCCATGTTTGAGGAATATCGCTCGCGACGCCTTGCTCCCCTCGTGGGCTATCGCCTCAGATTCCACCTCGCCTTTACGGGGGTCGATTATCCTGATGTATAAACAATCAAAGAACCACATTACAAAAGGGAAATCCTTCCCGCTTCCTTTCTTTATCATACACAAAGTCATAAATAATTATATAATAATTAATGCGACATCTACGTATACATATAATAAAAACTGTAACTGGGCAAAATCTGTACATTGAACATTTTTTGAGAATTTTGATTGCATTACACTTCTTTATAGATATAGAAGTAAAAACAATTTTTTTGAATCTCTGTCTGTCTGTCTGTCCCTTTGAACACGCATCACGCTGGAACTAGTGAACGGATTTCACTGAAATTTGATATGGTTTTAGCTAATTTTTCAGAATAACATTTAGATTAACGTTTTGTTTTCTAAAACCACCACAAAGAAACATGTATGTAATATTCATGCAAGATTTTTTTTGTTTGTATAATTTTTTTTATACTTTTCCTATCGAAGTGAAGATGGAAGGGAAAGGGAACAAAATAGGGGAAAAGGATGAATGGATGGGACGGCAATAGAAGGGAGGCAGGCAAGCCCGCCTTCCTTTGCCGGCCCCTCAATTCATCCTATTGCTCTATCTTTTCCCTTTCGCTTCCCTCTTACCCATAAACAGGGTTAAGGCGTAAAACTAATTAACCCATGCGAAGCCGGGGCGGGTCAACTAGTTATCATATATAACAAAACTGTCTTTCTCCTATTTTAGTTAACTTGACAAGAAAACATGAAGCAAATGTCATAAAACGGGGTAAAACAATCGCGTGCACTGCCATTGCTAGGGGATACATCGATGGTGATGAATGGTAGCAGTTCCGACCTGATCTTCTTGTCGCGGCAGGTGGTGAGCAGCTTGGAGCCGGTCCAGTTCCAGCAGGCGGAGTAGATGAGGTCCGGGTGGCAGTCCAGCGTTATCAGCGCCTCGCCTGTGCCCACGTTCCATATCGCTATCTGGGAATTGTAACGTCAGGACACTTTATATTACAGCATCGGACGGTAGACAGTCTTTCTCGTGTAGCGGTTCAATAACAGGCTTGTGTCGTGCTATTTTTTTACTGCACAAATAAATAATACTCCTCAAAAAATAAACAGTCATGAAAACAAAAATTAAATATCTCAAAAAATGACATTGTTGCAAGCGTTTTAAAATACAGGAATAGAATGAGACAGTTCAAACGTGCAGTGACGTCAGTACGTTCTGCTTAATAGCACTTCATTACTAAGCTGTGGTAGCTTTACATACAATCTCTCTGGCATGTGTCTTCACAACGTGCGTTTTCATAGTAACTGTGGGGAAGTTCTGCTTTGCGAGAAAGGGACAAGCTATGCCCCCTCCAGCAACTTTAAAAGCTGATTACTTCCGTGATTTATTTACCGATTTTTTTTTCAATGATTGCATTTATTTTTAACTTAACTTATGAAAATAATACTAAAATCTTAATTTTCAATCGCAGGACACTAGCCTATTCAATATATCTTTTTCTCACTCCCACCGTTACGTCAAAAGTGTTAATAAGACTGAGACAGAAATAGAAATGCACCCTTTTCAAAATCGCTCGGGCATTACTTTTACTCGTATAGAGGTAACACGTCATAGAACAGTAAAATTTCGCCGAAATTTTAAACGACGTGATCATCCCGTCATTTTTTACATAAGAAGTTCTGGATTAGGGGAATACTTCTTGGGAGACGTTCTCGATGGATCCGCTTGCTTTTGGATCCAAGAGGAAAGCAGCCGCTCAAAGTGGCGCTCGATGAGGGGCCTACGTTCATCAGCAGAGATCTGCTGATGGCGCACCAACCTGGTTGTCGGAGCCCGCGGTGAGCAGCACGTTCTGCGCGGTGGGGTGCCACAGCACGAGGCCGACGCGGCGCTGGTGGTACACCAGGTCCACCACCGGCTCCGTCAGCGTGCGCGACAGCCCGCCGTCGGGGATCTGCCACACCTGGGAATAACAAATCAAATCAAATCAAATCAAATTATTTATTTGCTAGAATATGAGTACATAATAAGATGTCAGAATAATAATATTTAGCTCTCTAATATTCCACCGCATTGGCATGCAAAACTAGTAAACCACAAGCAAGATTTAATTACATCAAGAATTTAAATTACATGAGTCATAATATCAATAATAATTAATTAAATTTAATAAATAATAACTATACAATAAATTCAATAATATTAAAAATGTCAATGACAACATAGATAATAAAAATAATTCATTAATTTTTAGTTGGACCAGCAGGGATTATCATGGGTCAGTTACTGCTTAATCTACTGGGTGTATTTGAATTCATTAGCATCCTTTGAAACTAAGGAAACTAAGGAAAGCTCCTCCTGACACCGATCACGTGTGGAACAAAATGTATAAAATCAAACGCATCGACTTTGGTATTGATAATAAACTCCTAACTTGGGATAACTTACTTAATCAACTGCTTGACATACTTAAATTAAAATAATTAGGCACCTACTTACTGTTTTTAATTATTACAATGCAAGGTAACAAATACTTTGAAATATCAGAATCATTTGTGCTGACTATGTTGGGCCAGCAATAATTATTTATAATTTTCAATAATAAAATGTTTTCATTTGCACTCCTGTCACTCCACTGACACCTCTAACCTTTAATAACCATCAATAAATGATGTACAACCAATATCATGTACTCAATTTATGCTATAATGACTTCATTCATCTACACCCGTATATAAGTAAACAATTTAAAAAAAAATCATTAACAAAAACTTGGCACTTTCTTAGTCGGTAGCTGAATCCTGCAACAGTGATTCAAGTACTGACAGTCAAATCTTTCAGCACATGCCTGAAACAAATGCCATTAGGATGCAGTTGGGGCTGACCCACACCCTGCGCATCACCTTAATGGATTGTGTCATCCTGTAATTGATGGGAACGATATATACTCTCGAAGTTGTCGACGAATATATGTACCTAGGACAAACTGTCCAATTAGTATTGGCTGGGCAGCTTTCGGGAAACTTCAGCCTATCTTTCGTCCAAAATATCGCAAAGCCTGACAACTAAGGTTTTCAAATAGTGTGTTGTCGGCAAAGGGAATATTCAGGAAATGGGCAGCAGCATTCTTCTCTGTACATTAAAATCTTCTGAGCAAATCAAACACCCCCTATAAACGTCCAAAGCGGCGTTTTATGGAGGAAGCCTAAGTTCAATAGTGGACGTTTTCCGGATGAGAGCCAAATAGACATTGCTTCTGATCTCAGCTCGAAAATATTGACCAAGAATGTTTGGGTTAGTAAGTTAGCACGTGAATAGTAGTTACCTTAACAACACAGTCCTCTGATCCGCTGGCGATGACATTGTCGTTGTGGGGGCACCACGCTATATCGAGCACGGGCCCTTTGTGTCCGCCCACTAGCGGGTGGTCTGCCGGTATGCGCCCGACCTGAAACAGATCATCCATGTTTCAATACATGCTGCATAGGTGCTGTTAGAAAAAGAAACTGTCTCTGCAGCACGGCACGTAATTAATATTATGGATATTTTTTTAACCCAGGAAATTGTAGGTATGGTTCCTATGGAATATATAGAGTGTTAGGAAGGTCGATGCAATGCCGTGAGGGGGAAAATAATGCTCGAATTCGACGACATTGGACTAAGGTAATAGCCTAGATAGATGCCTAACGAGGTGACATACCCCCCCCCCCCCCCCCCCCCCCCCCCCCCCTTCACGGCTTTGCATCGACCTTCTCAACACCCTGTATATAAACCATACCATCCATCGCGGACCAAATCGCGGGGCAGAGCTCGTGTATAAACATACTTATTATTTAATCGGCTATAACCCCCGGTTTTTCGTACGTTTGTTTAAGTTAAGCTCATGCTGGTAAATCCAAAAATACTATACGCTCTTTGGTTGAAGACAGCCGATGATCAACAGGCAACCAATGAGCGTTCCGTATTTCTAAGTTGACATGAGTTAAATTTTAACAAACGTACGAGATACCGGGGCTTAATCACTGAAGGAGGTAATCAAGTAACATTTATATTAAAGTGTTCTTTGAATTGTATTCGGACGTGTCAATGTCGCTTGCGATAATACACATGTTTATTGTTTTGTTCACAAAACAACAATTAAAATAGAGTTTAAACAAGTAAGACAACAATAAAAACAATCACCTAAACATTTATAGTGAGGTTAAGACGATGACGCGATGGGTGTTTGAAGAAAAGCTTAGTGCAGTACAACTATCAGACGGCTTTTAGAATGAAAACGACATCAGGGTGGTGACCACATCACTTTGTAGTAAATAAATAGGCGTAGTAACTACTAAACTGCGTATTGAAACTGTCAGATCTATAAAAACATTTCATTCAATTGGAAATGGATTGCAAATCAATCAAGTTACGTGATCGCTTAGCATAAACTCGGCGAGTACAGTCTCCAGTAAACAACTGGGACACTAGAAAAGCGAGTGAATGCTATTCTGGAACCAGCATTAAGCTTTCACAGGGTGGTAGGTAGCTACCATCGCTTTGCCAGATATTCTGCCGCCAAGCAAAACTACGTATTGTTGTGCGAAGCGCACTGTCGCTAATATGAGACTTTGTGATTTGATCGGAGTTGATCACATCTTGTCACGCACGCAGGACTTTATAATTTAGAGTTTTAGCCTTAGGTACTACCTACTTGCAACCGGTATGGGAAACCTCGACGCTTAGCATCAGGTTAACGTCATATATTGTACAGTTAGTAACATCATCCGAAAGACATCCACTGATGAATTTCCCATACAACACGATGAACAGTCGCGCGCCGCTCGCACAAAATAAATCAGCATTTACCTCAGTTACTTCATTATACATTACCAGTGTATTTACATCAAAACTGCCAAAAATACTTTCTCCGTGTAAAACAAAGTGAAAGTAACAATTACCCAGTGTTTGCACAGAAATAATTAAATGTGTTGGCGCCGCGACTAAGAGCGATAAATTGCGCAAAGTAGGTCGCGCACTCAACGTGACAGATCTATGGGAATATGCTCCAAGTGAATTAGATTGCAGATGGGATTGTTTGTCAGACACTGCAGTTCATTAAGTACTGCATCAATGACACAACTCTGATGCATGTCGTCTGTTAGGCCGTTGCAAAGTTGGCAGTGACATAATCGAGTGTTAAAAGATCGAAGACACGCCGCGGAATAGTTGGCGTTATCTGGCAAGAGTTGCTACAGTAACAGTCCAATAGATTGAATGAATACTGGACTGGTTTAGGCTCTGCAGTAGTAAGATTTACCAATAACAATTGTGTGACAGATACAAGGATCTCGGCAGATCAGCCCTATTACGGGCTATGTAGGTTATTGTATACTTGGCCATGCTGAGTTGGGTCTTGCTTATATTAATGAAATGGTTCGTAGATTTATTTCGAGCTTAGACTAACTATTACCAAAGTAATATTGATCAATGTACTTTAGTAATAGTTCCTCTGAGGTTACATTAATACCTACAGCATTCTATTCAAATACCCGTACGAGTAAATATATATAGACCGGCTTATTATACCATCTTGGTTTACAGAATGTAACCACATTGTTTTCCTTCCTCGGCATGTTATTGCCATAGAGTCGTCAGACAGTGAGCGCATCCACTTCCCGTGCAGGTGTTACATCATGGCACGGCAGGTGGGCAGACGGTAATCGTCGCGAATCATACCCAATAGCTTTGGAACCAACGTTTGGGATATGGCAAATGGCAAATTTAGTGTTTGCTGTTTGAGGCAGTGTACTTCTTAGTCAATTCGCGTTATAGGAAAATGCTGCAGTGGCATCTTTCATTTTAGGCAATGAGCTCAAAACCGGTTTTGATAACCATAACAATACAAACAATACCAAAAGCACAAAAGGGGACCATTCGATGCATAATTTTATTACGACTGAAAAATACTTGAAAATTTTGAATTTTAGACTAGTGGGTCGATCTTTCAGTAGTCAGGTAACATACTTATCCTATGCTTAAAAAGTTTTACTTATGACGACCGTTTTCAATAAACGATTTTTGCATCGAAACTTTTGGTATATTAAATTCAGTGTTGGTAAACCGGAATAGTAATTATAGCTAACCAAGACAACTACATTTCTTTCCACCGAAACATCGTTTACTAACCATTAACAACTACCCTGCAAAGACAAACTGTAAAACAGCAGGATAACTAAAACACATACAATTAAACGTAAAAATGGGAACGTTACTCATTGTCTAGTCCCGAGAGATAAGGAAAGTCCTATCGCCACTCTACTTCCGAATACGCATCCGTGAAATAATTCAGTTGGCAAAATAACACGCAAGGTTGGCCCAAACATTTGATCAATGGCCCGTGAGAGATGGCTGCCCGCCAAGTATAATTCGCACGATTTCAGGCAACGTATCACATTCAGATTCACGGTTTAGTTAGAATATTCTATGGATAGAAGCAAGACAACTGAGATGTTGATAGTTTTGAAGCGGCCGGTAGAACATCTCTGATGCGATGGTCTAAAACTGCGACAGACTTAATAAAGTATAAATGATAAGTATAAGCGCTGCATAATTCGCAAACTGAAATGGCAGTGGGCTGGTCACATTAGCCGCAGAACCAATGATCACTGGAGTAGACATGTTCTAGAGTGGAGACCGCGACAAGATAAACGTAGTGCGTAGCGTAGGATACGTCCTGACGATATACGCAGAGTAGTAACATATTCAGTAATCTGTGACTGGATGATCCGAAGATCAAGTTTAGTGGTATGCATAAGGAGAAAGAGCCATGTCCAACAGTGAACTAATGTAGGCTGATGATGCTAGTTGAAATGAACATCATTTATGCTAGTCTTGTCATGGTAGATGGATGATTGAGTGCTTATGCAAGGACACCATCAGTGAATATGGTGAATCTAGCAAATGGTCAAGTATATGCGCAGTAAATAATGAAATGAAGACTAAATAGGGTTGAATGGAAGACAAGGACGGGCTGTAGTAAGTAAGTAGGAAATAACGATATAGTTCAAGTAGGTGCAAGTCATACTAAACTGTACCTACATTGCTTTTATGTATATTTCTATACCAGATCACACAGTTCTTCACAATTTGCAGTATCAGCGTAAACAATGAGCGCTAGTTCACAGTAACTCACATACCCTTGTGAAATCAATTGTTATGACCACGCTAACACAATGTGCTTGTTCATTTCTTACCTACAATGAAAGATGAATTTGTGTTATGATGTTCAATCCAAGACAAAGACGATAAGAATACTAAATATTTAAAAATTCTAATTTAAAAAATAAAGTTAGTTATTTAAGATGGGAAACTGAAAAGATTTTAGGGTCAGACTCAGAAGAGGTGGTAGCTGACAAGATGAACACTAGTTACTGCCCTATCAAGCAATGACTGGTGCCACGTCTTTTGTCTACAGACATCCGTTCCGGACTCAATGGACCTTTCATTACATGTGTTGCACCTGGCCACTTAGCCTGATGGCTCAACTGAAAAATACATGAAACGCTAATGGATTATTATCATGAAACTTTTAGATACATGGAAAAATAATACCTTTTAAGGCAAGATTAGATCAGAAAACTTCATACATTTCTTATAACGGAAGCTATATAACTTTATAACCGTTATAACTAGTCGACCCATAAATAGCTCTAACTAAACGATTTGTAACTCCAAAAGTGGAATTATCATTTAAGCGAAAACCTCGACCTCGAGTGGTTTTGGTGAGTCGCTCCCGTATCGGAAACTATCCGGTTTCGATCCTAAATGGAAGTGAGCGAAGTTTTTTATTATTTATTTATTGGTTATACAAAATACAGAACCTTAATTGTCGAGTGACTGCACGTCGCTGACACACTTCGCAGACGAGTGTATCTACAAATCGGTTTTTGTGAAGCACATTTAACCAGGTACGACCATGTTGGGCTTGTCATTTGCTAGAGTTCATAGTATTAAATATTCATCAAATAAACAATGTGTTTGGATATTTTTAACGTAAGTTTCGAGTCGCCCACTTCTCACCTCAATGCACTAAGATCTACTGACTGGATCCACCAATGGCATGAATACCACTCTCGCTCTGGAGTCTGAGGTCGCTGTGATTTACCATTGGTGACATTGGCGTGTGTGTGCGGATCCTATAACACTTCAAGAAGTGTAGGCAGTCTAGCACCATCAGTGGATCGAATCCTAACATGCAAGTAAATATGATACCGACGCGACGGTGGATCACGGTGGTGCAAAGCTGGAGTCCATTTTAACGATTTCTCAGCGTCCATATTGAATGATACAGCAAAGACAGACTTCGACTTGGGCGAGTTTTTGTCCTTAGTTGCGAATACGCGAAGCGTTTTGTACGAAAGTAAAACCGTTGAAAAACATAGACCTGCATGTATTTGAATAAGTGAAATAATGAATGACTGAACGTAATTAGCTAGGTCTCTGGTTGACGAGCGCAGTGTTTTTTTATTTATTCTGTAGCGTGAAGTGGAGCTGCGTCTCTCGACCTAAGTTTGTTGATCCGACGCGCTGTTATAAGAGATAATGATGTAATAGTTCTGTATTTTCGGAAGGCAACGGTCTGCAAAAAATGTTCCATTAAAACGTACTTTTGTTGACGAAAAAAGAAATTTACATTTATCAATTGAGTCATCACCTCATCCAACAATGGTTGTAGAGACGCGATGGTATTTAAATTTTGTCTGATCCCGCTACAGGTTTACTCCCAAAGAGAGCTATTCTTGAATATTACATAAATGGGTTGGTCCCACGAACCTCGGCCGCGGGACAGAATTTTCTCAATCTCACTTTAACCAAGAGCTTTCTTTTGCAGAGTTTAATGAATACAATGTCATCGGACGCCTACGGAGATAATCGTATTTGTATTATGTCTGTTATCATTGGCAGAAAAAAAGGAAACATGTCCTTACATATTTATTTCACTGCATCATTATTTAGCAATATTCATCAGCTATTTGACCACTTGTATCATACCGTAAGTGAAAGTCGAAAGCATCCTTTCTTTCTTTCTACTTCCATCTGTTACCTTCCTCAGGTAATATAGACAGTTTAAGAAGCCTTTGGAATTCTAAAAGGCCTTAAGAATTCTAAAAGGAGCGCTAACCACTTGCCTACGCAAGAAGGAAGTAGGAATAAAGGAAGTTATAATACTCAAGAAAACTTAAGCGAGATGCATACTCCAAACAAAATAATGTCAATGGCCTACCTCGATATTAATAAGAATTGGGCAAAAAACATGTAGATAAGGCCCCCGCAAACATTCAGCAGACGAAGACGTGTCCTCATTTAACACAGTGGGCCACATGAGCACATTAGTCAAAATAGTAAGGAGTGAACGACACGAGTTGGCTCCGAGCGCGAACAATTAGCCGTTGCGATAATGAGCAGGCATTACTTCGACACGTTGACGGCTGTATCTCTTTGTCCTTTTTATGAGAGTTTTAAAAAAGCTCCTTATTTCGTTTAGTCGTAATTTCAGTAAAACGTGTTTAAAGTAACTGTGGAACTATTTTAGTTTAGAAAGCCAGCTACGCGAAATTGCAGCAGTTGGAAACGTCTCAAAATTAAAGTCGATCTCATTGCAATTCGAGCAAGACATTCTTTATTCATTTCTGACAACTTTGGGCAAAACCTTCATTCAATACATTACACTAATGATAGTACATTATACATTTATGATACAAATACTTTGATAATATCGTCGTAGTCTCCGCACGCAAGTATCTTATTTTATTAGCGTATTCAATGAAGACTCGCACGCCTAAATTATTCTGCGTCACGTTACGCTGATCCGCGGGAAAATAAATCATGCCATCACACGCATTAAGCATAAACCCCTTTTAGTTTATTTACTTGACCCAATTAATAGATTACTAGACACACTGAAATAATCTAGAAGCAGAAATTATCCTCCAACCTGGAGCGTTCTACCAGGAGCAACTAGCAACATTGCACACGTTGCGCCCGCGCCGCTTTTCTCGGAGTGCGTGGGCGGGCCCTCAATTTCCGCGCGCTGCGAATATTACCCAATACTGGGGTCGAAAATAGAATATTTGTCAATAATAATCAGGGTAAAAATAGCGCGGTGTGTTACGAATTAATAGAAGTCTGTGTTATTTTAATGGGAAGCTGGTTTATCTTGTTTGGAAACGGCTACATTACCCTGCGCTCGGCATGTCCAGTAATGGAAGCGTTCAATGTGGACAGTGGAAACAGGATACGGACAGCGTTCAAGAACAACCTAACTGTCCTGTTGCAAGTGCCCAGACCACTCAGTGAAAAGCTAATTAAGCAAGCCTGTTTGAAAATTGATGATGGATTTTTTCAATTATTTACATTTAAAATCTCTTCCGCATAGTTTTCATTGTATTTTTATAATGGTAACTTTATTTTTATAATTTTATGGTATATGCGTTACGTATTCAAAATGGGTTTCCTTACAGACCTCAAACACCAAAGCTACAGAAAATAGTTTCATCGGGCCCACGCATCATATTCATAACCGAGAATTCAGCCTTGACTCGTGATGAAGCAACTGTACTACGCTACGGTCATTCAAAGGCGTAAGTTTAGCATCAAACGATAAAGAGCTCCCACAGCTCGCCCGAATGAAGACGTCATCGTCAATCGAAGATGTGGAGATGATGTAGACGGAGGGTGGAGCGACCACGTGCGAACA
This sequence comes from Ennomos quercinarius, assembly GCA_910589525.2. Lineage (NCBI taxonomy): Eukaryota > Metazoa > Arthropoda > Insecta > Lepidoptera > Geometridae > Ennomos > Ennomos quercinarius. The sequence goes on from OU342509.1 coordinate 1,144,963, forward strand.
CACGTAACTGAATACTCAATGGCTGAATGGATATTTCTAAGTTGAAAACGTGTCATGCTACTTAGAAAGATATCGTACCTATAGCTCGGAAAAATATCAAAGGAACACAGAAGTGTCACAGAACTTGAAAAAATGCAACAGAACTTGAAAAATATGCCTTGGAACATGGAAAAAGTGTCATAGAACCTTTTAAAAGTGCCATGGAACTTGGAAAAGCATTGAGGATAAAACTGACTACAACCACACAGTTATACTCCAAACACTCCTTAGGTTGCCAAAACAACATAAAAATAGAAAGTGGCTTGAAACAAATTCAGTAAAAAAGTGTGTACAGGGGGCGTACTGTGAGCTCTTAGCACGATTCAAAACTGAGCCTATATTGGATCGCTTTGTTTTTTTTGTATGGGGATTTTGACAAGTGATCCAGTGTAGGCTCTGTTTTGAATCGCGCTAAGAGCTCACAGTACGCCCCCAGAACAACATGCGAAACATATTGTGTCGGAAACAGAGATTGGCGTCGCCTGGCTTCGCTAATTTACGATACGACAAGTCAAGGTATAAATAGAACATAAAGTCATAAATAATAGTGCTATTAGTAGCGCATTACGATGCGTGAATCAGTTATAGAACATAAGAATAGTAAGTTGCAGTTCGATAGCCAAACATTGCTTTATCTGTTAGTCATATGCACATGAGCATTGCACAAGTCGTGCGTTGCATTGCAGACTGTTAATGAGCTAAGTATGCCGTCTGGATCAAGAGTCCACTTTTGTGTAGGTGATATTTTGTAAATACTTCTTTGGTGGTATTTTCATCGGTGCTATCCTGGGAATACCTCAAAATGGTATACACCAAAACGGCCTAAAAACTTCTAGTATTTATACAAATGTACATAAGAAGTGAAGAGAAAGAAAAAGAAAGAGGTTAAGGTCCTAAATAAGTAGATGCTTTCCTTTCTACCTAGTGCCTACTCCTAAGAAATCTTTGCGTAACAATGGTAATAGCTAAAACCATGAGCGAGATTATTTTATTATTATAGTACTTATACCAGATGAAAGAATGCTCGTTACTTACAACAAAGAGAGTGTTAAATCGTTAAGAACTTCAAAGAACTGCTTTGCAAAGATAAATGTTCTACGCACTTTAGCATGACCACAGTCCGCAGCCGAATAAACGCAGACTATTTCAAAAGATTTCAATATTTATAAAAATGAAATATTGCTCGGAAATCTGCTTATATAAATAAATCTCTCAATCATTTTAAAAGTATTACATTGTATTGTAAACTGTTCAGTGTTTATTAGTAAGGTTGTAGTTGTTCGTCTATAACAACTACATGGACTTTTTGAATAATTTACCTACATTGTAACTACTGATAATCATTACTGATAAAATTAATAAATAGTTTATATATTACGATGTCGCGAATATATCGAGTGTGAGGATGCTTTGTGCATTCAACCATCCTTAATGACTCACATAAAGCGGTTGATAGTGCTACAGACACCGATATCTTTAAAAACAATGTCACGAGCAAGGACTCTCTTTGTTTCAAACAGCTCAAAACTCTCAAATCGGTCCAAGAAGGACTTTCTTTGTACCAAATATTGCCTTGTTCTATCCTATTCAATTACTCCAATTCTCAAAGATCCTTGGAGCTATTTTCCGCCGGCAGCGCGGGTAATTTTACTCGCCTGTTTATAGGCGTATTTACTGGTTTGGGCGGCGATGCGGCGAACTTGACACGGTGGCCTTACAACTTCGCAGCGAGGTCTTCCGAGCCCTTAGTGAATGGCGGTTTGGAACATTTACGCGCAAAAGCTGTTACTTTTACTTGCAAGTTTTCGGAAGCACTCCGAAGGGTCACGTGAGGAACTGCAGGTGGATTTTTGATAATACTTGACAATATAATCTGATAGCACATTTGTGCGAGTAAAGGATGAGCGTACGTGACGTTCCGCAGATGCCTGACACTTGAGTAAACTTGATGACCCTGAAAGTCTGAAGGAAGAAAATAGAAGATGTGCGACTAATTTGTAATACACAGGAAAAGAGAAACAAGAGAGAGAGAGAGAGAGAGAGAGAGAGAGATAAAGAAATGAGGAACAAACCTCTGGACCAACTGTAAATAGAATTTAATGAATCTACGGTACGTAGTACATATTTATACCTCTGTGCCTACGTAGGGTTGTTGGCCGAAACTGGAAGAGTTGACCTGAAGGCCGGTCTCAGAGCAACGGGCCTTATGTAAGGCTTTTTACCGAATTACCGCTATAGACCGGCACAAACTTTGTCACGATATTTATTTGTTTTTCACGCTCTGTGCACAATGCAGAATAGGTATTGCCTTTGAATTATTTAGGTGAGATTAGGCAACATATTAGTAGTGGTACGATTTTGTTGCAACCGATCACAATGTTACGGTCCCTACGTACTCAAGCAAATATGATTTAGTGAGATCATATTACGATAATTTGATATTATCAAATATGCAACATAATCACAAAATCATGTCAATGCAGATGTACTAAAGGAGCAACCAATTTAGCGATTGCATCTATTTTTTTTAATTGACTACAACAAAAGGAAGGGTTATGATTTTGATAAAATATACAATAAAATTATATTCGTCATTGACCACACGGCCGCGGCCGGCCGGCTCATTCTCGTCTCCTGACACGCGACAAAACGCGCCCATGACACATGCGCGAGGAATGCGCGGTAGCACATCGGCTGGTTACTTGGTTAGGGATACCGCGGAACGTGGTATAAAATCCACCGTGTCTTTAACATTGCAACACATGAAACATTAGTCATACATTATTTACATACGCATGAGAGCACGTTATCCCGATATTTCTGAAGCCCATTGAATTTAACGTTTCCCTATTTGTTTGAGGAGTCTAGATTCTAGAAGATCAGATATATAGTATGTATTCTATTTACTATCCGTCATCAACAAAATACTGTTATATAATACTACTGGGGCACGGACTTTCTCTCCCAGAGAGACGCTGGCCAAGTGCCGGTTGGTGGATATTGAATTTTTGTGATTACGAACATGCCGGTTTCGTCATAATTTTTCTTTCACCGTTTTACTCACTCTCAAAACGGTGTGTGGGACCGAGTGGGATTCGAACCAGGGTGCCTCGGTTTCAAAAGTCGCCCGGGCTACCGCTGAGATATGATTATAGAAGAAAGTAGAACGATTACAACGATTACATTGCTTTTCGATCCTGCTATGAGATTTTTATATCTGAGAATTAACTACAACACTCCAGCACCCCGATTCCCAACTCATCGGAAACATTTTATTCGAAATCTATACTCTCCGTCTCCTTCATCCTGAATGTAGATGAAGGAGACGGAGAGCGTAAATTTCGAATCGAAACTTTTTCGATGGCTTGGGAATCGGGGTGCTGCAGAAAAAGAGAACTGCGTTTTCGTCTAGCAGGTGTTGGCGGGTTGGAAGCGGATCGCGTTGCGGTTCGCACCATTGTCGCTGTATCAATTGTTCCCCGTATCGGCTGCACAATGTGGTGTCCGATCGACGCCGGCGCATTGTTTCTGTGATTACTTACTATCTGTATTGTATAATAAGTACGCAAGTCATTATGCGATGCGACTCGAACAGCGTCATCGCAAACCTCAACAGTTTAATGCTTAGGCCCGTCCAGAGATTATAAAGCCCGTTGATAGCTCGTGAACATAATTTCTCATACAAACACGACTCACCTGCGCGGGCAGCGGACGAGGTAACAAAACGAGACAAAACTATACGAAATTACAAAGGACAGAGCAGGATGGAACAAAAGACATCAACGGGTTCCCGTGATTTGTATGAAAATAGTAATTGAAATACATTACTAATTTTCGTATGAGGGGAAGTTGTATCATTGGTCAACTGGATTTATAGTCAATGGGCCCGTCACACCTACAGTTTTAACTTAACTGTGTAGTTAAAGTGTACAGGTAAATCATTCGTCCATACAGCCTAGCCTACTACAGATCTTGGTACTCAACAATTAAGTGTTCTGTAGACATGGTACTAAAAAATTCTGATGACACAAGCAAGTTCACAAATCAAGGGGTCTAACAAAGATGACTTTCCATTAGCGTTAACGCCAAACGGTAACTCAAAATTTATGGGAATGACATTAGCTATGAAATTAGCTGCGGACAATACATTTTGAGTTATCATTCAAAAGGGAACATTAGACAGAATAAATTTGAATGTAAAGGAAAAAATATTTATTCATGAATGGGATTTAACCTGCTGGCAAGGCAAAATACTATCTTCCCAGATACCATATTATAAATTAAAAGAACTCAATATTCGTACCTATTCATTGGCTTATTTTAGTGGATATTAAATAACAAATAATTAAGATTATTTTTTATTGAGAATTATTTTTCAATTTTTTTATATAGGTATTTATGTACATGTATATTTCTTATTCTAGAACAATGAGTTGTGGACCTTCTGGGAACAACACCATACAAAATACCTAACATACTGTTTCTTAAAATCCAATTTTCTAAACATTCCTGTGTTTACAATATTGGTAAACACTGGACATGCTTATCTGACAATTGTGACATTCCTTGTACTGCATGTTACATTTAACCTGATAAAAATGTAATATACAAGTTTAGGCATGACTCATTAGTATACAGAGGGTTCATAGTTCATAATTGCTATTCACAAAATGAATAAGATAAGATAAGATAAATGAAAAGATATAATGCTACTAGGTGGTAGGACTTTTCTGCAAAGCTTGTCTAGGTAGGTACCACCACTTTGCCAGTTATTCTGCTACCAAACAGTAGTGTGCAAGCACTATATTGTGTTCCGGTTTGAAGGGCACTGTAGCTAGTGAAATTACTGGGCAAATGAAGCTTAATGACCTGACTTCACAGTCTAGTAATCTGATTACTTGACTGTGTGATGTATCAGGATGACGTGCACACAGTGCAGTGCAGTGTCACGTGAAACTTTATTATTTTAAAGTTCCGAGTGACACTGTAATTGTTATGGGTGGCCCTGTCGCTTAACATCAGGTGGATGACTAGATCGCCACGTCATTCTCATTTAAAAAAATGTTTTATGTAGGATCTGTGTACTATTTGCGTTTTGTTATTGTAATCAACCTATACTTCTTAATGGATGAAATATAACTGATTTTGTTCCGGCTAAAGGAGTGAATGTTGAGATGACAAGGTGGGTAAGGGTACGGAGTTGACTCAAATCTTTCAAACTGATCTTGGACTACATTCAAGTCTTAATAATAAAACAGCTATATTGGGGCCAACTTTAAAGGCTTTGGTTGACACTTTGACAGATCTAAAACTTCTAAGTGTTGCTGTCCTTGTCAAATAGAGGGCAATGTAAAACAACTAAAGCCTTCAAAATCAGGCCTTTTGATTTCCTAGAAATAGTTTCAAAGTTTTAGATGGAAACAAAAAAACTAAAATAAGAGATTACACAAAACCTATATTTTAACAGTGTGCTATGCTGATGATGATGATTATTGAAGAACTTAATGATCTTAATGGCCCCACCCAGTTATTTAAAAATATTTTGTCATTGACAAACATAAATGACTTCACCACAGTTTTATTGGTAAGCAGATTATGTACTCATTACTATTAAGCCTGACATAATCGCCATGCGACTAAAGCTCCCAAAAATTAAAGATAAAAAAAATCTTTTAAGCCTGCTCATTTTGCAGCGCCATCTAGTTTTATAATGGTTTTTGGCATATTTCTGATCTACACTGTTTTCTTGGTGTATTGGCATTCCTCTCCTACTTGTTCCATGGTTTAAGATAAACTACACAATCAACATAACTTAAGTCTTAAAGGTCTCTATAGAGACCTAACATTAAACTATAGTCCTAGGACCTAAAGACATGAATTGGCAATAAATAGAATAAACATCATTTATTCCACACCGGCTTATATGTAGATATGCTAGGGGTGTGGGTCAAACAACTAGGCTTAATATTTGCAATAAATCCAGTTGCATTAGGGAGGGCCGATTGGACAAATGTAGTTTGAGCACATTCTTTGAACTAACTTTATTCAAAACTAAAAAGTTTGGAATAAGGAAGCAAGCTGCACCCTGCAGTTCAGGCTGCATGTTTTTCATATAAACTTTAACACCTCATTTGACATCCATAAGTGTTGAAATATTCAATACTCCTTTCCTAAGAAAGGAGTATTGAATTTTTCATTTTTTTTATTTTTTATTTTTTTGTTGTTTCTTTTATGGTGATCTACTAATAGATCATCATAAAAGAAACAACCCCTATAACTTTCAAGTTTTAGGCTTTATGTTTATTATCATCCATCTCAGTTAGCCAGAATTTACTCTTATACTAAACTGTGTGTGCACCTGCACATGCATGTGTTGAAGCTTATGTTTCTCCCCTAATATAGTTTTGATTAATAAATTCATTATTAAACAGTGTGTTTATAAATCTTCATAAGTTTCATGTGAACATTGCAAAATAGACATAAATCGAAAAATTGCTTCTTCTCTTTGAAGTCTATTATGAACAAAGAGATACTTAATTACTCTTTAGAGTTTCAAGTTGTTACCCCGACATGTTTTAGTTGACATTAATAGTATAATAAGGAATAGCAAATATTTCTCTAGAGAACAGTTGTTTCTAACTGATAATTTTGACTTATAAAACATATGAAAAATTCAATAAAATGTATTGCCAATTGCTTAAGGTATTTCATTGAATACTCAAATACTTTACAAGCTCAGACCACCTCAATTCTGGTCATTATCTGACTGAATGTTATGGTAAATAAATGAAAAAGACTCACCTTATTGTGTGGCAGCACTATAAAGGCGCCGCCTCCTGCGGACTCCACGATAATCGCCAGGAACTTGGGGTTCACTGCACAGAACGTAGAGTCCCAAGAACTCTTCGACACTCTGATGTTATCATAGCACTGCTCCCGCTTCAGGGCCTGCCCATAAACGTGGCGGAACTTTGAACTGCGAACCACTCTAAACGACATCTGCAAGCCCAAATAGCAACCACTTCAACAACAATAAAAACAAACTTTATTATTCAAACAATTTCACTCTGTAACATAACCTATACGATCTCACTTTGACCTATATATTGACATCACAAATAAAATTGAACATTGACTTACGTTTTATAAAAATTGATCTAATATTTGTTACACTATAAAATACGATGAAAACATTTGAATAAATACTATAATAATAAATAAAAACCGAGAGCTCTAAGGATCGAAGGGAGGACGGTTGGGAAAACGGGCAAACTCCATATTTGGTAATGCCTGCAGTCACTTCTTAAACTATTGATATCTTGCAATATCGACCCAAATTATCATAAATTCACACTTTCTATGAACAAGTTTTACAGAGTATATTTATAAAAATATTAAATAGTTCTCTACAATCTAAAAATTATTAAAATAGGCTTCCTTTTGAGTTATAATCCGATTATTTACGAACGCATTTATTTATTGTCAAAAATATGTCAAATCTGACATTACTAACGTCGCGTTCTGAAAAACCCACCCAAAATAAAAATAAAATACTTTTTTTCAGTGTTTAAGCGATTTGTGTATTTAGCCATATTATTTAGCAAGTGTTACGTTTACAGTGGTTCCAAATTATTTATACGGACTACGGGGCTACGTTAATACAAACAACTCAATCACGCGGCTGAAACAAGAACTAACGAATTTTGAATTTCCTTTAAAGAGTCACGTTTTGACAAATTAGAGAATAACTTGTAAAAATAGCTATGCTCAGTAGAAGCTCAGTAGGGTACAACATAGACGCACAACTATTTACGAAAAATTTATGGATCTATGTAAATAGGGCGAATTCTGTGTATACACTTTAAAGTTTTTAATTTTATAATATATAAAATTACTTAACTAAGCCTAAAAACTAAACAATAAAATACAAAATACAATTACAAAAACTAAATTAAATCTAAACTAAGTATTTATCTAAAACTAAAACTAAACTTATAAATAAAAAACCGCGTTTAAGTCGCTGTCTGCGGGTAAGGTGCCCAAAAAGCTGGCGACATTACCTCGTTGAATGGCCATACTTAGTCTTTGGCCGAGGTAAGAGCCAGCTCTTTGGTCACCTGTAGTTTCTATTAGGCGTCTGGACAGCTCTTTCACGAATCCGCGGGCGGATGGACCCCACGGTCCCATGGTTTCTACCCCAAACGGAAGAAATATGTATCTCTCACCGAGAGATTCATATTTCGTCCGCTTGAGGTTTTCCGCCACTTCCGCCGCTGCACCAGCCGCTCTTGAAGTGCCCTGGAGGTAGGACGTTGCCAGAGTATCGACGCATGTGGCATCCCAGACCAAAGGCCGTCCACGACTCCATGGAACTAACGTCAAGCCATCGGGCCTCTTGCCATCGTCACGTGATATACCGTTCGGCTCTAGGCAAGCCGGCACGTTAACGGTGGCAAGAGTCCGACGTAAGACGTCGTTCAAGGAGGCATGACGTGAGAGACGACCAGCACTGCGGCGGCATGATAGGCCATGGTAGCCTAATCGGTCTACTTCGCCTCCGCAGTGACAAGTGACAAATTTTATAATATTTAAATAGGTATTTTAAATTTTTACTAGAGGTCAATAAACTTGGAAGGACGTCGTAGGACGTCGTAAGTACCTAGAGGTAGGTACCCTATTTTAAGAGTTTTATCCGCTTATCTCTAGAAGTTATCATAAATTAGTTTTACAGAAATATTTTATAGGACAGCTTTTACTGAGATGAAAATGAATAAGTGAAGATGTGACAAGTTTCTGAGATACGTGGTATAGAAATGGCAGGAGGGCACTTTGCAAGCCACTTTGGCGGCTTATATTTCGAAAGCGGAACATCTGATAAAAATTGAAGTATAGGTGCATAGTAGTAGTAAGTACTATCAGTAATATTTATTGAAACTTGTGAGTTTCACTTACCTAATCTACCTATCGTTGCGCAAAATGTCAAGCACTCATATAATATACGTTTTAAATAGCTTTACAAGTCATATTTTTTTTAACGGGCAATGTGCCTTTATTACTCAAGCTAACTACTACAATAATAAAAACTAAACTAAACTAAGTTATAAGGATGTAAAGGATTTACCTACATGGACAGACAGACAGACATAATGAGCTGATAAGGGTTCCTTGGACCTACGGAACCTTAAAAGTACATATTACAGTTATATGACTTGAGAGTAACTTAAATAATTAAGCCCTCCTTCTGAGTAATAATAAATTGTGATTTACATACACTGTATACCTATGTATAATGTATGTAGGTTAGCTATACGATAATAATTTTATATTCTGTTGATATTTAAGGGTAAATCCAGGGAAATAGGTACTGTAATCAGGGTAAAACTAAAATACAAGTAGGTACATAATGGTAATACGAATGAATTAGTAAAAGACAAATCCAAAAACTATACCTACATACACACTCCACACACTCATTTTCACCTTGTACGCACCAAACACCTACTGCACACCTTACACACATACTGCACTAACGCACACCCCCGGAGGTAATTGGACCGTACATCAACACACACTACATACACAAACATATCCCACATACACTAACACACGCCCCATACACTATCACACACCCCATACACTAACACACACCCCATACACTTTCACACACCCCATACACTAACACACACCCCATACAATAACACTCACTTCATCTATCACCCTCATTCATCATCATTTCACGTGTCAAATATCCACACTTACACTTAAGTTAGATTATATTTTTAAATTTTAAATACATACTAAATTTATTATTTGCAATATATAGGCGTATAAAGTGTATCTCCGACGAAAGAGTCCTGGCTTCTACAGCACGGGTTTCGAGCCTAGTGTAGGAACCAGGTGTTCTACTAACCACAATGTAATGTTTGCCTTTTTATCAAATAAATGTTTTTCATTTTCATTTTCATTTTTCAATTAAAATAATGTACATACTTTTGGCATATTTGGACGAGATTCTGAGGATTCTTGAGGTGTTTGAGCATGGTAGCTATGACACCGCTCTCGTCCTAAGCGCTTTGAGGTTACAGTTCTTTTGACGTTCCTTGGGCTTTTGAAACTACTGTGTCCTTGACCATGTCGCTTGATTTCCTACATGATAAGAAGACGCTAATAAACGAACATTCAAAAAATCACATTGAGCTTCAAAGATTAGAAAATAATAATTTGAACCTTGTGGTGGTTAATATTTAATTAAGTGTAAGGAAGACTTACTCTATCTACTTCCATTTTACGGGTTCAAAGTTTTATAATATTTTAATAGTGGAAAATAATAGCTATATAATCAATTTTTAATACACGTTCTTTACGTTACACTAGTCAACCATTACATTTAAAAAGCTACTTCATCATTTGTTGGGTAGTTTTAAATTTATTTACGTATACCTACCCACATCACCCACAGAATTCGCCCTATTTACATAGTCTAGGCTGGTCTATGCGTATATAATACGCATGCATGCAATAGATCTATGTTCTCTCTTTGCTGTATTAAATACATAGGTACTCTAAGAACAAACCAAAAACAGACAAAACCGCGTACTGATACTAATCACAAATATCAGAGGTTGAAAATAGAATTCAGTTTTCTAACGAATAATTATAGAAAATCTATTATTTAATTTATTTCTAATCTACATATTTAAACTTATTATTATATCAAATAAAAGTGGGTTCATCCAAAGTTCATCATGGATTGGTTATATATTATGCGCAGACCAAATTGTTTTTTTCTCTAATCTGTGGCGCAGACAGTGAAGGTTTCTTTGTGGTTTCTTTAGATTATACACAGATTAGAGAAAAAAAACAAATGAAGATTATACCACAGAATTCCCACTATTATACAATACTAGTCTATGAGAGAAGAATGACATAAATTAAAGAAAAAACAAAAAACTCAAACCAAGGAAACAAAAAAAAGAACAGATCTATAGTCTGTGGAGTGTCACTATGACACTGTCATTTCATCTCAAGAGTCAGTGTCAGGTCTGTGTTGTCTTGCTTGTCAGTGTGTCTGACAGGGATGTTCGATATTGCTAAACATCGATATTGACATCGCTAGCTCAACATCGATTCTCTGTTTTTAACGAACACAAAACATAGATGTCGGCCAACACCGATATTTTTTGCACACATTGTTATCAATAAATAAAACAATGTGAAATCATAGGATTTTTAATTAAGGAAAGGAATTCTCTAGAATTAAGAAATTGTTAACTTGAGCTGTTGGGCACCCAAGATACAGCCTTGCCTAGTTTGTTTGGGGCCCGTTGTAAATCTTTTTTTACTAGTTAATGCGAAACATGTCATGTTCCACTGTAGTTAATTGCTCTGGAAATAAACTTATTCTTATTCTTCTAATTCTCTAACTGGATTTGTCAATGAGGCGTTTTATTAAAAAAAAGAAATTGTATTTTATGCATAACCCAATAGATGACGCCAGTTGTGGTTTTTGCTAAAATCTGTCACTGTCACTGTTTCAAGAATAGACCACAGGTTACAGAAAATGTATCACGATACTGACTGACAACTCTAAACTCTTTCGTTTTTTTTAGTTTCGTTGCGGGATACCTCGGCTTTATTTTGGATAATAATATTAACGTTTATCTATCTCGCAGATCTACTGTACTTCAATTTACTTAATAAGAATGCACCACAGACTACTTAGGAGATACTGCAGACAATGTACTCGTGATCCACTCAACTAAATTTGTCATTTCTTTGTAGGTAGTCTAAACATTTTCTTATGTTTAAACTACTCTGTGGTTTGAAAGGTTTAAACTATATACTTACAGCGCCATCTAGAAAAGACGCGGAACTAGTGTTTTTTTTTAAAATAAAACTCCTCATTGACTGTAAATATCATCAGCACTATCTACAACCAAAAATATGCAATGGTGAATGAATGGTTCATGCTCATTTCAGCGTTTCTATATGTATAAGCCTGCCGATGGATGTAGGAGGTAAGCAGCCACTCAAGGTGGCGCTCTATTGGGGAGGTCTATGTTCAGCAGTGGACGTCTTCAGGCTGATATTGATGATGATATAAGCCTAACAAAAAACAAATAAAAAGCCAGTTAATATCTTTCATCTGTTAGAATGATGAACCAAAATTTTACGTTTATTGTGTGGTTAATTACATAATATGTATAATTTTTGTTACCAATAATGTGTAACGAAAAAACCAAGCAACAATAACATAAATATCGTATGATTGACAACATACACACTAGCTAGACAGATCCTTGCTCAGAATTTGTCAGAAACTAAATGGTGGCTGTGAAGTGTGCTGCAAGCCTCCCGCACGCTGCACTCACCGTTTACCTCTGCCCGCACACATCTAATTTTTGCTACTGCGCAGCGTTTCGCGCCAACTTCACAGCCACCATTGAGTTTGAATTGAACTATGCCACGCTTGCTTTATTGTAATTGTATTGTTGTTCATGTAGGTCAGCAATAAAGTTTCTATTGTCTGTGACAATTCTTCCTTTATGATGAGCTGTCTAATGTGTCGAAGAAAATACGGTGGATGTGCCGGTCGCAAATATACTAATTATTGCCTTCAATAAAGTGGTTTACTTCATATTCCCATAAAACCCACTGCGCCACTCTGCTAACAAGGCCCTTAACCTAACAGTTTCTCTGATTTTGGTTGCGTTCATAATTTGGTAAAATACTCTATGCATGTGTTCGTAGATGACAGATTTCTTTGTTTGCTCTAACTGACGGACATTGTGATATCGGATTATTAGATATTAGTATCCTTTAGTAGTCTGTGTATTAGATGTTCGTGACATCGATTAGTAGTGTTAAAAACTGCTTAATGTCAAAAGCGTGGTACAAAATTTATGCTTTATTTTTTAAGCACGCTTTTTAAGTGCTTAAGTTATAACGAGGAGAACTTAAGTCCCCGATAAAAGTTCCATATTGGAAAGTCTCCAAGAAACTACTTTTTTTTCATTAAATGTTTACATAATTCACCCTTAAACTAAGGTAGTCCTACTTATTCACAGATTACACAGCCACACATTGCGTGTCCTATGACCTATCACAGTTTCTAATCAAAAGCACAACAAAACATAAAGCGTACCAAAGTAAGCGTAGCTATATTACGTTAGCCGGCCTAAGTTCACGTTTTCGTGCGCGAGTCGTATAAAGCGTGAAGCGTCCGACAGCAGACACTTGCACGCGATGGTTGGCTGCCCGGCCGCTGCCACGATAACTTGGTAAGCACAAGCAGCTCCGCTTTAGTAAAAGCGGCGCTTTTACCTACTACTCACTCCTCGCGCTCGCGCCGCGTTGTTCCGACGCAGCGCGTGCGATGCACAATGCTCTAAGTCTAGGCAGCGCCGCGGCGTGATATACAAAGCACCAAGTGAGAGCCACGAAAGCGGGCGTTGTACGTTGTGGACCAAAAGCGGAATGCTTTGCGCTTCTTTAATTACCACTAATATCGATTTATGACATAATTCAATATCGATGTTAAAATATCGATGATTTATCTTTTACCATCCCTTCCCCTAGTCACTAGCTAGTCACTCCTTGAAAATCTTGAAAAAGTGAAAAAGCAGAGTAATACGGAGTATCTACTACCTCGTCTGTGGCAGAGTAGATGGAAGTTGTTTAGAAAATAAATTATAGTTTATTTAAACATCATTTCATTTCGCATTGATACCTAATTATGTTTTAATTGTATCGTATCGTGTACATAGCGACAGCAAAAATACACCAGAATGTGGTTAACAGAGCCTCATTACTATAGGGTAAGTTACTTCAAAAATGTATTTATTATTTCTTCGGCTATATGCTAAAATTTTATTGAAGCATGGAACTGCACGGAATATAACACGGCTGCTGGCTTCGTTTACTTGCTTACTTGCCCATAGCCTATAATCATGTTGCGATCATATGAATGCGATCTTTATGTTGCGATCTTATGAGCTAATTTACGGGATCTAAAAATTTTCTCCAAATCTTCTCGGATCAGTCTCTGAAATGATCACCCTGCTGTTAATGAGGCGTATATAAACATATCTATAATTGTTTATCGTATTTACATACTTTATCAAATAATATTTGTGTTATTATGTCTGGATGGGACTGTGTAACATAATATTTTGAACTTGTCTCATTTCTAACCTTTTTCTGAAAGATCAAAGTTGGTATCTTTTTTATTTATCAATATCTATGGAATATGAAACAACCACAACTTGCAGAGTTCAGTAAAAGATAATTATTGCATCACAATGGACTAACATTCACAAACATTACCATACTTTCAACTTTCCAAAGAGTTTAGGGTCAAGACGCTTGGCCCGTGGGGACCAAGTGCACACCAAATTTTTAAAGATCTTTGCATTTGTCTGGTTGAAGCAACACATGACCAAAATGCTGGCCTCTACTTGGGCCAAAGGTTGAGCATTGCCATTGAATGTGGCAATGCTGCCAGCATTTTGGGCACTTTGCCCACTGGTAGTGGTTTGATGGATTAATTTTGTATTATGTTGTTAATTTTGTAGTTTTAGTTTTGTGGTAGTTTAGTTTTATAGAATAATTTGGTTTTTAGGTTTAGTTTAGAATTGTTTTTTGTGTCAAGAATAAATATATGTGGTGATATAAATCAATTATAATATTTATTTGGTCATATTGATAAGTTACTGATACTAAACACTTTAAGCAATAGGAGTTAGCAGTGTAAATTAACTGGTTGGACAGCAAAAATAAAACATTGTGCTACACAATTACCCCCCTTACCTATAAACATTGCAAAACAGTGGATTAGCTGCACAGTGTTTTGTCTTGTTTTATCTTTGCCCATTTCAAACACAACAGAGAAAGACAAAACACTAAATAACTATTCTTCTACTACACAATGTTTGTTAATAAAGGGGTAAATGTTTTATGCTTTTGATAGATATTACATTCTAAACAGAAATGTAAACAATTGAACAGTGTGTTGTGTAACAATTTATAATCAAACTATATTAAGCTCTAACACTTGAGTAATAAAGCAGTTTTTGTATGCAATACCTTAAGATCAGAGTGAATTATAAACATAGCCAGGTGTAAACAATATTTGCAGTATGTGAGTCAGTGCCCATCTGCTCACTGTCACAGAATCATAAACAAACATGACCAGGCTGAAGTACTACACATAATTCAGGTTAAATAAAGTTAGGACATAGGACTATTCACATTGGATACTGGATGGTGTCCTGGACGGCAGCATGCGTGCTGGCCGGTGATCCCCCGGCGTGGGAGGAGGTCAGGCGCCTGCGAAAGCAGGTGCGGGCCGCCCTGTTGCGGCGGTAGATGGAGGACCTGGCTCCACCAGTGCCTGGGCAGAGGAAGGTGGAGCCGATCCGCCCGGTTCTCCGGGAGTGGGTGCGGCGGCCGTTCGGGTCGCTAACCTTCCGATTGGTGCAGGTGCTTTCCGGACATGGATGTTTCGGAAAGTACCTGCACCAGATCGCGAGACGGGAGGCGACCCCGGCCTGCCACGAATGTGGGGCGCTGGAGGATACAGCACCCCACACGCTGGAGGTGTGCGCTGCTTGGGATTCTGAGCGGCGCACGCTTTCAGCGGTCGTTGGCCGGGATCTCTCGCTGCCGAGCGTGGTAATAATAATAATAGCGCGCAGACGGACTGGGGGACGGAGGAGGCGTTTTGCGCGCCTTCTCCATCCTCCGTAGTGGGGTCGGTGGCGGGTAGTCGGGGGACTGTCTGCCGCACCTACACGGCCCCACACGTCTGGTGGGTAACCGAGGTGTAAGGTTGCCCACCCACTGGCGCAGAGGCCCGAAAGGGCCTACCGTCGGGGCGAGATAGTGAATGCTAGCGCGACCCTGTCTCGCCCCATCCCGACGGCGGACGGATCACGGGGGGGTTTTAGTGGGTTCGAGTCCCACATACCCCCTGCCATCACCCCCGTGGTGGCAGGGAAGTGCGAGGGCATTTCCCCCCCTCAAAAAAAAGAAAAAAAAAGAAAAAGGACTATTCACATAACTCAGTGCCCATTATGTTTGAATCCCCAATTTGCTAAAGTATTTTCTAATGTTGCTTTATTGCTATTATCACCCAAATTCAAGAGATAGATAATAATATGATAATAGATGTTATATTTTGAAAAGATCTTTGAACCTTAGAAATATTATGTTTGTTTCGTAATTAGTTTTTTCTTAACTTTTGAACAACACGTTTGAATAAATTACAGTTAATTATATAACTACTTCTACTTATAATTATAGCTACTTCATGTGTAGCAAACACATGAAGTAGCTATAATTGTTGTTAGAGTTAAATATTCTTTCATAAAAGCACCTCTCTAAGTTAAATAACATTACTTATTGTATTATGCAGAGCTGAACTTAATTTACAATAAAGCCTTTGGCAGGCAGGTTTTAGGTGGCCTAAAAATTCTGACACCAGCTGCCCTAGCCCGGATGGTAGACAAAATGGTCTTTCCCCTGTTTTACTCCACTTGAGAAGTAAGCTAGTATGAAGAAAGTGTCATAAAACTGGGAAAGACAATTTTCTCCACTGCCCATACTAGGCCGGCTGGGCTCAGGGCTGACCTCTTGCCTACATGAGAAGGAGAAGAAGATTAGTTAGTACCATAGCTTATAAATAAGGCTTTAATTTGAAGGGTAATCTAACTTCTATTTCTATATCTAAGCTTAAGTTTTCTTTGTAATATCAAGCTATAGTATAATTTTATATCGTTTTTAATAGTACTTTACGGGATACCTTGAGTTACCGTGATTATAATCATTTCTTAGTTCCCGATATTTCGGCACAGTTACATCCATGACAGAACTGAAGATGTCTGTTCTTATTATTTCGAACTTTTTATCATCCACCCGCATCTGCAGTCTACCCGTGAACATGTGCATGTAACTGTGCCGAAATATCGGTAACTGGGGAATGATTCTAATCATGGTAAAGGTCCCGTAAGTACTATTAAAAATGTAGTAAACAACCGTGAAACAGAATGTTATATACCTGCATCCAAAATGGACATATTTTTAAATCACACTATTCTTATTATTTTGTAAGAAGACAAATTTATTGAAGCAGTGGCTCCTACAAGAAACCTAATCTGCCCTCGTGCCTCATAGTGAAAAACGCAGTAACTAACGTTTTTGGCAAAATTCAGTTAGATACATATTCGGAATCGAATATGTTTCTAACTGAATTTTGAAAAAAATCTGTACTTGTTCTGTTTTTCTCACGTATCAAAATTCCACCTGGAACCCAAAAACTCAGGAAGTAAGAATGCAGCAACTCGACTACTCTCGACTACTCGCAATATTTGTTTTTGCGTTTTTCTCAAAAACATGTTTTACTTACTGCATTTTTCATAAGGATGGCAGTAATATACAGTTAGTTTTTTATTTCAACTGAATAGTTAATTTAAAAAGTAAATTCTACTGAATTTTAGTGTTGCCTTTTTCATCTTACTTAAATGATTCATTGTTGTTTTCAGCAAAAGCACTTCAGATCGCTGATGTTCATGCTATCAGCACTGAACTTGGGTTCCTTCTTCACGGCCGTCAACCTGGTGGTCACACTGAACCCTGAAGACAGGTCTGTACTCTATATAGATAGATAAACTCTTTATTGACACCAAGGTAACAAAACAACAACAGGGAATAACTTATAAGTAGGTTACAATGGGCGGTCTTATCGCTAAAAATGATCTCTTCCAGGCACCCTTTGGATAGAGATAGATGATCAATGAGCATGGACGGTGGTCTATATATACACACATCTTTTAAGAGACAGTTGCCAAACGTTATCTTTAAAACAAAAGATAAACGCAACAACATCTTCATCATACTAGTTTTTTTCTTTAATCTGTGGTTGTATCAGAGCTCATGATGCCAACATTCAAAATGCTAATTTCTCAAAATGACAACTTCTCAAATTAAAACGAAAAGCCAACCCCAAATGTATCTAAGAGAGAACTGGCCATCACATATCATCACATGAGATAAGCTGCTCAACTCATCACTTTCATATACTTAATTTACGTATTATTTTCATTCTCCCCAGTAAAAATTACAGTCGCAATTATTGTGAGATGGCAAGGCCAGCCGCTCCATAATTATCTACCTCGTTACATACGTTACGGTAAATGAGCCTGAACTGCTCTGATAAGTGAATTGATAACGTTTGTTAGATGAGAGTCGTTATTGTACGTAATTTGGCCCAACTGTTGGTTTTTTCTTAGCCGAAACAATACTATAAGCTTATTTCGTAACGCGAGCTAGCTGATAACTTGCAACATTTCCTAACGTACCTATCTGGTTCGATAAGATGAACGTTTTGTTTAATCTACGATCAGACTCAGTTCACTATGAGATAGGGCATAGATAGAATCTGTCGCTATATTCTACTGTCAAGCTGTACGTACTACCAGAAAGTTAAAGCCACAGAACTTGATGTTAAAGCCACCAGGCTATTACCAAAGCAGTTCCACTAGCGATTGCGGCCGATATTACAGCAATTGGCCGTCACGCACGGCAAGTGCCTATGCTATGATATGTTGATACGAGGCCAGTAATGAGCCTGTTCGCAGCTCAAGCATCGATAGTCATCGCAAACTAATAATGAATGACGTATGATTTGGGCAGTCTATAATATTTTTAAATGCCACACAAATATCCTTACAATGTACATAATTTAATAACTTTTAATTATCCAATTATGTAGGATCCTGCGCTTGATGTAGATAAGTGATGCTGCATTGCTTTCACTGTCTTTTTGAGATCCTAGATAGGCTTACACTTTACCAAAGCCTCGCTTGATGATAAGTGAGGACGCGGTCGACGATAGAGCATGCTTGCGTAGAAAATACCGGTTCACTCTAGACAGGAAACAATGACTTTGTGTGGTGTTCCATTCCTTTGCTGTCCGAATCCTTAAACGGAATCAAACCACTTTGTATGGATTCGGGGAAGTTCCCCGTATACGGATGGCTTGATTCCGATATCAATTTAGAATGGTATTGACAAAGTTATCTCAAATATCTTGCGTTTTAAAATTCTCTGCAGCACTGATCTCGCTGTTTACACAGTTTACGTCAGTGATTAACCTTTGATAACTATGTTTTGCAAGTGTTTTTGAGGCAATGATGACACCAATACGTACATACCTTGTAGCAATATATGTTTCAATATGTTGTCCTACAACTCATGGTGACTTTGAAGGTTTTTATTGAGACATGGTGCTGAAATGTTCGCGTAGTCAAAATCATCTCTAACTTTAACTACGGTTTTGAAGATTTTATAAGTTCTGGACTTGGAACTTGGTTGATATACTGTTGATAATACGTGATCCCGCCTTCGCGGGACACTTATATTTCTTGTTATAAGTAAATTAAACTGTATTATGCAGAATAGACACTTTATTTGTAGGTAAATAGCGATATTGAAAATATAAGAAAGAAGAATTGTAGGCGCGGCCGGTGTAGCGCGTGTGTGAGTGCCGATTGAGAGCCGGTTCACCGGGGTCTTCCTCCCCCGCACTCCGTGACCCGCGGAAGCCAGCTTCTCATAGCGTAAACAATACGGCATAGGCGTAGGCGTAAAGGTGTGGAGTGTGGATGTATTAATTCTTATTGAAAACTAGAGGCATCCCGCGGTTTCACTTACAATCTTCAATGCTACCTTTGAATTTTCAGTAACCCTTTCTTAGTACGCTCCAGACTCCTACGTCATAAAAGAAAAACACCTTCAAAATGATCCAAGTCTTTACGTGCAGTGGTTTGGGCATTAAGTTGTCGAGTGACTGACTCAGTCACTCAAGATAAAGCCCTTTAATAAAGA
This sequence comes from Ennomos quercinarius, assembly GCA_910589525.2. Taxonomy (NCBI): domain Eukaryota; kingdom Metazoa; phylum Arthropoda; class Insecta; order Lepidoptera; family Geometridae; genus Ennomos; species Ennomos quercinarius. The sequence continues at coordinate 1,164,886 of OU342509.1, forward strand.
TAGATAGTCACAGAAGTGTTTACCTATAGTTTAAAATAGAAGTCATAATATTACGTCGCTGCCGGCCGTGTCATTTAGAATTTGAGAGATATGTACTTATAATTAAATTTTGATCTGTTTCTTTGAGACTGGTTTATATGACTTGGCGGATTTCCAACAAGTTCCACCAAAACGAGCCACAGTGTAACTCGATTAATTAAATAGGTACAATCATGTTATAATAAGCTAGTTACCTGCTATTAGTTTGCATGAATCAATAATATTTCTGAAAAATAAACAGTCGTGAAAACAATAATTAAATATCTCAAAAATTTACAAAGTTACAAGCGTTATAGAATACAGGAATAGAAAGAGACAGTTCAATTATGCAGTGACGTCAGAGTACCTCATTATTAAGCTGTGGCTTTAAATACAATCTCTTGGGCATGTGACGTCATGACGTGTGTTTTCATAGTAACTGTGGGGAAGCTCCACACGATCTCTGTTTTGCGAGAAAGGGACAGGCGATGCCCCCTCCAGAAAACTTAAAAGCTTATTACTCCGTGATTTATTTACCGATTTTACTTATTATTTCAATTATTGCATTTATTTTTAACTTGTTAATTAATAATTATTAATAGCAGGCAACTAGCCTATTAGTGGCACCTTGCGGTTTCACCAAGAGTTCCCGCGAGATTCCTTTACCTATTTTAATTATTTTGAACATTATTATTTACTTGTTGATTTTTATTAGTAGTCAAATAGTCTATTGTGTGATGATTGTGTGCCATTAAAATCCATTTAATTGTTTTGGCGTTAAACTAACAAACAGATTACATTGTTTCACTTTTACATATTAGTAGGGATTTCGAGATTACGTATGCATTTTATCGATTCACCAGGTGGAGCAACCCTTTCTGATCCTGGCCATCCTGCTGAAAAGATTTAGCTAATATAAAATAGGTAGTTTGTCGGTATTCTCTTGCACTTTTATGGCGTACCTATATACCTAAGTGCACTTACTCTGATTATAAGTGATAAGTTACAAAGTGCCGCCAATAACATAATATGCTGTGCGATTCAATTCATGTATTGATAATGCAGTCTTGTTGACTGTTATTGGAGCTCAACGAATACGTTGTTTTATAGCAGTGTTTCTTAACCTGTGGTCCGCGAGTATATGTATGGGGGTCCACGCAGTCTCATCTTTGAACTATTTATATATCAAAAAGTCTAACGCTACGCTTATTATAATTATCTGGCTGTGTTGCTGCATTCATAGGGAGGCATTAGCGGCTAAAATATGTTATAAAAGTTAAAAACATAGTACAGTACAGGTGGAGGATTTTATTAAAGCTAATAGGCCTCTAAATTCCCGTATTTTAGGTATGATTTATAATAAGAAATACAAATACAAATTTATTTTGTAATGCGAAACAGTTACAAGCAGTTGTTATTGAATACTGAGGCGCGTTGATTATCTCGTGGCAAAGTTCTGTCGCGTGTTTTTAGGCTGAGACATGAGTTTGTAATACCAGCAACCCAAAATTACAGAATTTTAGTTGCAAAAAAGCAACACCTATTATTGAGAAACATAATATGCTAACTCCTAACGCATTTCAAAAATGTAAAGAACAAAAATAACTCAATTTGTAGTAACTAATCGAGTAAATGGTCCGAAATATTATGTTGCTGTTTTTAAAGGTGTTCGTCTAGGAGTCCGTGGCTGGAAAAGGTTAAGAAACGCTATTCTATAGTAATATTGTATGTAAGGTTAAAGTGTATTATCAATAATTATCATCTGTTTTCTACCTTATCCAGTCACCTTGAGCTCCAAGGAGCCTTCTATAGACATTGTTTTATCATGAAATTATGTTGTTTAATCAGCGGGGCTGAAGTAGGTACTTCATTTGTAATTTGTATAGGTGTTTACCCAGGTGATCCGTTTTCATGGGCACTTAACTTTATTTTTATCTAAATAAATCTTGTCCTTCAACAGCTGAAACTACTGTTACTTATTTATGTAATTTATTATACCAACTTACCCTTTGATCTGAGTAAAACGGCCTAACCTATTGCGGTTACCCCTGCACATTACCACAAAACCATATAACTATAGCTAGCTGATCAACCACCACCACCACAGTTGAAACAAGTATATACCTTCTTGATAGGCCCAACACACAAACGAAGACTAAGAAGACCACAAGATAGATAGGTTGATCGAATAGTAATTAGAAATTATAGATGGCTTACAATAGCTAAAACAGAAAAGCGTGGCTAGAAATGGACGAGATTAAAATATTCGTCGATCAGCCAAAGCTACCACACCAATCGATCGATTGACGATCGACGTTGATCAACGCCATCGAAAAAAACCCAAATCGTGTCACACTGTTATGTTGTTAGGATTTTATCCCATCGAGTCAACCAACCACCTCGAAATCGAAAATGGCTGGTCTGTCTTTCTAATTAATATAAAATGAATACGATCCTTACAGTAGTTACATACCTAAGTCATTCTCTCGCCACGCCCGAGATGATCGAGCATGCTAACTTTCATCCTGTAAAGAACTGATGCCACTTTCACTCCCCGAATATTGGCGAGTTCACCGATACCGTCAGCAAAACCGACGCTCACTGCTGCTCGTGAAGTTAGGCGCCGCATCAAGTCGTACAGTCGTAGGATATTTACAGTTGTTTGAAAAATATATCAGTGTAGCCATCTTCACCCAAATTCAGAACGGCAAAGTTTGGTTACTGTGCTGTACCAGCCTCTGTCCTCGAGGGGTCTCGGTGGACCGACGATCTGGTGAAAGCCGCGGGGAGCCGATGGATGCAGGAGGCGAGCAGCCGCTCAAGGTGGTGCGCTCTGGGGGAGGCCTATGTTCAGCAGTGGACGTATTCAGGCTGTTCATGATGATGACTGAAAGATCGCATTTCATTTAGTTCACTTGTACAACACTATGCATATTAGATTGTAACATAAATACGTTACATTCTTGAAGCATGGTTTACGTATTGTGACTATTTGTGACTCGCAGCTTGTGAGGTAACCAATGTGCTCAAGGATCACAAAATTCGAGCATCCACTTGGACGAGGACACACGTTTGTACCTACCACTAATCCACACTTGACCAGCGTGGCGGATTATGGCCTATACTATCTAGCCCGTCTCCCAGCTGTGGGACATGGCTGATGATAAATTGATAACTATTATAAGCTCAAGTTAATAGGCTTGTGTCATGCTATTTTTTTATTGCACAATTTAATAATATTCCTCAAAAAATAAACAGTCGTGAAAACAAAAATTAAATATCTCAAAAATTGACAAAGTTACAAGCATTTTAAAATACAGGAATGGAAAGAGACAGTTCAAACATGCAGTGACGTCAGTTCTTGCTCTTCATAGTACCTCATTAGTAAGCTGTGGTAGCTTTACATATAATCTCTTTGGCATGTTACGTCACTCACGTGCGTTTTCATAGTGACTGTAGGGAAGTTCTGTTTTGCGAGAAAGGGACAGGCGATGCCCCCTCCAGAAACTTTAAAAGCTTATTACTCCGTGATTTGTTTACCGCTTTACTATTTTTTTTAATTATTGCATTCATTTTTAACGTACTTTATGAAAATAATATTAAGTTGTTAATTTTTAATAGCAGGACACTATCCTATCCTGGACGTTTGACCTTTCTTATCGGTATCACCCCCATTGTTAATAATAGCACCAAAGCAACAAAACACAAAGAGAAGTCATGAAATAACTATGTACTTACTCATATATAATATGCAAAATGCATGTTTGTATCTACATATACCTACGTGTTGCCGGATTATGACTAATTTATAGTAGGTACCTAACTAGAATGGACTTTGCCTTATGGAGACCACTGTTTATATTTTCAGGGTTATTATTAAAGTTTATTTACTAAAGTTAAGGCGAGACTGGCCCAAAAACGCCCTTGTAAGAACAGACTTTTCTCTGAGATAAACCACACTTTTAGATATGAAAAAAATATATGTTATTCTTAAGGATGTCTTTGAGTTAAACCATAAAACTTATACATAAAAGGAATAACTTCACTCGATCGAAAAAAAATCCAAAGTTACCTCTATCTTACATTTTTTGAAATGACTATTCGACTTGTTTTACACGAATCGTATTATTTAAATAATTTTTAATGCATTATGTATTGATCAAAAAATTTAAATCATTAATAAAAATGTTAAAAAGTTAATACGGTAATTTTATATGAATTTATATCTTGGAGTCATGGCATCCGAGCGCGTTTTCGGGGCCGCCAGTCCGCTCGCAGAGCCCGTCGACGCCGGACGTATGCCAAATTTTTGCGCTCTACGACGCGAAGGTACACTAATCGTAAATTTTAATTTAAAAATAGAATAATTTAATTTAATTGTTTATTTCGAGTAACTTAACTAAGAAGTGAATAAAAAAAGATTAATAAAATGGGTAACAAATGTAATAAAAGGAAAAAAAACTCAAGTTATGCATTTAGAAAATCGTACGAGTCACTAAATTACAGTCTTGTAGTGTTAGCGCTCGGAACCTATAAGCTCGGCGCGAGTTATACCTATTGTTATTACTTGCGCCTCTATCGGAGCGCGAGCGTATTTTGTTTTTCGGTTCTGTGTTTTGGCCCGTTACGTGTATTCGCGAAATAAATACCCGCCCTAAATCGAATCAAATCATTTGTTTATTTGCAATTTGCCTAGTATACCTACCTACATGAATACGAGATCTATTTTACATTTCTTTTTTGCAAAAGGTTACTAATACAGGATAAGGATAATATAACAAATGACATCGAAATTGACAACACGTAAGTATCTTCATTGTTCTAGGTGGGGTCATGGAGCGGTGCTGTTCTGATAAGTTTTGACTAATTTGGTCACCAAATAATAATAGAATAGGTAGTAATAATAATAAATAAATAACACTCACCACAATCATACATAGATCCTGTACAACAAGGATTCCCTGTACCTAGGGACCCAGGAATACCAGGACCATGGTCCCACAATACCCACACTCAGGAAAAACAGTTGGGTTTTTTTATGTGCACAAATACTACTTGTCTTGTCACGAGAATCGAACCCATCACCTCCGGGCTATGAGCCGACCCGCTCAACCCCTACACCACTGAGGCTGTGGATATGTTTGCTTCATAGTATACATTGCGTATACATGGTGTCAAGCAGCCGCTCAAAGTTGCGCTCTTTGGGGAAGGCCTATGTTCAGCAGTGGACGTCTTCAGCCTGATGAGGACGATACATGGTGTTAGATAATACGTAACTGGTGTGAGCAAGTATGGGCAGGTATGAATTAGTGTTAGCAGTTGAGCGGCTAGTGTGGGCAAAAGTAGGCAGGTGTGGGCAAGTTTGAAAATGTGTTAGCAGGCATGGGCTAATAGGCAGTTTGTGTGGGCAAATGTGGACAGGCGTGGGCAAGCGTAAGCAGGTGTAGGCAAGTGTGAAAAAGCTATGGGCAGGTGAGCGGCTGGTGGGGACAGGTGGGGGCAAGTGTGAAAAAGCCATGGGCAGGTGAGCGGCTGGTGGGGACAGGTGGGGGCAAGTGTAAAAAAGCTATGGGCAGCTGGGCTGATGTGGGCAAAAGTATCCAGGTGTGGGCAAGTTTGAAAATGTGTTAGCAGGCATGGGCTAATAGGCAGTTTGTGTGGGCAAATGTGGACAGGCGTGAGCAAGCGTAAGCAGGTGTGGGCAAGTGTGAAAAAGCTATGGGCAGGTGAGCGGCTGGTGGGGACAGGTGGGGGCAAGTGTGAGAAAGCTATGGGCAGCTGGGCTGATGTGGGCAAAAGTATCCAGGTGTGGGCAAGTTTGAAAATGTGTTAGCAGGCATGGGCTAATAGGCAGTTTGTGTGGGCAAATGTGGACAGGCGTGAGCAAGCGTAAGCAGGTGTGGGCAAGTGTGAAAAAGCCATGGGCAGGTGAGCGGCTGGTGGGGACAGGTGGGGGCAAGTGTAAAAAAGCTATGGGCAGCTGGGCTGATGTGGGCAAAAGTATCCAGGTGTGGGCAAGTTTGAAAATGTGTTAGCAGGCATGGGCTAATAGGCAGTTTGTGTGGGCAAATGTGGACAGGCGTGAGCAAGCGTAAGCAGGTGTGGGCAAGTGTGAAAAAGCTATGGGCAGGTGAGCGGCTGGTGGGGTCAGGTGGGGGCAAGTGTAAAAAAGCTATGGGCAGCTGGGCTGATGTGGGCAAAAGTAGGCAGGTGTGGGCAAGTTTGAAAATGTGTTAGCAGGCATGGGCTAATAGGCAGTTTGTGTAGGCAAATGTGGACAGGCGTGGGCAAGCGTAAGCAGGTGTAGGCAAGTGTGAAAAAGCTATGGGCAGGTGAGCGGCTGGTGGGGACAGGTGGGGGCAAATGTGAAAAAGCCATGGGCAGGTGAGCGGCTGGTGGGAACAGGTGGGGACAAGTGTGAAAAAGCTATAGGCAGCTGGGCTGATGTGGGCAAAAGTATCCAGGTTTGGGCAAGTTTGAAAATGTGTTAGCAGGCATGGGCTAATAGGCAGTTTGTGTGGGCAAATGTGGACAGGCGTGAGCAAGCGTAAGCAGGTGGGGGCAAATGTGAAAAAGCTATGGGCAGGTGAGCGGCTGGTGGGGACAGGTGGGGACAAGTGTGAAAAAGCTATGGGCAGCTGGGCTGGTATGGGCAAAAGTAGGCAGGTGTGGGCAAGTTTGAAAATGTGTTAGCAGGCATGGGCTAATAGGCAGTTTGTGTGGGCAAATGTGGACAGGCGTGGGCAAGCGTAAGCAGGTGTGTGCAAGTGTGAAAAAGCTATGGGCAGGTGAGCGTTCGTGTTACGGCGGCGGCGGCGCAGCAAAGTAGACGGCGGCGGCGGCGCGCCGGCGCGGTGCTCATGTCTAGCGCAAAAGTAGGCACGTGTGGGCAAAAGTGGGCAGGCCTGGGCAAGTGAGAAACAGTGTTAGCGGCTATGGGCAAGCGGCTGATGTGGATAGATGTGTGGAAGTGACGGCAGGTGTTTTTTCTGTTAGGAAGGCTTTCTTGTGTTTATCATAATCAATCATGCAGCTATTAGATTACATGAAAAAAAAATTGTCCAAAATTATACCTGCATCATGTACTTTTTTAACATTATAACATTTTAATCGTACCATTCATCATTATTATACCTAACTAATGGAAATAAGGTAATTGAAGTCGTTATTACCATGGGACTGGGTAGGTATTGCAATAATAATAATAACCAAAAATAGCATTAAAAACACGGTTGTATCTCATACGTATTTTTTATCTAATAAAATAACGGTAGATGCACATTTATTATATTATTATGTAAATCCAGAACATAAGCTAACTCTATTCTCAAAGCGACTTGAGCTCCGCTACTGAGTTACATAACGTGGCTAACGAGCGAAACAAGTGCGCGCGGCGCATCGCACACAACTTTTGGGTCGCGTAAATGAATACGTCGTGCGTTCAAAAAGTGCGGCTTGAGGCAGCGTAAAATACCTAAAGATCCGGAAAAGCCTCGCCTTAATGAGTTACCGGAACCCCCAGGGTTCGAAACTTCACTCGCATCATGTCCTTGTCATATCAGTAAAGCGCAATCAGTTTTATCACAAAACATTGTGGTTTTATCGTGTATCGGTCACCCTAGGTGTGCGGTCGCGTGACGGCGGGCCGTCACTCCCGGCCACGTGGTCGCGTGCGGCTGCCACGTTTGTACTGCTAATGGATTGAGTAACGTTCCGTAATGGTAACCTCTAGCCGTGAAGCCGTTAACTAGTCGGCTTTTCAAGGGTAACTGTTTCTTTTGGAAGGAATGAGTTGTTTTTGAAGGAAACCGGCGTCTATATCATGCAACGGTTATAAATACCGATGATTTCAAATCTTTCGATGTAAAAACCTATATAGATTGAAATCTAGCTGCCTTGATTGGTCGTTAATGTGGTGGAGCAATCTGCTCTGCACAATGATCATTATCCAAGTCTACACCTTGTTTCGTGAAAACATGTACAGTGAACAACAAATAAAGATATCATCAAGGCGTACAAAAACACGGCACCCATTATATAGTTGAAATTCCATCAACCCGCACTAAGCGTTTTTCTATGCACTTTATAGTGCGAACAGCCAATGAGTGGAACACCTTGCCGGCGTCCTTGTCTCCAGCTAACTATGATCTGGGTGTGTTCAAGTTGAGAGTGAACAGGTATCTTCTAAGCATGCACCATCGTAGACAACACTTTCCATCAGGTGAGACAGTGGTCAAATGCTTTGCCTATCAACAATAAAAAAAAATCAACAGCCTGAGGATGTCCACTGCTGAACATCACAGCCCTCCCCTATAGAGCGGCAGTGTGAGTGGCTGCTCGCCTCTTGCAGCCATCGTCTCCCCGCGGTTTTGATCAGATTGTCGGTCCAGTTGGTGAGGAGATATGATTATATAAAGATATGGAAGAAGAAATTGGAAAAATTTACCGAATTTTATTGAAATACAAGAAAACTGAACGTGCCTTTTTTGGGATTATTGTATGGAAAAATTGGCTTGGAAGGATTAAAAATGCGATCATTACTTAATGTTTACTTGTACTATTCCAGAATCTCTAAAAAGCGTGGCGGGACGCTGACACTCCTTGGCTTCGTGTACTTCATGACCCTATTTGAAGTGCTCACGATGTTGGCGATGTGCACCGGGCCCGGGGCTCGCTTCCGACGCAAGTACGCGCTCAGCTGCGGGGATATACTCGACATCATCAACAAGTGAGTTGACATCATCAACAAGCGACTTGACATCATCAACAAGTGACTTGACATCATCAACAAGTGTGTTGACATCATCAACAAGTGACTTGACATCATCAAGTGTGTTGACATATCAACAAGTCAGTTGACATCGACAATAAATTAGTGAGTTGAAATCAACTGCAACCGACTTGACAATATCAACAAGTGAGTTGACATCCACTACATGTCAGTTCAAATCATCAACCTAGTAGGTTATCACGACATGAAACGTAGTAAGATGCCAACTTTTGAAGAAAAAAATGATACTTATGTACAAATGAGGCACTAATACAGTTTTTTTATATAATTTAAATGAGCGAGTGGATGAATTACTCATTCAGATTTAATGTTAAACATCCGGGAATCGCAGACTATGGCCTAATACTAGCATCATACATTGACACATTGAGTGATTGATACACATTTCACATATTAATTTGAACTGTAGTTACAACTCTCAATGTAGCCCCCGGTTCGCCTACGTTTTTAAACCAAATACTGGACGCTCATTGGTTGCCTGTTGATTATCGGTTGTATTCAACCACAGATAACCCCCAATAGATACCGCATTACGGGATTTTTGTTCGGATCCTAGCTCACCAAAACTGGCGGAAGGCGAGGGTTGCGGGGACTGGAGCCAATGCGCTATTATTGGCTGTTTCGAGTGACGCCCTAATAATGGACTCGCCGTAGGGTTGGGTATGTCGACCAACAAAATAAAATTTGTCGATACTTTTGATACTTACTATGCCGAAAAATAAATACGTAAAACATGTATATTTAAATGTTTTGTAGTGCGGCCTTAGTTTTTAATATTAAAATTTGTATCGATTGTGTGTAGAAATTAAATAAAATGTCATTCATTTGATGCCCTTTTCAATCAATGTAGGTTCATGTTATAGGTAGTAGGTGGATTTAATTAAATAAACCATTTGATCGTATTTCAATAATTTTACATAACACACAGGAGAAAAGGGGCGAGTAATATAAGTTCAAAATACAAAATTGCGATTATACACTAAAAATACCAACACTTGATCGAACGTCATTTAATATTCCGCACAAAACAAATAATACTTATTTGACTGAAATACCACAGGTCGTTGTGTTCAAATCATCCCAGGGTTTACTCCAACTTTAGAGTTAAAACGGGACCCCCATATCTCTTGTCGTTTTCGAGATCCGTTGACCTGTTCTATCTCAGAGACGACATTCTGATAATGTCAGATTTTTCCCGGGGTCACGTGACCCATCTCTATACAGCCTCATACTCAGTTTTGACTCAGTTGGTCAATCATCAGTCAGTCAGTCAAAATTGGTTTTCAAGTTTATATATTTATGTTTATATAAGCGTGTCATCATAAAAGTCATAATTTTTTTATAATGTACCTACATCAAGAATATTGAATGGTATAAAACCTACTAGTTATGAATTTAACTTTATTCAAGCCTGCTATCGATAGCGGCTAGAATGAAGTGAGTTTCCAACACTAGCGTTGCACGTGCTACGCGGGAAAGGGACAACCACTGTAAAAACAGGAAAGTAGAAGAGGGACAAGTGACCGTCGCTACCTGGACCAGCCATTATAAGCTGACCTCTTCTATAGCTGAGAAAATTAAGATTATTTTACTTACCGATGAAATGTTACTCCGTCTTTTAGGTAATTTGAGTACCTTGATGATTTCCCACACCATTTGACTGCACATGTAGGCATTTTATAGTGTTTCTTGCCACAAAACAAATTTTAAAGCGCTTTAAAACACAGGTGCTCACGGGTCTAATACTTGGTCGAAACTAAAGCCGTGCTGCGAAGCGGCGATTTATATTGAATCATTTACGCCAATGCGTGGTGCGTGGTCGTCGTCTTTCATGCGGTATCTATTGGGGGTTATCTGTGTATTCAACCAATGAGTTACAGTATTTAGTGTATTAAGGTGACATGAGTTTGACAAACGTATGAGAAACCGGAGCGTTATTCGCTGTCGCTGTAGGTAGAGGTAATATCGCGCGGGGTATTTTGTATGAAATTCCGCGGCTAGAGCGAACTTATGTAGGTACAGTAGGATTCTCAGCATCACTCGGTTTAAAAAATAAATAAAAAATTTGACGTCACTGTAAAGTTTCTTGTAGCTTCTTCTTTACAGGTGTAACCGTAGCTACGGATCGGAGCTTTCTATTCTACATGTGTTGTAATAGAACCCCTATCTTAACCTAATTATAATAAATTAATAATAAATTATAATAAATTCATCGGATCTTCTAAACTAATCATATGACGCTAAAAAGTTATCAAAGTTGATTGACTATTTTAGGCTACCTATTTTAATGTTTATGGCCTTGTGAATCGTCACCTAATAAATGGTAGAACCGTACGTTGTGATAGTGTAGTAATCCAAATCCTTTTAAAGTAATGAGACAACACCTAACTAACATCTAACCTATTCAATAATATTAAGTTAATTTAAAATATTAATCGTCCTACAAATAATTGCAATTTAATCCCCTGATGAACACTATTCCTGTACTCTGAGTAACGGAACTGAAATTTCCACATAAAATCATATTATGCATCAATCAACATATTTCCTACTATATTTTCAAAAGGTTTCAATTGTAGGAATGAATAATCTTTTCCTGCAAAAAATTGAACATTATAGTTCCTAGTCATAAACAAAACTGAAAGTAAATTAAAGCTTCATGACGAACGTATGTTGAAATTAACAAGACAAGAAAGTGAAACATAGGTAAAACGTAAGTAAGTATATTGCTAACTGAGTTTGAGTTTGTTATATAGCAAAGTCATAGTAAACTCTATTTGTTTATCATAACTCTGGCATAGGAGCCCCGCCACCGCTCCAATGCTGTGGGTCTCGACTACCTGGCTGGGTAACCCTCCACTATTTAGTGCTTGAAATTTCCCACACGGAGGTACCGTGTGTGAAATTCCCCCACACTAAGAGAAATTTGATTTTACTAAATTTTGTTCTATTTATCCCAAGTCAGGTACCCCATCTACCTATTCTTATCTACTTATCTAGTTTGGACTCCAAAAAGATGCAAGGGACAAGAGGACATTATTTTTTCCAAATCCTAACAAAATAGACATCACCTTAGTTAATTGTGAGTCTATCTAATACGTACTAAATTCGGTATATGACAGACTCTAAAAATAGCTCAAACTTCTAAATCTCCTAGCTTCCGTCTAAAGATTATCAATATTATCGTAGATTCTATATCAACAGCATGCAGTGGACTAAACAGTAGTATTAATTTTAACTGTAAATATTTATTTGAATTCAATGATCTGTTAGTGATATTCAGGTTGTCTCTATTTTCCAGAACTTGTATTGAAAAGTAATCTAAAACCCGTTTATATAATTTAGGCATTATATTTCACCATTATGAAATACGATAAGGACATGTTGCCTTCAAATAATATTATAGATTATTGATGCTATTTCCTAACAACAAGATATTCTCATTCGAATCTTTAAATTAGCTACCCCTATCCGTTTGGTAAGGAGATCACTAACAGGTACTGCTGTGCTTGACCCAAGACACGAAGGACAATTTCTTATCAATAGTACTTTAAATGTTTTTATAGAATAAAAGGTAAAACTCTTATTGAAAAATCAATCAACAAACTCAACTCTGAATTCCACTAAATTGATCTATAAACAAACACGAACAACCCTAAACTATGAATAAATTCCCGGTAGTTATTTAACTATTGTACAAGAATTACCTATTTCGTACTAGAATGAAACTGAATTACGATTTTATTTAAGTTACTCGCGAATGATTTCAAACAGAGAACAAATTCTCAATAGTTATCTAAGTAAAAGGAATAAATTCCCAATCGTTACTAATTCCCGGTAGTTATTTAACTATCGTACAAGCATTACCTATTTTGCAACTAGAATACAAAACGTTCGTTTCCTTGCAGGAGTATGATCCTTACAACTCTCCTAAGTAAAATTCCGCCTAGAATCCGCTAAGAAAATACCTATCTATTTATGCTGAATTTGTACATCAGAATTAAGCACAGAATAATATTTTCTCACTAGTGTCATAACTTTTTCATGCGAACTTTGTATCAGCGTTTACTATCACCGTGTAGGAATGGAACCTTTCCCATATCCTCCGTAGAACATCGCAAAACCAGCTAAAGAAATACCTTCCTATACCACAGAATAGATAAATAGTACAACGTACTTTTACCACAAAATAGATTTATAGCATTATTTATTGTAAACCTTCCCATATCCTCCGTAGAACATCGCAAAACCAGCTAAAGAAATACCTTCCTATACCACAGAATAGATAAATAGTACAACGTACTTTTACCACAAAATAGATTTATAGAATTATGTATTGTTCTCTGTACATTAAAACCTTCTGTGATCACTCAGCTTTCCGTCAAAAGCAAGGTCCACGACAAACTAGCCCTACAATAAACACCCACAGCTTCAACCTTCGAGAAAACTTGAATTATATTTTTATAATTTTGATAATTTAAAAACTTTAATTGGCGATCTGATTCTGCATCCAAACAATCTGCCAAAAGTTCTAACTTGAATTTACCAGAATCTAAATGTGCTGATGCATAATCTGCCCATCTACAGCGCAGGAGAGGAGTTAGCTTTCCTGAAATAGCATTCTGGGCAGCTCCTGGGCGGCACCGTGTAAAGCGGCGCTGAGCCTGACCAGGTTTTCTTCCGGGGTAAAGCCTGCCTCCGACCGTAAAAAGGCCTTCTTGAAGGAAAGCCAGCCAGAGACGTGACCATCAAATAAAAGGAAGGACACCGACCTGCTTTCTGCTCCCAGGTCCGCGATGACTTTCGCCAGTTTAATAAAAGAGTCTTGTGTCTCTACATTGTTTACTTTATTTGTGTTATCATAATAACAATTAGGCGTAGGATTAATGTTGTGTGTGCCTAATCTGAATGAGTGTGCAGTGTTTCCTTGTGTGACGGGCTGTAGGCAGGGTTGTATGCAATAGTCACCGCCCGGCGACAAACATGCGCGACCCGGTGAAACGGCACCATGCTGGAGTGGGAGCTCCGCGACAGCTGCTGCAAGCTCCATCGAGGTTTCGTCCGTCGTTATGAATTCTGAAATCGAAAGTTCGATTATTATTTTGTTCTCCAAGATTGTTACCACAATCTACTAACCACTTTCGCGTCATAGAGCTCCTTTCGGACGCTGCGGTATCAATAGCGGCCAGCTCCGCTTGTAGTTCTAGGTCAGCGGCCCTCTTCTCCGCTTGAAGAGCTAGGTCAGCGGTCTTCTTTTCTTGTCCTGCAACCTGACGAACATGCCTAGCCACAGCTGCAAGCTTGTGGGCCTTAGCGGATGCTTGTGATGAAGCAACCGAGTGCGTTTTTAATATAGGCGTTGGCGTTGGTGATGAGACGGGTAAAGGTAACAGCATAGTGTCCTGCAAGAGAGCCTCGTCGTTTTGATTAGCAGGCGTGTCGCCTGACGACGTTGCTGGTAGTATAGAAGCGCTTACCTCAATCCGTTTTGTTTTCCGCGTGATGGACCTGAGAGTTGGCATCGTGAACGCCGAAAGCTGCCACCAATGTTGAGGATGAGCAGGTCCAGTTAAAGCACACTTAAAGATCACCAACATATAATTTATTATATTAAAAAAAGCCAAAATATAGAAAAACACACGTCCCATCCTCCAAGGTTACCCGAATCCCCGTCAATTCTTGACAGATAACAAAATCCTAAAAATAGATAATAATCTATCAAAACCACTTTAAAAATAGAAAAGGTAAAAAAGTAAAACTAAATGTAAAGAAGGTTTGATTTCTTTTACTGTTACCTTATTTTACCACGGATAACCACTTTTACTCTACATTTTCTCTATCAGTAAATGCGATGCCAACGACTATTTCCTTAATTTTTAGACCATTCTTTATGCATAAAGTGCTTCAATGAAATTATTTCAGTATTTTTATAATTTAGGTAAAATTTATAATATTTGTGACGTCACGAGACAGCCTGGATCGTTACAGTGTGCTGGATTACTTGCACCTGAAAAAACCCTTTTTTTTCTTCAAACTTGCATATCGTAATAGGCTTGCTATATAATATTTGAAAATAAGCACTTGTGATGTTGCCTATTTATGCTTAGTGTCTGCAATAATTTAATTTTAGTATTTTAAGTACCTAATGATTAGTCAAGTCTTTTACAAGTCAACATTAGATTAGGTCCTAATCTAATGTTGACTTATAAAAGTGCTAAAAATAGCCTATCTATACTTATAATAAATCCGTAACATTTCCAGTAGGATACACTTCATTATTCAGTTGTTCGTAGTTGCTCCTTATATACGAAAAAAAGCGGATTTTCCCTTTTTCTTCTCTCTTCCCATCCCATGAACAGGGTTAGGACATACAACTAATCAACCCGTGCGAAGCCGGGGCGGATCAGCTAGTATGCAATAAAAATTGACTTTGACACATTTGTTTAGCTGTCAATTCGTCATCATCATCCTCTTTGCCTTTTCTAAGCTACCAGAATTACACGAGCGACTGCCATCTGACCTCGCAACCCATAAGGAACCAGTAACATGGATGATTAGACTAGGCGTCCGATTCTGTCAGGCGTCCGACTACCCGTAACGATTGCCATAGATGTTGTTATGACAATTGGGACCGACGGCTTAACTTGCTCTCCGAGGCACGGAGCGATGGCATCGAAAACTGCAGATAACTTACTAGATAAGTCATTGGTGCAGGGCCGAGGATCCAACCCGGATGCCGATGAGATTGCAAAGCGCACATGCTACCGCTCGGCCACCATCGCTCTAGTTTAGCTGTCAAGTCGTGATTCGAAATAAAACTGTTGCTGGTGGTTTAGTGTAAGCTGATGATGATGGAGAGCATCCCATCCGCAGGGTGGTGTCGGCCGTGCAGGCAGCCTTCTCGTGCGTGACGGGCGCGGTGGTGTGCGCCTGGTCGTGCACGCGGGACTTCATGCGCGCCTCGCACTACATGTCGGAGGCCTACGCTTGGTTCGGGGCCGCTTACTTCTTCTACGACATATGGTCCATGTATCTGGTGAGTCACTCTGGGCTGCTCCCCTACTAAACCTGGGCCTCCTAAAACGGCACTTTGGACGCTTAACATAGGGTTTGCCATAATCACTACGCTTGGCAGGTGGCTTGGTGATTGCAGAAGATTTTAATGTACCGTGGAGAATGCTGCTGCTCATTCATGGGGTGGTCCTACATGGGGGTGATAAGTCCTGCACTGACGTCCCGCTTGGGGTGTATTGTGCATGTTGGGGTGTATTGTGGTGGTCTTATTCTCACTCTGGGACCACAGAGTAAAAGCATGCAAGCAACAAATGATGTATTTGTGTAGATTTATTTAGATTTAACAGTAATATAACCTTTTTAAACCTCACAGTTTTCATTTACTGTAAATATTTTTATTGTTATTACTGAATAGGCCAGCATTTGACTGCGGTCTCACCTGATGGAAAGTGACGAAGTGCTCTACGGTGGTACATACTTCCCTAGAAGATACCTATTCGCTCGCGAATTGAAAACCTCCCGATGAACCCTCTGAACTTCCGAAAATCTACGAGTCAATATAAATCTTACAATTATTGCTAGTCAATATAAAACGTACCCCATTTTCCTTCCAGGTGCATCTAGAAATGAACGCCAAAGAGAACGTCAACTACATAAAGAGTAAGATCCAACGAGCCAAGAACGGTGCACCAGCTCTCTCGTCCGGTGACGCGATCAACGGGAAGAAACCGGCGGGGACATCTTTCCTGGAGTATTGCAAGCACGAGCCCGTCATTCTGATGCATCATCTCTTTATTGGAGGATTTGGATTCCTTGTTATTGTGGTTAGTGGTTTTTGACACTAGATGGCAGCACTAGTTTGTAAAATGTAGGGAAGGAATCGGCCAAGACCTAGTTCCAGCGGCCCTAGCACGGACGGTAAACAAGATTGTCTTTCCCCGTTTTATGTTACTTTCTTCATACTTGATTACTTGTCAAGTAGAGTAAACAGGGGAAAGACAATTTTGTCTATCAGCCGTGCTAGGGCAGATGGACTATTGCAAGCACGAGCTCGTTGTTATGATGCATATTTGTTTGTTGGGGAATTTAGATTGGTTGTTATTGTGGTTAGTGGTTTTAGACACTAAATGGCAGTACTTGTATATTACTGTAGAACGATGGAGGGAAACCTATCGGAACAATACCAAGCATGAGCATGGGCTCCTGATACATTAGGAATTGTGATCATTGGTAATCCATCATCTTTTTGTTGGTGGATTCGGATTTCTTGTTATTGTGGTTAGTGGTGTTTAAAACTAGATGGCGGTATACATTTCTCCATACACAAAATACAAAACGCAAACGTGATAGACGCGTTAACACGGGCGTAGGGCATGAGGCATGTAGCAGAAATCAAACTAAGGGCTCTGATTGGGTACTGGCTGCCAAGCCAGCAAGGCTAGCATAACCTATGAAAATCGACATTATCTCTTCTCTCGAGAAAGCGTTTGACCAATGAAAGCTCAAGAAAGATGTATGACGTAGTCTGCGTTCATTGGCCGAACGCTTGTTTGAGAGAAGAGATAATGTCGATTTTTAGTTCCGTACCCAAAGGGTAAAACGGACTATATTACTAAAGCTCTGCTATCCGTCCGTCCGTCTGTCTGTGTATCTGTCTGTCACCAGGCTGTATCTCATGAACCGTAATAGTTAGACAGTTGAAACTTTCACAGATGATGTATTTCTGTAGCCGCTATAACAACAAATACTAAAAAACAGAATAAAATAAATATTTAAAGGGGCTCATGTAACAAACGTGATTTTTTGCTCGTTTTTGTAGATAATGGTACGGAACCCTTCGTGCGCGAGTCCGACTCGCACTTGGCCGGTTATTATAGAGCTCATGCTAGCTTTGCAGATTACCGGGGAAGTGAGCGACGACCGTTTAGCTACTTAGACGACAATGCTAACCAAGCTACGGTTTCGTCACGACTAAATTTTATTTATTTTTCTATTTGCAGTACCTTCGCGGCGACCTAGGCGACTGTACGTTCGGGTTTGTCTACTTGATGGAGCTATCGACGCCGTTCGTGTCCCTGCGCGGCATCCTGGCGCGGCTCCGGCTGAAGGCCACGCGCGTGTACGTCGCCAACGGCCTGCTCATGCTGGGGACCTTCTTCGTGTGCCGCGTGGCCAGCTTGCCTTACGTCTGCTTGATCTATAGTCGGGAGCTGGGCCTGTCTTATGTAGAGGTAAGGAATACACTCTTTTTTGTCCTCCATCTCTTATATGACTGACTCCATCTCTTATACGTAATATTTTTTATTTGGTAGAAGAACCTGTGGCTCCATGTTAATTTGGTGATGACCTGATGAAGATTTTCACCTTCGTTTTTCAACTGGAAAATTTATAAATGAATATTTGAAGACATTTCACACAAGGCCATCTAGCCGACTAACCCTCGCTGCGCTCTGGTTGTTGATTCATCATCATCATCATCATCAACAGCCAGAAGACATCCACTGCTGAACATAGGCGTCCCCCAGAGAGCGCCACTTTGAGCAACCTTCTGCATCCATCGGCTCCCCACGGTTTTCACCAGATCGTCGGTCCACCTAGGGGGGTGCAGGACTACTCTGCGTCTTCCGTTACGTGGTCGCCACTCGAGAACCTTTCTTCCCCATCGGTTGAAACAGTTTGTTGCTCCGGGGTAAATAATCTACTATTGCTTGTTTCCCAGGCCGTGAGATCTCTCCCGACCGGCTGCAAGGTTTCCATCTGCATCCTCCTGATGCCGCAGCTGTACTGGTTCTACCTGATGTCTGCGGGCGCACTCAAGCTGTTCCTGACCACTCCGGCCAGCACGCCGCTCTCGCCCAACAAGCTGGCTGACATGTCCGCCAACAAGCTGGCGAGCCTGTCGGCCGGCGACGCTGACAAGCGCAGGTGATGTCGCCGCCGCGGCCGCCGCTCCGCATATATCATGCCAAAGTGATAGGCACCGGCCGAGAGACGTACTTCCAACTCGTAGTAACTTCTGTTCTGGAAAGTTTAAATACTGCTGTAGAAACTTGGCGAAATTTTCTAGGAATTTTTCGTATTGTACTAGATTTTTTTTTAAATTTTGTAGCCAGTCTTCACACTGTTCTATTAAGATTGTATAGGTACTGTTCTAGCAAAATTCCTATACTTTTATAGGCAATTACCATACTGTTTTAGAGAAATTGTATAGGTAGGTACTGCTCTAGAAACTTTCCGAACTTTCCTAGAAAGTCCTTGCTGTTCTAATAGTTTCAGTTTTAAAAAGTTCACGAACTTTTCTAGTAAGTTTAGATACGGTTCTGGGAAGTTGCCATACTGTTTTTGAAACATTCTGAATATTTTCTAGAAAATCCCCGTACTGTTCTAGAAGTATAATACTGTCTAGAAAGTTCCTATACAATTACAGGACTAAGGCGCGGTTTTTCAATAACCAGATAAAAGTTATTCATTGGATAAAACACAATACAGTGAAAATAAATACTATTTTTTTTAGTCAGTTTGTAATTTATTAGTCGAATAACCTTTATCCAGCCATTGAAAAATCACCTCTTAATCAAATAAAAAAACTAAAACTTTTTCGATGAGCATTTTCACATTGTCCGATAATGGCGTCCTTGTCAGACTCCTGTAGTCTGAAAGAGACGGAACGTTCCCATAAAGATTTGGAAGGATGTGAAAACGCTCCAATACAATCGGTAAAATTAAATAAGAGTAAGAGAGTGTGCCTAAAAGAACTGGGTTATTATAGCCAGTAGGAAAGATAGAAGCAAAAAAATGAGGAAGTTACGTCTCTGTTCCAATAGCGGTGCAGGTGTAAGTCGACTCGGTCGAGTTACTGGAACGTCCACGGTGCTTATGCGAAGGAAACAGGTTCAAAGTGAAATGTTATTTATGCATTGTTAACTAGTCGCTTCGGAGAGTGCTTAGGTAGAACCCGTAGACTATGCCGCAACGTATTCTGATTCATTATTTTGAATCTTATTACGATTCGGTAAGGTGTTATTTGGCTTGAAATTTTAGGTGTAATTGTTAAAGTTTTTGTACAAGTTTCAACCTTACAATATGTAATCAATTATACAACTGGAGCCATACGGTTCTGATGCACTTAAAACATAGTTTTCTCACTTTAACCACTCCATCAAAGATGTTGTGCAAGTGAGATAGCAATAGAAATGTGTACTTTCATCTTCTTATGCTGCAAGAATTACTAATTACCTGTTGCAGATATAAGTCGTCAAACAATTTTGAGTTTTATTCGGTTTGGTTTATGAGTTACTTTTAAATATGGTTTTCGATAACGTTGCGTCATATGTCTACGGGTTGAATAAATGAAATATTTATCTTTTGAGGATAGTCAGTGTCTAATATTATAATCAAAGAATAATCGTTAGATTAGATAGATGTAACAAAGTCATAGTAAAATAAATGTCGTGGCTGTTATGCCGATTTAAGCCAAACTGACTTAAGATTTTATCTAGCCAGCATTCTGGCTTAAACGGCCGTATATTTAAGTAACTGTGTAAATCGTTGTCTAGTATATACTTCGATGTTGTTTTTCAAATTGCTCTTAAGTGTGGGTAGTATGTGAAATGTTTTGTATAATAATTGTTATGCAAATTGAGAAGTAATTTCGTAGCGAACTCTTCCAAAACTTACATTAATAAAGTATTATGCCCTCGCACTAAATGCTATGGTGAATGGTGCGAAAGAGACACAATATAATGTGCACATGCTCAATGGTAACTAAATGTGACCATAAACATTTAAAGAATGTAGACTCCATAAACTTATCTGATCGGTGATTGTCACTATCGAAATTACATTTACTTCATAGGAAGACGTAAAAGACTAGTTGCCTGCAATTTTTTTTGGATAATTTAATAATATTCCTCAAAAAATAAACAGTCGTGAAATCAATAATTAAATATCTCAAATAATTACAAAGTGTCAATCATTTTAAAATACAGGAATAGAAAGAGACAGCACAAACACGCAGTGACTTCAGTTGTTAGTCCTTCATAGTACTTATTACATATATCTCATCACTAAGCTGTGGTACCTCAATGGTAGCTTTACATACAATCTCATATGACGTCACAAATTATACCTCCATAGTACTGTGAGGAAGCTCCACACGATCTCTGTTTTGCGAGAAAGGGACAGGCGATGCCCCCTCCAGAAACGTTGAAAGCGTATTACTCCGTGATTTATTTACCGATTTTTCTTATTTTAATTATTACATTAATTATTAATCTACTTTATGAAAATAATATTTACTAGTTCATTTTTAATAGTAATCAAATAGCCTATTCCGGGGCAAGACGTAATGTATAGCTTACTTTTTTATCAATACTTATGCCCTATCTCATTTTCGCTCGTGACATTTTCGTGACGAAGACCACCGGCCAGATAAGTTTTAGGAGCTACATTCTTCCTGGCTGAGGAATGTTTGGATTTGCCTGTAAATTGTTTGCAAGCGGCTTGTTTTCTTTGTATATGCACCCGCACGTTTTGTTTAGTTTTAATGTACTAACGTTACAGTTACGGAGCAGCTCATTTCGTATATACATAGTATGGCTTGGTTTCACGTTTGTTACTGTTTTATTTATTTAGGTAATTGTTCAGTTAATTACTTGCTGAATATACCTTGAACACGCAAATTATATTGATATATTAACGTGTTTTTTCGGAACGTCTGTATTTCGCGTTTAGTGAAAAAGAGTTCGTTTTTATATTATGAATAATAATTAAATAAAAAAGTAATAATTGATACGTCCTAGAATAAAGTAACGGTAGAATAAAGGGCAGACATTTCGTGTTGTTTTTTTCTTGAATTTGTTCAAACTGCGAACATTCGCGCAAATTTTAGTTGCTCTGGGGGTCTAGCAAAGATACCTTTCCATTTGCTGCCTGGGGAAAAGGTTTCCGCAGGTAATGCCATTCTCAATACATGTTGAGTTATCGTTTGGCGTTAACGCTAATCGACCAGAATACTTACAGTCAGTACGCACTATAACGAACAAATATGTCGCGAAGTACGCATTTCGTAGCGTGTTGAACGCTTGTTATATTATTTTGTTTTAAACATACACACTTTAACAAACAAATAAGTCGCGAAGTACGCATTTTGTAGCGTGTTGAACGCTTGTTATATTATTTTGTTTTAAACATACACACTTTAACAAACAAATAAGTCGCGAAGTACGCATTTTGTAGCGTGTTGAACGCTCGTTATATTATTTTGTTTTAAACACCTGGTGCCGCGCGTTTGGCTCGCCTGCTATGTTTTGTGCCTAACTGATTTTGATATGAAATATTATATTTATATAAAGTCGGGGTTATAGTTGCTCTATCAAAACAGTTGCAACGAGAGATTAAAAAAAACGAAATTATAATTATAAAAGATTATAATCTTTTATATAACAGCTATCATTATACTCTTACGCTGCTGACATTAACTAACTTAGATTTAATAATATTTATTATCTAGTTATAGTTTTGTAAAGGACCTTTGGTAATTATTACTTTTGTTCTTCCAACATAGACTTAGATGGAATAGACTTTGCGAGTTAAGATCTGAAGCACACTTCATAAAACTACAAATATTTTATGTACATTTTTACTCAGTTGGTATGGTTAACCATAGAATTCCATGGAGTACATCTGTTTTTCAGACGTCAGTGACGTCTATTGTACAGATGATAATGATGTCATACAATGATAAAACGTTATAAAGTCTTTGTCCAACACACTTTATATTAAAAAATCGTGTCATATCTCTCTCTACCTTTCGCTGGCGACTGAGTGCTTCCTTCAAAACCGTTTCGTATGTAATGTATTTTCTAGGCTTCTTGTAACTTTGCTTCCTTTACATTATAGATAACTTATAAAATAAAGAAGTCTTCATGTGTTTATGTTTCAAGTTTAAATAGGTGTCTTCCTAATGTACTCGCTTTTTATCAGTAATTTCGAAACCGAGTACGATGCAAGGTTCCGTTATTTTTGTTGCCAAAACGTTGAAGCAAGTTTCCATAGATGATATGTTTCTCTATTTCCTCTGAGTCTATGGCTTCTCTACACGTGTTCACGACACGTTCTCGTAATATTGAAGTTTGAGATCTATTAAGAATCTCGTCAAAAGTTATATTTATAAACTGTTATCACTTGTTAAACTTTATACATTTATCTGTTGGCATTTATTTTCGTAATGGTAAATGGGAATAAAGCTTCAGCCCTACCTGCGCGGCAATTTGCGCTGTCCTTGTTCTTAGACGGCGCGCGGCGATCGCCGCGAGCAGCGATGGGTACCGAATATTTTCGCGTTTTTCACGCTGCCGCTTCGCAGACGCGCAGGTACGGCTGCAGCTTAATACAATTTTTGGTGTAATAAACTTCTGGTGTTTGATGATATATGCACAAACGTGGCGTATTGTATGTGATAAGATACCTCTGAAGTTATGTAAGTACCGTTTTAGTTTCAAAAATATCATAAGAAAAATATAAAGTTTCTAGCATACTACAAGAACTTTCAATATAGAAGTACCGTATGACTGAGCTAGTATGGTAGGTTTACTTTGACTGTCTCACTCGCACAAGTAATTTTAAATTATGTATGAGATAATAAAATTGTATTTATTACGAAAGCAAGCAAGAAAACTTAGATATTCTTATTTGTCTTCTAAACGGATTGATGTTTTGTTTGTTTGTTTTATTGTAAAAACTCGGAGGCTAAGGTCTAAACTGTTGTCGTTGTCGAATGTATTAGACTCTCGAGGACCTTTAGACCTTTAGAGGACTATCTCTAAAGAGAAATGCTTCCCAATATTTTACAGTTCTTCCGGCAATGCCTAACTGTATCACGATCTGTCCATGAACCTAACACTGTTTGCAAAGACAATACACTAATTGTACTGGGTGGCGCAAAAGTAAAGACCCTATTTGGTTCAGCTATAACATTTTTTCTAAATTAGAAAACTAGATTTAGGTTTTTTTAAATGTATATTTGTGCCATTAAATTTCGTACCATTAGGATTTAAAGATGATGTCTTTTAAATGGTGACCTCCAGAGTTGATACACATTTGAGCCCTATTTATGACATTTTGCATAACTTGCCGTAACACTTCCTGCGATATGTTCGTTATTTCTTGACGAATGTTTTCTTTTAGAGCTGCGAGAGTCTGTGGCTTGTTCACATACACCCGAGATTTCAAAAAACCCCAAAGAAAGAAGTCTGGACTGGTCAGATCGGGTGATCTTGCAGGCCAAGGCAAATCGCCAAAACGAGAGATAACTCGGCTTGGAAAAGCGTCCCTCACTAAGTCCATAGTGTCGCGCGCTGTGTGTGCCGTAGCGCCGTCTTGTTGAAACCAGATGTGCTCCAGCCCCAATTCGTCCAAACTGGGTATCAAAAACTCACGTAACATGGTTCTGTAGCGTTCTCCAGTGACAGTTATCGCATTGCCTCCAGCGTCTTCGAAAAAATAGGGTCCGATCACTGTCAACACAGATGCCACACCATACAGTAACTTTTAGTGGGTGTAGAGGTGTTTCTTGAATAATGCGCGGATTATCAGTGCCCCAGAACCGAGTATTCTGCTTATTGACATGCCCTGAGAGATGGAAATGCGCTTCGTCACTCATAACCAATTTTGAAGGAAAATCATCCTCTTCAAGGTTGAGGTTTATGACGCGCTGGCAGTAATCTAGACGAGCTCGGTGGTCAGCAGGCAGCAGTTGATGAGTCATTTGAGTTTTATACGGGAACATCTTTAAGTCTTTCACCAAAATACGCTGCAGGGTCCGTCTGGAAATGCCCAATTGCGTGGCACGTCGCCTCGTTGATGTTTCTGGACACTCTTCCACATCTTCGCGCACAGCATCGATATTTTCAGCTGAACGGCCTGTTCTTGGTCTCCCAGACTTAGGTCTATCCAATGTTGAGCCAGTTGCTTCAAGGCGTGTGGCAAAGCGTCGAATTGTGCGACCAATCGGTGCCGGACGGTGGGGAAATCGTCGACGAAATTCACGTTGTGTTCTTATCACTGATGAATTATTCCGTAAGAACATTGACACAATTATTCCACGTTCTTGGGGAGTAAAACGGTCCATGTTTATTTTCAGTGTATTTTACATTTGTTCACTACACAATTTTCAACAACAGAATGACAGAAAATGTCATATAAAAAAAATAAAAGTATTTTCTTTAGTGCCAGTACTTTTGCGCCACCCAGTATTTGCAGTTTGTTCAACAATCTTGAAGTACTACATCTATAGTTTGATGAGTTGATTAACCACTGTGGAGGAAAGGTCGATCATAACAAAATGTATCTTTATCAAAATATTGTAACCTAAATCAGGTCGTCCAGGTAACTCCACTATGTAGTCCAAAAACAGGGAATTATAATTTTTCTATAATGTTTACGTCGCTAAGGCCCCAATATTTCCTATAAATATACAAATAAAATAAAGTGCCATTTGAAGCTCAATAATGTTGTCTATCGGAACAAAGCTCTTTATTGTTGTTAATAATAATATGTAGTATATTATAACCCCGTTACTAATAAACATTGTGTAGTGGAAGTATAGTTATTTAGTATTTTGTCTTTCTCTGTTGAGTTTGGAAAAAAATAAAACAAGACAAAACACTGAGTAGCTATTCCACTGTTATGCAGTGTTTATTGGTAACGGGGGTTAATGGTTAGAAAGTAATACATAAATGTAAAGGTGTCAACACACGAGCGATGTAATGACCTATGCTATGTGCAAATGAAGCGCCGCGTCCGTTAAGCCATGTACAGATTGATCACAAGATGTCGCACAAGTCTAGAAAAAAATACTAGGGAAGGACTGAGTAGAGCAAATTGTTATTGTAGATACTAGATAGATAGAAAACTGAAATAAGTGTAGGTATCGAATTTTGTTATTACTTAATAAAAAAATCTCTGGAGTGTTTAGTTGAATTTTAACCGTGTTCGTGTGAGTCAAAATGTAAGATGATGGTTATGTGGACGTCGTGGGACAGTCTGTACAGGGCCTTAATACAAGAGCTTGCTCTGCAATATATAATATGACGTGCCTACTGCTGTGCAACCCATTTGAACACGTTATAGCTAATACCTGTTGTCAATATGCCGTACAATTTATTTGATACTTTTTTAATTTCCAACAACCGATGTAAATAGGTTTAAACTCAACAGAGTTTTGAAGCTTTTTGTTCTTAATTTTGTAACCAGCCTAAAAGTGGCCTAATCTTTTAGATAAAATATATTTTTGAGTAGAAGTGTCTTAAGATTTGTATTTTTTTGGGCGCAATTATATGAAATAAATAATTGTGCATTTTATTCTAGGGCAGGATTGTAGCAATCCGGAAAGTGCCTGAAGAAGCTCTCAATAGGCCTAATTTTGAAGGTCTTAGTTGACAGTTCTTAACTTACTAAAAATATATCCGTCTCTTACATTGCAGTCTATTTGACAAGAACAGCAACAGATTTAGGAGTTTTAGATCTGTCAACAAGGCTTTAAAAAATATTTGTTACAGTTGGTACTGGAAATCTAATTTGATTCTTAGGATGGTTTGATCGTATTTACAAATATTTTTTAGAAATAATTTCCGGATACATAATATGACATTGGTGGAAAAAACTCTACGAAATATTCGGGTCTGAATCATAATTAAGTAACAGTGTTGAGCATTTACATAGCATTTGATTGTGTGATCTGCTATTTATTAATGAGAAATAGAGTCAGTGTTTACGAAGTAGTTAGGCAGTGTTTATCTGATATTTGTGTCTCTTTCTTTAGGTCATTCTCTAAAGTGTTAGAAAGAGACAGCGAATTGTTTAACTGAACAGATGAGTTGATGGCATTGTGAATTAAGCTCTGGATGAGATATGCGCATTTATTTATGTTAAGACGTAGGTGATGTCTCAACCAGGGCTCGCCTCCCTTGCCGAACACATAGAATATATGTAAAAGAAGGAAGGCACGCTAGCTTCTCGAAAGTAAGTGCAACGCAAAGCCGTGCGAAAGCAATAGATAGTTTTACTGGTTTTGAGCGACAAGTGCAGAAAGGCGCCAGGGCTCGTTTTTGAGTTGGTGTAAGCGAAGTGAGGGCGTTATATTCCCCTCGTCTGTCCCTGTGTAATTACATCTATGATTGACTCAGAAAAATGAGAACGGGAAGGGCTAGGTTTAGTTTGTGTGCAGCATTTATTGAAGTGTGCGCTTGTAGAGACTAGATTCTTGCATCAGTGTGCGTTAGCAAGTGAATGTGTGCTATACGAGTTTATAACCCGATATAACCCTCCCCCCCCCATCAAGAAATAGCAGACTTTTCTCTGATATCAAATATGGCCGAACATTCTTAATTTACTTGAGCGAAAATATAATGTAAATGCTCAGCTATAAATCACTTTTACTAAAATAAAGTTGTGTCGATTATTTGCAGCGTTCTCTAAAGAGGAACTAATTTGACAGCTACCAAGAGCAATGCTAAGGGGAAGTAGAAAACACGGAGAAACGATGCTCTCAAAAGTTCAGTGTTTTCATGGTGTTATATAAGTAAATGTGAAGAGTGGTCACCAATACTATGTAACTATTTCAGAGTGTCTTACCGCTTCGTCTATATACCTACATAACGGTTGGGGTTGCCACTTTATTTGGTGGTTTTATAATGTAACGAACTCAGATCGAAGAAGCAAGAATATGTGAATGTAGGAACGTGTCACATCGATGTCAAAATAATATCTACTTATCGCGCGTCATTGGAAAAACGATTCTGACGAAAGCAAGAAAATATTGTCTTCCCATTTCCACTATTATGTTTAGGAGCAGTGGGAGTGAGACAGCAACAGAAATCTTTTCTTTATGAAACACTTTAAATAAATGGTATTATTCAATAAAGATGTAATAATTTGAAAGGTTGATTTCTTTTTTCACACTCGAATGCAGTGGTGCGAGTGAGAAAACTACAGCTTTCTTTAGAAACATTTTTCATTGACGCACGTTAGTAGGCGTTTATTTCGGCGATTATTATTTTCGTAAGTGATGAAGCTAAGTATGCCGGTTGTGCCTCAACAGTTTGTGGTTGCCATGAATCTTGTTTCTTTGATCTAAGTATAAGGTAGTGCTGATGATGTACAATTAATGTACTATATGTATGGAACGGTGTTACCAGTGTTAAATGTAATTATTGTGTAGTTAATTTACATAAGGCTTGTGTGTTAGCCATTAGCGGCTGTAGACGTACATAAAGCTAGCAACCATGCAATTTGCAGACAAAATAGTGCTTATATGCGTCCAGTTGAGCGGATACAAAAATTTGATCGTTCAAAAATAATACAAGTACCTACGAAGAAAACGAACAAATCCGTTTGTTTGGCTTTACAATGAAATTACTATGTTTTATCAACTATTCATATTCCGAATTAGACAAAGTCATAGAATAGTAAAAAGTTTGTTCTATGTTACATAGGTACCCTATTCAAGCTGTCATTGACAGAAGATGGCCAGCCATGTCCGCACCAGCCGCCCTAACGCACAGGCCCTGCGGAAGCAGAATACATGTGATATGCGTTAACTCATTGACTAGGTCTGTTGCACTGAGTGTTTTATAAATGTATCCAATACTTAACTACCTGTTTTATTGATATACCTACTAGATGTTGTTTATGCTAAGTATATTAGTAAAATGTTGAGTCAACAAAAAAGGAATTTTCAATAAATGTCTCTGATCATAACATTACTCTGTAATGAAAGTTGGTAACACACGCTATCTAACGTTACATAAGCCTAACAATTCGATATCGTGAACTAGGTACCGTGTCGTACCGAAGAGAATGCTGCTGCCCATTCCCTGGATATTCCCTTAGCCGATTTATTTTTTATAAATACCTACTTACAAAAATATTGTGCGTTTTGCTTATATAAGTATTTGTTATATTGTAATACAGCCGTTCTGTAAACTAGGTACATTTTTTAATCTGACCATTATACATGGAACAAATATAGAGATTCACAGAGCCATGCTCCTTCTATTGCAGGGCATTTGGAGATAAATTAGTTAGGTATATATGTACCTACCTATTTGTTAGTGAATTTCCTACAATCATAGATAAATACGAATAGGTTATCGGATAAAATCAGAGAAGTAAATAACCTTATCGTAATTGCGATATAAATCTGCGATTTCTAACGATCTAATGGAAATTACAATATCCCTAGATGATATCTCAAAATTCAATAATAGGTATAGGTACTTACCTACATAATGTATGTACCTAATAATAATCTATATATTGACGATTCCGTACCTACCGTGCAAAACATAAACATCTTTACCTAGGCCGTTACAAACATAGAACACAAAGTTATGACGTTTTCGTTTATATAGGGTGAATGCGATTCAGTATTTCTAGCAATCTCTAGAAAACACTATTTTTAAAAACCAATTGTATATTATTTGTAATCCTCAGACGGAAAACGGAGACAACGTGTTCAGAAGTACAAAGTGAAAAACACGATTACCCCGCATTATTCTCGAGCTACGACCCAGGGGGAACAAATAAAATTTGTGTTTCAAAATTTTACCTCTACGTACTTATCTTGTATGCACCTGATGTGCTGCTATCACACGTGAGTCCCACAATATCACTAATAATGAATGGTAACCCTATATCAGATTAGTAAGATTAGCATACCTATTTATTTGATAAGCTTTAGTTATGTGTCACGAATTTTACAGCGAAACTAATCTACTGGCGCGCAAAATACGTAACTAGGTAGGTATATTTCTGATTAAAAATAACTATTTTCAGATTTGGATTCCTAACATAGTATATGAAATAAAAAGCGCCCAAAGTACAGAACACTATTAATCAAAGTGTGTCGTCTAATCATTTGACCAAGCAGTCGGGCCCCTCACGTCAAAATTTACACGTTTAAATTGGATGCGATGACCATATCATGAATGCAACTACAGGTACATAAATCAGCTTTTTTAGCGTCCATTGATCACACATATCACTAAGATCGCCCGAATCGGAAGGCGGCCATAGGTTACCCTGTATCTATAACAGGGACTCGGGAACTACGAGGTAGGTAGGTACCTCCATAGGCTCCATACTCCCACAACACCTAGAGACAGAACCAGACCTACCTACTTACGCTCTACGCTCTATAGATATCGGTGTGGTGCTTACCTAGTTGCGGTACCTATTGGATGGAGGGGAGCACTTTTAGATATCAAAAATTAGAACAAAATGGGTACCTATACAGGGTGATTGGTTCGTAGACCGTATCCTTTTAAGTGTGTTTATTAAACAGGCCTTAGACTATCTTTTGAGCGTAATATTAGTTCAGCATTTTTTTTATTTTTGATTATGGATAGTTTTTTAAAAATGGAAAAATTCCCCGTTTTCGACTTTAAATCACTGATTTCTGTATGGGGTGTTATACATATAACTAATAGGTTTTTGATTCTAATTACTTAAAAGAAACTTAAATGACTCTATTGACACTTTAATTACAATTTAACAAAACATTGCAAAATATTTTTTTTTGAATATGCTGACCCTGGCAAAAAGTTTATTTTTATCAAAAAGTTGACTGAAGCTTTGTTCTGCGAATTTTTTTAAAAACATGTTTAGGTACCTAACGACTTTCTAATGAGACACCATTTGTAAAAAAATATTGATGGGTTCCAAAGAATAAAGATACTCACAACCAAAGATGTCTAAACCCCCCATCGACACACGAAATCATCCATGTAAATAATAGGTATCACATAAAGCGAGAGTTAGAGCAACCAAGTAGTGATAAACTTGTTTTTATGCACCAATGGAGTCTCAAT
This sequence comes from Ennomos quercinarius, assembly GCA_910589525.2. Taxonomy (NCBI): domain Eukaryota; kingdom Metazoa; phylum Arthropoda; class Insecta; order Lepidoptera; family Geometridae; genus Ennomos; species Ennomos quercinarius. The sequence goes on from OU342509.1 coordinate 1,195,579, forward strand.
GACGCACAGAGTCTATCGTACGAGTTAAATAAATAATAAAGTTCTGTGCTTGAACTTTAAGCGGAAGTACCTACACTAAGATTTGATGCTAAATAACAAAGAAAAAATCCAAACTTAAAGTTTTTAAGCAGCAGCACGATATTGCCAGTATCCAGTATGGACAGGTATAATCCATTTTGTGGAAGAAATTTCAACAATGGTTCAGTCAACGGGTCATCAGAACTACTACGGAGAAGCAGAATTGACAACCGATGCGGAAGAACGGCTCTCGAGTGTTGACCACGAATTGAAAGTCGCACCGTAGGCCGGTTTCTACTAGGTGGGCCTACGATCTGAGGGAAAACCCATGAAAACCACTGGGAGCCGTTGAATGCAATCAGCCGCTCAAAGTACTATGGGACTCTTCCAGCTTCCAGAGTGGTGTCAGTTATAATTGTTTACAACATACTTAAAAATACCTACATCTAATTTATACTTCTATTGTACACTAGTGGTTAGAGCAGTCGGGAGATATCACTAGTCAAATTATAGGTAAATCACAGCTGTTATCGAAAAGGTGTCACTTAAATTCATTAACCGCAATCAGGGATTAGTTTGATTACCGTGATTTCATTACTGTTTGCTACCGCACCGCCGATCCAGATAATTGATAGTACCTATACTTAGTGCTGATAATTGGCCCAACCCTCAGTGCTGGCAAAGATGTTTTGGAAAGCGGGCCTGGTAATAGTGGCCCTGGCTTTTGGCCAGGTAAGGATTTTTTTTCTGGATTGGTTTTTTATTATTATCTTGCTGTTAGCTTTTCTATTTTAGGTATTACATTACCTAGGTACCTATAAGGATCAGTAGGTACACCTAGTTGGCATATAACACCAATTTTGTAAAAAGGCATTAAAAAAAATTACGTAAGTTTTTAAGTGTTGTTTATAGAAGTACTAAATTGTTTACCTAATACGTACACCTATCTACCGTTTATTCCTTTCATTTCAGAATGTATGTATTTCACAGGTGCCCGCTGAGCTCGCGAAGCCAGTTTTCATTGAAAATGCTCTCTCTGGAGGTAATTTGTTTTGCTGTTTTATGTATCTAGACTAGAAATACTTACCGAAGCTATATTGTAACAGCTTCCCTTCCAGGAATTATTTTTAGATTAGGTAGTAACATCAGAAAACTATGTATCCAAATCTCTGTGAACTCTCTCATAAGTAAATGTAAGTACACCAATAAGTACATAGGCAGTTAGTTATGTAATAGGTACCTATGTAGCTATCAAATGACGAAGACGCTCTTTGATGATGTCCACGTAATCGATTAGCTGGCGACGAGTCCGTGCAAATCTTTATAGATATTGTTTTTTCTTTTTTAGCGCCGCCCGTCAGCAGCCGTATCCTCTCAGGTTGGGAGGCGTACCCCGGGCAGCACCCGCACCAAGTGTCGCTCCGCATGGTGGACGCCACCGGCACCGTCAGCGGCTGCGGCGGCTCCGTCGTCCACCGCAGCTGGGTCATCACTGCGGCTCACTGCACCGCACTGTAAGGAATATTTACCTAGATGTGCGGCTCAGTGAATGACACTATGTTCTTGAACTTTGTGACTCTCTCACAATGTTTTCCATCATCGGTGTAAGAGCGAGTGCGAATCCGCAAATAGCTTGAACATTCACATTGCTGTGAGTTGGATTTGAACCTACGATGCGTAGGTTTGAGACTCACACGGGTTACCTACCGCTGAGTCACACTCGCTCTCTTTACTACCCTGACAATTTAGATACGATTGCTGTCATCGAATATTTAGTAGGCAACTACATTACATTAACTTAAGTAAATCTTCCCCGAGTTTCTTGTAATAAGAGTTTTTTTTTTATGCGAATGAATGACGTGACGAGCTAGTCGTTCACCTGATGTTAAGCAACACGGCCGCCCATAACAGTTGCAGTATCACTCGGATCTTTAAAACAATAAAGTTTCGCGTGACACTGCACTGCGCACGTCATCCTATCCTGAGACATCACACAGTCTAGTAATCAGATTACTAAACTGAGTGATCAGGTCATAAAGTCTCATTTGCCCAGTTGTGAATAATTTATCACAGGGTGTTTTGTGCGTCAACTCTATAACAATAAGGGAGCTGAAAGGAACCTACAACACTCACCAGATAAAAATGTAAAAATAACTCTTGTTTTTTCTTCTTTAGCAGAACAGTAAGTAGGTACCGCGACAGAACCGACGCTTATGGCTTATGATATCAAATCCCCAATTGTTCCAATCGGCAAACTCCTAACCACTACTTAATCCTCCTTTCCCTTAGCCGTATCACCCTGGTGGTCCGCGCTGGCGTCACCAGCCTCATCAGGCCGGAGTACATCTTCGAGACGACCGAGTATTGGAACTACCCCAGCTACGACAACAACCAGCCGCTGTTCGTGCAGCCGAACGACATCTCCATCGTGAAACTGCAAGTACCGGTCACTTACAGCAGTAAGTAGAGCCTATATAGACATTGTAAAACGTTATATTTTTCCAGTGTTTTGATACTCCGCGTAACTTTTAATACGTATAACTCAGGTATTGTGTGACATTTTTAATACTATTTGAGTTTGAATTGGGGTATTATGTCGAAAGTGGGACTGGGACCATGATAGCCCACAAGTTGTGAGAGCCTTACTTGAAACTGCGTGTTTCCAAACCTCCATACTAAAAAATAAATCCACTCACAAAATTGCACGTGCGATCGCTACGAGGGTTAACAAGATACTATAACTTAATTTCTAAACACAGGTCGTTAAACTTTGGGGAGTAGATTTACCCCCTTTCGGGATAATACCTACCCCAATTCAAACACACCTGGTATGAAAAAATCAATTTTGAAAGTGGCATATGCATACCAGTTTAGTAAAAATCTGGCCCATTAAATTGTTGCTCTTATTGTCGCCTAAGCCGCGTATTGTGCTATCGAGCTTTCCTTTCCCACGTCCAACTGTGCTATCGGTAGGTGTACCTAACACCTAATTTAAAAAGATATACTTAATACCTTTATCTGCTTTCTTTATACATCTATGTTTATGAGATAGATAACCTATACCAGCTACTAATGAAATATTCTGTTAAATGTTTCAGAACTGCTGCAACCCATCCGCATCCAGCCTTCAGCTGAAGCGACTGCGAACTACGACAATGAGGTGGTCATCGCCAGCGGCTGGGGCAGGCTCTGGACTAATGGTAAATACACAGTTACAAGTTTTTGTCAATACTTTATAGGTTGAATAACCTACAGCTTGTGAATTTGCTTATATATAATTTATGATTTAAGGGTATATTTGGACATATTAAGATCACCTGTCACCATGTCCCGCGGCGTTAGGGACGGATGGATGCGGGTTCAAATCGCGTTTGTGATTCAAAACTCTTTTTAGGTCTTTACATTTGACTAAATTGTAAGAACTCCGTGGTGTCTTAATTTGTATTGATAGGATCAGAATAAAAAAAAATAAAAATAAGTCTATCATGGATTGATTTTTTAAGTGTAAACCACAGTTTACCTGAAGTGTGTTATAAAGATATCCCGCTGGTTGCTAAAATTTTAAGAACTATAATATCTTTACTTATAGAAAAATAAGTCATCGATAAACGTTAGATTATTTTTTATGACACTTACAATTTTTTTGATCTATGCGGTTAATAGGTTTTTTATTTAACGTGTGACGCTGAATTGAATACGTAGGTACTTGAATTCCCGTCTTGGTTCGCCACAGCCAGTCAGTTCTTTTTCTCCAACTTCACTTTGTGCCTTACCCACAGAGTACTTAGAGTACTTTGTTATAACGGAAACCACCACGCCTTTGGGTAGAAGTAGAAGGTTCATGCCCAGTGCCCACGCCTTACCTTTCTATTTTTGATGACAGCTGTCTTTTTGGTATGAGTCGAGCTCGCTAGACCACGTCTTGTTCAGCCGCGCTGCCGTCTAATATTTGTGTAACGAACGAGCCCAGTTGCAACAGTACCAAACCGCCTGATGTACGGCATGTACCCCCGCAGGAGTCCAGCCAGAGGTCCTGAACTGGGTGTACCTGCGCGCGATCTCGAACGTTGCGTGCGCGCAGACGTTCGGCTCGGCGCTCATCAACAACAACGCTATCTGCGCCCGCTGGTACAACGTCACCTCGCAGTCTACTTGCCAGGTTAATACCTATTACCATTTAAGCTATCCATAGTATCTATTTTTCACAATGGCCACAGTTTTATGGAAAAGCAGTTGTGCCCCGCACAACTGTACTATGGGAACTAGATAACTGATACAATACGTATATACTTTTTGTTTGTAAATACATACATAGAATACAATATAACACCCAGACACAGAACAAACACCTATGTACATCACACATTGTTCTGGGTAGGGATCGAACCCACAACCTACAGTTCAGAAGGCAGGGCTACTACTACCTGGTCAAATGTGATGAACTTATGTGCTTGTTCTGTATTTATTAAGATATATAAATATAGTTATTCTAATAGTTATTCCAGTACAAACTTTGCTTACATTCTGGGCCCTAACTAGAATTCCATGTATTTAAGGGCCAAGGAACTACGCGATTAACAACACTCATACAAAGAACAAGTACTTGCGCTTTTTTCTATGCACAAATACTTGTCCTGTTGCCGAAATCGAACCCGCTACCTCCGAGTTATGACGGCTCAACCACCACGCCATACAGAGGCTGGTCTTCATGGATATTTCACCTAGTGACATTAATAATATTGTACAGGGTGACAGCGGCGGGCCGCTAGTGCACGTGAACCCCGACGGCGCGCCCGTGTTGGTCGGCGTCGCGTCCTTCGTCGCCGGCGGGGACTGGGGCTGCCACTCCGGACTGCCAGCTGGTAACGTATCCCTACGCTACCTACGTCACAGTACCTAGCTACCTGCTCACAGAATAACTACCTACCACTACCTATGTCAAAATAACTTGTACCCTTAATACAAGTTTTTCCGACTGCACATCACTGTAAATAAACATAAAAACAATATATTTTTATTTCTTTACATTAATTAATGTGTTGATTGCGCTAAACTTACGATAATTCACAAATCTTTATAGCTAGGTAATATGTTAAATAATATATCATTTCATATCAGGAAAATAAAAAGTTAAGTACCATCAGGAAGTCAAGTTAAGTAATTAATACCGGGTAAAATAGCGAATTGACTCTGTTACTAATAAAAATTACCGGTTTCAGGCTTCATCCGTACCGGCCCATTCCTTGGCTGGTTTAAAGAAATTAGCGGCATCGATTTCGAAAACCTTGACGAAGATGAAGTGACTGAAGCTCCCGAGATTCCGACTACTGTAGCCCCTACACCTCCCCCCACGGAAACGCCAACACCTACAACCACAGAACCGCCAACATCTACAACCACAGAACCTCCGTCATCTCCTAAGCCAGAACCGGAACCAGAACCTGAAGAAAGTGATGAAGATTCCGATGAAGACTCTGACTCTGGATCCGAAGAGGACCCAGAGATTTCAGAGCTTCTCAAGAAGCTAATAGTGAAAGTTAAAGTCAAGGTTAAGGTGAACAACAACGTCAAGAGGAAAATCAAGGTCAAGTGCGTTGATAAGTTGTAAGCTTGGTCTAAGCTTGAAAGTTATTATTTATTATACTTTGTACCTACCTCTACCCGCTACATAAATGTACAAACAATCTAATTATACATATAAAATGCAAAATAAGATGTTTTGCAGTATTTATTTACATTTCCTCTAATACAAAATATTGTAGGTCTGTGGGTACAACGCTGTTATCCATACTTTTTGCGGAATGGTAACATTGACAAATGTCAAAGTATGACGTAATTTAACTTAACTAGGGTTGGGACAAATAACGACATCGATGAACTATCATCGTTTAAGTTAAATAATGGCACAGATTCCATGTATCTGTGCCATTATTTAACTAAAACGATGATAACAGACAAGTCTGCTTTTTAACAATACCTACATTGATAGCTTTTGTGGAAGATGGCGCGCATTTTAACGTTTTCACGTGCCATGCCAGCGATTCACACGCAGGCGTTTAAACAAGGGGCAAACAAAATCGACATTTAGCCTATGATAAACATAATTATATAATCCTAATGTATTTTATTATGGCGAATATTTTTGTATTTGTGAATCGTGATTGATGGAATTAAATCTTTATTAAGGAGGTACAATTTATCTACTCAATGAATTGGGATCTATTTTAGCCGCGTACATACTCTTCGTTGGTAGGTATTAAAAATACCTACTTAAACTGAATAGGTGCCTATCTGGTTAAATTGAATATGCTTCATTTACTACATACTTAAATATACATATATAACTTGCAGTGAGATACAATCTTAACTAAATCGGGATACCTACTTATCATAAAACACAACTGCGTACTTCTTCTTTATATAAATGAAGGAATTATTTTACCTAATAAGTACCTGTCTATTAATCGTCAAAAATATCGATGTCGATATTGCAAAGCAAAGTAACGTTCAATTCAATCACTAGTGGTTTACAAGTCGCAGTACAGTGGATTGGTTGTTTTATTATTTTATCAATAACATTTATGAAAATAATTAATTTTGAAATGAAATGGAGGGATCTAAAAACAAAGGTAAGCTATTTTCATTATTGCAGTGCAGAATAATTTAAATTCATGGAATTTTAATCATATTTTGAGTGCTTATTTGTCATTGATATTATTGTGTGGGCGATGTTTCTTAGCTTTAAAATATCTTTTGTTTGCCCATGCCTCGCCTATTATCCGATCAAATACACCTATTATAATTTATTGCGTCGCCTTACCTTTTATGAAATAACACCAAACAGTCAATGCACTCTATTGAAAGCCTATAACTTCTAATGTCTTAGAAAATAGTCATACAGAATTTGATGATAAAATTAACTTCCGCGTGTATTATGGAAATAAATTGAATGATTTTTAATAATTCTTATTTACAGTTGTTTGTTTAACTTTTACAAAAAATCTGACCTACCTTACCTATTGAATTTTAGATGCTGCAGGTATGCTTCTAGAATGTATTCATTGTATCAGTAACTTAATAAGTACCTAGGTACGTAGGTATGTACTTAGGTACCTACCTAACTGATTCTGTGCCATTTAAATAAGTATTTTGTCTACGCGGGGAGACACTGCGAGTTATATTCTTAGTCGAAATAAAACCCGAAATATAGCTTGTCTTGTATTTTTCAATATAAAATGCCGAGTACAAGGTTTTTGACGTGAGTTTTTAAAATCGTTTCTTGAATGAGTAAAGTCAATGTAGGTAGTTCAATAAATTAAAACGTTAAGAAAAAGTTATGAGGGTGGTTCTGAAATGGTCCAATGCTAGGCCGCGACATATTCCGCCCCGTTGAAAGGCTTGTCTTTCAACATGAGATGTCTTCTGGTTTCGGAAGGGGACTCAGACGAACAAGTGAGCGCCGTACGCAGCCTCTGCTAGTGTTAATGTCCGCCACACGATGAATATTGTCAGGTCCCGGGTATAGTTTCATGATTCTTCCGAGGCTCCAGCATAGGGGTGCCAGGTTGTCTTCTTTTATTAGAACGATATCTCCCACATTCACGTTCGCGGAATGCTTAGTCCATTTTTGACGCTGCTGTAGCTCTGAGATGTACTCCTTCTGCCAACGGAGCCAAAAATGCTGGCGAATTTGTTCCAGTCTTTGGTATCGCTGAAGTCTGTATGGATCGACATCTTGTAGTGCAGGAGAAGGAAACGTCGTTAGCGGCCTTCCGATTAGAAAGTGTCCTGGAGAGAGGGGGAGAAGATCGTTAGGATTGGAAGACATGGGACATAAGGGTCGGCTGTTGAGTATCGCCTCCACTTGTGTGAATAAAGTTTGAATTTCCTCAAAGGTTAAATGGCTATTGCCTATGACTCTAGTGATGTGGTGTTTGGCACTTTTGATACCGGATTCCCAGATCCCTCCAAAGTGAGGAGAATAAGCTGGGATGAATGAAAATTTTATACCTTCCTGTGCAGCAAAGTCAGAAAGAGAATGATTGTTTGCCTTTAAGAACGCTCCTAATTCACTGGCCGCCGCGACGAAATTTCTACCGTTGTCTGAGAAAATCTCTGAAGGCCTTCCGCGACGCGAAATGAATCTGCGAAGTGTCAATATGAAGTCTTCCTTAGACAGACTGCTCACTGCTTCCAAATGAACACACTTATAGCGCATACAAATAAATAGGCAAAGGCAGCACTTAATCAACTTAGATCCACGCCCTTTACGGTTAAGAATGAAGAATGGACCTGCCATGTCTATGCCAACCGAAACGAACGGGAAATCTGGTGTTATGCGTTGTGCTGGGAGGTTTCCCATTTTTGGGGTGAGTGTTTTGCCTTGAAAGCGTCTGCACTTCACACAGTTGTGCACTGTATTGCGAGCGAGACGTCGACCATTAATGGGCCAAATTGTTTCTCTGACTGTGGCCAATAGCAGCTGTGGGCCAGCATGCAATTGGCGAAGGTGTTCACGTGTAAAAAATATCTTGGTTAAGTGATGAGATGCATCAAGAACTATGGGATGTTTCTTCGGGTACGGACAGTTAGAAGCATCTATCCTGCCACCTACTCTAATTAAATTGTCATTGTCTAAGAAAGGTGACAATGAGATTAATTTAGATTTGCTATTCAATGGTAAGTTTTGTTTTAATGTTTTTTGTTCGTTTGTAAAGGATTGTGATTGAGCCATAGCACAGAGATGTTTGAATGAGTCTTGTAGTTCGTCAGTAGTTAAAATACCGGATCGCTTGTTGTGTGGATTCTTCACGTTGTATATAAATCGCTTTATATATGCAAATAGTCTTTGTAATTTAGTAAAATTTGAATAACTTTCTATATTGATTACAGGTTCTGATACGACAGCTGGATGCACTTGGATGGACCTCACTTCAGGTAAGTCATTTTGAATTTTATTTAGTTTAAGAGTAGGCCAATCATTTTCATTTTTATTAAGAAATGCTGGACCATGCCACCAGAGATTTGATTTAATTAGCTGACTAGCATTGACGCCTCTAGATATCAAATCTGCTGGGTTTTCCGCGGTAGGTACGTATTTCCAAGAGGATGGATGGGTAAGTTCTACGATTTCACCTACACGGTTGGCTACGAATGTTTTTAGGTTTCTAGGAGGACTGTGTAACCACGAGAGGACCACGCTGGAATCACACCAGTATAATATACGCGCAGGTTTGTAATTTATTGATTTAGTCACACATTTAGTTAGCCTAGCGGATAAGAGCGCGGCGCAGAGCTCCAACCGAGGAATCGTCGTGGGCTTTAAAGGTGAGACTTTCGATTTCGCACATAGAAGGTTGATAGCGACTTCATTATTTATGTTTGTTGATTTTAGGTACACGCATGCGCCGTAGGCACCCTGTGCGGCGTCGCTAAATGAATGAATTTCTATGGTTGATGGCTGGTCACACAGAATGGATCTAGGTATTTTTAAATTAGCAAGATGATTAACGTTATTAGAGAATTCGTCCCAAGATTTTTTGACATCTTGAGGGACGGGCTCATCCCAATCGATTTTGAGGAGCCATAACTTCTGAAGAAGCATTTTTGGTTGGATAATGCAAGGACTTAATAATCCGAGCGGGTCAAAAATTTTAAATGCGTTAGACATGATAGATCGCTTTGTGATATCAGAATCATTAATAGAAGTTAGTTTTATTGGGAAATGTAGATAATCTTCGGAAGGATTCCATCCTAAACCAAGAGTACTCGAAGCTTCACTCAATATTAATTTGTCCTTTGTTGAACTATGCTCAATGTTTTCGAAGAGATTTGGTGAGTTAGTTTTGTACTTTCGCAGCGGAAAGCAAGCTGAATTTAAAGCATTAGAAACAGCCTTTTGTATGTAAAGTAAGTCGTCTTCTGTATTAGCACCGGTTATTAAATCATCGACATAGAAATCGTTTTGTATTATTGACTTGATCCGACTATCCCCACACTCCTCTCCAACTTGCCACAAACACCTCGTGCTTAAATGAGCCGCGCTTGCTGTGCCGTAAGTGAGGACATTTAAACACAAAGTTTGTATAGGGTGCGACTCGTCTTCTCTCCACAAGATCAGCTGCAAATTTCTATCATCGGGATGTACTTCGACCTGGCGGTACATCTTCTCGATGTCACCGGTTAGTAGAAATTTGTACTGCCTTGCTCTGATCAAGATGGAAAATAGGGAGTTTTGCACGTTTGGGCCTACCATGAGTATGTCGTTGAGGGACAATCCGGAAGAAGTGGGTGCGGAACCGTCGAAGACTACTCTAATCTTGGTTGATTCGCTGCCATCTCGAAAAACAGCATGATGACACAGAAAATATCCTGGAGAAGGATTAGGCTCGGAGGACACAGATAAGTGTCCTAGTTCGGCATACTCGCGAATAAATTCTGTGTATTGTGATTTAAGCTTAGAATTTTTACGAAATCGTTTTTCTAAATTAATTAGCCGTTTCTTCGCCATGCTGTAGGACTCACCCAGGTGATTATTAGGGTCCTTAAGCAATGGAAGCTTAACACAAAATCTACCTGTGTTTAGTCGACTGGTGTGAGTTAGAAAATGTTCTTCACATGATTTTTCTTCGTTACTTAGAATGGAAGCTTGTGGGAGCTCTTCAAGTTCCCAGAATTTAGTTAGAATCTTGTTTATGTCTGGTTGAATATTGAGTGAATGATTGAACGATTGATCACTTGAATGATCGATGGAGCACTTATGTGCATTGTTATATGAATAGTTTTCTGATTGATCAATGGAATGGCTGATTGAGCGCTTGGATGTATTTTTATATGGATGGTTGACTGATTGATCAATAAAATGATCGATGGAGCACTGCAATGGTGCATTATTGTATGGATAGTTGGCTGATTGATCAATAGGATGATTAGTGGAGCACTGATTAGGTGCATTTTTGTATGGATGGTTGGCTGATTGGTTGAATGTATTTTTTAATATTTGACTGGATGCTTGATTGTATGAATGATTGGATGAATGGTTGCAATGGATATGCTTAGCAGAGCTTGCATGGATAGGTCCAGAAATTAGCCAGCCGAGCTTTGAATTTATGAGTTTTGGGTTCTTCGGCCCCAATGAACGCTGTTCAGGACATATGACGTCCCAGAACACGTCCGCCCCGAGAAGAACATCCACCCTTCCCGGGAGGTCAAAGCTAGGATCAGCCAACTTAATATTGCTGGGTAAGTTTATATTTTGTATGTTTATAGGAGCCTTTGGTAACTCACCCGTCAGTTCTTTAAGCACTAAACATGGTAAGGTAGCCTTGTATGGATTGTTTCTCGATTGTATGTGTATAGTAGAACTTTCAACTACTTCGCTGCATGAATTATTGCCTATTCCGATAACGTTTATTGCATCTATTGTTTGTGTTTTTAATTTTAATTTCTGTTTCAGGTTCTCAGTGATGAAGGAAGATTGGCTGCCGCAGTCTAGGAGCGCGCGCACCCTCTCCGTCACGTGAGTCAGCGGGTTGGAGACCTCGATGATAGCTGTGGATAAGATCACTTCGCTCGGACCCTCCTTAGAGAAAGCTACTACGGACTCCGCCAACGTAGAAGAGATTGGAACTGAATCTGAATGAACCATTGTGTTGTGTTTCTTAGGGCACATTCGGCACGGCCCTAAGCGACAGTCGGAAACTTGGTGTCCCTGCCTCAAACAATTAATGCATAAATTATGTTTTTTAACCTCTTCTAGCCTTTCATTTATATTTTTGTTTTTAAATATAGAACAATCATAAATGCGGTGTGCATCCTTGCAAATGATGCATGTTATTTTCTTTTGTGTATGTTGGCTTGTACTTGTGAAAGTTTTAACAAATGGAGTTTTTTCTGATTTATTATTAAAATGTATGTTTTGTTTATTAATATTCTGATTATTTTGTGTGTTTGTGTGTTGTCTATAAAAACTCTGATTAGAGCGTGAAGCGCTTTGTTGCATTGTATTAGCCTTATCTTGCTTACTACGGTTCAATGCTTCCAATACGTCAGCACGATCAGTTAAAAACTTATTAAACTGGCTTAGGGTTGGAACATCTTTGAAAGTATTACGGAGCTCCTCCCACTTCATTAACGTGTGACTGTCTAGTTTAGATGATAACATAAAAATAAGTAGAATGTCCCACTTGTCCGTCGGTTGACCTAGACTAGACAATGCGCGTAAGTTCTTCGTTACGTGATCCACTAAAAACCGTAAAGAACGTTCTGATTCACGCGCGATTGATTGTATGTTGAACAGTGCAGTAAGATGATAGTTGATAAGGACTCGCTTATTATCGTAGCGTTCACAAAGCAGTGACCAAGCATGCGCATAGTTCGACGATGACACTTCGAGATTCGATATGATTCGCGCCGCGTCTCCTTCTAAGTAAGAGACTAAATAATGGAACTTGTGTATGTCAGATATACTCTGGTTTCTATCTATCATTGTAATAAACGCGTCGCGAAACTTGCACCAATTGAATATCGAACCATCGAATTTCGAAATTTCTATTTTCGGTAACTTGAAATTGAAACCTGAACTTTGGTCATGATTGTGAGAGTGATGGCATGGGGAATCTGTGGCCATAGACTTGCGACGAGATTCAGTTAGCATATTTGCATTTTCTAATAAAACTTTAGCCTGTGCCATACAAATAATAATATCGCCCTCAATGTCTTCCCTCTCATCAATCTCAAAATCCAAGCATTTGGAATTTAAGACTTCAATTTCACTTTGAAGAGTGTCAAACTTGTTAGATAGTACTTCGAATCTACCTAACTTCAGTGTTAGTTCGGCCAATTCGAAGCTAGAAAGCTCTGATGATTCTTTTGTGGAAAGATAGTTTTTAAATTTGGTGATTTGACCTTTAACTGAACTACGTTTAGTATTTAAATCTTTTAAGGTGGTACTGGAGTTTACTGAATCGGTGGCCATGATTTTAGCTATTTATAGTATTAATTTATTTTAAAAACAATCTTGTATTATTAACTGTGTGTATATAAAACGTATTACTTTAATAATTCCATTTAAATATTAGCCAAAATCACAACACTCGTTTTGACTTAGCTGCAGTCGGGTAATTTCTCACTCTCCCCGCTCGGCGGAGTCCAGGAATCCAGGTCCAGACGGCGCCAGCCAGCCACAAGCGCGATCAGCTGATCGCTCGAAGTTCGAACAAGAATCTTGTACCAGGGCGCCCCAGTTAGGTCTGGAAATGTCGGCAAGTCGGATGAATAGCAAGAAATAACAATGATGAACACTGAGGGACAGCTTTATTTATGAATTTATGTTGTTTACTCCAGACACAATAACTTAATTTTGTTCATAAGGCTTAGGATACATATTCACAAATCAATTTAATTATAATGAAATGACTCTGTGATTTGAAGTGAAAATGTTTAAATTTTAACTAATTAAATTGATGTAAACAATGAATATTGCTTGAAATTAATAAATATACCACTAAAGGAGTTATATTACTATGAATTGGAGGAATTTATTGGTATGAAAATGTATTTATAATGATGTAACCTTTGTACTCAAGGCCTTATATGGAATGTATTATAAAGTGATTGATTTTGCATTTTATAGTGAAAGTAATGAATGAAATGGATAGATGTTGCATTTGTGCAACTAAATGAAACCTGTTAGACACTGTGGAGACAATGACCCAAGGTTTTTGGATGATTGAAATTTGGATGTGTTTGAAGGACAAAGGAAGGACACTTATCTTTTTCGGTTGTTCCTGCCGTGATCGTGGCAAAGTTTCACCACTAATGCTTCGCTGCCAGATCTGCCGTTGTCCAATTGTGGGACTCCTTCACTTTTTCACACTTCTTGATGAATATTGGATTGAATTCGATGCGACGTCGTTGGCTTGATGCTAACTTGGCACGTCGTCGATCTTCGTCCTGTCACGGTCGCCAAAAAAACTATGTCTACGCGGGGAGACACTGCGAGTTATATTCTTAGTCGAAATAAAACCCGAAATATAGCTTGTCTTGTATTTTTCAATATAAAATGCCGAGTACAAGGTTTTTGACGTGAGTTTTTAAAATCGTTTCTTGAATGAGTAAAGTCAATGTAGGTAGTTCAATAAATTAAAACGTTAAGAAAAAGTTATGAGGGTGGTTCTGAAATGGTCCAATGCTAGGCCGCGACATATTTTAATGCCTTATTTTGTCTAAAATATGCATTTGGCAACACCACAAAACAGGTGAACCATTTTAGATAAAAATATGCATGCAGATAGCATATTATTATTACCGGGGTATAGTTTTTATCCTGGAAAATTAATTGTTCCATCAGTAAATGCCCAAACATAATTCATAATGCAGTTTTACCGATATGGTCCCAGAGGGTAGGATTAAACCTAGGGCGCCTCTAGTCTTTTACCTCAATGACAAGAAAAAAACCTTACAAAAAATAAAGTTGTTGAATAAAAAGTGTACTAACTACATTTTCAGAAACCCTCAAATGTGCGGGATGCTTGAATGACATTGGTGGTGATGATGACTATGTCACTGCACTTCAACAAGACTGGCATAAAGACTGCTTTAGGTAAGTTTACCCAAATAAAACTCAACTATCCATCCTTATACGGATTAGTGAAGTAAAGCAAAGTTTTGGATTTAATAATATTCACATAACTGGGGTTACAATCTAGTTCACAACTATTTGTAAGTATAAAACTATTCTATATATTGTGAAAAGTGTTTACTAAACTGCTTTGTGATTTAATAAAATAAAATAATAGGTTTCAATATTTAATGAAGTTACATAATTGCATGACTGATGTTAGGTGATAATAAATATATAATATACAGTCCACTGGCTCTTACATGAGGCATCCGGAACTTAGAATACACTGTTATGTGCTTCATCATCATCATCATCAGCCTGAAGGCATCAACTGCTGAACATAGGCCTCCCCAATAGAGTGCCGTGTTGAGCGGCTGCTTGCCTCCTGCATCCATCAGCTCCCCACAATTAAGTGGTTAGCAGCTTATATTTAAATAAAAACAGATGGCACTAGGTAAATTGATGATAATAACAGGAATAAAAGGCCAATTAATATATTAAAACCAGTAGTTTTCATTAGTTCCTTTTTAGGTATTTCCATTCATTTGCAAGGAAAATTAAATATTATCCTTTTAAAAAAGGGCTAAAACTGACTTCAATCACCCTAATTTCATACTGAGAAATATGTGGATGACATTTTTCAGTTATTTTGATTTTAAAAACTTAACTACTGCTCCGATTTATTGGAAGAAGGGTGAGGCCAAAATCCAAGCCTGCTACTACGCAAACAGCACCGGCGACAGCTTGTTGTTTGTAGGCAGCCTCTGTGGTTTGGTGGTTGAGCAGGTTGCCTCATCAATGCTGTCTTTTGAACCCTAAATTAAATAGGAACAGTTGGTGTAATGTTTTTACTTAGTATTTTACACAGACATTTAATATGTGTTTTAGCTTTTTTTTGCTGACTAATCTCTTTCCAAAGTTTGTGAATGCAGTAATATCTCAAAAAGATATAGAAGGTCTTGATGGAACGGTTTCCTGTTACATTTGTGTCGTGCTATTTTTTCATTGCAATAATTAATAATATTTCTCATAAAAAAACAGTCGTGAAAACAAAAACTAAATATCTCAAAATATGTCAAATTTACAAGAATTTCAAAATCCAGGAATAGAAAGAGACAGCTCAAACATGCAGTGACATCCGTTCTTGGTCCTTCATAGTACCTCATTACTATCATACTAAGCTGTGGTAGTTTACGTGTAGTACATACAATCTTTTGGCATGTTACGTCACTAACGTGCGTTTTCATAGTAACTGTGGGGAAGACTTGTTTTGCTAGAAAGGGACAGGCGATGCCCCTCCAGAAACTTTAAAAGCTTATTACTCCGTGATTTATTTGCCGATTTTACAATTTTTTTCAATTATTGCATTCATTTTTAACCTTATTTATGAAAGTAATATTAAAATGTTAATTTTCGATAGCATGACACTAGCCTATTATAATGGTTACGGTACCTGCCCTTACTGTACCATCTCAAAAATCCATCCTGTATAGGTACATGGCGATATTAAATAACGCCTTTCCTGTTAATCTAAGGCCAGGCATGCTGAAATTGTGAGTCATTCCTGCCGTGATAGCTATATAATGTTATTATCATTTCACCATAATGTATAGTATATGGCACTTAATAATAGGTGACGGTAACTGCTTACCATAAGGCGGGCCCGTCAGCTTGTTTGCCCATTCATGTTATAAAAAACAATTTGCATCAAAAATCTCTTATTTTAACTAGGTGGTAGGACTTTTCTGCAATGTTCGTCTAGGTCAGTCGGTACCACCGCTTTGCCAGTTATTCTGCCGCCAAGCAGTAGTGTGCAAGCACTACTGTGTTCCGGTTTGAAGAGCACTGTAGCTAGTGAAATTACTAGGCGTGGGCGAATACACCAGTAATCTTAGATTGCTGTGCTGATGTCTCATGATGATGTGCGCAGTGCAGTGTCACGCGAAAATTTATATTTTAGAGTTCCGAGTGGCAGTGCAGCTGTTATAGGCGGCCGTGATGCTTAACATCAGGTGAACGACTAGCTCGTCACGTCATTCATTTACATGAATAATATATGAGTATAACTAAAATATAGACGGTAGTAAGGTAGTAAGTAACTACCATACACGTTCAATTTTATTGATCAATAAAATTGGCGAGACCACTTCCGTCAATGTTTTCTCCATACTGTAAACCGAAAAACATTGACCAATACTAACCCTACACGATCAATAAAATTTAACGTGTATGGGCGGCCTACGTGAACCCGTTAACATGTACCTCCATACCTATTCTTTAAACGATATTGTTATTCAACCCTTAGATGTTCGGTATGCGACGCGTCGCTATCGACGTGGTACTTCGAGAAGGGGGGGCTACTGTTCTGCCAGGCGGACTACTGGCAGAGATACGGAGAGAGTTGCCAGCAGTGTACACAGGTACCTAATTTAACTAGACTAACAGTGGGTTGTTTGATCAGTAGTTAAAGTAACCAATAGTCAAAAATAAATAAATAATAATAAATAACACATTCTAACCAATGGTCAAAACTTGTTAGGATTTTCTCCATTAGTTACGTTTACTATGGATCAAAAAACTCACCCTAAGGACCGATTAATAGGAAATAGAAACATGAAAATAAGACCACAATTTTTTTATCATCAATTTTACAAGAAAACAAATTGTTTATTAAACAGATCTTAGTTTGGTTTTGTGGAGGGCTGCGGAGCTGACCTAATATTAAAGAGATCGGAGATGATTACGTGATTTGGTATTTCTTCATCATCATCAGCTGAAAGACGTCCACTGCTGAATATAGGCCTCCCCCATAGAACATTAAGCGGCTGCTTACCTCTTGACCAGCGGTCCGCCTAGTGAGGGGCATGCGCTACGTCTTCCAAGTCGTGGTCGCCATTCGAGAACCTTTTTTCACCATCAAAACGTCGCGTCGCCTGCTGCTGCATGAAGTCGGTTACGAACATGCCTTTACAATTTTTAATTATCACTTACCAATTTTTCACTAGACTTGAGGTTTCTTGTATAATCCCGGGCGGTTTGGTTCCCAGGTGATCACAGGTCCGGTGATGTCAGCAGGCTTGCACCGGTTCCACCCGGAGTGCTTCGCGTGCGTGGCGTGCGGAGCGCACATCGAGGACGGCGAGCCGTACGCGCTGCTGGAGCGGTCCGCGCTCTACTGGTGGGTATAGCTGGTGTGGCGTAGCCGCGGTTGCCGGGCCGCAAGTCACAGTGCGCTCGTGTTCCAGCGGGGCGTGCTACCGGCCGCCGGCGGGCCGCGGCGGGCCGCACGCCATCCGCGCGGTGCACGTGCCCGCCACCGCCCTGACGCTCGGGCCCGCGCAGGGGGACCCCACCGCGCTCACCGTCACACAGTGAGTACATGCCTTATAATATTATTGACGTTTCCTTTTCAGCTTGGACGATTTTTTTTCAAATGTTACGCATGATGCTCGCCGTGCCGTGTGGGTTGTTGTTATATTTTTTTGTGTGTAAAAATTAAAAATAGAACAAATAATTATTTAGATTAATAAAAATAGGTATCTGAAATTTTTGAAAGTTGTATACAATAAAAGTTATTTTTTTAAACGATATGAGTAATGACCTAAAAGGTTTTAGATGAATTGAAAATAATACTGTATATTATGTATATCTACTCTATGATGAAATGATAATATAACGGTGTGCGCACACACGACAGCTCGTGCGGCGGCAAGGTGTCGAGCGCGGCGCGAGCTCTCCTGCGGGCCGCGCTGGCTCTCTGCATACATCTCACGTGCCATAGGTATACGTGCCTTCACGTTACGTAGCACGATGTTTAAAAAAAAACCTTGCTTTTTAACTACAACAGACATAAACAAGCCTTAGACAGCCGCAAATAGCTCTTTTGCACTCTTAAACACGTTTTTTTGTCCGACTCCCGGTTTCTCGTACGTTTGTCAACTAAAATACTGTACCCTCATTGGTGGATGACAGCCGATGACCAACAGGCAACCAATGAGCGTTCAGTAATTCACGAGTTTGTCAAACGTAGGAAAAACTACGGGTAAGCCTTGTTTGTGTTTTTGTGGTAACATCGTTGTTTAAAAGTTGCAGAACAAAGTAGTTTGTTTTGAATGCGTTAACGCTAAACGATAACTCAAAATGTATGGGAATGACATTGTCCGCGGAAAACTTTTCCGTAGCTAATGTCATAGCTAATGTCATTCCCATGCATTTTGAGTTATCGTTTGGCGTTATACTGGGTGGCGCAAAAGTAAAGACCCTATTTGGTTCAGCTATAACATTTTTTCTAAATTAGAAAACTAGATTTAGGTTTTTTTAAATGTATATTTGTGCCATTAAATTTCGTACCATTAGGATTTAAAGATGATGTCTTTTAAATGGTGACCTCCAGAGTTGATACACATTTGAGCCCTATTTATGACATTTTGCAAGATGATTTTCCTTCAAAATTGGTTATGAGTGACGAAGCGCATTTCCATCTCTCAGGGCATGTCAATAAGCAGAATACTCGGTTCTGGGGCACTGATAATCCGCGCATTATTCAAGAAACACCTCTACACCCACTAAAAGTTACTGTATGGTGTGGCATCTGTGTTGACAGAGTGATCGGACCCTATTTTTTCGAAGACGCTGGAGGCAATGCGATAACTGTCACTGGAGAACGCTACAGAACCATGTTACGTGAGTTTTTGATACCCAGTTTGGACGAATTGGGGCTGGAGCACATCTGGTTTCAACAAGACGGCGCTACGGCACACACAGCGCGCGACACTATGGACTTAGTGAGGGACGCTTTTCCAAGCCGAGTTATCTCTCGTTTTGGCGATTTGCCTTGGCCTGCAAGATCACCCGATCTGACCAGTCCAGACTTCTTTCTTTGGGGTTTTTTGAAATCTCGGGTGTATGTGAACAAGCCACAGACTCTCGCAGCTCTAAAAGAAAACATTCGTCAAGAAATAACGAACATATCGCAGGAAGTGTTACGGCAAGTTATGCAAAATGTCATAAATAGGGCTCAAATGTGTATCAACTCTGGAGGTCACCATTTAAAAGACATCATCTTTAAATCCTAATGGTACGAAATTTAATGGCACAAATATACATTTAAAAAAACCTAAATCTAGTTTTCTAATTTAGAAAAAATGTTATAGCTGAACCAAATAGGGTCTTTACTTTTGCGCCACCCAGTATAACGCTAATGGAAAGGTCCCTTTGCTAGACCCCTGGTCATTGTAACCGTGTGTGCTGTAATTTGTAATATCACAGTATTTGCGTTTTGCTTATAAATTATGTAGTTCATTCTATATCGCAGCTTGGTTATGTTTTTCACTGTTTATCTTCATGTGTGTTTTAAAAAATCCCGCCAGTTTCGCATCTGATGAGAGCTAAACCAGACTAATAATCATATTGCGGACGATATTTCCATTAGATTGATTGGTAAAAAATCAAACGCCTTCGTAATAGTAGTCACACGATGTAGCAGTGTCGCGCGGCTGAATCGCATACTGCACCGGCATAAGGTGTCATGTGTAGCATCATCTTTAAAAACGCTCATGTCTAAATCATACGTTACCCCACAGAATTCGCCCTATTTACATCGTTACCCCTAGTTTATTCAAACCTCAATTAACCAAAGAATTTTATAACCAGAATATAATATTTACATGTATTACTTTACTAGATAATGTGTACCGAAAGCTTTGGTTAAGACTGGGGGAGCCCTGCCCTACGCCAAAGAGGCGACTATTACCGCAATACAGAATAAATAAATGAATAGGTAACTAAAAATACCATGATTTAAAACTAAAAAAAATATATTTAAATCAAAACAAATAAGTACAATTCGCAATTTTGAAAGATCATGTTATCATATTATGATATAAAATGAGACAATTATTATGATCCAAATAAATAATGCTAAGAAATCTGTTATGAAAAGAAAAATATAAGAGTTGCAAATACCGTAACTTCAGAAACCTATGTAGTTAGCTTATACAACATGTAATTAAGGTGGTAGAAATAAATTGCTTTATTTATTTATTTAAATGTGTACACATCATGACAAAACTATAATTAGAATAATAATTAGTTCATGAAATTTTGCTAGTTTTGGTCAAAAATATAGTAACGTTTACACATAGTGATAGGTATGTAAGAGTCTGAGTGTGTACGTGATCATTCACTAGTCCAGTCGGTTAATCACCCGATGGCTGAGTGAGTCAGCGGCGGGCATCGCGGCGCGCGTCGCCGGTTCGATAACTGGCCCTCGTGAAACATGTTAATTAATATGTTATATTTATGTTAATCAGCTGTAATTAATGAGGGCAGTTGCATTCATTGTTGATTCTGCAACTTATTACTTTTTAAAACGTAAACACTCTAGTTTAAGGGTTACTTTTTGATTAAAATTATCCGACTAAAACAAAGAAACATTCATTCATTCTTTTATCAGTGTTCTGTGTTTACATAAATTTAACTGTGTTTTGTTTGTTACTAAACTGCGAGATAAGATCATAAAGTTTGCCCAGTAACTTCACTAGCTACAATGCCCTTCAAACCGGAACACAGTAGTGCTTGCACACTACTGCTTCACGGCAGAATAACTGGCAAAGCGGTGGTACCTAGTAGGTACTACCTACCTAGACGAACTTTGCTGAAAAGTACTACCACCTACAATTAAAAATTTTACCTTTCACAAACCATTATTGGTCAATGAGATTTGCTACTCGGAAATCTCAAGATTCTTGAGTACTTATCTACTTTGACATAAATGGTACCTTGTCGTAGTAGTACATTTATGGCCTCGTCGTCGTTTGTTTATTTTTAGTTTTAATCATCGACAGAGGTGCATTGTCGTAGTTGTTCAAATTGTATATTACTTTATGAACATTAGTTAATTCAGTAACAGTAACTTAACTTGCTTTATAATGCTATTTAAGAAGAATTCCTAAATTTATTTAATACTAGTTGACCCGCCCCAGCTTCGCACGGTTTAATTAGTTTTATGCCTTTACCCTGTTTAAGGGTAAGAGGGAAGCGAAAAGGAAAAAGATAGAGGAAAAGGATGAATGGATGGGCCGGCGAAGGAAGGCGGGCTTGCCTGCCTCCCTTCTATTGCCGCCCCATCCATTCATCCTTGTCCCCTACCTTTTTCCCTTTCCTTTCCATTTTCCCTTCGACAGGACGAGTAAAAATAAACAAAAAAATAATGATTTAAACAAAAAAAAACCTTGCATAAAAATTACATCCATATTGTTATGTGCAACCCGTACTTGGCCGTTTTAGAAAATATAAAGTACCCTACATGTTATTCTGAAAAAATAGCTATAACCATATCAAATTTCAGCGAAATCCGTTCAGTACATAGTTCCAGCGTGACGCGTGTTCAAAGGGACAGACAGACGAAAAATTAAAAAAAAATTGTTTCCGCTTCTATATCGATGAAGACGTGTAATGCAATCCAAATTTTCAAAAAATATCAAATGTATAGATTTAGCCCAGTTACAGTTTTAATATATGTATGTATGTGGTATGTATAGACAACAATACTAGTTCTGTATCCATTATTAAATAGACAAAAGGTGTACAAGAATGTCTTTGTAACTTTAAAAATTCCGCATGAGTGGTTCAGGACATTGTTCCATTATTCTGTTTACAAAACCGCGGATTTTACTCGTGTGTCAAAATAAACATCCGATCCGGGTGTCCCGCTCGCGAGTCAATATACAATACTAACAGTATACTGTCTTCAGTCAGTATCGTAAATACGATGTTTTACGTAGAGACAGTTGCCGGTCTGGACGTTAAGTAAAATGCACAGTGATTGGTGATTTAAGCTGAAGATTTAGTTAACTGTGGTAAAAGTGGTAGAAGTAGAGGTGACGAATTCTAGCCCTTTTGGCTAATAGTATACCGCCTATACCTACCGGTAAAAAATAAAAAACTGTATCCACTCTTGTAGTAGATGTAGGTCTTTCCTCGATCCGCTTTTCCCGACTATAATAATAATAATAATGTTGACTCAACGAGCATTGTCCCGATAGTCGTTTCGGCGAACGGCCTTATAGCGAAGAGCCTCGACCAACACCTCGAGAGGCTCTCGCTAGACGGTTGGATCAAGGGTCAGATTCAGAAGGCAGTACTCCTTGACACGGCACGTATTGTCAGGAGGTTCCTCACTCTGCAGCCCTAACCACCGGTAGCTTGGGTCCTGCCCCGCTGCCGGCGGCACTCTAGGTTTAGGTTTTTTATAATATTTTTGTAAATTCCTTTTTATACAAATATTGTAAAAAACATAGGCTTAAGAATTGTAAATAAATGAGTAAATAATAATAATAATATTATTTATTCCAAGTAACATAGACTCATATTAAATTACATATTCATTAAAAGGGACAGTCACATTAATTGATTATTTAACTATACATTACATTTCAAATAAAAATACAAATTGAACATAAATAAAATAAAAATAATGTCAACTTCATAATCATAACATAGAACCTATTATCACCCAATGTCAAATATATAATACTATGACCCAGTCTAATACCCTCCGAATGGTCCCGTTGTTGAGCTAGTTGCTTCCCACAAGACTTTTGTTTAAAATATTGTACTTAGACGTAGAAGTTGCCTAATACCAAAGATTACTAGCCCGTTCAACGGAAATTATGTTCAACGGGCCCCGTTGATAGCTCGTGAACATAATTTCTCGTACAAACACGACTCACCTGCGTGGGCAGGGGGCGAGGTAACAAAACGAGACAAAGTCATACGAAATTATAAAGAACAGAGCAGGATAGAACAAAAGACATCAGCGGGTTCCCGTGATTTATTAGAAATTCATAGTATTTATTAGAAATTAGTGGTTCAAATACACCACTAACTTTCTTATGAGGGGAAGTTGTATTATTGGTCAACTGGATTTATAGTCAATGCTTAATACCTACGTACGTACCTATTATGTAGCTATGACAAGATGTCCTATCATCGATTTGAACGATAGGTACTCGTATGACCTTGAAAAAGTGACATACGAGATCATGTTCATACAAGATGAGAACTCGTAAGCAAGAATCATCTTACCACATATTCCGCCCTGTAAACAGTGGCAGTGACAAGTAAGTTATCGCCTAGCGATAACTTACTTGTGAATCTCGTATGACATGGGCCTTAACGTATGATGAGCCAAGGTACTGCAGTAGAAGTATAATGCTTTGTGCATTACCATGCTAACTGCAGGATTCGGCATTTCGTTCCAATGACTCACGTGGCAGTGATGGCGGTATCACAGTTTGGTGTCACAAGTAAGCACAGAGACGTGCGCGCGTGCAGTCACTCCGGCCCGCTAAAAGTCGGTAGAGACCAACATAATTCCCTAAATAAAGAGCGTAGTTTCGTGAATATGAAATAGTGGTTGAATGCACTATTCAATTTAATTAGTACTTGGTGTTAAGTGTTTTCGTGTGGACATTGGAATGTTTTTTTAAATAATTTGAGTTAAATGTTTAATTTGTTTTACTTCTACTCAAATTAGACTGAATTTAGTTTGCAAGAACAGTACTGAAAGTTTGTGGTTATTCATAGTCGTTATTCCGAGGGCTATTCTGTGATATTATTAGTTTACATACACGAAGTCAATGAGCCAAAAAGGAGGTCTCATTCATTTTAATAATGTTGAGCACTCGTTACATGCGGTAAGTTGGTTTTGTAAAATATTGATTACCTAACAAAAAAATAATATTAAACATTGTATACAAAAAAAAGTCAGTTTATACTATTATTAGCCACCGTGGTGTAGTGGGTAGATCGAAAGTCTCAACTTAGATACGCACGTCAATGGTTGTGGCCACCACACAGTTTTTTTTTTGTTTTGAATGTGGTTCGACACCAAAACTTCCATCGGCATTGACCTCGCCTAGACTGCCTACAGATCGAATTAATAAAAATAAATAGATAAATATGTGTGGATATTTCACACAGCGCCATCCAGCCCCAAACTAAGCAAAGCTTGTACTATGGGAACCAGATATAACGGATACAATACATATATACTTTTTGTTTGTAAATACATACATAGAACACAATAGAACACCCAGACACAGAACAACGATCTATATTCATTACACAAATGTTTGTCCTGGGTAGGAATCGAACCCACGACCTAGTTCAGAAGGCAGGGCTACTACCAACTGAGGTATCAGGCCAGTCGAATCCTGAGCTATCAATTAATGATCTGAACATTAATATCATTATTATACCTAATACTTTAATAGGTATAAAGTGGTCGTTTCAATAGTCTAGAGCTCTTATTCCTGCTTCTATTAATATATTGGTCGCCGACTCATCCATTCATCCTTTCCCCCTATCTTATTCCCTATTATCCCTCTTCTACTGCCTCTGTCGGCGCCGTCCGATTCATTCACCCTTTTACTTACTTTTAATTGACATACGACGTATTTTAAAACTGTAGTTGTAACAATGGCCTCGTGTTTAGGCTCGTTTATAAAATAATAATTTATAGCCGTAGGTACATAATACAGTGTAAAATTTTTCCTTCGTATGACGTAACGGCTATTGTATTCGGTTTAGACTAATTCAATTCATTCAGTTATTTATGCTATTTAATTTATTGAAATCGTTCATTGTTATCGAGCATAGTTTGGTACAGCCTGCAAAGGTCTTGCGGCCGACAAATGGACGCTTATGATGTTTCATCAAAACATCCGACAGGCTAGAATTGACCACATTAGAGACGATGCCGATCCTACTTCCTACTAATATTATAAATGCGAAAGTTTGTGTGTGTGAATGTTTGTTACCTTATATCTCCGTAAATACTGAACCGATTTCAATGAAATTTGGAATGTAGATAGATTATACGCTGGATTAACATATTGGATACTTTTCATCCGTGGATGACACCGCGGGGCGCAACTAGTGTGTATATATACTTTCTTTTATGAAAATATATGTTGACGTCTGACAGGTTTAAAGACTGCTCTGCTACATGTTGTACATATCAATCAAGGCTGCATATACGCGGATCCACGATCTCGCACGCGCGGTGCTACGTTTCTGGAGATATTATATAATTGAATTTACTTACGAAAAATCTGGCTAAACTATGTCCTCATGAATAAAATTACATATATTTAACAAAAATATATTAATCCGAACAAGATTTCATAAATACAGCGGTATCAAAGTTTTTTTTCATTTCGGTTTTATGTATGAAAACTTGTTTGGATTAATATGATACTTTTGTTGAATTTGTATTTGTACGTTATACATGAGAATATAGTTTAGCCAGATTTTGCGTAAGTAAATTCAGTTATTTAATATCTTCAAGAATGTCTCAACGCGCGAGCTAGATGGTGGATCTGCGTATGCCTTAAACGTCGGCATTTCTTAATTAATATTTGAGCCGCATCGTTCTCCCTATTAACATTATAACTACATAATTTTCTACTTCGATTAGTGATTAGAATCGCTATTGCAGATGTTGTTATGGGATTGTTTATCGCTTGGGTTTGTTATTTGAAATGATTTAATTATCAGTTGTCAAAGTATGGTTTGAATTAATTGCAAAAAGCGACAGAATCAAGAACCATCACCATTGTTGACTCTTTATGTACCGAGTAGCAGTGACATAAAATTTTATCAAAGCCGGGCACATAGTTATACTCGGAGCTCAGTATGTTAAGTTTTTCATAGCCCATATCTCGATCCATCCGTGTCTACCAACTGCCGGTTAATCTTCTTTTTTTTTAACGGGCAGTGCCTTTATTCTTTAAACTACAACAACAACAACAACACAATACACAATTACTACAATACTAGTAAACTAGCTACACTATCTACTACAAAGAACATTTAGACTGTATACTAGCCGCGATGGCCTATAACATATAGACAGTCCAAATGCTCCGGCCCACTACGAGTAGGTAGTGTACCCAACATGCGTTAATCTTTTGTATTACCCGTATAATTTCTTCATCAGTACAGCCAATAATCACCGCCTTTCTACTATCATAGAATTAGCTTTTAACTACCTACCATCCTACCCTTCCCCTCCGGTTGGTTTTGTCCACTTATTAAATTGTCCATTTCCAAAATTGCCATCTTCCTAACTCGTCTATTTTCAAAGTCGCCAGTTCCAAACTTGCTCATTTCCTGACTAGTTCTCTTCTTATCTCGTCCATTTCCTAAGTTATCCACTTTCTTTCGTTACTTATCTTCATTCTAATTTGACAACATCAAAAGCCACCACTTCCTAAAATGTTCACTTCCTGGTTAGCACTCTTCTTAACTCGTCCATTTCCTAATTATTATTATTATTTATTATTATTGGTTGATAGACGAGCAGCATGACTGCTGATGTGTCTATATCCACAGTGCTGGATCCACTAGTAATGTTCATCTTTGTAACAGAGATAGTTTATTAGTTCGTAACCAGTTGTCGAGTTTGTTCTTGAAACTGTTCACGGAGGTGGCAGCAATGACCTCTTCTGGTAGCCTGTTCCAGTTATTAATTTATCCACTTCCAAAATCCATTCTATCCATTTCCATAATTCCCTTGGAATTTTGCCATCCCATGATCTGTTCGTCTCTTGGGGAGGGTTACGTAGGCAGTAGAGGAAGTATTCTGTGTCACAGCTCCCAAACCACGAGCTCTACACTATTATATCAGCACTAATCGGAGAGGAGAACTAGGTTAGAGGATTAGGGCAGTATAAGCGTCAGTTTAACATCAATATTTCAATCATATTGTATCACATAATATAATGCTTATAATTAGCAATTTGTAAGTCATCACGTGGGTGACAGCAATGCTTTATAATTTTCCATCTTCGCGCGTCGATTTAAAAGAACATTCAAAACGTGCCAAATCCTTGAGTAGGTATGTATTCTGTTATAATACGACTTATTGAAAAGCGAAACTGCGAAGGCTACAGACTATTGTCTTCCCGCTTCCAC
This sequence comes from Ennomos quercinarius, assembly GCA_910589525.2. Taxonomy (NCBI): domain Eukaryota; kingdom Metazoa; phylum Arthropoda; class Insecta; order Lepidoptera; family Geometridae; genus Ennomos; species Ennomos quercinarius. The sequence goes on from OU342509.1 coordinate 1,223,201, forward strand.
CATTGAATTGGAAGCGTAGTGGAAGTGAGAGAGTAATAGAAAAGTCTGCTCTTTAGAAATCATTCTTATGGCGCGTATAGTACGGCATTTATCAACTTTTTAAGGCCAAATTAAAAGTTGATTTCGTATATTTCTTGATCATAATGTCAATAATAAGTCTCTTATCGTCCTGTGCAGGCGCTTGTGTCATTTTGATGTTGTTTACTGTCATAGTCATTGGTAGAATTAGGTTGATGCCTGTGGTTTTTGTGGCTTTGATTTGTATGGATTTTACCTGTTACAGTAAAAATGCACGCTTGGAGAGAAAACCACATGTATGTGTGTGTCTCTCAGTAGTGTCGCCAGCTACAGCGTACAGCTATTCGTATAGAAATATTAGTTTGCAAGTTTATATTTTGTTATATTATAATTGTTCATGAGTTTGGTGAAATATCAAACTATTGTCCATACCACATTACCACGCATGATGTAGGTAGTACTCCGTTGCGTTTTGTAGTTTCCAAGAAAGCCAAAATACCAACCAATATTATGATAGTATTGTAACTAATATGTTGTTGAATATGTTCAGGATTGACTCGATGTGCGGTGCGGTGACGCTGCACATCGGCGATAGAATCCTCGAGATCAACGGCGCTCCGGCTAGAGCACGGGCCTTAGAAGACGCACATCCCACGGCACTTGTACAGGTAAATAACTTCAAAGTAGCTTAGTCAATAGGCTAGCTGCCTGCTATTAAAAAATAACAAGTAAATATTAATATCATAAAGTAGGTTAGAAATTAATGCAATAATTGAATAAATAAGTAAAATCGGTAAATAAATCAAGGAGTAATCAGCTCTCAAAGTTTCTGGAAGGGGCATCGCCTGATCCTTTCTCGCAAAACAGGAGATTCCCCACAGGTACTATGAAAACACACGTCACACGCCAAAGAGATTAATTATGTAAAGTTACCACAGCTTAGTAATGAGTTACTATGAAGGAGCAAGAGTGACGTCTCTGCATGTTTGAGCTGTCTCTTTCTATTCCTGTATATTAAAATGCTTGTAACTTTGTAATTTTTTGAGATATTTGATTTTTGTTTTCCTGACTGTTTATTTTTAGAGGAATATTATTAATATATGCAATAAAAAAAATAGCAGGACACTAGCCTATTGTGGTAACGGCTTAAGTACGGGGTTATAAGGACTAGTAAGAAGGAATCAATTAGTCGATCCAATAGAAACCAAGGCCACTGACAGTAGGTATACTGATAGTGCTGTGGCTGTTTTTGCTATTTTGAGTAACTGAAGTGCTGTCAATTCATTTCAAAGTTAAAGGAGTGTTTTTATCAACTATTATTCCTCCACAGTTAACCATAGAACACAACCCAGAAACGACAAACAACAATAACAATAGAATAATGTGCAACATAATCTCAGACAAAAATGACAACACCCAAACTCTTAAGCAAGATAAATCACCCATAGAGAGGCGGATCAAAGACGATGCAAGACTTAAAAGAGAGGGTGAGGTCAGACTGAAGCGAGAGAGCGATACCGAAGGGGACTTTCTAGAGAGGGATGGTAAGAAAGAGAGGCTCTTCAAGAGGAAGGGTGAAGATGGAAATGGTAGAGTAATGAAGAGAAGGCAGACGCCGACGTCACCGCTTTTGGGTGATAAAGAAAGGAGTAGCAGCATGTCCAAGTTGCTTGATGTGTGAGTATTAATTCTAACTTATTTTAAACTAAAATATTGGTCTTTGAAAAATTAAAAAAAAAATCTAAGATGCCTAAATGACGAAGATGACAAGGACAAAAAATGGTAGACAATAACGTAAAATTTTGGTAACCCTGTAAAATTATGTAAAAAGCGTAACGGTTCGTTTGATGGTAACATCAATGAACTGCAACGCGGCCAGAGTATTGTTGGTCGCGCGTACTGTCTCGGTGTATAACAATGTTATATATAACTTATCATTGATATACAAAATAAACAACGTGGGTGACAAAATAGACCCCTGCGGGAAACTTTTATTTGTGGGTATGATTTTGTATTAGACGCAGTCAACGCTTCACCTACTCAACAACATTGCTACCCAAGTGCAAAGCACTCATAGAAAGCCGTATTGTTACTTACGAAGAAGATGTTATAATTCAGGCCAACCCTGTACGAAACCTAATCACGAGCTTTAGCAATATCTAAGGTACGCTTAGTTACTACGCTTACTCTCGATGGCCTCAATCGCCAGCCGTCAACCACTGGAAACTAATAGGTTTTTTATCCGATTCGTCACCGGTGTTGGTGACAAAGCCAGTGGTGATAACTGGAAATAAGTGGTGAAAAGATTCATCGGTATTTTTTAAAGAATTGTAAATATTGTGTGTTAAAAGCGAACGCAGCTCAGTGGTAGCCCGTTCAAATCAACGTACCCTGGTTCAAATCAGCGTACAACTGCGCTACAACCTCAGTTAACGGTTTTCAGTTGGGGCCTACCGACGTGACATCACGGCCGGATATTGTTGTAATATGACTTATTTATTGTTGTTTTTGTAATTGTTAGCAGTGCGGAGGGCGAGGAGCCTCACGGGGTACTATGCGACCTGAGCCGCGCGCGGTCCTTCAGGGCGGAGCCCGGCCCGCCGGCCAAGGTGTTCCGTGCCTGCGACCTGTTGCAGGTATATACTTGTTGCTTCTTCTCTATGGGTAATCGAAGATGATCGTGGAAGATTAATATAATAGGTCAATTATTATTTACCTTTGATTGTAATAGAATTTTATAAATGCTTTCTTAGAAATTGAAAATTAGTGCCTTATTAGATTGAATGATTACGAAATTGACCTCGTTCACCTTTGTATAAATTTTTGACAATCAAAGTTAATAAGCCACATCTACCTACTCTTTCAATGAAGATAATGTGCTATCCACAGAACGCTCATACGTTTATAGAACTGTTGCTAAAATGGGTTTAATTCCCTCAATTTACATCTAATTTCTATTTTTTCTTCACAGTTTAAATCCACTATAAATGTATCAGCAACTTTAAAAAAACGTTTTGATTATTATTTATTGGTTCATGTTCAACTACTCACTGTGCATACAGAATGATGTCAAAGCGCACAGAAACGTATAATAAGTAATAATAGCCTAAACTACACAAATAATCTTACTACTACGAAAACATGATGATGTTTTCGTAGTAGTAAGATTATTTGTGTAGTAAACTTATGAAAATTTATGATATGGTATTCCAGGGTGAGCTTCTAGGGTCCGGTTTCTTCGGCGAAGTGTACCGGGTGACGCACCGCGCCACTGGAGAGGTGATGGTACTCAAGCAACTGTACCGGCTGGATGACGAGGCGCAGAAGAACTTCCTCAAGGAGGTGAGTGGTCCTCACTGGGTCACGTGACGTCTTGGACATGTTATTGAACGGAATTTCGGCTATCTTCTACTCGCGTGAGGTGAGCTGAATAGCTCAAGCGTGCAGCACTCGGTCTTGGATGGATACGTGACTCGTTTGTGCAGTTTAGGCGTATATTAAGAAAGGGTGAGAAGCCGGGAGCTCTCGTTGCCGAGGGTGTTGAACGCCATGCTCGGCAGCGAGAGAGCGTGGCAGGCAACGGTCTCCTTCTGCGAGGCGGTGATGATGTAGAAGGAGGCTGCGGAGTGGGTCAGGGAGGACGATGCCAACTGTGCCGGCGCCGGCGCAGGCCGCCGCCGGACGGAGGCGTGTCGCGCCCTCCTGTGTGGTGGGTTGGCGGGAGATAGTCGGCGGGACGTGCGACATAAAGAGTGATGACTTAGGGTGGGTTTTTCGATCCATAGTAATTTTTTTTTATGTGATTGAGTGACGTGACGAGCTAGTCGTTCACCTGATGTTAATATGCCCAGAATTTAACTGTTGGGACGGTTAAATTGCCAACAAATTCTAACCAATGCTTAAAATTTGTTCGAATTCTTAACCATACTATGGATCAAAAACCCACCCTTGATGAATATACATTTTAGGCATGCACTTTATAGCGTCGGAGCAAAAGCCTCTGTTTGTGTAAACGTCCTCGCTAAGTATTATGTGTAGAAGCTAACCGTGGCGGTGGCGGTGGCAGGTGGCGGTGCTGCGGTCGCTGAGCCACCCGCACGTGCTGCGGTTCATCGGCGTCCTGTACAAGGACAAGCGGCTGCACCTGGTCACAGAGTATGTGCCGGGCGGGACGCTCTACCAACTGTTGCAGGTACTGTGTGCATACAATGTACATACACCTGGTCACAGAGTATGTGCCGGGCGGGACGCTCTACCAACTGTTGCAGGTACTGTGTGCATACAATGTACATACACCTGGTCACAGAGTATGTGCCGGGCGGGACGCTCTACCAACTGTTGCAGGTACTGTGTGCATACAATGTACATACACCTGGTCACAGAGTATGTGCCGGGCGGGACGCTCTACCAACTGTTGCAGGTACTGTGTGCATACAATGTACATACACCTGGTCACAGAGTATGTGCCGGGCGGGACGCTCTACCAACTGTTGCAGGTACTGTGTGCATACAATGTACATACACCTGGTCACAGAGTATGTGCCGGGCGGGACGCTCTACCAACTGTTGCAGGTACTGTGTGCATACAATGTACATACACCTGGTCACAGAGTATGTGCCGGGCGGGACGCTCTACCAACTGTTGCAGGTACTGTGTGCATACAATGTACATACACCTGGTCACAGAGTATGTGCCGGGCGGGACGCTCTACCAACTGTTGCAGGTACTGTGTGCATACAATGTACATACACCTGGTCACAGAGTATGTGCCGGGCGGGACGCTCTACCAACTGTTGCAGGTACTGTGTGCATACAATGTACATACACCTGGTCACAGAGTATGTGCCGGGCGGGACGCTCTACCAACTGTTGCAGGTACTGTGTGCATACAATGTACATACACCTGGTCACAGAGTATGTGCCGGGCGGGACGCTCTACCAACTGTTGCAGGTACTGTGTGCATACAATGTACATACACCTGGTCACAGAGTATGTGCCGGGCGGGACGCTCTACCAACTGTTGCAGGTACTGTGTGCATACAATGTACATACACCTGGTCACAGAGTATGTGCCGGGCGGGACGCTCTACCAACTGTTGCAGGTACTGTGTGCATACAATGTACATACACCTGGTCACAGAGTATGTGCCGGGCGGGACGCTCTACCAACTGTTGCAGGTACTGTGTGCATACAATGTACATACACCTGGTCACAGAGTATGTGCCGGGCGGGACGCTCTACCAACTGTTGCAGGTACTGTGTGCATACAATGTACATACACCTGGTCACAGAGTATGTGCCGGGCGGGACGCTCTACCAACTGTTGCAGGTACTGTGTGCATACAATGTACATACACCTGGTCACAGAGTATGTGCCGGGCGGGACGCTCTACCAACTGTTGCAGGTACTGTGTGCATACAATGTACATACACCTGGTCACAGAGTATGTGCCGGGCGGGACGCTCTACCAACTGTTGCAGGTACTGTGTGCATACAATGTACATACACCTGGTCACAGAGTATGTGCCGGGCGGGACGCTCTACCAACTGTTGCAGGTACTGTGTGCATACAATGTACATACACCTGGTCACAGAGTATGTGCCGGGCGGGACGCTCTACCAACTGTTGCAGGTACTGTGTGCATACAATGTACATACACCTGGTCACAGAGTATGTGCCGGGCGGGACGCTCTACCAACTGTTGCAGGTACTGTGTGCATACAATGTACATACACCTGGTCACAGAGTATGTGCCGGGCGGGACGCTCTACCAACTGTTGCAGGTACTGTGTGCATACAATGTACATACACCTGGTCACAGAGTATGTGCCGGGCGGGACGCTCTACCAACTGTTGCAGGTACTGTGTGCATACAATGTACATACACCTGGTCACAGAGTATGTGCCGGGCGGGACGCTCTACCAACTGTTGCAGGTACTGTGTGCATACAATGTACATACACCTGGTCACAGAGTATGTGCCGGGCGGGACGCTCTACCAACTGTTGCAGGTACTGTGTGCATACAATGTACATACACCTGGTCACAGAGTATGTGCCGGGCGGGACGCTCTACCAACTGTTGCAGGTACTGTGTGCATACAATATACATACACCTGGTCACAGAGTATGTGCCGGGCGGGACGCTCTACCAACTGTTGCAGGTACTGTGTGCATACAATGTACATGCACCTGGTCACAGAGTATGTGTGCATCAGAAATGGGACTATGGTCTTCTAGCTCCTAGATCCATAGATATAGAAGATACTCCTTATGACACAGGATTTATGTATACGATCGTTGGACGTTACTACTCATTTTTTCTATTTCGCTATAATTTTATATAAGTTTTTGGTCTTCTGCCATGGCATCAGGCAAAAATTTGTGTTACTTCTTTGACTTTGTGTTACTTGTATTATCCCGAAAAATTGTATAAATTCATTTGTCAAAATGTAAATAGTGTTATGGTCGGCGGTACGATATAGCAACTTCCACATGTGCTAGGCAGCATAGATGGGAAGCACATTATAATTATATACTCACCTCGTGTACACGTGTAGGCGTCCATACAACCAATTATAACTAAAATTTCTATGGATTTCATACTTTCAAAACACAGTTTAAGCCAATAGTTACTATTAAAAAATTGAATTAGGAATGAAATATCCTGTTGATGTTGCATCATAACGAAAGTAACCTGATCCTCCGCAGGACAAGTCGGTGCCGCTGGGCTGGGCTGCGCGTGCGCGGCTGGCGCGGGACGTGGCGGCCGGCGTGGGCTACCTGCACCGCATGAACGTCATACATCGGGACCTCAACTCCCACAACTGCCTCGTTAGGGAGGTGAGATACACTATGGGCGGGTGGGTGACCTAGATTTGTTTCGTGCCTCGCTCGACGCAAATGCTCTGGGTTATCGTAGTCTGGGTTTCAAGTGTAAAAAGTAGAGAGGGGGCTCCACTAGGCGGACTCGAACTACGGAGCAAGTAAATAATTCACCGCAACATGTACGTGTGGTGTCATGATGTCTTAACTCTCAACTGAACGAACGAACAAAATGGCTCGGGCTTGCCGCGCGCAGCAGCCTTGTGATGATACCGAGGCTGCTGCGCTCGCTCGCGGACAGTTTTCTCGCGCGGCAATTGCCTCGCGAGGCTGCTCGCTCTGTCTGGATCCGCCTATTGCTTAACATCAGGCGAGATAGTGGTCAATGCCGTGTGTTTTATTGGTTATAGGTAAAGACCTATAACCAATAAAACACACGGGTACATTTTTGCATTACTTTAAAATGAATCTACTAACATGAAAGTGTGTGTGCAGGACAAGTCAGTGATAGTGGCAGACTTCGGGCTGGCGCGCATTGTGCAGCGTACCGCGTCCAGCACGCTGGAGCGCCGCGCCGCCAGCGCCGCCACGCTGCGGAGGAAACGGTATACGGTACGTTTCATATATCGTTTATTTCAGGCAACAGATTAAAAAGGTACAGGACCATATATTTTATAAATACCTTAAAGACTGATATAAATAATTGTATACAAAAAAGTTTAATTTTGGTAGTTTCGGTCGCGGCTCCATGTACCGCCAGAACGCAATGTGCCCTGTTAACCTTATTAAGGTTGTCATATTTATTTAATTTGACTGACTGAAGTCTTTTTTATGTTAAACTAGCTGCGCCCCGCGGTTTTACCCTCGGACAAAAAGCAGCCCATGTGTTAATCCAATATATAAGCTATGTATATTCCAAATTTCATCTAAATCTGTCCAGCCGTTTGAGCGTAAAGGACTAACAAACATGCACACACCCCCACATCCAAACTTTCGCCTTTATAATATTAATGTGATGATTTTTGGATTGTAAAAATGCAATTGTGCTGATGTTACGTTTTTGTACACTGTATACACGGTATACATGACTCTTTTTAGTGTAAAATTTTTGTAGGCAAAGTCAATTTATTACAAATAGTCTGTCCTTCGGCAAAATTCGAGGATGGTGTCACCTGATTTCTATTATAACAGAACGACGATCCTATTTTCAATATTTTTTATGTTTTTAGTGTAAGTTATACTATCTAAGTTTGAATTGGGGTATTATCCCGAAAGGGGTGGACTGGGAGCCTTACTTAAAACTGCGTGTTTCCAAACCTCCATACTAAAAAATAAATCCAATCACAAAACTGCACGTGCGATCGCTACGAGAGTTAACAAGATACTATAAATTCATTTCTAAACACAGGTCGTTAAACTCATTTAAATGCATTCGGTGAAGGACGAAGTTCAACCACCCAGCTGCGCTAGGGCTATCTTCGAACGTAAACTTTACATGGCATTTCTTCAATGAAAAACTATTAATTTAGAAAAGTCGTAGAAGAATCATTGTTTACTGGGTGTAGATTTACCCCCCTTCGGGATAATACCGCAATTCAAACTCACCTTGTATATAATTTGTTCTCAGGTGGTGGGCAACCCATACTGGATGGCGCCAGAAATGATGAACGGGAACGTGTACGATGAAAAGGTCGACGTGTTTTCCTTCGGGATCATACTCTGTGAGGTGAGGCATCTATTATTTAAACCCCAGTTAAATTAAAACGAGATGGTATTTTCAGAGGATATGTATTTGAATCACGATTGGAATTTGAACCCGCATCCATCCTTCCCTTTAGGTTATTTATTTATTTATTATTTTACCTTTACATTGCAGCTTACAGCCTAAGCCAAACGCTGGACATGTTATACCTACAAAACGATTATACACAACACGGATACAAAAATTATATAAGTAGTTGGTCAAAAGTTTTACATTCAAACATTAAAATTATTAGAATTTAAATAACAATACAATCATAAATAATTACAAATTACTAGGCATGGAAATGATTGCTAATTCAAAATTATTGTCATTTCATCATATGATTTAATTTTATCACTGTGATTTCACCTGTGATCCTGTGATTTTTCATATGCATAATGAGTTTATGATCAAAGGTCATTGGCTGTGCTTTATGAAATGGGACAGAGATGTGATTTAGGAGCAACTTAGTGAAGTTGCAATCTGCTACAAATGATTACTAAGTAATCTAACGATACTCAGTTTAACAAGATCAAAGTTCACCGCTACACCACGATGTTAATAAAATTATACTCTTTAGGTCTCAGTTTGTTTACTAAAACATTAATAAAATTATATGTTTTGATGTTCACCGCTTATGCTACTCTCGTATTATGAAATCCGAAGCCACGATTCAATTAAGTGTGATTATCACACTGTGATTTGTAGCAGAGTGTCTGACAAAAAGTAGCAGAATGATTTATGAAACATAAAATCATATGATTTTTCACCTGCTCCTTGTGATTTGATCCATGCCTACAAATTACCCACTTGGTACAAAAAATACAACAGCGTACAGTATTTGGTTAGTTGATTTGATACGAGTTTGTCAAACGTACGAGACACCGGAGGCTAGAGAAATGAGTTGTGGAAAAGTTCAGATTCAAATTCAAATATTTTATTGCTTCCATAGTGTACATATAAAGGTGAAATAAGTATAAAATTAATTAAGTAGGCTCATTATGGACCCCGTCGGGCGCAGCAAATTTGGAGAGAGAAGGACGACCTCGCGAAAGAGTTGACTCTTTCGCGAGGTCGTACATATTGATATGTACTTACAAAGAAAATAATGAACATGCTAGTTTGATTATAATAAAATTTTACTCCCAATTTTTTAATTGTTATTATTAATCAATTTAATTTGTTAGCATTTTGAACAATTGATTACCTTAACAACGGATTTTATAACACGATAAAAAATTACAATACTTGACAGTGGCTAAATACACTATGTGGAGCCAAAATATAAGAAACAAACATTGGTGCAAACTTAGGAGCTGTCAAACTTTTAGTAATTTTACTGATTTTGACTTGTAAAAGTGTTAAAATTGGCCTTTTGCAATAAATGAGTTGATGTTTTTGTGCACAGATAATAGGTCGCGTGTCGGCCGACCCGGACTTCCTCCCGCGGCGCGCCGACTTCGGGCTCAACGAGGCGCTCTTCGTCGACAAGTTCTGTCTCGCTCCCACACCCTGCCCCGTCCCGCTCTACCGCGCCGCCTTCCGCGCCTGCCATCTCGACCCGGACGCCAGGTATGTATGCAGTACACCGTCTCGCTCCCACACCCTGCCCCGTCATTAAATAGATGGGATGAAAATGATATATTTTAAACCGGTTTTGATGTTGTGCCAGGCCCCCGTTCGAAGTGATGGAGATATGGCTGGAGTCGATGGTGATGCACCTGTCGTCTCCCTCGCACCCGCCGGCCCCCGCGCTGCTGGAGGACATGCTGCGCCACCCGGCCCCCGGGGGGTACCGCCGCACCTGCAGCCAGGTTAGTGCACGCATCCATCATCACCCGGCCCCCGGGGGGCACCGCCGCACCTGCAGCCAGGTTAGTGCACGCATCCATCATCACCCGGCCCCCGGGGGGCACCGCCGCACCTGCAGCCAGGTTAGTGCACGCATCCATCATCACCCGGCCCCCGGGGGGCACCGCCGCACCTGCAGCCAGGTTAGTGCACGCATCCATCATCACCCGGCCCCCGGGGGGCACCGCCGCACCTGCAGCCGGGTTAGTGCACGCATCCATCATCACCCGGCCCCCGGGGGGCACCGCCGCACCTGCAGCCGGGTTAATGGATATGCATCCATCATCGTCTTCCAGTTCGTGGTCGCCACTCGAGAACATTCCCTATCGGTTGTCAGTTCTACGAGCGATGTGGCCTGCCCATTGCCACCTTGGACGCTTATCATAGGAGGGGAGGGGTTGGTGTTGGCCGCTCTATGATAAGCTGTCGTGGTTTACCGAGGAGCATGTTGCTGCCCATTCCCTGGATATTTCCTTAGCAGCTCTTACGGTACCCTCAGGAAGATATGGGGAGGTCCCGATTCACAAGCCGGGACCACATGGTTACTTCAACAACGTAATATTCCACAGGAAAGCACCCAAAGCTACAAGAGCGGCGAGCGCGACCCCAGCTCCCCGGCGGCCGGCTGCTGCCCGGGCGACTGCCCGCGCGGGGGGCGGGGCGACGGTGGCTGCCCGGGCGACTGCCCGCGCGGGGGGCGGGGCGACGGTGGCTGCCCGGGCGACTGCCCGCGCGGGGGGCAGGGCGACGGTGGCTGCCCGGGCGACTGCCCGCGCGGGGGGCGGGGCGACGGTGGCTGCCCGGGCGACTGCCCGCGCGGGGGGCGGGGCGACGGTGGCTGCCCGGGCGACTGCCCGCGCGGGGGGCGGGGCGACGGTGGCTGCCCGGGCGACTGCCCGCGCGGGGGGCGGGGCGACGGTGGCTGCCCGGGCGGCGGCCGGGAGCTGGAGCGCAGGTGCCACTGCGCGGTGCGCCGGGTGCCCAGTAATGCTGGCAGTGAAGACCTCGCTGTTACGGACTCCGCACTTACGAAGGTAACTTGCAAAGCTCCTATTTTTGATATTTCTCGTTTTTTTTTACTCTTTTCGTAACGACATTATACAGGGTGTAATTGAATTCATTAGCATCCTTTGAAACTAGATACCTACTCCTGACACCGGTCACGTGTGGACCGATGTTTATTTTATTCTGTTTTTTTAGTATTAGTTGATATAGCGGCAACAGAAATACATAATCTGTGAAAATTTCAACTGTTTAACTATCACGGCTCATGAGATATAGCCTGGTGACAGACGGACAGACAGACAGACGGACGGACAGCGGAGCCTTAATAATAAGGTTTGTTTACCCTTTGGCCAGTCTGAAATGTTTCTAAAACTGTCAATTTCATTTTAATTCTGAAATTGCCGGTTTAATCCTGATATTTATACCCAGGATCAGTCAAAATATCAAACGTTATAATGTTATCCACTAGTCCCCATCGATCCCGACGATGTCCCCGCGCGGCTCGGCGCTGGGCAAGTGCGTGTCGGCGAGCCACATCTGCACGCAGCGCCGCGTCACCGTGACGTCACTCTCGCGCAGCCACAGCACGCTCGCGCCTCGCGCCGGGTACATCCTGCGGACTGTCGGACAGAGTATCAACATCACCAAGGTAGGTACATCACCGGGGTGACAACATCACCATGGTAGGTACATCACCGGGGTGACAACATCACCATGGTAGGTACATCACCGGGGTGACAACATCACCATGGTAGGTACATCACCGGGGTGACAACATCATCATGGTAGGTACATCACCGGGGTGACAACATCACCATGGTAGGTACATCACCGGGGTGACAACATCACCATGGTAGGTACATCACCGGGGTGACAACATCACCGGGGTGACAACATCACCAAGGTAGGTACATCACCGGGGTGACAACATCACCATGGTAGGTACATCACCGGGGTGACAACATCACCATGGTAGGTACATCACCGGGGTGACAACATCACCATGGTAGGTACATCACCGGGGTGACAACATCACCATGGTAGGTACATCACCGGGGTGACAACATCACCATGGTAGGTACATCACCGGGGTGACAACATCACCATGGTAGGTACATCACCGGGGTGACAACATCACCATGGTAGGTACATCACCGGGGTGACAACATCACAAAGGTAGGTACATCACCGGGGTGACAACATCACCATGGTAGGTACATCACCGGGGTGACAACATCACCATGGTAGGTACATCACCGGGGTGACAACATCACCATGGTAGGTACATCACCGGGGTGACAACATCACCATGATAGGTACATCACCGGGGTGACAACATCACCGGGGTGACAACATCACCATGGTAGGTACATCACCGGGGTGACAACATCACCAAGGTAGGTACATCACCGGGGTGACAACATCACCATGGTAGGTACATCACCGGGGTGACAACATCACCATGGTAGGTACATCACCGGGGTGACATCACCATGGTAGGTACATCACCGGGGTGACAACATCACCATGGTAGGTACATCACCGGGGTGACAACATCACCATGATAGGTACATCACCGGGGTGACAACATCACCATGGTAGGTACATCACCGGGGTGACAACATCACCATTGTAGGTACATCACCGGGGTGACAACATCACCATGGTAGGTACATCACCGGGGTGACAACATCACCATGGTAGGTACATCACCGGGGTGACAACATCACCATGATAGGTACATCACCGGGGTGACAACATCACCATGGTAGGTACATCACCGGGGTGACAACATCACCATTGTAGGTACATCACCGGGGTGACAACATCACCAAGGTAGGTACATCACCGGGGTGACAACATCACCATGGTAGGTACATCACCGGGGTGACAACATCACCATGGTAGGTACATCACCGGGGTGACAACATCACCAAGGTAGGTACATCACCGGGGTGACAACATCACATACAAGACGATATCACCAAGTAGCATGACCGTCGAACTCTAAACCTATTTTACCATCTCATATTATTATGTCTAGGACGACAGTGCAGACATTAAGAGAGAACACTACCTAGGTGAATATCTTCTAGACCAAGTGACCTAATCAAAATACCATAACAGAAAGTGATGTCAAAATAGTGATGTTTAAAAACTCTTGTGTTGTAAGCGCTTTCAATTTTCATCAATGTCCTTTTATAAACCTTTAAATGATTTTGACAAAACTTATTTATCTTACCTTAATCATCCCCAGGTGGACGACATCACAGAATGGTTGGACTCCCCTCCCCCCCTAAAGCGAACCTCCCCCGACACCAACCTCAGCAAGGTCGAGCTGAAGACCCGCAAGGTCGACCACCCCGACCAACCCTTCCTCCGCAACCAATCCGTCGAGGGACTCGAGACCAAGTACAAGGAAGAAGTCGACGCAGCACTCCTGTGTCGACACACCAGCACCCCCGACTGCGAACACCAGATAGACTCAGACTCCTCAGATGACGACATCGACTGCGCCTGGTACCGAAACGTCACAAACTCCAAGAAAATGGACCTGGACAAGAATCTCATCGCGAACACGAAGAATCTTATCAAAAAAGGAGAGAACTTGCTATCGAAGAAGTCCAGCTATGACGTCTCCGATGTGATGCTCAGGAACCCGGACTGCTTGAAGGGCGAAAGGAAAATACCGGAAGAAGACCGGAGGAGATACAATATAGACTACTTAACGCAAAGCCCGATAATGGCGAAGGGTGTCAAAAACATTCCGAAGAGTTTGGAACCTCCGAAGAGCGATAAGATTGAAAAATCAGGGTTTTTCACGTCGAAATTGCTCTCGCCGAAGTTCAGTCGGTTGTTCAAGCCCAACACGGCAGAGGTTGTGAGGAACAAGGCGGAATGTGAGGAAGAAAAGTCGAGGAGCAAGTTCTTCATCCAACGTCCAGCTTCGCCCAGCCACGTCCGCTCCTCGTATAGAGTCCGTCCGGTCGATGAGATCGACAAGAAGCGCATGAATCTTGACAAGAAAGACGAGAGTGGGGTACTCAAGAGCGATCTCAAGTTGGCCAGCATGGGGAAACCTATGACCCCAACCTTCCGAAGACATTCGCCGTCAGAGAGGCCTGACTTCGCGGACGGCAGGTTCAGCTACCGAGATCGAAGGGCCAAGTACGAACCGAAAACCCAGGAACCCAAGTTCATCGACGTCGGCCGGAACAGGATCAAAGCGCCGATATCATCCGTGGAAAAGAAAATACGCAGTGCACAGAGTATACAACCACTCCCACCGTTTCAGCCAAATAACACAGAACCGAATACGAATAAGCCAAAGAAAAGTGGGCCTGGTATTTCAAGAAGCAACTACGTAAGCCTTGCGAATTTGAAAATAAACAGCAAGAAAGAATTAGACGTTGACAAGCCAAGGGACGAAGTAAACACATCACCCGTTGAACGAGTCATATAGATTATTTTCGTAATTTTTGAATGGGATTGTATGGCCGTTTCAAACGGGTGGAGATGGCTCGCCCAGAATGTGGAAAGGTTGCTGTTTTACCTTTATATTGGTATGGCTTTGGCCTATAAGGCTTATTGGATCAGCTGCTGTGCAAAACTGTACAATTTTGATAAAAACATTTTAATACAATTATGTCACAAACTGTTACCATAAAAATGAAAAAAAAAATTATTACTACGCTTTAATATTTAACAAACTTTCATAAGCCATAAAAGTTACGGCAAGTCTTGTTAAAGACCACAGCGAGTATTTCTACTTGATAGATTCCACGTACAAATCTGACTTTTCCACTGTTAGTTGTATAAAAAGTATAGTCTTGCCATGTTAAACATGTTATATACAATTGTTGAAATGTTATTTGTGTGTCCGGGGACGGATTAAGGTTTAGGGGAGGGGCAAGTTTAATGCTTGATAATTGATACCCCTCCCTAATTTTACTGACGCTTATAAATATTGTTTGAAGTTCAAGCTTACCATTAAACAGTTTTTATAAGTAGGAGTGCAAGCGTATTTCGTTGATTGAAAGATTAAAATTGTATTGGTAACACTGTCAATTCCTGACGTCGGTCAGCAGTTTACATTTAGCTTTTTAAGAATTTTGAAAGGTTTTTAGCTTAGAAAGGTAGTTTGGCTTGGGTGCTATTATTTGGCTACATTCGAGATTTAATTCGCAAATTGTTCATTTTGGGAATGAATCTCGTCTTGAGCACCGATTGGCGACTGAGCGTTGTTCTGTGATTCGGCTCTTAGTTTATTGAAGTGCCTCGTATCCGAGAAGATTATGTTAGTCGAGTCAAGATTACGTCAATATTGATATTATCGCTCTCTAATAAAGCACTGCTACATTACGATATTTTCGATTAGGTATTTTTTGGCCCTGTAGGTTTCGCACAATTTATTAGATAGAATTTGCATGTATGTATATTTATTTATGAACACGCCGGATATTTAGTATCAAGAATTAATCATAAATTTGATAACTGTTAATGATTATTTTCAATTTGTTCCCTGAATTCGGTCCTGCTTTGTTGCCTTGGCACATAGTTAAATATTTGTACCTAAAGCCTTCTGCAACATTAATATACCCGGGTTTGTAGTTTTTGTACTCTGTAATTATATGTATTTTATTATTCAATATTTAGATAATTCATAGACAAAATTTTATTATCCACCACTAGACAATTTTGTAGAAAATTATTGAAGCTACATTATTGTGCAAGTAGGTAACTATAATAACTATAGTAGTTTGTATTATATTATCTACAAATTCAGTGCCATGTTAAAAATAGGAATTATTGGACATATTTGTCGTGCGGCATCCGAACTTGACACACGATTCATTTTATTGTAAATCGAAGGAATTTGTACGGCGACACAAATAATAATGTACAATAATTCTTTTATATTTACTTTTTGATAACAATAAGTAAAGTTACATATTTTTTATTGACTCTCTACGCATATTGTTCAAAGAAACTTAAAATGTAGACAGCTAGAAGGAACACGGAAAATTGTAATTTTATGTCTGACTACTTGAATTTTTTTCTTTTAAAAGTGATTGATTACGCATTTTTTTATAATTTTTAACTCAATTAATTTATTAACTTTCGAAATTTTTAGCACTTAAGTTTTTTGATACTTATGCTAGTGTTAAGTTAAGACATTGCGATTTTGCATTCCGCAAATGATTTTACACAGGGTGCCATGTTTAGGTATGTTCTTTTGGTAAGTTGTGTTGGTATTTGGAAATTGTGATTTTTAGAATCTCTGGCGTAAGTTGACGATTTTATAAGACAATAGGTCGCTCATGTTTTACATTATCTGTGATACATTAAGTTTGTAACGCTGCAATAACTAAGTATGAGGCGCTAGTTGCAGGCCGAACGGTCCGGGTTAGTATGTAAGTATATCCTAACACGTTAACCTCAGTAACAACGAATATTCCGTCTCCTGCATTCCATGCGTTGATTTATGTATTGTTTGAGTACAAATAAATTGAATATATTCGATATAATCTTTTTTTTATCCTTAACAATAATTAAACAGCTTCGGTCTGAAAAGTAATTTATTATAGGTATTTTATAGAGTTTGGAAGGTTTAATACAGTTCGACATTTAACATAGTACCTAGTTTGAAAAAAAGTGGACTGTTAAAAAAGCGATATCTACTTTTCTGAATGCACCTAACAAAAATATGTCTGGGCGTTAATTCGTTTCTAAAGATTCAGATTTAGAGGCCTTAGTGGGCTGGGTAATAAGTTAATAACTGATAGGTAACTCATATGCTATATCTATGCCTAAAATTAGGTTTGAAGCAGAAATGAAACTACCATGAACCATAAAATATGATTTATTCGAGACGGCAGGTACCGATAAAAGGTATCTTAGCACAAAGGTTAAAATAAATACATTACAAAAGAGAATTTTATTATAATGTACAGTCTGCAGCGAAAATTGCTCAACAAAATAACACTGTCATTTTAACAGATTATTATTTAGAAACGCTGCTATCTATGTATGATGTATGGTTGTAGTGTAGAAATATTCAGCAACTTTTGCCACTAGCTGTACCTTGCAAAATTTATCGATGCAACATTTTACGTCGGAGACCAAAAATCAGTTTTATTAGTTTTAATACTGGTTTATTCAGAGCCCGTTTAATCAACGCTTATTTACCAATAGCTTCGAATCAATTGACCTCTGACATCGATTAAAACTGCGCTGATAATATAGAAAAGTATAAACAGACCTACCTAGGAATAGCGGATTGCATATTGTCGTAATCAATTTACGACAATACAACATCGAGTTTCACAACAAAAGTAATTGTCGCGAGTGGTTTAAAAAATATATGCAATATAGGTAGAGCCACATATTATTATGCCAGCAAGTAATCGCATTTCCTCAAGCTCAGTCCTTACTATAGCTCAGGATTGCCACTTCCCAGAGCGTAAGTGCGTAAAGAAAGAGCGTAAGTGATATATCGCTGACGCTGCCGCGCGCAATAGCAAAAACATTAAATGTAAATTTGTATATTTGCTGTAAGGTATTTCAAAAAACACGTATGGTAATTCAAACATTCTTGCTCTACCCTTGGACCGGTGCTGATTTCGGGGGGGGGGGGGGGTTTGAACCCCCAAAACCCCCCCCTGCCTACGGCCATGGGTCAGGTAACAGGTCAACGATCTGGTGAAAGCCGCGGGGAGCCGATGGGTGCAGGAGGCGAGCAGCCGCTCAAAGTGGCGCTCTCTGGGGGAGGCCTATGTTCAACAGTGGACGACTTCAGGCTGTTGATGATGAAGATGAGTCTATGGCCGGCTCATATGGACCTCTACGTACAAGAAATAATTTACAAGTCGACACTAACAAAGATTATTTTGCTCGTAGTATCGGTATCGATTTGATTTCCAAACAAACACGAATCTACTGAATATTTGCAGCATTCGTGATTTTCAAAAACAATTTAGTGAAATTTGGGCACGTTTCGACGGTTTTCCGGTGTATTTTTCACTATCTGGAGTAAACTGGTAACAAAACGCTTGCGTGTTTTAAAGATGTAGAGCGCCATCTAGTTCTTAAATGGAGAACTTAGCGTCGGGTCAAGTAGGTGCTGTAAGCAGTGATGCCAGGTGCACTGTAATTACACTAGATTCACTGTAATTTTACTGCATTTTCTGGAATCTACTGTATACTGTATTACAAATATACAGTATACAGTAAAAATGCAAGTGAAAAACACATTAATTTTAATGTTAAAAAACAAAATATCTGTCTGCGTAAAACGAAACACACTGTGCTTTTAGCTCTAGCTAGCTGGTAGGTATCAGCAGTACTCGATGAATCCCTTACAAATGTGGAGTCGCCGTATTATTATTAATTACTTAATGTTCTACTGTATTTATATGGTAATTCCGATGACTAGAGAACCTCCTCCTTTTTTGAAATCGGTTAAAAAAGATACTGAGCGCAACTGTACATAACTGAATAATATCAAAATAGTGACGTGTCCAGTAAGGAATGTGCCCAGTTCAAGAAAGTGTCGAATCTGGGAAAGTAGCGAGTTAACAAAAGTAGCCAATTGAGGAAAGTGTCGACTCGATTCTGGACTCCAAACGATAACTCAAAATGTATGGGAATGACATTAGCTATGACATTGCCTGCGGAAAAGTTTTCCACAGGTAATTTCATTCCCATACGTTTAGAGTTATCGTTTGGCGTTAACGCGACCATTGCTAGACCCCATGAAAATGACAGTCCTGAGCGATAGAAAAGGTTAGAGCACGATAAATACGATTCAGTACTGATAAATGTGGCTCAACCCGAGAGGATAGGGGTTGTTCACTAGGCTAGGCCAGGTGGCGCTCGACACGTTTTACTTGAGACTTGATCGGAAGCCTACATACCGCCGCGCCTAATTTGGTTGGACATTATGAGCCTTACAAAATGGTATATTCCCAGTTGTATATTGTATACTCCCAGTTGCCACCCGGTGGCAACTGGAAAGCTATTGCCCCCACTTCATTCGCTGTGCATTGCTGCGTAGATCGCCAACCCCCTGTAAGACGACATGCGGAGAGGTTGGCGATCCACACAGCAATGTACAGCGAATGAAGTGGGGGCAACTGGGAATATACCATACGCATTATTATGACCAATGATGGTTACCGTCATAAATACCTGAAATTCCCATGCCACACAGGAAACCGATAGAGGTACTAAAGTGATGAAGAATAACTTAAAACATACAACATTTTTTCAGTAAATAGGAACTAACTATAATAGACAAAGTGGTCGAAATGTTGGGTGCAGTGCACACACTTTCGATGACGAGAAGTACAAACAATTTCGAACATTCTAAACTATAGCTTCAGCTGTTAACTGATTAAACAGGCTGTGTTTTAAAGTCGATGAACTGCACCCATCATTTTTCCTTTCTTCTCTAAATGGATTTTATAATTATCAATTAAAATTAGATTATCTTTTGTATAATAAAAATCACAACGCTGATCTTTAATAATAGAATTAAATATAAAGAATACATTTATGTGCTTATCTGAAAATGCGGACGTGCTGAGTATTTCTTTAAATACCTATTATATTAGTATATAAATAACGAAAATATTATGTGGTAGGATAAAAAATCTATTGCAGTTTCAACAATTCATGATTTGCCCAAACTGGAAACATATTTATTATCTCTAATGCCGTATTACAAAATGTACATTTTTCTTTATTTTTTTTTGTTTGTTTGTTTACTATATGAATAGTTATAGGTTATAGGTACCACGAAATTTAAAGTTCATGCTATAAAATCTAAGTATAAATAATACGTTAAATATTTAAAGTATTGCAACTATGCACCGTTCACACTAGGACATTAGTTTATTCCAGTTGCGATTGCGACACCTGTGACCCGATAGTGATCATCTAGTAAGTATACACAAGTTTGTGTGTCAATACTGTCTTCGTGTGTACGGAGCCTTAATCAGTCATCACGATAATCCCATTCATACGAAACATGCACTATATTATATTTGAGCATTAAACCTTCTAAATAAATAATACGGTTTTTTTTTCATTTTTGTTACCTAAAGTTTTAATAGATTTTTAACTTTTTATTTTACCTAATATTCTTAGTATTCGCGAGTTATTAAAGGAGTGAATAGAATCTCAAAGTTGTTAAATACAACAAATATGTAAAACCTATATCAAAACACCGAGGGACCTATCAACGAGCTAGCCTAGGGATCAGGTATACCATAATTTAGACATACGACTTAGACATAGTTTCAGACATGTATTGTTCTTACAACTACAACTAATTAGCTAATCGACGAGGATGCAGGCAGTGGTGACAGTAAGTACTTATTTTTGTATTTTAAAACATGATTTTGATAATCCAAGTGATTATAATTTTGATATAACACCGTCGTTATTATAGGAAACGTTATTGAAAACTGATTAGTTTTTTATATAATTACCAATATTATAAAATCACATTTTAAAATACAGGCGTTTTAATTACATTCTACTGAGTTCACTAAATACGATTAGAACATTACATTCAAAACATGCACGTGCATGATATGTGCAATACTTACATAGAAATGTGTTATATCGATGACTTTTATTTGGGCTAAGATTTAAATACTTGAGGGGACTTGTTACTGCAATAACATCTAAATGCAAAACATGTTTTAAGTCCAAGCCCGAATTAATTGTACGAACTAGCCATAAATGTCATATGTAAATGCATAGTTGAAAGAACATTTCTATAATACTATCTATGTTTCTAATCAAAATCAGTAAAAATAACATTCGAGAACATTATTATAAATTGCTCAAAACGAGCATTGATAAAAACTACAAAAAAACGTGCAAAAACTAGTTCTAAATGAGTAACTACAAAATCTACGTAAACGGTTCAGTCTAAGAAGCGAAAATAATAAACTAACACGAAACTACAAATATTCATAAATTATTATCATTTTTCCGTTTGTAAATTCGATCCCAATGTTGAAGATATAAGCTGAAATTACACAGCGCCAAATCTGAAAAGGGTTTTGCGCTGATCAAATTGAAACGATTAATCTGCGCTATTTTCTAGACAAATAAGTGCAAAAACGGCGTGAATTCAACATCGATGTAAAGTTTATCTTTAGCTTTACCATGAGCTTTAGAACGAAAGTTGTTTCACCTCAAACATTTTAAAACTAGCTTTTTACTTTTGTTCCAGCTACTGGCACGTTGTAATTTCAGCAACTACTAACATTTCCGATGCAAACAGGTTAATTTAGCCATTACCCGAGTGACCCGAGTTCCGTATAGCACCATCTTACGATTATCCATCGAAACGATTGATTACATCTAAGACAATAATTAGTCCAACGATTACATGTAAACGACACTAACACAACTAAACAGTCACTTTAGAATAGACTAGTAACTGGGGCGTGCTGGGCAGTTTCAAACTGAAAAAACATATAAAAGACAATGTATGAAACATCTGTCAAAAGTAAAATTTTTATAATAACGTTGCAGTAAGAAGTGTGAAAAAGATTAAATTACTATGCAGCTAATATTGAAAATAACAATGTTTTCGAAATACGTATTTAAATAATTCATAAGATTTTCAATCAAGAAAACGTTTTCCCCAACCCCACTCCCATTATATGAGATCAAAATCTATTGAACTAACATTAACTAGGTATATCATAATAATATACATTAAACGTGCCATGTATTGTGCTAGATTATTTTAAATATATTTGTCTAATTATTTTTTTAATACCTATGTTAATAGATAATTTTAATTTGGCACACTTTATATTCCACAACGTGATAACTTGGGGCAATTTTAATGTGATTTTTATGCTAAAAATCGTGAGATATTGGTCAAAAAGTGCAAACATTTCCTGAACCAACTTGATAGCACGATAGTTTGCAATCCAGTCCAACTGGATCGATGCATAACATAATACTACACGACTGGATATGTGTGAATGATCACATACATATTTCGACTTTCGATTTTAGTTTTTTAGCTAAATCAACTAACTGGATCGTTGTGTATCAACAAATTGAATGTGAAGATTAGAACTTTCCAATTTTCCTCCCATGTCTTAAATTTAAAGACTAAAGACATGTTTGAACATACATTTTGAACCAACCATATACCTAGGCCTCATAAAGTAGGCACATAAAATTATAATTTAAAATATTAATTTAATAATTGAATTTAATTGTGGTCTTATTTAGTCAACTTCAACGTAATCTGACACTAAACAGTTAAACACTATAGAAGTAGTAACTCGTGTAAATCTCGTGGCAACCAAAACGGCTGCATTTTAAGTCATGCTCAAAATTCACCTTACAATTAAATTTATTTGTAGAAATTAATTTTTATCTTTATTTTATGTCCCTATCATAGCAAATAACTATAAGACCTGCCACGACACGAGTACGTACTACTACAATCCACGCGTTATCAGATCGCAATGGAACTTTGTCAAAGTATATTGAAAACGACATTAGCTCTCGAGTGAAGTAGCTCATACTTAATACCGACACGGTCCTATAGTCTTGTGAGCATCGACCACAGATGTAAATGTTTGTGGCATCGACGATTCGATGTTACCAAGCGGACCGCGCGCTTTGCAGTTTCAAAAGTTCTCATCTCATTCTGATCGCTCGCGGATTATTCTCTATAGTGTTCACGCAATTTTTACAGCATCTTCGATCAAAATGTATATGTAAATACCGCCAGCAAGTTCCTAATAAGACATGAGAGGCGACACCGTCAGCTTGGCCTTAGCGCGGCGGTGGCGAGGCGGCCGCGATCCGTTGCCTGAGCCTCGCGAACTTGCCGTGAACTAGTCTCAGCTGCGCTCTGAGCTTTGTGGACAGCTCTCGCTGGAGAGTCTGCACCTCGACCAGCTCGCGGCGTAGCTGCTGGTAGTCAGAGCGGACCTGGATCAGGGAGACCAGTCAATGGATGACACCATTGTGGCAACTCATATTTCGAGTCAAGGGCCAACATTCGAAATTACTAAGAATTGACGCTAGATTTAACTGGAAGTATTACGAGATTATTGTCAAAAAGTTTACTGATATTGCTAACTGTTTCTTATTTGGATTTGGTAGATTCTGGTACACTGAGAAAAGTGTTTAGTTAGTTAACTGTATAGAATATATTTACTTATAGCACCAAAAAGCTGTAACAAGAAATAGTTTGTGCAGGTATTTTTTTTATTTTTTAGCGTAAAAACCCAAATGACACTTTATAGATTATTATAGATATAGTAGGTAAGTTATAGTGCATAAATTAGGTAAATCATTCCCGTTTCTCAAGAAAGTCGTAATTTTTTGACAATAATCATAATATTTGATTGATGAAGCCGAAATATCAAATTCAATAACTTATTCTTATTTATTTTACGTTACATTCTCGGAAAATAATAATAAGGTAAATATTACCTAACTATTAACAAGTAACTATTGTTTGTTTGTTGAATTGGAACTAAAATAGTCTTAATTTTTAAGCCAATATAATGTTCTTAAAATTGCAATTACGGCTTTATCAATTAATATAATATTTTCACATGAAAAATACAATCTAACATGATTATGAATATGGTATAGACCCATTGAAGTATTCATATGACGTTTAAACACAGAAAATAATTTTTAGGGAACAACACTAGACAAATTAAATCATAGACAGGTAAGGAAGCATTACTTGAGTCAATATGTCAATATATTGTCATTTTAACTGGGCCTTCGCAAAGTATATATTAAAAGCCCTATGAAGCGTTAATACACACTGGGCCCTGTTTTTTGGGCTTTGGAAATGAAGGCTTAAAATCTGTACCACATTTAAGCCATTTTTAGCTAATTAATTCCAAGAAGCATGATTGTTATAGCTTGTCATTTTTCTTTTAAGTCTACTTTTTTTAAATATTCATTATTTAGTCATTTTCTATTAAACCGGCTTTAGATTTCTACCTGACAAGAAAGGTCAAACTTCAAACAAAATAAAAATAAAAACCTCTGTCAACATGAGACGGGGAATCCAAGCTTTACATAACTTAGGCATAACAACATCATCATACCTAAGTTTAGTCATCATCTACCTGAGTGTGATCTTCATTGCTTTAGCTTTGTTGGAGAAAAATGAATTTGAAAAATTGTGGTCTTCATTCTTAAATAACATTTTTGACCAGACCAGACCAGTGGCTGATCAAGGTAGGGGGCTGAAAATGGTTGTGTTCCCTTATCATGAGCTGCCAATTATTTAACATAAGAAAATTCATATATTCGTCTCAGGGGACAGAGCCCCTTCCTTAACCTGCTAGAACCTTCATTATTATTAGGGAAGAATGACAAGCTATAACCGACACAGACTTTAGTAGTTGATTAGTAAAGTTGGTACATATCGTTATTCTGACCTGTTATATCAACACTACAAGGCAAGAGGCTGAAAACATAAATGTATATTTTTATTTTGTACAACATATAATTTATTATTCTGACACTGCCAATTTTAGTTAGAAGCTTCGGTGCAAACTGTATATTTTTGCTGTAGACCTAGAATACAGAAACAGGAAAGTTCAAGGGTGTAAGAGGCTGCCAAGTTTTTAACATAATGCTACAACTGGCATAAATAGCAAATGTATACATATAATAACATGTAGGTACTTATGTATATTTTATCTATTAAGAAAATATAAGCACTGTTATTGTAACTAAAGTAATTAAAGTAATTTCGTAATTATTTTGTCTGTTAATATAACACTCAAGTTTATTAGCAGTTTATTCCTGATAACTCATAACAGTGTAGGTATATAAACTAGACAGTTATATAACTATATTTTCGTTTTTATAACTTATTTCTATGTAATATACAGTCAGCAACAAAATCACACTTGAATGAGCTAAAACCTCCTGCTTACTAATAAACATTATACCATAGCAGTTGAATAGTTATACTATGTTTAGTTTCACTCTATCAAATTTGAAACAAGCAATGATAAAAGAAGATAAAACACCCACCATACCCACCATATTACCATACTGAATACTATACACTCATTGGTTGACAACAGCCGATAATCAACAGGCAACCAATGAATGTGCAGTATTTTTAAGTTGACATGGGTTTAATTTTAACAAACGTATGAGAAACCAGGGGTTAGTAGCTATTCCATTGTTATGCAGTGTTTAATAGTAAGGGGGAAATGTGTATCTACATATATTTTACACCTATTTATGTTACACTTTCCTGGTAACTTTGTTGCTGACCATACAAAGTGTTCTTTATGGCTATTAGAACAGAGCTAATAGAACAAAGGGTATGTTAATTATCACTATAATATGACAAAGAAGTGTTTGTGTTGTTATGTCAGACAATAGTTAGGAGCAGAGCTCATATTGTTTCTGATTAGTGATTATACAATAACCAAGTGTTGTGATAACACAAGTTCATTGTATTGCTAACACATGGCTGTACAGCCTGTTAGTGATGTCACACATGGATGGTTTCCACCTGAGTCACTGTTATAGTAACAACTATGCAAACTATGGTGTTTTCAGTGTGATAGTGTGATTTGTTACTGAAGAATTTTACTTTGTCATATTTCTTTTGATTAGCCAGAACGCAATTAGTGTAGTGTTCTTGGTATCAGCTTGAGTATTTTGTTTTAGGAGAATTATTCCAGGTCACTTCCTTTTGTTGTTCTCATAGATACAATAATCACGAATTATTATTGTTCTGTTTTGTTTCTAAGTAGATTAACAAAATTAATATATAGAATATTTTGGGCTGAGATTTTTAAAGCTAAGCATTTTCTTTTCTTTGTTATTTTATGCTCTTTTAATAATAATTAAATATTAAATCGATATTAAGCAAGGGAAATATACTTAAATTTACCAAAAACTTACATTATAAGATTGTTAGTATCAACCAATACTATAAGTCCACATTATAGCATTACTTTAGTGGGAGTATACATCAGACTTAATTAATATTCTAGTGTTCTTAAATACCAACTACAGTTTGGCTAATCGGTGGTCATACAATTTTTTTTTTAATTATTTAAAGGAACTTCTTATTGAGCTGCAAGCTTACCTCGGTGACAGATTTGAGGAGATTCATGACACACATGTCCTGGGCATCAATGGGTGGCTCCCTAACCACGGTTTCCATCTTCCAGTCCATAAGGTCTAGCTGCTCATCTGTGCTCTTTGCCTGAAGGGTTGCATGTTAGAAAACATAATATTTAGGATAAAATTAACTCCCTGGTACACATTGCCTGGAAATGTTTTTAGTGATAACTTCAATCAACTTGTTAAATTTCTTAACAGTATGTCTTTACTATTCTCTGTTGGATAACAAATAAGGAAAGGACGAGAATGTGTTTTCTATTCTATCTCTACTTACTGTAGTCTATAAAAACGAGCCTCGAGCGCTTGTTTATCTAAGTAAATATTTGAACGCTTTTCATAGATGTACTTTGTCAGAAAGAGCAAATTGTGACACAAACCCTTACGCAATTTAGCCCTATGTATCATAGATGGCATTTAGGCTAATGAGCAGGAGGCGCTGCCCTTTCCAGCACATGTATTGAACAGTTTATTATTTATAGGAAGCGGCTAGCTGACCTACATTTGCGGCCTAGGTATAACTGTTCGCTAATCACGCTATAAAACAAAGAAAATATCACTTTACTTACCGTCTCTTCTAGTTCTTCAATTGTAATATCTTTTTCAGTCATAGTTGCTCAAAACTTAATAATTTTTACCAAAAAATTAATAAAAGAGGACATCAATCCGATTCAAGAAGCGATTTCCAGAAAATAAATTGATTTTGTTTCTGACTTCTGTCACTGTCAAAGCAGTGCAGTAATTTTGCTGTCAGTTTCAAAACGACGCATGACATAATGCAACCTGTCACACTAGTGACTGCGAATCACAGATTAGAGAAAAAAAAATGTGGCAAAACGCAGACCAGACGCAAGTGTTTCGAGATGCAGTATGAGGAGTGGATTTTGTCCTCTACTATCATCAGCATTCAAAGTTTTGTACGTTTTGCGTTTTGCACATTCTGCGTAATATTCATTTTTAGTGACGTGCTCATTTTGCTCCGAAGCGACACTTATTTGGCGTTGGCCGTGGTCACGAGTAGTCTGCCGGGTGTTTTTTTCATGAACCTACGTGCTAACACTCTCTGACTCTGCTGCATACCTAATCGCTTCCCATCAGTAAACGCAGGCTCATTCTACATCAAAAAAAAACTACCCGCACTTGACCAGAGTTAAAAACCTATTATGCTAGCGATTGTGCTTGTTTAAAAAAAAAAACAAAATAAACAGATTTATTTTTATATATACATTTATTATCTGTCTTTAATTTACACATAAAGAAACATGAAGTTAGAGATGAGATTAAGTGTGTGACATAAGTTTACATAATACACTTCATAATAACGGCTCTAATAACCTTACAGGTTTGCATGAACCTCTCCATGTAGACATTAATAAGTGTATGTCAGACCCTATGCACACGGGTCACTACTTTGTATCGACACAAGGTTTGAGTATCGATTGGTCGGAATAAATAATAATAAGTCACATTTTTGTATGATACATGTTAGTGTACACAATGCCTTATATTTTCGCCATATTTTTTTTCAATTTTTATAAACAGTCGAACCTGTATTTTGACACTTCTAATTGATTATTAAATTATAAAAGCTAATTAAAAACCTTAAAATAATTTCAGATGAATGACCGAACGATACATTAAAATTACGTCAATTTTTGTAAATGAAGCGTGATGGGATGGGTGAATGTTTACCATCGAACCATCGATAATGTTCCCTGTCTATCCCGAAAGGTATCTGGCGTTACTAAAAATCGCAGACGCGTTGGCAAGTATTATTTATTATTTTTCAGTTTCGACGTCACTAACTTACGCTAGTAACAGTTATAACATAGATGTAATTACCACAGGGAAGATGAAGTACATCCTTTCATCGTTAATCAAAAACTAGCCCTATGTCGCGCAATCAAGAGGAGTTTTTATCCATTTCTTTCGCACAAATTGGACCTAATTTAAATGGACCACTATCGCCAAGCTTGTGCCTTATCTTCCCTTTCAATTTACATCTATGTCTAATAAATATTAATTCATTAAAATTTACAAATTGATCTCACATAATACCATCATTAATTCGGTGTTAATTTACTATAATCAGCTTATTGATTCCTATTGCCTAGGTTCTAACATGGAACAAGGAGGAGAGAAATGCCAATACACCAAGAAAATAGCGTAGATCAGAAACATGCCAGAAAACCGTTTTAAACCTGGCCCGCCGTAGCTAGCCGTATAGCCCGCTCATTTTGCAGTGCCATCTAGGTTTAAAACGGTTTTTTGCCATATTTCTGATCTACGCTGTTTTCTTGGTGTATTGGCATTCCTCTCCTCCTTGTTCCATGGTTCTAATGTAAAGTATTCTAGAACGACTGTCAGTCGTCAAGTCGAGGTCCCTAATGCATTAAAAAAAAAAAAATCCATAAGATCACTTTCAAGACCCTTTTTCCATATAAAAATAAAATCGACTGGGCACCTATTAACGACTGAATATCGCGTTCCAAGTACGGGACTAAACGATTATAGTCATCTGGGTTACAATATTTGGATCGATGATGGCCTCGCGGGCAGCAACGGTTTGGCGTGAGTATAGTACTGTGCTTACGATTTATAAACTTTATCATATTGATGGTGTGGTATATCGAAAATGGCCGAAGTGTATGCCGCGAATGATTTTACTTATTATTAGAC